>JAGQAX010000006.1:35260406-35860406 GCA_019142605.1 Cephalopholis sonnerati
GATTTGGCGGGTGTTGTTTTGTGTTTGCCTTGGGCATTGTTATCTGGTGTTCTGGAGATATGAAAATGGTCCAGCTCTTGGCTGCCCTTTTGTTGAGGTTTCCAGTCCAGTGTGTGGTGCAGTGCTGTGATATGGAGGAATGTTAGCAACAGGGGATGTGGAACCTGTCAACTTGGCTATGCAACAATGTGCATACAGGATACCATGACTTTCTGAACCAACAACCCAAGTGTAGATGGACTCTGCCTGTTCTTGTAGAGGCTGTCCATTCCAGAAAGATGACAGCATTGATCATTTGCTCAAACATGTGGCCAGACTGCTGTCACATCCAGGTTTCTTCTAACCACAACCACAGAGCAATCTGGATTGTTTTGGTGTGAGATGCAGAGTGTTGGAGATATCAGCTGTAGAGATGTCTGCCTTCTCTCTGATATAAGGGAACCTAATGGCACTTGCCTGCAGTGCACCAAAAAATGCACATTTAAAACTCAACAGCAATGTCTCTTTCCAGAAATCATGTGCCAGTTACTCAAGATAATCAACAGACTTTGTTGTGAGCAGTTTCATGTAGGAACAACTTTCTTTCTATGGAACTCCACCCACCAAACTATGTCACAGCACAGAAGGAAGAGTGCATCTTCTGCTAATTCACCTAGCACCACTGGGCTAGCTAACATTACTGTTCAGCACAGGAAGCCACCATTAATGTTTACATCTCACACTGTCACAAGCACAAGCCTCTCGTCCATGAGCGGATACATTCTTCCTTCTGCACGGTTGGCAGGTGTAGTTCAGTGTAAAGAAAATAGTTCCTACATGAAACTGCCCACAACAAGACCTGTAGATTACCTTGATTAACCCTGAGATGTCAGTTTAATTTACTACCCTCTTAAGTCATTAAGGACAAAAATGTCCATAGTGATGCATGAGGGTTAAGAGGGTCATGATTTCTGGAGACATTGCTGTCTATTTTCTCAAATGAATTTCCAACACTGACATCTTTATCTGCAACTCACACCAGAGTTATAGATAAAGAGCGCTACAGGTAAGTGTTTGTTAAAGTGTGAAATTAGGTTTTGGTGCAAACTATCCCACCTTAAGAGCATACAGCAAAATAAATGTGCCAACTAGAACTGAAGGATGGTTTCTACAATGACTCAGCAACCTTTTTGATTACGTTTTTTAAAGATCCCTTTCAGTAGAGATCCCTCAAAGAACCAAGATTTTCAATAAGCACAGATTGAATCACCTGGGTGCATTAGCATCTCGTAGGATGATGGCTGACAGAACTGGCCTGGAAAAAGGATTTGGAGCCATAGGTTGTCATGACATTGAAATGCCATGATTATTATTTATTTGTTTATTCTAATTTTATTTATTTACATATTTATCTGTCTTCCTGTTTTGTTTGTTTGTTTTTGTCCAGTCTTGCTGGGTTTAGATGTCAGCAATTTGTGTATTGTGCTTTCTTGGTCTTCCCTGCTTTGCAAAAAGTTAAATAAAACTATATCTGAAGAAAAAAAAAACATTTTACACCAACTACTTTCTTACTGTTACTGTTATTGTTTAGCTCTAGGTTGTTTTTAACTCTGTCTTTTAAGCAGATGAAGGATTTTAGTCATTCAAAGTCTGGATCTTAAATTATGAGAGCAACAAGCTGAGTTAACATTAGCAGCATTTTGGCTCGCAGTCCCCCCCGTGAGACTCCCAGTTTCAACCGAAGAGCACCACAAAGATGAATTGAAGAGAAACATGAAACTGCTTTATCCTGTATTTGTACCTGTTGTTGTTACCAGGAGACCTGCGTGGATAAATCGGTTTCTGAGGCCTTTACTAAAAAGCAGGAATTGGGGTTAGCGAGGTAACACACTCCCCCAGTGTACTTTAGATGTACAACTTTTTGGCAGAAATAGTGTTTTTAGACCCATCTCTGTCTGCATCCTTTCCTGCTATTTACATCTCATGTTGCTCTCTTCCTCCCCATGTTGCATTGTTTGCCTTCCTGGTACGTTCAGACCAGAGACACTTGTTTGAGTCCATGAGAGTTTCAGTTATAAATTAACTCAATGCTAGAGTAAAAGGCCTTTATTAGCTGCCTGGTGAATCAGTTAAACCTCCTTGTCATACTGTAGACATGTATAAAAAAAAAACTGAATGTCTGTGAAGAACAGGAGCTACCCCACATTAAAGCTGATGTTTTCTATGAACACACACACACACACACACACACACACACACACACACACACACACACACACACTCGTGTCATTTAGCATGTGTCACTTAGGAATTTATAATATGACTGACTGGCAGCCTTTGACATGGTAATGAGTGTGTCTCTCATCAGAGCACACGTTCACTGACAGGGAACCTTCACACAGAAGGTTGGTTTGGATAAAGAGACAGTTTAAATCACTACCATCAGACCTAATTGCAGTATATTCACATGCAGTTGGCTCAGTGCTGTCTGGTTTACATAGATTGGTTTTGAAATTACAAGCTGCCTCTTCAGCAGCAATAAAGTGAATACACCGAGAGCTTTTCTTTGCTTTCTCTTACAACTCTTCATAACTTTTTGAAGTTGTTGTTGGAGTCGAGTGTCATTTTTGGTCCCAAACAGACATCCACAACATGTGCTGTCAAAGCTTTGTTTTAGTTGGGACTAGTCCATCGGAGAAGTACAAAGACATAAAGGAACTCTGTTGATCTGAGAATTGACATGTTTGCAGACAGAAATAGCACAGATAATGAATTAAATGCAGACAGAATGTGTTTTCTATCCCTCTTGATATCACGGAGGAGGAGGAGAGGAAAGGAAAAAGAGTTTTCGTAACCTACTTTCTGGCCCTTCAGGCTTTTCATCCCGCTGCGCTTACTCAACAGGTTATGTTGATACTGATGTGGGTACTCAAGTGTCACCTCATCCTCCAATTAGAATCTCTTTGGTATTGATGTAAAATGGTGTTTGGCAAAAAAGCTACTTTGTTTTGTTGAAATCCAGCTTGGCTTCCACTTTTTCCTATATTCAGTTGTCTCCAGTATAATGTGTCAGTTTTTTTTACTTTGCACTTTACTTTGTGAATATAACAGAGATGGGGATACTGGCCCAGTTCCAATATTTTATTGATATATAATGTGAAATATTTAGTCAGGGTCAGAATATCCAAGGCCACTGCGGTTCTTATCATGCCAAAGTGTTGTGCATGGGCCTCTCGGGGTGGGTGCTATGGCCAAAATATTTTATCATGGTATATGTAATTTTGTATCACTGTAGTGGTATAATCATGAGTAAGTAATTGTTATCTAAATTTAATTAAGAAATAATTTAAAATGACAGTGTAGTACCTCATTACACTTGATTATTTTCTTTCATTTGGAACTTTACAAAAGAAAAAGGCAGCCTCATGACAACACTTTAAAAGTTCTGGAAAACAAAAATTTTAGGTGTTGGAGGTTTCGGTATTCACAGCTTTACTCTTCTCCATGTCTGCCAAATCGTGTTGTCTTGTGAGGCAGCTAGATTCTAAATTATGCGAGTATCCTTCCCTAATTTGCCTCATAGTCTGCTCTGCTGCGGTATTGACAGTATTCCCCAACCCCTACTGGTAGGCACATTGCTGATTTTATGTTTGCATGCATGCCATATTTTACTGCTGGCATTACTACCCCAGCATTACACCGGAGGTCAATGAGCGTCAGCGAACTTTGTTTTGTTGGGATACAGGTTATGTCAGAGAACTAGATTTTAGGGAAGTGTATACACCAGCAACACCTGAGATAGTGTTAACGTTTGGCAAACAAATCAGTTAGTCCTGATCCTCAAAGCTTTTTCTGTTGTAAAAATGGCATCTGATCTTTCACTTTAATCACCACCATAACGATGATGCTTCCCTTTTTCCGTGTCCTGTCATGGATCATAAACTGGTGAGGATGCTGACTTCTTGCATGAGACTTTATAGCTTTAACCTCAGTCTTTTAGTATGATGTCATTTGCCATCCACCGCATTTTAAAGACCCTTTTACAGGGTCTCTGCTTTAAAATGGGTCATTCAGAGATGCAGTTTTCAACCGTCGTGCATGTACTCACCACTTTTGTCTACCCCTGTCTGAAATCAAAGATCTCCCTCTTTTAAAAGCAACAATAACTTTGAGGGTCAAGGCTTCAGTTTGCTGTGACTGTAGTTAAATTTTTAGTTCAGTCCTATTAATAATTTCCTATAAAACAAATAAAATTTTCCTAGCATCATAATGAGGAGCACAAAAAAAATGATGGTCTCGTTTTGACAGTGGTTCCACTTTCATTTGACGAGTTCATTATCAAATAAAATCTATTCAGAATGAAGGAAAGCTGTAATCTGTCTAACCAATGAGGGCCATTAGCCGCTTCAGCTTTTATACAGCAAGGCTCTGAAAATGAAAGCACGCTGGAAGCGATTTGTCGATACACCAACTGCCTCCAAATTGAGTTTGTCTCTGTATCCTTTTGGGGAAGAGAGGGATCTCTCCTCTGACATGGTTCAATAAGTGTAAAGAAAAGCCTCCGTAACTCATCTCCTCCCTCCTCCGGCTTTTACAACTGGAGGTGGAGGAAAACAGATAGTGAAAAGGTAGAGACTGATGAGAAAGACTGATGGAAAGGTGGAAATGACCTCAAGTGACCTCAGCGGCTTACTTTCATCTGCTATTGATAGTCCTCTGGAATCCATCATCACATAATACATTTGTCTGAGAGATGTTCAGCTTCCCACAAACAAGCAGTGTATTGATTCATTTTGGAGAGAGATTTCTAATGAAGGATGAAAGATATATCGCCATCTCTTGCTTCAGACAGCGAGTCAGACGGGTATTGATTGAGCTGACAGGTGTCTCTCTCACTCTCAAGTGAGACAGAGAGATATGCTCGATCTGAGTCTTTAGATGTCATGATAAGCATCTGTTGCCTTTGAAGCTTATCTATTTCTATGTATGAAACCATCCAACATGGGTATAGATGTATGACCTCTGAGGGAACAGATGGAGGGGAAGAAAAGAGATCGGTCAGACGGGAGGACGATTCCAGGAAGCTGGATGGGGAGACAGTGACAGAGTGTCAGAGGAGAAGGTCTTTAACTATGCATTAACGCCGTGACAGTCGACAGAAAAATAGATTTTCCTTCTTTCCTATAGGACACAATAGGAAACTGTGCCAACAGTCTTAGAAAGTCTCATATATCAAGCCTGAAGACTCAGCTTCCTTTTATAAGTCAAATTTTGAACACTGGAGACGGTCCAGATGTTGAAATGTTTTCCTTAATGGATGCAGTCCCAAATGTTGCTTTTTATGTATTAGTGATGCATGTTGTACTGAAATAGTTTCTCTACTTGGCAAAGAGAAAAGTGTTTGTTTGAGGTTGACTTCCAGTCTTTATGAGGTTTTTTATGCGTCAAAATGTACTCATGAATCCAGTGAACAGGTGTTGATGCAGAATACAGCAACTGACAACACGCTGCTATAAACCACCACCGTCAGACTCGTAAGTGTCTGAATTGGTTTGGGGGAGCTACAGCTCCTTGTTCACTTTTGATCAACTCTTTGTATCACATCATCAAAGACTTGAAATGAAACCATTTGTTCTTTGAATTGTCCACAGCTATGCTACTGCATACACAATGTACAACATGTTGCCAAAAGTATATGGACAACAGAACAATGCGTATGGACACCCAAATAATAAAACATACAACTCCAGAATCATGTGCAATAATCTGCTGCTATTGTAGCCTCCACTCTATTGCAAAGGCTTTCACCCAGATATTGGATCCTGGCTGCAGAAAGTCATTAGTAAAGTTGGCCATTGATTTTGGGCAGCAAGGCCTGCCCCACAGTTCCTGTTTTTGGATGGTGTTGAGTTCAAGGCCAGTCAAGGTTTTCCACACCAAACTGCGAAAACCATTTTTTTATGAGCCTGGCTCTGTGCACGGGAGGAGGTTATGTTAAAACAGTAAGGGGTGTCCAGATATTTTTGGCCATATAGATTATTGCTGCCTTCCATTTACCTATGAAGTCGGAGCAGGGAATGACGTCACATCAGAGTTTACCGCACTCCAGAACAATGAGTTGGAAAACCAAGACATTGTTAGCAATGCCAGTGCTAGCTAGGTTAGCCTTTGTTAGCAATACCAGTCTATATCAATGCATTTTGCTGTATTTTCCACATTCAAACACCAAAGCAACATGTCCACAGATAGAAGCTGGACAGTACTGTGTACTACTAAAACTAATAAGACAGAAGTGCTAATAAACAGCATATTACTACAGCTTTCACTAGTGTTGTTGCACGGAGCAGCCATCTTGAATTTTGAGGTTGGGGTTGGTGAGGTTCTTCTGACTTTCCAAGGCGGAAATCCGACTTCAGGTGGTTTTTTAGTTGAAATTTGCAACTGGGAACTCGGAAATTTCAAGTTTCCTTGTGCAAATGGATGGCACAATATAAAATGCTGATTGACATGGCAGACTAAACACTTTGATACATAAAAGACACTACAGTGGCAGACTTATGGGTAGAAAGTGTCTTATTGGTAAACCACACAGTTAGGAAACTGGGCAATGCTATTACTTTTCATGTGCATACTGTGAATTAGCAAGCAGCCCCTGTGACATTTACGTACACTTTGAGACTGGATGTTCACTCTTGATCTTGGAGACACCAGTCCTCCTTCAGCACCACTCAGTAGTTGTTCTGGAGCTTGTGATTGTACAACTGGATCCTCCTCAGCAGATGGACTTACCTAGTTTTTGTAGATTTGTACTCTTTTGTCTTTTCATAGGCCCTTGTATGGAAAGACATGCTCAGGAGAGAATGTAAAGTGATTTTAAATTGGATTTCCTGAGAAGGTTTATAAAATGTAGCTTTTCATGTTAGACGCTAAACGTACTGATGGATTTGTACTTTTGTGTGGGTGTGTCTGTGTATGCGTATACCAACATATATTCAATTGGAAATTTTGGCTTTGATTCAAAGACAGTGCTGCGTTGCTGAGATTGATGAAACATGATGGACCCTGTAGCGTCCTAAACACAAATGGTTTTGGAAAATGAAATGCCTTTTCATAAACAACATTGCTTGAGATTGAATCAGCCACCGGTCTGTGGAGAAAAGGGGGAGCAGGGAGAGAGGCAGGGAGTGATGTGGAAAGAAAATATAAGCGAGGGAGAGACAGCGTATAGAGCGAGTGAGTGTTAAGGACAGAAAGAATTTGACAAAGCAAGAGAGTGGCACACATGGGGCCCGATGATCCGTCAATATGACCATGGGAACGGGAGTAAAAAAAATGACATGAACATACACAGATCCACTAGAATGAGCAGCGGTAAAATAATAAGATTAAGATGGATGGTTTAAAGTAAAACAGGAATTTATGGGGGTTGATGTATAGAGGAGTAAGTGAGTAAAGCTCTGTGGTTGGCAAGAGAGAGTATGTGGTGGTGAAGAGAAGGTGAGAAAGACAGTGTCTCGGGGGACTGACTTGAGAGCTGTGGTCTCATCAGAAGATGCAGCAGAAGCTCTTCACAGATGGGTGGATACAAAACACTAACTGTTGCTTTGGTAGTAAAAAACACTGCAATTCCATTGAACTGTGTTTTTCCTCCTGTTATTTTGAAGTGGAATTGTCCAAGCTCACCTTTATATTAGGTTTCATGATCTGTTCCTTGAAAACGTGGACGCATGTTTTCAAATCATACAAAAATCGTCTGTCTCATTTTGAAAGTTAATATTTTGCTTTTTTACAAAATTTGGCCCTTTTTGCTGCACATACTGCGAGGGCACAGGGGACTTGTTGAAATTATTCAGAATAAAATGAGAAACACAGAGATGGTTAACAAGATGAAAAGCAGAATTTTTCTTGCACAGATGTAGTGAAATCAGGGGGTAAAACTGAACTAAAGAAAACAGGAGTGCTCTAGTTTTCTCCTGCAGCGAAGAACAGAGAGAGTGAGCCTTTTATATTGTAGCAGTGGAGGAGCAGCTTGTCCTCTAACAGCTCTGATTGTTGGTTTTCTCGTTCTTCGTCTGGCAGTGCCTCTGGCTCTCCCCTGGGGGAAGGATCGGAGGTATTGTCAGCTGCTTTTTTGTGGGTGATTTCAGGTTGCACTGATTGGTTCATGGTTCTCAGGTGTATTTAAATTTGGTCCAAGTGCCCAATGACTCCAGTAATCTGACCGTCTCTTGATGTATTCCAGCTATATTCCCACTCTGAGTTTCTGTCAAAAAGTCATCTTACAAAATAGTAAAAAAAACAAAATAGTATAAGTGTATGAGCCATATGATTATTACAAAAATGACTGATATGAGCTTTTTATGATCTGCTGCCTCTACAGTTAAGGTGTGGTCAAGCTGAGGTAACTGAACCTGCTTGGTTAAGGTTAGAGAATGATATCATCACTAAAAGAAACTTACACTCACTGTTGATAAGAAAGGGAGGCTGTCTTTGGTGTCTTTCTTTATCCAACCGTTGATTCAGACCTCTTCTCTCAGACTTTTTGCAGCTGTATAAGATCATCATAATAATTCTGCTTTTGCTGCATGAGGAAAACATAGCTGTAAGAAGATTTAATATAGTTTGAGTTTGACCTTGTACTTACCTGAACTTCTACAGGTGCAGGTCAGTAAATCGCTGATCCACACCTTAAATGCTGGCTTTAGATTACACAATATTTTTGTCTGTTACAATGGTCACCTTGTCAGATTAGGTGATTATAGAGGTATTAAATGAGCCAGGACATAGCTGAGAGACATGACGCACCTTACATTGGTCCACGACCAATCAAAGCTAGCCATTTTCACGTGACGCCATCAGAAAGGAGGTGCTAGGGACCGACGTCTAGGATCAAGAATGTAAACAAACAAAAGCAGTGTCTAAGATGTAGGGGTGAAACAAAATATTAAAACATTTAATTAAATTTAATACATATTGCAGTAGATAGCAGTATATTAAGTATGGGGATACGTATTGCCAGATTCTTGCTAATACACAACCCAAGCATGATGCTGTCTGTCTTGTGTTTGGAAAAGCCTAACAAAAGAAATAACAACGGACCTTTTGTCTGCTTCACATTTTCACCTGCAGCATCAACGGCATCTTCATCATTCTTCTTTCACTTCCTCATGTTTACAGTATAGAGCACTCCTTGTCCTTATTGGTCAGATTCATGGGTTAAGAGGGAAAACGTCACTGAAGACATTCTCGTGTTTCTGTTAAGATGTCATAAGGAATCGCATGCAGTGTCGATGGTCGTCTACTATGTCATCATAAAAGATCAACAGACCAGCATTGTGGTTTCTGATCCAACCCATCACCCTGTGACGGCTGGGTTTGGGTTATAATTTGCCTCATATTGTGTATTCTGAACCAGGCATAAAATATAATGTTTTTAAATTCTGGTCAGTCCAAGTACAAACTAAAGATGATTTAACAGTTGAAAGCTTAAGGTCGTGTTTTAGAACTCCAGCTTTTGTTGCTGTGTGGTTGTTGTTATAAGGTATTAAAAAAGTTAAGTTGATAAAGGATGTACTTTAAAAGCAGACGTTTAGCTTCACAAGATGAGCAGTGAAATGAGCCCCTGAGTAACACTGTAAGTCGTATGAGTTATTTCATAAGTTAGTAACAGATCATTAGCTCTTTCACAGATCCCCCTGCTGATGAACGTCTAATGTTGTAAAAATGACACAACTGACTATTGGGAGTTCAGCGACCTTAGTAGAATATCCTGGATAACTGATGTTGCGTGCAGTCTGAATTGTAGAGAGAAGCAAATTTTTTTTTTCCTTTGGATATGCAGTGAGACATAGTCCTAATTATGAGCAGTGACTTCAGGTGCTGTATGAAGGTTAAAACCACATGCATTTCAGTTCATAAAGCACCTAATGACAACATGACAGTTTGCACATTTAAGAGACCTTGACTCTCAGTTTGTGTAATTATGAGCCTAATGATCTGAGCTGTTAATTAAACTTTATATTCTCACTAAATCATTGATTGTCCCACAAATCTGTCCTTCTCGCTCTCTGTCTCCATTTTATCTCTGTCTATAATTCGTCACAGCCCTCCTTATCCCTTTCCTTCTCTCTAGAGTAGACATGTCATTGAGATGGATCTGTGCTCATGATTGGCCAGGGAGAAAACTCACTACTCAAAAGGCACTGGTTTGGAACAAATTGGCATGTGGCAAAGTGGAGCTTTGTCTGTGCACGAGCAGACAGAGGTTGACTAAGGAGAGCAGGACACCACAGCAGCACAAACTGTGTTCAGTTTATAAAAGATGAAATACCGTAATCATCTCAGAAAGGCCTTCGTCAATGAGCTAAATAAATAGCTTGTTTTACAGCAGACCAGGCGCCCTTTACCTCAGCAAACACTCTCTCTGCTTCCCTGCTGAGACCATTGAACACTCACATTGACTGCCGTGAGTCGACCTCAGCAGTGCACTGTGTGTGTGTGTGTGTGTGTGTGTGTGTGTGTGTGTGTGTGTGTGTGTGTGTGTGTGGTTATGTGTCTGCATGTTTATTTGAATCTTTTATTTTGCTCCCCTTACATTCAGCTTCCCTCAATGAACTGCGGCCATCAACAGAAATGCAGGCTTTTATTGTGCTCTCTGGCTCCCGGCTGATATTTCTATGAGTGTAAATAGCACCGCTGGCTGAGGACGCTATTGTGTGGTGCGTTGGTGTCTTTGTTGCCAAAATGATGGATTATACTGGAAACAGGAGGGAAGGACCTTTAGGAAATAACGACCCGTTTATCAGGAAATAGTGGCTGCAAATGTTAGACTGACTTTATTTGCATGATGGATGAGCCTATTCTTGGACTTCAGTATTCATTTTATTTCACTTTGTTTACATGTACACTAATATCCTGTCACGGCTCGGCATACTGAAGTGGTCCGTCGCTAAACTGCTGCACGTAAGCACATCCTGTTTACTGTAACCCAGAGCAACCAAACAGGAATAAATACCTGTTCACAGGAGTCCAGTTTTACCTCAGACACTTGTCATTCGTCTGGTAATTTTGCATTATCCTCAAATGTAAAAAGTAAAAATTACTTATTGGGCTGCCTCCTACAACTTTCTTTTTTCTTTTTTATTAATCGCTCTATGTTTAATCACTAATTATTTCACAGAAACATCTTAATCAGCTATAAATCATAGCAATGTGAGTAGTGTGTGTAAATGAACTTTGGTAAACCTCTCTCCATCTTGCCCACACCCAGATCCCCCTGCTTATTTGCCAGCAAAGATCCACCTGGTTCTTAGGCTGTTGCTTGAACTGCAGATTGTACTTCCTCATTTTTGTATACCCATTGCCACCACGAACACAAAGAGTATAGCAGCAAATAGATACAAAGAGCCACCCACTCCTTCTCTCTCTTAAATTCAGATCAAACGGTAAAAATAATTAGTGCTGATCAAATATAAACCCGGATTCTGTGGGTTGCCTATTTCTCGCCTCAGATATTTAAGAAACACATTTTAGCTTACTGCTTAACTGTAATACGAGATTGTTTGGTACCAGCCTGCCCCTATTTTGTCTTTTAGACAAGCATCTCGCATGGCATTGCTCACCAGTTGGAGCGCTGTGCATTCTGGTAGTTGTAGGTTTTCTATCTCTTTAACAAAAGTGAATGCCACAGCAGTCATTCATCACCAATTTCAAAAGTATTTCCGTCTCCACTGCACAAACAGCCCAGCTTTGTTTGCAGTAGTACATCTTCATTTGATGAACCACTGAAGTGATTCATTTTTATTGTATAGTTGACCAAATCAATAAAACCACACAGCATTTTACCGATAGCATTTCTCCAAGCACAGAGGTCATTTAATATCATTAAGGAGTTTGCTCACCATGCAGTGATGATTGTCACTCCTGATGTAAAACAAAAGCTGCTGACTGACTTCAATATCCACTTTCCAATTCTGAGAGACCAGTGTGATATAAAATACCCCATAAAATAGGAACACTTAAACGAGATCACATTAGTGATACTACTTTATGAGATCTTGAAATGAAAACACTGAAAGCTCACATCACTAAATACTGGCCTTATTATGATCCAGCTGCTTCTGAACAACAGCTATTAAAATGACAGACACACACAGGGCAGTGTTTGTTGTCTTGGTGCAGTGTTTGCTGTCTTGGTGCATTGTTGTTCTACCCAAAGACTTGGTAATTCTCCAACAGTTTAAGTTTATTCAGAAATAGATTCCACATCTTTTGTGGTGTGTAAAACATGCAGAAAACAAAGGCTGTTGTGAAAACATGAATTAAGAACCGCAGTTTTGGAGCTTTGTAAGTGTAAACATAATGCACTCTAGGTTGTATTTATTTGTAATGCCTAACAATTTTATTGAAAATAAAGGACTTGATGTGCAGCGGCCTTCAGTCATGTTAATCTGCATCTCAGCAATTTTGTTTTCCTCCTCATGCCTGCTTTTGACTTCCTCTTGTGTCAGAAATGATTGAGGCTGCAGCCGAAATGACAATTCTGACAGACTGACAAATGTAGCAGTTTTTAGGTGCAAACTCAGGAGGCTCATCTGGCAGAGACATTAGGGATTATCCCAAATGACCTAAACTGTGTTGTGAGCTGTTATCTGTGCTCATTAAAACAGCCCGTCTGGTGTAGAGGTGCTGCATTTGGGGAAAAGTCAGACTGAATAAATTGCCATTTATGTAAAATGAATGCCTGCGCGATTTCCTCAAGTGCAGCAGTTTCTGTGCTACAAGTGTTTTAATTACATGCATTCACATTCTCATATTATACAGATAGATGCAGTGGTGATATTATAAATCATATCGCTGCTGTATCTTGGAATGGAATCTGAAAGCATAAGGAGAGTGTTGGCTGTGTTGTGGTTGATGTGGATTCAATGATGGAGCCGTATCAGACAGGAATAGACAGACTTATTAGAGTTAAGTGCTTTCTGTCGTATTACGCTGCATACACTTAGCCAGGCAAACCCCGCACCAAATCTGTTAAATTGCAGCTGTAATCATCTCTGTGGAGGTCAATCATGCAATCCATCAAGCATACCAATGTTTAAATCTTGCATGTGCAGCACAGTCAACATTATATCAGATTACAACACAACCATAAAACCACTCATAAAACTCTGATATGCAAACATTCATGCACTTAAAGACTTGAGGATAATAGCTGAAGTGCTTCAGTTTGCTCTTTATTACACTATGAAAATGTATTCTATGAATTGGAGTGTGTATGTTTGTGCATTTTCTCCTTGTTGAAGGTATCAACAGGTTGTTGAGTAGAGTGGTTAAAATAATATGGCATTCTTTTCCAGCACGATCCTTTTGTACCAAGTGATTAGCGACACTTTATTTCCTGTAGAGTATGCTACTGGAGATACCTGCTGTGTAAAGTAAATGATCATCATCACAGTCCACTAGTCTCAAAGAAGCACTGAGTCCTCCTCCTCCTCATCATTAGTATACAAACTGTAATTGCATACAAAAATGAAAATGATCATTTCTGCTGTATTGGCCTTTCTTATATAAGTTTGTTTCTGTTATTGCTGTTAAATGTTTTTCCTTATTTTAATGAACCTTGTACAGTCAATCGTAAAAAAAAAAAAAAAAAAAAAAAAAGGAATAGTTCACCTGCAAAATGACCATTTGTGTGTCAGTTACGTATCACATGTTATTTTGAATTTGTGAAAAACAATCTTGTTTTTCTTGCATTCCACCACAGTGAACGGAGAATTTAAGAACAGCAAACATTCTTCATGAATTGAAGCAATCAAGGACCACATTTAACAAGAGCAAATCTATATTGAAACATACATTTACAAACTCTCACAGAACTCCTGCAGTATAATCAAAGTCTCATTTATCCACTCGTGTGCTCAGTACATCCCAAATACATGCATTTTCACTAAAACATAACAATTTAGCCTAAAACGCATCAGTACAAACTGTCTCATAGGCAGAAGTGTTTTTAGAATAATAAGGTTTTAGCAAAAAGCATGTGTCTGGAAAATATGCATATCATAACAGATGTTTTGATATGTAGTATATATAGTTTTGTTGTTGTTAAATGTGGTCCCTGATTAATACAATTCAGGAAGAATGTTTGCCTTTTTATGGATTCTCTGCTTACCCTGGAGGCATAGAAGAAAAACAAAGTTTTCCTCATGAATACAATGTAACAAGCAATGAGTAACTGATATACAAACGGTCATTTGGTGAGTGAAATATTCCTTTAACGATATTAATCATCATCTGTGTTGTGTTAAATTATTCTAGCAGACATATAATGTAATTACAGATTTGGGTCAGAACAGGCATTGTTTTCCTTTTGAATTAAGAAATAGATTTTTTGACTAATTAATAATTGTTCTGTAATTGTTTAATAGTTTTAGCACACATAATTTTACAAAGCTGGGAGCTGCTGAGACATGGGAAGTTATGGACCCCTCATAGGACCCTTGGCAAACCTCGCACTTTGTGTCCCATCAGTCAACAAACAAACACACAGACGGCCAGCACTGTTGTGTAACAGTCAGCAGAGTTTTTAACCCAGGGTTGAGGAGCTGATTGTGTTGCTGCCCAGCTTTGTTAAAGCTCCTCGACTTGTTTTTACACAAAGCGATGCCGACGAGGCCCTGAGTCCTGCATTCTGTCACCTCCTATTATACTGCCACTATTCACACACAGTCACTTGTCAACATGCGGACAGACACATTTCAAATGTTCTAGTTTTTATCTTACTCTGCAGCCTGGTGTGAGTCAGGGACACAACAAACAATTACTGTTGATATTGAACGCTGGAAATCTGAATTATTGAAGATGACATTTGAATTTATGCTGATGGAATGACCTTCTCTGTATGCATTAAAATTAATTTTAAATAAGCGCAGATGCCCATAGTCAGATTTTGTTTCCATATTAATACTATAGTTTGTTATTATATCTAAAACTGAAACAAGAAATTACTTTTTCCTGTGTTCATGCACTGGTGCATGTAACTTTTAAAATTACATGCACAGATTTTTTTTTTTTTTTTTACTAGACCATTTGTACCTCTTTCTCAGCACCTCTGCCATGGCTGCAGCCAGATTGCCAACTCTCCAATTTAGTCTGGTGTGAGATTGTCAGCAAACCCTTTTAAAGATTTTTTATGACAGTTCAAACATGAGGAAATTGTGAATGTTTTTTTATAAATTGAGCTTAATTTCCCTTTGATTTTACCAAAAACTCTATAGTAAAATAATTTTACATGGTCAGGGTCATCCCAGAACAGGATTGCATAAAAAATTCCTAGCAAACAAAACTAGACTAATATGGAAACACTTTTGTCATATTAAGACTTCTTTGGTGACTTGACATTCAGCAGGACTTATTTAGGATGTGATATGTAATAAATGATTACTGAAGTGGGAGTCTTCCTTCGTCCTTTTTGACTGCTCCAGGAAGGGAAACCGTAACAAAATTAACAGACCCCCCATCAACTTCCGAGTGACGGCTGGCCTGATCACAGTGTTTTAAAAGGTGTTGTTGTTGCTCTGTGCTGCTCTGTGTTGTCTGTCAGTGCACTGGCAGTGTCTCATTTTGTACCATGAGGTTATCAGCAGTAAATTTGTTTTGTACTGCGTGGAAAAAAATGATGCATGACGTAAGAACTTGTGAAAGTGTCAGTTACCTGAGTCTTGTGTTCAGTGTCAGAGTCTTCAGACCCTGTTATATGTACTGGTGTTGGTAGAACTAATAATTATGAGTACAGCTTTTGTTTTATGTGTACTACCATGCATATGTATGTGGTACTGAGAGCCCAATAAAACGATCACTTCAATAAATCATTTTTTAATTGAGCCGTATGCAACATTTAGGGCAAAGCTATGATTCAGAATCTAAGCCGGTATTGTCTGCACACGGCTCTCAACATGGAGGTGGCTGAGCTGGCGGCTAGCAGCAAACAGTCCCGAAAGAGCGGGGTGTGTTGGGGCGTTGTGCTAACGTGACAATGCCGTTCTGCCTCCATGGATTGGGGCATGGTGGCTTTCGAATGAGCACAGTATAGAGCAGCAGTGATTAGGTAGCTTTGTTCTCTGTTCAGGACGCCAACACCACACTGTATCTTTACATTACAAAATTTGATTTTTTTGCTATATTAATACTCTTAATGTCATATATATGGCTCCTTTTAATAACATTGTTTACGTGCTAAAACATTTTATTCCAAGAGTGCATACTATAAAATAAAATGTGCTTTTGAACTTCTCAATGATGCTTATTTTGTGTTGGATTTGTGTCAGCCTTGGTCATTGGATTACATCACCTCAGGCTTTTGAAATTTTACCTGAGCTACCCTTCCCTGCATGCCTTTGCCAGCTTTGACCAACTGGGTGCTTTTTTATTGTTGATAATTTACAAAAGAGTGATTAAATCAGGTTTTTAAGGTCTCAACAGAGATGAACAGAAAGTAATATTCAAGGTTAAAATCTTGGAACTGCTTTTCATACACAGGATAAATATTTTTTTTCTTTATATTATTGCTCACCATCTTCACAACTGAAGAACAGTGCTTCTGTAAAGCTTTTATAAACCGTCTTCACTTCTTTAGTCTTTTTTGCTACTTAATCAGAATAAAACAAGTCAGTATTAATTCCAGTGTGACACCATAGAGAACAGAGTGAAGGACATTCTACTGACAGAGAGGACGACTGACAGATACAATAGCAGGAATATTGACAGATTGATTGACAGCGAGCAGGTGGGAAAACATGACAGATAATGTTCAAAAAAAGCTCCTCTTTTCAGATTTGATTTAGAGGTGATGCAGTGCAAACACAGCAAGTGATAAACACTCTCAGACATTTCCTTTATAGCAGCAGTGTATGACATTGCAAATTTTGTGCCACCAGTGCTGCCAGAAACTTAGAATTTTGGCAGCTCCAAGTGATATTGCAAGGTCACTTTTCAAAGCTGGAAGAACTTCATTAAACAAAAAACCTGTGGTGGCACTGGTCAGCTAAATGTTTTTAGTGTTTGCTGGAGGTGGGGAAGTAAGTCAACTTGTCTGAGCAGAGTACTGTCTCACTGCTGTTGCACTTTTCTTGCTGTCTAAAGTTTCGATTTCTCACTTCCTTGCACTGAGCAGATTTCCCACGAGCATCAATACCTGAGATCGCAATTTAATCTGAGCAAACAAGGTGAATCTTGCAGCATCTCAGGGTGGAATGCTTTATGACTTTGACTCATATCGCAGTTGCTTTTCTGCATAAAAATTGCTGGCTAGGGCAGCATAAATGAGCGTCCACAATAATGTATCACCCAGCAGGACACGCTAACTTGCCAACTCAGTGTGAGTGCTGATACACAGAAATAGACATACAGACGGCACTTGGAGCTAATGCCTCTCTAGGCTACCGTGACAGGTGGTTCTATACAAGTCAATTACATCCCACTCATTCAGAATACCATCAACATGCAGAGGCTTGTGGGAGAGGGAGGTAGCCAGCAAGTATGTTTGCATATATCCTTGCACTCAATTATTAACACAGGATTCGGCATAAAAGCCACTTGATCCAGCTTTTTACACCTGCTATGTATTTGATATGCAAACACTGTGTTTCTACATTGTGTTGACTGTGGTTGCCTGCTGCAGTGCTGTTGTTTGACGGAGCTCAAAGCTCCATTAGAGGTAGCGGAGACGATGGAATCTGTCTCAGTCTGATGTATGGTGTATAAATTGACTGTGACAGAGGTCTGCCGACCATGCTATGTTCATTCAGCAGGGCTGTTTGTCATTTTCTGTGACAAATCTATTCGTCATTAGTGTGAATTGGAGATGTATGGGAATGCCTGCTCTGTTATGATGTTTTTCAGATGGCAACGTGTTAGAGAAGTTCAATTTAATAATTCAGTGTTCAAAGGAGCTGTAAACAACATTCAAAGCATTAAAGGCATAGTTCAGATCTTTTGAAGTGGGGTTGTATGAGGTACTTTATCGTAGTTAATGTATTTCATACAGCAGGTGTTGGTCGACACCTCCCCAGTTTGCAAAAGCAGGCAGGACTACAGACACAAAAGCTAAGCAATGAAGGAGTCAGCAACAAAACGTGTTTTAACCACCTAAACCTCGCTGAACACAGGAGCTTTTGGTCTACCACTGCCTCCATCAGCTACTTCAATTATGTAATTGTGTGGTGTTTAACAGAGTTCATATTCTCCAAAGCTACACAATAATACAAACTAACAAACTGATCAAGGCATCTGTAGAGCAACAGCTCCCGTGTTTACCGAGCTACAGTCACTGGTTTTGCTAATGAAGACTGGTGGATTTGACGAGAGCATAGAAGGGGAGCTGAGGCCATTAACGGCTTTCACATTGGAATGGGCTGTGAAAATATTCTCAACGTAGTGTACACTTAAACTGTTACTGACTTATTTCAGATGGCCAAAATGTGTTTCGATGCTGCCCCAGTCCACAGCAGTAGATTGCTTAGCTTTCGTGTAGGTATGTGATTGCTTCTCAAAACTGGAGATGTGCCAATCCCCATCTAATGTATGTAATATAAGGCTATGGATAAGTACCATATACATCACCATGTCAAAAAATTGCACTGTCCCTTTATTATAGCAGCAAACAACCATTTGCTATGTAACTCGGAATTACTGAATTAATACTCTGAAATCTAGATATGCTTTGAATGGCATATACAGCTCCTTTAAATGTGTCTTTACATAATGTGAGTGGTGATGTTTATCTCCGCCACAAAGCAGCTTCACTCAAGCAGTTGGTCGGCAGTTAAGTGCTTGGCTCAAAGGAGTTTTATGGTCATTCAGTTGTACCAGCAAACTTTAAATGGTCTCTTCTCAGTTCTTCAGTACTCTTCAACCTTAACTCAACCTTAATACTTTTTGACTGCTAACTAAATTGTGTCGTAGAACTTGTTGTCAAAATCTGTCAAGCACAGAAAACTGGCATATAAGTTTCGGCATGTAATAGTCTAAAATGTCTAGTTTGACGGTCATAACATGAAATGCTATAGGCAAAGTAAATGATTGATGAAGGCCATTACTCGCATTTGCTTACAAGAACCCACAATTTTATATAGAGCCAGAATGCAGCATGTATAAACATCACCATGTCTACAGCTAATATGTATAAACTACTAACGCAGAATAAATCCCAATGAGATATTCCATCTGATGTAAAGGTGGTATTACATGACAGTGAAATGGGTTTTTTTTCCAGCTGGAAGCTATTTTTCAAACTCTGTCATCTGTATCCAAAGGTGATTATGAAGGTCCTTTCTGTTGTCATGTTTTCAATCTCAGGCTGCATCAACTCAGTGTTTATGATTCAGTCACAGCTCACTATCTGATGGGAACGGATAGAAATCGTTCTATTGGCTTTGGTCATCTGTCGGTGTAAAATCCCCTTAACACAGAGAACAAAATGAACAATTCTTTTCATCATGTTCTGAGACTGTCTTTTAGTTATAGAATATTTTTTTTTCGGTGTCCAGACATGACTCATCGAACACACTGACCCATCTTCAGATATTTGAGAGGCTGCAACAGTGTCACTGTCTACCTTAATCCCCCCAAAATATTAATACATGTCTTTCTGTCCTGTCTCTGCAGTATGAATTCAAGGTGAAAAACATCAAGAAGAAAAAAGTCAACATCGTGGTGTCGGTAGACGGCGTGAAAGTCGCCTTGAGGAAAAAGAAAAAAGTGAGTGACCTTTATTTGAATTTGAACTCTATTCTCTCTCCTCTATTTAAGATCTCCTCCTTGGGTGCATTTTATGTGTTTTGGTAGTGTCATTTCCAATCAATAGCAGGATGTTTTGATCCTGTCCAAGGGTATGAAAAATCCGAAAATATTTATACCAATGAACCAATGTCAATTTCAGTGTGAGCCACAATGTCTTTTTGTTAGGCTCTCTAGCTCATTATCACAACATAGGAAGTTTCCTGATGTAACAACACAAAATATTAAGATTTAATAAGATGATTCAATGTTGTTATGGGAATTTTTTTTTGTTCATATTATATATGAATATATTTTTATGCCACAGCACCGACAATAGCCGAGGCTGGAGGCATTATGTTTTCAGGTTGTCTGTCCATCGGTTTGTCCTTCGTCTGTCCATTTCATTCTTGTGAGCGTAATATCTCAAGAACGCCTTGGGGAAGTCTCTTCAGTTATTTCAAATTTGGACTCAACGATGTACTAATTACATTTTGTTGGTCATAGATCAAAGCCCAAAGTCACTGTTACCTCGTCCATCTCACCTACATGAACGCAATAGTTCAAGGAGACCTTGAGGGAATTCTTTTACAGTGTAGCATAAATGTCTACTCAGACTCAATAATGAACTCAATACATTGTGCTGGTAAATGGTCAAGGTCACTGTGACCTTGCATGTCATTCTCATGAATGCAATATCCTCAAAATGCTTTTAGAGCATTTCTTTTGATTTGGCAGAAGTGTCCTCTTGGACCTAATGATGAACTCATCAAAATTTGGTGGTCGAAGGTTAAGGTCACTGTGACATCATCAGTCATACAACACTTTGAAGGAATCTCTTCAAATTTAGCACAGACATCCACTAGGACTCAGTGACAAAATGATTAGCATTTATAGGTCAAAGGTCAGTGTTACTGTGACCTTGTGTCAGTCTCATTCTTGTGAACGTGATATCTTAAGAGGCCTTGGGGGATTTTCCTCAAATTTGGCACAAGCGGCTGCTTGGACTGAGGACTGATCTAATTAGAATTTCGTGGTTCCGGGTCAAAGTTCAAGGTCACTGTGACCTCTTGAAATATGTTTTTGGCCAAAACTCAATAATTCCTATGCTAATTATAACAGAATTTTAAACAAATGTCTAATAGGATAAAATGATGAAGTAATGACATTAAACATTCAAGAGACCAAAGGTCAATTTCACTGTGACATCATAACTGTTTTGCAAGAACAGTTTTCTGGCTAATACGTCATAACTCAGGAACAAAAGGGGAGACATTTGGTCAGATACTGAATTTGTGACACTGATCTTGGGTGCCCACCTTGAAACTGTGGTAATTGTATAGATCTTCTGTGCTGCCAGGGGGGAATATGTGTGTGAGGCATCCATGTTTTCACAGACATGGATGTAAACTTTAACTGTGACTGCGCAAAGGCATACAACCGTGAGGCGCTAAGTTCAGTTTTTTTTTTTTTTTTTTTTTTTTTTTTTTTTATGAAGGTCTGAGAGCAAATGAAGGTGTTAAACTGGTATGTAGTCTTGCCAAAAATATTGATTTATGGATACATATCAATTCTGAATATTTGAAACAGTTTCAGTACTTTTTTTCTGCAGTATCAGTACACCAGCGCCAGCTTAACTACTTGCTTTCTCTTACTGTTAATGTTTACTACAGTTATTCTGCTTTTCTCTGCTACTAACCACTAATTAGCTTTCTCAAGTCAAATTTCAATATTTTATGATGTATTGTATCAAAGTTACATATTCCAGTATTTAACACTACTGGTGAGCCCAGGTGATACATGGAATATTTAATATTTTTGTGCTAGTTAGCTACATCAGCTGTCTTGAATAACAACAGTTACCACAGTTTACTGGACTGTCATAACTCCAGGTGCCTCTGGCTATTACAGACAGGGAATAGACTGAAAAAAGACTCTGCATGCTGATCTGTGCTCTTGGTTTGTGTTTGATGATATATTTATTATAACAGATGAAGCCACTGTAGTCTGTTTACAGTGTATAGATTATACTTTGGTTGGTTTGTTTTACTACTCAACTGTTTTGCACATGTACACCTTAAAATAATACTATGATTCAATCATGCTGTGGGGGTATTTGGTGCTAAAACGGGCACTTTAAAGAACCAGTCCAGATGCATTTCCTGCATCCTGTATGTGGCAGGAGGTGGTGATCGATCCTCGTCTTGATTAGACGGCAGGCAGAGGTGAGAACGGAGACATTGTGAGGGCGGACAAAGGGCCTGAGAGGAATCGAAAAGTACGGGGGAAGATGTAGAAGAAAAGAGGAACAGATGCTGAAGAGTAAAGAGATGAGATAAAAAAGAGATGAGCGAGTTAAAAGATGAGAAAAGAGTGAAGAAAAAAAACCTGGGAGTTGGGGAGTGCTGAGACTGGAGACAAGTGGATTTGTGTTACCAGGTGTGGTGACAGCCGTAATCCGCAGAGACAGACCAGAGTCGACTTCACCTGCTGAGAATCACAGAGAGTCTGACAGGTGGATGGAAACAAAGGAAAGTCACTTAGTAGTGCCGTCCATTCTCCTCACCGCGCATTTACTTTTTCATCTCAATTCATTAATCCAGACATGAAACCATTTATTGTTTTTCAAGGCTGCAGGCTGCTCTGCTGGACTCTAAAATATACTTAATATTTAATACAACAGAAGTGACTGTCAACCTTCATCTTGTCATTTAACTTGCTCTATTCAGAAAGATCATACTGTATGTGCAGGGCCAGAGACTCTTACTGAATTGTTTCACCAGCTTGCATATTGGTAGGAAGAGCTCAAAAATCTGAGTGCCTCTTGAAAAGTGATGGCTGTGTCAACCATCCACTCAGAAGTCACATTTCCTCGTCACAGGAAATGAATAGACTCCTGATGACTTATTGATCTTTTTGGATTGAGTGTGGAGTTGAGATGCAGATTATAGCCCCCTCTAAATTCAGCATAAGGCTGCTGCATTAGCTAGATTTCCGCTAAAAATGTCAACTTTAATGAATTGAAATGGATTGAACTCGACATTTTAATAAGCATCTATTAGAATTCATGATCTCGATAATTTTTATTTTAGTGCTGCAGCTTGAAGAAGGACATCTGTTGAAAAGGTCTGGCTTCCCACACAGTCATGAAAGACTATAACTAGTATATATTAGCCAATCAGCTAATTTACATACAACAAAATGGCTGATTTGAATATTGAGGATTTCTCTATTGCATGTATGTAACAAAGGGAGATGTATTGACCTTGACTCGTAATTATAAACAGATGTACATCACAAATATACATTAGTGGCTTATTAAAAGGAGGCTTAATGGAGTAGTCTAAATGGTCCTCAAAGGAGCAGCCTATTTATTACACCAATATAAATGCTCTGTTATGTGTGTGTGTGCTTTCTTTTGTGTGTGAACAGTAATGGGTTGTAGATGGTACATGATTTTAAGAAGATGTTAAATATTACGACAATTACCCTATCTGACAGCTAAAGGCTCATGGGTATTGTAGTTTTGACCTTCTGCCATCTTAAGCACAGCATTCACTGTGTAATATCATTAAAGAAAAGATTGAAATTTAAATTTTCAATGGGGAAAGCTAAGGAACCAGTGTTTCCTCCCACTTATTCATCCTATATGCCCAGTTATTTAGAATTTTTTATCTGGATCAGAATTATCCTGATTTGCAATTGTGAAATTTTATTGCATTTTGTTTCTAGAATTCACCCTGAATCCACCCTTCAGCTGGGACCAGAATAATCCAGATTTTTTTTAGATCAAAGTTATTTCAATCCTACAAAAAAGTTTTGAACAACACTTACTGTAGGTTTGATCCAGGTCAAACCCAAAACTGAACTACATGGTTAAATCCAATTTTAGAATCATTTTTTTATTTTGATCAACCCATTTTCAAGATTTGATCCAATTCGATCACAGTCCAATTAGATTACTTCTGAACACCTGGGTCCTGGTCTATCAAGAGTAGGGCTGGGTATCTGTACTCAATACCTTTGAGGTATTGACCCAAACAACCCAGTGCCAAGTAGTGTCAAAACTTCTGTTGTCAAACGATACCTGCATTTGATCCTCTTTGTATCCAGATTAGGCTCTGGCTGTATCACAGCATTATGGTGTATCGGGGTATTTAGAAATCCTTGACAATATGATTGTCAACGCTATAAGAAAATAGGCGATTCTCTTTCTATTAAACTCATTGTATGTAGTGCACAGCGTGCACCATCAGAGGTCACTCTGCGATGGTTGTGGAGATAACATTACAGAGCTCTAAACAGCGGCCAGCAAAGGCAGAGAGATTGTGGGGAAACCAGCATATTTTTACATTTAACTCTGTCAATTAAGAGATCATTTTGACCAAACCAGAGTGAATGATTGTTGGAACAGTGGGCTAACTAACTAAACAACATACAAGACTAACAAAGACAGTTTGGTGGTGAAAGAGAGACACTTGAAATTAAAAGGTACAAGGTTGTATGTCCCTGTTTAATAGGAGAATAGGTGTAATCATATAACTGTCTTGGAATGTTGTGATTTTGTGTATTTATTAATGTAAAAGCTGGGGAGCTTGGACAGGGGGTTAGCATATACCGTCATATATTGTGTAACCCAATGAAATTATGAATTAATTTTTTAAAAAAGGGACTACTTGTATGGTTTTCCTTGCACCCGATTACCACAAGTGTTTTTCACTATAATGCAACATGTGATTGGCCCACTACCACAGTAGCTACAACCCATACAGTCTGTGCTGTGTTGAAGTTGAGCAATTGTATTTGATGGATTTGGCAGTTCAGAGTGCCGAGATGCAACCAAAATGTTAGAAAATATGGCTATACTTACTACACGCCAGTGGCATCAGGTGAAATTTTACACAATTAAATGATTTCAAAAAAAGGTATCAACTGAAATATTCTGTCGGCATAGGAATCACTTTAAGGGTATTGGTATTGGTACTGGTATCACGAGTTTTTAAACAATACCCAACCCCAGTTGAGATATGCTCTGACTGTTGTGACTGAATTCATGGCATCCTGGTATGCTTTCCACTGGTCCATTTTGGATCAGGTTCAAAATTGTGGAGCCATGAAAACGTCTACTTTTCTTGTCTGAAAACAAACCGAGAGAGATGTGATGGAAGTGAGTTAAATGAACGTCCTTTCCTGTGTTGTATTGGCTGATGAGGTGCATATTAAATTCATCATCGAAGTCTCAAAGTCAAATTAACTGCCAGGCTGGAATGAAAGGCCGCTCGATATTTGGATGTTTGCTTCCACCTGTTTTCTCATCTCGTTTGGCTCCTCAGTCCAAAAGCCGAAATGTCAAGTGTGACGGTCAGCAATCTATTTACATCTCTGAGTGCGTCGGAGCCAATGAAAGACCAGAGATAGCAGTGATTGAATGACTGAGTCAATAAAGCTCTGTGGAGATTGAAATCAATGTAATAATTTCTCTGTGCTCATGTGTTGACATTTTGATTGTGACATTAAACTGGAAGGTGGATTTAAACAAATGGACCAACAAAGGAAAAATATAAATAAATGTCTCAAAGGTGGAGATGTTCTAATAATATCTACACCAGTAGACAAACTCTGATGCAGTTCACTCTCGATTATGAGATGAGAGACATAAGTGTATATAGTTATTTTAATGTTAATGTTTATTTATTTAATGTTTAACTGTCCAGTAAAGGGATATTCCCTCACTTCAGCCTTTAGCTTTATGTATTAAAAAGCTTAAATTCAGTGTGAATTTACAGTGTTTTGTTTTTTTTTGTTTAAATTTTAACAGAAGAAGGAGTGGACATGGGATGAGAGCAAGATGATGGTGATGCAGGATCCCATTTACAGGTAAGCAGGCCACAGGGTTTATTTTGTACATAACATTTTTAATTCTCATTGTGTAATGACTTCAGTCCTTTTGGCTCATTGGGCCTTCTCCAAACACATTTTAATCCAAACTTGATTAAATACACTGTGGTGACTCAGGAAATGAGAATCTTTTGTCTCTGTCACTGCAAGCATTGACATCTTGGAGAAAGAAGGATATTGTAGCTTCTACTGACTCTAGGACAGAGCAACACAAAGATCTCAGAAAAATAGATGAGTTATTGGGAAGTGTCGCTGCATAGACATGGGAGAGGAGAGGACAGCTGATAACATAGAGTACAGACATGCAGTCAGAGATGTTTTTTTGTTTTTTTTTTTTTTTACTGTGGCTGAACAATAAATTCATTTCTTTTTAATATTGCATTTTGAGAAAAGGCAATTTAGCCAAAGTTGCAATAAAGGCAATTTGAAATCATCATTTTAATAATGCATGTAATAAATGAGTAAATTGATGATAATAAAAACAAGTCCTGAAATGTAAAACTGTTATTGTAACATTACAATATTGACACAGAGTTTTCAGTTTCAAATCCTTGAACCATTTGGAACATTATCAGATCCAGTGTTTATTGCTCAGCCATCGAAACTCTACAAAAGTTCATTATGTAACATCTCCTCCACACCCTTTGGAGTGTCAAGATTTAGCTAACACAATCTCCCTTTTGACAAGCCAGTACTGTTCTCACACATTTTTTTGTAACAATGCATTTCTATCAAAAACACAGTGTGATGTTTTATCCACAGCCCAAGCAGTTTCATAGAGGCAGCTGCAACTGAGGCTCCTCATTTGCTCCAGATGGTTTCAAAGTGCCGTGACTCCACCCCTCCATATCCTGTGTGGTGGTGGAGGTGGTTAGGTCTTGCCTTGGGATCTCTGAATGCTCCATGATGTGCTTGCGTGGGGATGGTAGCTTCATTTCCACCCCATCAGTTGGCAGCATGAAGTCCTCAGTCTGATGAATAGTTTAGGTCTAGGGCTATCCTGTTTTGGTAGCAGTTTGATATTTGCCTGCCCATTCTTAGATAAACAAGGGACATGAACAGCAGATTTCTACAAGAGAACTTGGGTTTAAGGCATTTAAGTTTGTCATTATTAGGGTTTGGACCCTAGCATGGTATTTCTGTGAATAATGTTAACAATATTTGTTAAACTTCCACACCTCTGGATAAGACCAAATCTCAGATTTTTGTTGAGCGATTCAGAGGTCTGTTGCTCCAGTGAACTTTGGACAGAGCCAGATTAGCAGTTTCCCCTGCTTTCGGTTTTTATACTAAGCTATGCTAACCACATCTGAAATCCAGCTCTGTGCTAACAACACAGATTGTATCAATCTTCTCATCTCACTGTAGGAAAGAAAGCAAATACGTGCATATCCTAAACTGTTAAACTATGCTGGATGATATTTGCCAACTAGCTACTGTATGTTAGCAACTGTTTGCAACCCTTCTTCTCTCCAAACCAGCCTATCTGTCATCATGCTGTTATGACAAATGTTTTGTTACTTGTCTGCTACTTGTGAGCAAACACTAAAGATAAAAACATCTAATTCACAGTGAAAGGTGGACTGTTATATTGACTAACAACTTGGCTAACTTGTCTAACTGAGCTAACATGCTTGCAGCAGTTACAACTGGTCTGATAAATCGCACAAGCTACTAGGTTAAACTGGCAGTATATTCATTTAACATGTTTTTTTATTCTAAATATGGAAAATATTGTTCTCTGTGAACCTGTTTAACAAAAGGTAACTGTAGGCTGAATAAAGGAGATAACAAGAAGGCAGTGTCAGACTGAGAAGTGGAACATTGCAGATTGAATATCAAGCTTCAAAAGGCTGAGGAACTCTTGTTTAGCTGTAAGATCAGAATTAGGATTGAGGGACATGACCAGGTTTGTTCTGAAAACAGAGAGAATGTAATCAATGAAGAGACCTCATGAGGAAAGAATTACAGGGACTTGGGTGTGTGTTTGTGTGTGTGACAGAGAGTGTGTGTATGTTAGTGAGTTCCAGAGTGACATCCCTACACTCTGTTCCAACTCACCGGCCTGTAACCATAAGGTCCAGTTCATTCAGTCCAATTGCCGCAGGGTTATAATCCTTTGATTTAAACTCGTACCGCAGTCTGTTGTTGTTAGGAGAGAAATGCCACACATTCACACACACATACACACACACACACTCACACAGAGTGCTAAGAGGCAGCTTGTGTGAATTGGTGGCTCAGACAGATTCATTGAGAAATGAGAGGAATAGTTTAAGATGTCTACACCATTAATCTCTCTTTAGGCACACACACACACACACACACACACACACACACATACATGCAGTCACATAGACATTTGGGGAAACCAGTAAAGGGTGCATGACTAAACACTCATATTCTATAGAGTAGCTTAAAGAAAGCTGAAGACTGGTTTAGCCACAGACACACGCAGTTCATATTCTATATTGAATGAGTCATACTTTATCCTCTCTTTCTCGATACCCTTCACACACACATACACACACACACACACACACACACACACACACACACACGCTGACACTCTCACTCCCAGGCGGGCGCAGCTCAGAAGTGCATCCAGGAGCCCAGTTGGAGCTTCGGGCTTTGGAAATGATTCTGTCAGAAAGATGGATTTTGCTGGGCTGTTTGTGTAAGCATCTCTGAGCTTAGAAATTCTGAAAGATTTTGTTTGGTTGGGGTTGCTTTAGCTTGTCCCGCTCGTCTGAGCCTTGTGCACAGTTTTTAATATTACAGTCACAAAGTTACCCCGCAGGAGGAGGCTGGGGAGGAGGGGGACGTGAAGCAGAGTACAATGGGTAAACCCCATCGATCATTCACTGTCATCTGCTGAGCTGTGTCTGACAGATCCTGATGACATCTCATCTTTTCTGTTCAGCCAAGTCACAAAATGACGGTCCAAAGAGTCGCCTCACTCATTGTATATTTGGCCTCTGCTGCGTAAAATGGCACCTCTACTCTTTTTACCTGGAGGGCAAAGATTTACAATTTACATATGCGTATGAATCTTTTCATGTAGCAGAACCTGGACTCAGTTATTTTTAGATTCTATTGACTCCTACTGTGGTCATAGATCATACTTAAGTCACCTCCTTGTTTGACTGATTATTTAATCCATTCATTCTTGGTAATTATTTGAGAAAAAAAAAAAAAAGCAGAACATAATTTATAGATAACAAAAACAACATGTCGATGTGCATCCAGGCTGCCTAACAGTCTTAGTGAGGTATTTTTGACTTTGGTTTGTTTCCCCTACCATATCTCCACACACCAATCTCCATCAAAAATCAGGCAGCATTAACAGAATTGGCACTTTTCTCACATCTGCTTTGGTTGAAGCTGTAACACATATGGTTAGTGCTTTGCAGTGTAAGAGTTCAATCATGTTACTTTCAGTCAAGTACCACTCAGAGTGCACCAAGGTCAGAGTCTTAAACATTCAGTATTGATGCTTGTTGACTCTGACATGACTGTGACCTGTTTTCTATTGACACACTTGTCAAGTAGACCGGCCTGTCAAACTGCACAGTCATTGTGAACCCGAGACACCCGGTGAAAAGAAGACAGACTTGAAGTGAGCACCTGAAAACAACCTGTCTCTTACCTAGTTAGCTTGGTGGTTATTTTTTATGCATTTGAATTTAAGTCTAATTTGGCACTGATACTTTCTAACCTTCAGAAAGCACTCACTCCTAGAATTCCACAAGAGTCAGTATTTTTGAGAAGTTGTAGTCAGAGTTTTGAGCACCTGATGTTGTCCGCTATACTTAAAATAGGGATGCACGTTATGGATTGTTTTCAGCGGATACCCATAACTGTAAACAGCATGCTTCTCTTGGCAGATATCAGTAAGGTAACCAATTATTTCATTATTTAGTGTTGTAAAAAGAAGATGAACCTGTAGTTTATGCACACCTGAGAGTAACAAAGACAGAGAAAATGAGAAAATATGAATGATTCAATATTCCATAGCCCTGACCTAACTATATCTAGTTGACATCACTATTGGCAACAGAACAAAAACGAAGAAAAGCTCTGACTCTTCAAATGTTCATTTCTTTTTTTATCATCTAAAAAATTGAAATTCAATGCTAACATAATCTGTCACAATAGACTTGTAAACTTGTCCTTCTTCTTTGCGTTCATTAGCAGCTCTCAAACCAGCTTGAAAGTTAAAACACCACCTACTGTGTCAGGGTGTGTAGATGGTGCCCTTTTAAAGGCAATGAAAGCAGTTTGGCTTGGTATTATTGGAGCTGTGTATCGGCCATTATTTCATATCAGAATAACACATAATACAAATTTCCTATTACTGACCGATAATTTAGCAGCCCAATATATATCGTGCACCCCCAATTTAAAACAAAATAAACATTGAGATACATTTTGTATAAACACAATGAAAATGTTTGTCAGTTAAAGGCTAGGTTCAGTCTGTCCTTGTGCAACACTTACATGCCATGTGTACGTTGACAGAGTTATTGGTGGCAGTCCCAGACAGTGTTTCCTTGCTGTGCCACAGCAGAGGGATATGTCCTGGCCCCATTCCAATACAGAACAGAGTCTCAATACACAACACTACCAGAGGCAGGTGTTAATTCAGTAAGTGTCCCACCTCTGTGGAAAACCCTGAGTCATGCCAGATGAGAGAAGCAGTCAGTCTCTTAACCTTGTTTTATTATCAGTCAGTGTGTCCTCAGGTGGCCGTGACTGATTTGTTTCAATTAGTAATCGGCCACATTCCTCTATGAATACATCTTACTTTTCAGCTGTGCACTTCCCACAGGTCACATCATAACTAAACAGTTGTAACTCCTGTGATATCTATGTCCTTGGCTTCTTTCAAAGTTATGTTACACTGGAAGTTAATTTGTTATCAATATGCAAGGAGTGCAGTTTATATCACTCAGCTTGAGCATCGCGTATCCAGATTTTATTTGAAAAGTGACCCCATGGCGTGTGCTGTCTATTTAGAAAGGAGAAGAATGATTAACCTGTAAATGTAAATGTGGGAAAGATTTAGCATGTGTGTCAGCCTCGCATCGTTAAAGTGCAAATCAGACGGCTTCCCTCGTCCACTGGAAATCTCCATGTGAGAAAATATGGTGTGAATGTAACCTTTTGCTGATGGGTTTGAATTAATGCGGCTCATAAGATAAAATGATACATATTCACATTTGGCTTTTCAAGTGCAGGGAGAAAAATGCATATCAAAGTGTTTTAAATGCTCCTGTGTGGGTTTTTTTCAGATTCACAGCGGCTGGACGCCGTATGTCTAAATCATTTGGGAGGGTTAAGCGGAGCGCTTTGCATTTCTTCTCTGCATTCCTTTTCATCTCCAGCCGGTCTTTAGCTGGAGCTGCTGGCTCACTGCCACTGAGCCTGTCCACTACCTCCTATTCAGCATCAGTGCTGGCAGGGTCGCACTCAATCGCATTTACACATTTACTTGTAAACATGTCTAAGGACACTTGTGGTGACGTTCCACTAACTTCATTTATTAGTTGCTTACTATAAAGCTGATGTAGCCCAAACATTCAACAAAATCATTCAGAGGGTCTAAAACTGTGTTTCTCATGAGTATAAACCAGCATATCGTACATGTACAAACATCAACATGTAGGCGAGAACATGCAAGAATCTGCTTCTCAGAACCATGTACACAAAGCGAGACACAACTTCATATTCATACATATTCATCAGACAGTCACAAGTGGGCACACACACTTGAATGATTTATGTACTGTTCTATAAAACAAGCCACACTGACATAGACAAAGACTTAATACATAATACAGCATTTAGCTGTAAAAACGTTAACACTGCCACCACCACCTGCTCCAACAATGTCAGTCAGAGAATGTCAGATTACAGTTAGAGAAGGCCGGTCCATTGCTGCTGTCACTGTACAGGATGTTACTAAATACATCTCATTTCATCTAAATACCACTGTTACAAGAAGACATTTCCAAAGATGATCCTGATCTAAAGAGCTGTGGCAGCTCTCGAACGGCCATGAAGTCACATTGTTCCTCTTCCAAAAGCAACAAACACTCCAAGATGAGAGGGGCTTAACACAAACAGTATGAGTGAAGCTCTCCGTTTGAACGAGTAGGCTTCACAATTATTTACTGAATACAGTTTGAATTACGTGCCTTTGTCAGTATATCGGTCCATTGTCTGCTGTGTGCCTACACTGTGCTCCAACATCGATGAGTGTTTGATTCACAGCTGCTTTCAGCTGTCAGTGACATCAAACTACCATCAATCATAGTACTCGTGTATTATGTCACTTCTTAAGAGTGGAACTGATGTAGATGAAGGATGCACCGGTCCAATACTGAAATTGGATAGAAGGCCGATACTGACTTAAGTAGCTGGACCACAAAGATGAGGGAGCTAACAACAAACATGTCAGCTGATTGGAGGTATTTTAAATGTTTATCTACATATTAATTTGTTACATATTGTTTAATAAAGTTAGGACAGCAATGTTTAAGTCAAGGCTGATGTTGCATAAAAGAATGATCCCAGTTACTTCTACATGGTGAGACATACAGCTTATTAATCAAACACTGGTATCGGATCGTTACTCAGTATCAGCCGGTATCCAAAGCCCAGGTGTCAGTATTTGTATTGGGGCTGAAGTGATCTTCTCAGAAAGGATGCAGAATGTTTTGGGCTCTCCACGTCTAATAGCTCTCAACTTGAACCACAGCCTATGCTATGTTAATAATAAAATAGTCTTAATCAGTGGTTCCCAAATGTCCCAAAAGATGGTGCTGTGTCTTGAGTGGACTTGAGTTGCGAGCAGTTTTACCAGAGAGTGAGTTTGCATTCTCAAATTGTTAATTTTTGTAGGATTTTATGAGGACCTAAGAGGCAAACATTTCTTGTTTTAGAAAAAAAAAAAAAAAGGAAACCAAATATATTCCAATGTAAATTCAGCCGCTGCTCCCAAGTGCACAGCTCTTTAACACTGCTGTCTGAGTTTATGGTGATTCAGCCTTTTCAACTTCTCATGTAACCATGGCAACCACAGAAACTATAGAGGGAAACAATACAGGAGCTGATTTGACTGGCAACTGTGATTTGCCTTAATAATATACTACGTCTTTACCTGCATAGAACACACAGATCAGCGTCTGTAAGCACCTACATTGTTCTGTTGCAATGAGAAGGATGTAACGCTCCTGCATGCTTGAGCTCTCTTGTACTGTGCTGTGCTGTTGTCAGTGATGCTCAGATGCCCTTTACTTTGAATAGGAGCATCATGTGTCCTTTTGATTAGGGCTTTGTTTGACTGTGCGGGTAAATCAGGTCACTTGCAGCCACATGCAACCTGTGAGTAGACATGACCCAGCCAGTGGTGCACAATTACAGCAATCCGCTATAGCTTACTGCTAAATCAAACACTCCTGTCTTTAATTACAGTAATTTTGTATTAGTATTAATGTCAAAGGAACAGTGGTTTGACCATCATGTTCAGAACTATTTTAAGCTGTAAATTACACTCAACAAGTCTCTACTAATGTAGTTGTGGATCACAAATGCATCCCATTTTCTGTGAGAAACTTTTAAACTTCTGCTGAAATATAGAGAACTTTTGAAAGAGAAGGTAAAGGGGGTGTTGCACTAAGAAATTGTAGTGTAACCTAACATTATAAGGCATGTACCTCTGAGGCATGTACATGTAAATCACACCTGTGTCTGGGATTCTGTGGCCTGCCGTAATGGTCCATAATGTCTGAGACTCTCAAAAGAAACATTACCCTCTATGTCATTGGAAATGCCTTGGAAAATGATTTTTTGAATAGAGTTGGAGCCTGACTCACACAAAGATGATGGAGTACACCCTTATGCACTGATCTCTTTGTATATTTTCCATTAGAGTGAGTAAAATGATCTCTAACAATTCAAGACCAAATCTTCTGTAGAGAAGGTTTACGCTGCCATAATTTGCATCAGAGATGAGATTCAATTATACATCGGAGGAAATGTCTCCTCCACTCCTTGGCTGCACATACCATCTGTTTCTTTTTCATCTATACAGCTACAGGAACATTGCATGGTCACGAGTCATCGGATCCTCTAATATATGAATTGGATGTTTAAATCAGGTCCTGACATCTATTTGTTTTTCTTTCATTACACAAAATGAATATTGCACAGTAAGTAGTCTTTTGTGCAGTCAGGTGAAATATTTGCAGTGACGTGAAAAGTTTTGTCATTTGGATATGAAGTGAATAAGTCAGTGAACCAGTGTAGCTGCTTTCGAGGGCCTGTGAGTCAGTATGAGTGGCTGGAGAGACTGGATGCATGTTTCGTTAATTGAGCCAGCATGCCATTTGATTACAACGTCCTTCTATGGAACAACATTCTCAGACTTGTGTCCTTGCCAAAGGGATAATGATATTCCTTTTTATTTAAAGGTCCCCTGTGAGTTTTTTTTCACTCCTTTTGTTGTATCTAAAGCTGCTGCATGCATACAAGGATGCCATCCATTCCTCCAGTCCAATAATAAAAATATGCATTGTCTGCAGAGAGCCATACCTTTCAAGTCTCCCATTTTACCTCTGAAATCTTTCTATTAGCGACCTTTGTGATGCATAGGATGATGGAACGAATACACCAGCGACTGGCAGTTACATGAGTACATTGCTGATTTTCATTTTATTTTGTTAATTTTATGGTTTGCCATAAAAGAACAAGTGAGAGCAGCTGCTTAGTGGGCAGCAGAGACCGTGGGGTAAAGCAGCAGGGCTCAACATTAACCCATGTCAAGTAAACTCCAAATTTAACACAGAGATTGCACTGTAGGGCCGCTACAAATGCTGTTCTTTATGCAGCCTTTGCATTTTTACACAGCACCAAACAACGGCAGCATGATGCCGCTCCAGTGAGTGATTTTAGATAGCATGTTGGCATTGTGAAAGCAAAAGAGGCATGACAGGCGTGGCATGTCACACAACAGCATCATCCTCTAGTGTGGCATGTAAAATATGTGTCCACTTTCTAAACAATAACAATGGCGTAATATAACAACAATATGGCAATAACGATCATTTAATGTGCCTGTTACATGGCGGTTTAACTTGTCCTCTGCTCTGAGGGTAAGGAGCTCCTGGACCATACTTCTTTCCCAGTTTGCGAACATTTTCAGCCACTGCACTCCATCTTTGTACTCACTGCTAACTGCTTGCTGTGGTTACTGCCTCCAGTGGCGTCTTAAAGGCGAGACAAGAGGTGGTGTAAAAGTGGCCATACACTGGAGAAAGACCGTGTGTCTGTATGCAAGCCAGTCAATGCAATGCTAACTTGCTCATACCAATAAACAAATTATGACAAAACATTGCTAACAAAGTTTTTGCTGCTGCAGGACGCATTACTGGAAGTTGTTCATAACAGCAGCAATAGAGGACACAGATGGTAGAAAGTTTCAGCCAGGATGGAGAACTTGGCTGTTGCTGTTTTCACTTAACATTTACAAGTGTAGATCTCTCTGCTCTGTCTCTTTACACACACTGACAGGATGTGTGTATGTGTACGTGTGTGTGTGTGTATTTTACATTCCACCTGCTAGAGAGCCGCAGCCTCAGGGCAAAAGCAGCAGACCAGCTCAGTCAGGAGTGTATCAGAATCCCCTGGATCAAGCACATACACCCACCCACACACATCAAACTGGAAGTCTGAACACCATTTTTTTTCTCCCGTTTTCACAAAGTTGTGGGCAAACATGCACATACACACAAGACAGACATCCAATTTTTAAAAATACACACCAGGTCTTTATTTGTCTCTGAAGCACACATACACACTTGCACACACCATTATGACTTGAGGCCACCCAGGAGCCTTGGAGGGGTATAACAACACAGCAGCCATGTCCAGAGTACTAAATAACTTCATACTACATAATGTATGAACTGAAACAAGCTGTTTAATTTATGTATGGATGGATTATGTATGTATCAGACTGATTTTTCCACAAACAAGTGCAGAAAAAAGTGGAATTACCAAGGTAACAGTGCTTCTGAAGTTCTTTTCTTGAGAAGCAATTTATTCTGTCTGGTCTCAAGCTGTTGATTTCAAATAATATTAGCATAGAATAGATCTATAGATTAAGACCTTAGAATATACTTTGCAGTATCTATGACTTTCCCTTTTAAGGTTAAGGGATCAAAAGTTTGCCTCCATAACCAGGAAACTTCAGTCTACATGTGGAAGCCAAATGTGTGCACATCTATGTTTCTCTGATCCCTGCTTTGTAAAAACAGTCCAGATCCTCACACAAGTCTGCCAAATGTAAGGGTAATAAACTTAGGAATGCACATTGTTATTTGTCATGGTCATAGATGGTTTCATCAATAATTTTAGACATCTCTCCTTATGCCAGCTATCAAGATTTTTGACTGAAATAACTATTGGTCCACTTTAAGTCAGGGGTACAGTAAATCACAGAGTCCTGTGGTTATTTTTTTCTGTACATTAACACATAATGTGGTGAGTGAATCTGCTAAACCCTTTTGAAAATTCCTCCCTCCTCAGTATTTCATAACTCACTTAGTCCCAGGAAGAACAGATGGCACATGGAAGCAGTTGGTTATTATTGCTGCAGATGATGAAGGAAGCTTTTTAGAGGTCTAGAAAACAACTTTATTTATGCAAACACATCTGTGTGATATTGTTATTTTTTACTTGGTAATACATTTGTGCAAACTGATGGAATTGATATATCTGGATGTCTGATTTGAGTCAAACCTAGTTTTTAAGCAAAAAACTTAATTTTTGGGTCTTCAGTAAATCCCTATATCATGTTACCTATGCCATTTGTCATTAGATCATAGCTGGTCCTGGTGTACAGACCAGAGGAGGATATGCTTACCCAATTTCTTTTTAGGGGTGTAAATCACAAGGTTCATTGTGATATTGTTATACTAACACGCATGACACATGGAACCTTTAACGTTAAGCATAGAAATTTAGCTCAGTAATAATTGTCCAGGTTTATACAAAAAACAACTGTCTTATGCTACTCATCATTATTTGTGCAAGCCTACAACATTTTACACTGCAAAAATTAGCCTGTAGTGGCTAGTGAACTCTTCCTCTACTCATATCTTAACAAGTTATACGTTACAGACTTTGGTCAAGGACTGTCCATCTTTGGTTTTTATTGCTCAGTGTGCAACAGCCATGGCTTGAAGCATAGTGTTTAAGAGTAGTTTGTCCGTCTGCTCCATTCTCATGAATGTGCTATCTCAGGAACTCCTGGAGAGATTATCTTCAGATTTGGTACAAACGTCCACTTAAGCCCAACAATGAACTGATTAGATTTCGGTGGTCACAGGTCAAAGGCCAAGGTCAGTGTGACCTCAAATGTCCCACATGATATCTCAAGAAAACCTTGAGGGTATTTCTTTACATTTAGTATAATCATTCCACTTGGAGTCAGTGATGAACTGATCAGAATTTGGTGGTTGAAGTTCATAGGTCAAGGTCACTGTGACCTCACAAAACATGTTTATGGCCATAATGTGAGATGTCATATGCTATTTATGACATAATTTCACAATGACAAAATAATGTGCTGCAAAAACACTTCTGTCTCCATTATTTAACATCATAATTCAGGAACAGAAATGGTTACATTTGGTCAGATACTGAACTGGTGACACTAATCTTTGTGGTGCCCGCCTTGAAGCTGTGCTGATTGTATAGATCTTCTGTGCTGCTGGGAGGAAGATGTGGGTGAAGCATCCACATTTTCAGACATGGATATAAACTGTAAGTGCAAGTTTACTGGTTTGCAGAGACATACAACCGTGAGGCGGTAATTGTAGTTGGTAACTTGCTTTAAATGTACATAATGTAGCGAGCTGTTGTCAACTTGTTTTCACTTTAGCTGTCTGTCCTCCACTTGTAGTGTGTGGACGGGCGAAGCTCCACCCTCGGTAAATATAGAGGGACAAGCAACTCGCACAGCAACAAATGACAGCAAAAGGCAGTAAAGACTCTCACACTGAGCTGAAATCAAACAAGTGCTCATAAATTAGGTAAATAACATAAACAAAACACTCTTCTATTCTATGTATTTATTTCAGGGGGAGTGGGGGCACCGATTGGGGGGTGGGCTGCTCCCCCAAGGTCATGGTAGGGGAAACAGTGTAATAATGTTAAAATTATAAGTAATATGAACAGTTGTATTTAAATTTTGAAAATGAAACTGAATGTACTAAGAATAATTGGCAACTTCAACGTGACTGAATTCAAATCCTCATACTGCAGCTTTAAAGTGGGCGATGTAGTCCTTCAAAATCAGAAGGCTGTAATTTGAGCTATAATGAATCCACTGATATGAACCTCTTGCAGAATATATCATATCAGTGTTAACATGAATGTCCCCTGATAACACATTACAGTAGAGAAATACCAAAGCTATCTTTGAGGAGTTTCTTGTATTTAGTTTCATAGACACTGATGTTTATGTATCTGTTGTATAATGACCTGCACTTTGGTCAGAAATCTTAAAAAAAGGCCTTTGGTTTCTTGCAGTGTTTCTCTGTGAGTGTGTGTCAGAGAAATATTGGAAAGTAGTGAGAGCGTGTGTATTGTATATGTGTGTGTATACATACAGTATCTGTCTTGGGTTATAACTTTTCTGGTCTTCAACCATGGTAATTGCTGTCATCCTCTGAGAAGCAGGCCGCCCTCGCTGACTTCCACCCAACAGTCTGTAGTGGAAGTGTTTGTCTCTGCCCCTCCATTCTCACTTCAGACCTCTCCAGTGAAAAGTTCACACCCACCCAATTAAAGTCAATCTTTTGTTTGTGTGTTCTAGAAACACCCTGATTATGTGATATGGTAAGCAAGCTCTGATTTGGAGCATACACACACACACACACATGCTCGACACATTTCGCTTTGATATTTTAGTGTACTCGTACCATGCTGATTACACACCACACACTCACTATGCACACACACAGCCAACACACACATGAAAGCCCATAAAGTTTCTCACAACCTCATTCAGTCCTATACAATCTCTGTCTCAGCAGCATCCTATTCCTCTGTGCTCCGAGCTAATGGACTGTCCAGTCAAATTTGATAGTGTGCTCAATTCCCCAAAGGGGACGAAGTCATGGAAGAAAAAAGAAATAGAAAGAACAATTTCCCTCAAACAAAAACTCATGTAAGATAGAGCTGGTAACATTTAAAGGGTCAGTTCACTCAAACTATAAAATAAGTTGTCTTTGGGTTTTGTTTTTATGTGCCCAGGTTTCTAGATAGCTATGTTTGAGGCTTCTGCCACAACTCCAATATAATGGAAATGAAGGAAATTTCATTAACCCTCCTCAAAGCTTTAAAAGAATACATTTGAAAAACTCAATAGCATTTCATGGTTGGTCTAGATAATCTACACAGCCACTGTAGACTCTTTTCATGGGGATCATTTTTTCCAGTGATAAAAACAGAGAGAGGTTGGAGGATTATTTAGTGTTACCTGGTGACTGTTTCTGAAAAGACTGTGGATGAAATCTTTTTATCCGGTGGCCTTTTTCAAAATGATTTGAGCACCGCAAACAAAATTACATTCACCTCTGTTGTATTGGGGTTGCAGCAGGAATCTCAGACAAGGATATCTCAAAGAAATGTAAGCAGTTGCAGGTGTAAATTGAGGTTTTGGACACATCTGCCACATTTTGCAGTCACATAACATTAATCTTAGCATCTATAAAATGTGACACATTGTAAGATTGGTAGAAGGTAGTTGCCATGGGCACTACTTTCGTGTGGAGAAATTTTTAAGGGAACTATATAGTGGTTATAGTAAGTTCAAATGCAGTAAAAGACAGTAAAATCAATTAAATGTACAGTGCACTGTATGGTAAAGAAAAAGGGATTTCTAACATAGCCTGACTACTGGTAAAACCACAGAGGTCTCAATGATGTGCTTCATAGATAAAACGTAATTATACCAATATGTTATAAAACTCGCAATATACACCACCTTTCAGATGTTTTTTAAGTGCTTGTGAAGTGGCATTTTGTTCCAGCCGAAACCAGGATTTCATCTCTGTAATCTGGATCATCTGACCGGATTCATGAAACCAGCTGCAGGCTCTTAACAGTTACTGTGAGGTCCAGAAAAAATAGTTTTTGCACAGCCAGTTGAGTCTCTTCCCACACCCAGATCAGAAGGACCCCATGGTTCTCTGCATTATTACAGTGCTGGGCTCCATCCAAAATACTGAGGAAAACAACATGAGCCAGATTTAATCATTGACAGTCTCAACACATAACAGTGTCCCCCACAGCTTGTCCAGACTCTGTCTCCTCCCAGTGTGACTCATAAACAACAAGGTAAAAGAAGCACCCTTCAAATTAAACATCTGCACAGCACCAGGTTATGTCTCTGCAGCTGTTTGGGGTCCTGTATTATTCCTCCAACTCCTGCTTTGACTGACTTTTTATGCCTCCATGCTGGCTACAGCAGGCTGCAGACATTAGATTTTTAGGTTGTCCGTCTGTCCGCCACATTCTCATGAGTGCGATATCTCAGGAAAAACCTTACCCTCAGATTTGGCACAAACATCCGTCTTGGCTCAACTTTGAACTGATTAGATTTCGATGGTCAAAGGTTAAGTTCACTGTCACCTCATTAAACAGGTTTATGGCCATAAGTTGAGAATTCATACGCTAATGTCTAATGGCATTAAATGATGAAGTGATAACAGTTTTCATCCAAAAGGTCAAAGGTCAGCTTCACTTTATTAACATCATTTTACAGAAGGGGAGACATTTGGTTGGATTCTTTTCGAATACTACTACATAGTACTACTACTACTTTAGAATTTGTAGCTTCTCTGCAGCAGCATCCATATTTAAAGCATTGACTGCCATCATGACCAGTTTAGTTTCATCACAATACGATTAATACTTTGGACAAAGATATGATATTTGCTGATTTTAAAAAGTCTGCCACTATACAATTTCGATTTGATGCAATTTAGTGACCTGCAATCAATATCAGACAATATTATCTGCCCATTTAACACAATCTGTTATGGAAGAAGCTGCCCTTCCTTTCTTTTAGCTTTTAGCCATAAAAGATTTTTTAAAATCACATAAATAATGTTAATAACTGTGACTACTTAAGTGCAGTTAAGTTTACTTTAAACTGACTCCACTAACACACATAAAACAACACATGGTATAACCTTCAGGGCAGACAGACCTTTCTGGAAGAAATCTTTTCATTTTAACCCAAACAATGATCTTTTCAGAAAACTTCAGGGCTATCTGTCTTAAAATGAAATGGATTAACAACAAAATCATTTAACAAATGTATAAAATTGAGCTCAGTAATAACTGTCAAGGTTCATAGACATGTCAGTTGTTTTTTGCTCATCATGCATCATTAGCTTAAGCATGTGTCCAATGCATAAATTAGCCCAGCAACCAGCAGACTTTCCTCCCTTCACAACTAATATCATGTTTTATTTATACTTTTTCTTACTCTCCGTTGATTTAAGTCACTGCATCTCCTGACAGAACAGCTCGGTCGAAGTTCAGCCTGCATGCACCTTTTTTCAGCCTGACATTGTTGAAACAGAGCAGCTGAAGTATACTGCAAGAAATTAGCAGAATAAGATGCTGACCAGGCAGGTAACATTATGTCGTGTTTTATCCCATACTTTTATTGTTTACATATGGCATGTGCTCTGTTGTAGTATTTCCACACTGCTGTTATTCCCACTTTTATCTCTCTTGGCTGCTGGCCATCTGCCTGCTGCTGTTTGACAGTGACACAGACTTTCAAAGTAAAAGTGTATCCTAAAGATAACGATATGGATCAATGTTTTCACTTTGCATCAGTGATGCTCTCTGTCAGTCCTCTGTGTCTGTAAAAATAGTCTATAAGTGAAAATAGCATGTTTCTCACTGGAAATTATCCACTGGAATCAGAATGGGTTTGGGTTTCAACATCAGATCCGTATTGTCCGCCCTTGTCCATGTATGTCTTGATCCAGTAACCCATTTGCCATCAGATTGCACTAATGTAAACTGCAACTTGACTGGATGGCAGAGGCATACAACTGTGAGGCAGGAGGCTATTTCTAGTTAAATTTTATTATAAGACCTGGTGAAACAACTGACACACTTTCATCATTTCTGACCCAAGGACGTGGATGTCGCCGTAAATGACTTGACACCTGTCATGATAATTTCCATGATAACATTCTTATGATCCAAAGAAAAAAACACCCTCTCAATTCACACTGTGTCCTGAATCCCAGTGAGTCATGTGAGACTGTGCTTTGTTTTTAAAGTTCTCAAGTTCTGTCTTAAATTTAATCACCTTTACCTCTATGCATGCTGTTTAGTTTCGGAGTTGTTTTTCTGAAGCCTCCAGGTGGCCTGAAAATAATGAAACTTAAGAAAAGAGACACGTGTAGATACAAATCAGTCTTCCCACTTGCCAGTTTACCTTTTGTTCATTACTTAAGTAACACTGATCGCCCTGAAATGGAACTGTAACACCAAATTACTTGTTTGAAAAGAGGAAAGCGGCAGTGAAATGGCAGCGCATTAGTTCTACAGGCCTGTAATTGTGTCTCGAAATGACCTTCAACTGTTAGGCTAACTGTGCAGCTCAGAGAAGACGGCACTAACTGGAGAAAGTGTCTGTACAGCTGCCACAGTGATTGGACATACTGTCCTCTTAATTCTGACTAAAGCAGAAATATCCAGGAAGGTGTTGCATGTCTTTCACCACCTCCAATTCTCTTATGATACACTTGTAGGGCATTTTAATTTTAACCTTTGCTTGTTTCTTGTCATTTGTAGCTTTTCTCATACAAAAATGCAATCCAGGATTTTTGACTCATTCAGTGTATCGATCATCTCAGTCCTCGGCTGGATTTAAAGGACTCGGGGGGGTATAGCACTGTGTTATTACCACTGCTAACACTTAAAGTGATTGCATTTTCTGAGAACATAAGTGCTTCAGTTTGTGCGTCTGCATTTATTTATTTCTTCCTCTTAGATTCAACCTCCTACTACTGCAGCTGCTGCTATAAACCTCTCTCAATTGAATGTAAATGAAGATGAAGATGGTTCAGCTCTTGTTTTCCTTCTCTCTGCCCACTCATTGCTTCCCACTGCCTCTGGGCATTGGTGTGTGTGTGTCTGTTTGTGTGTGTTTAGGTATGTGAGCATGACCTTGGCTTGTGTGTCCATATTAGAAGACAGACCACATTCTCCCACACACACACACACACACACACACACACACACACACACACACAGGGAGACACACACAGACACACTGATCAGTATACAGAACAGGAAAAGGTGATTTGTCTTTGGGAGTAAGAGCTTGCTGGTGCTGAGTCAATCCTGCCTCTTTCTGTTTGTCCTCATTTTTACACGATTATTCTCTTCCACCTTATAGATACAGTTGTGTGTAATTCATATTTGAGTCTCACTGTTTTCATTTCTTGCTTATTTTTCACTGAAAAGTACCTTGAATTTTAAAAAGGACTGGGTCAGTGTAAGATTTTATGTTCCCAGGCACCAGAAGTGTTACATCGCCTGCTGCAAGATTCATCAGCGCTTCATTATTGATTTGTTTTGTCCAATTTTACCTTCCTTAATTATATGTGTGAGTATAGTTACACAATGTTATGATGAGTCTCTGTTGGCCTGTTGGGCAAACCAGTGTGTCATTGTGCATGTCCACATAATTTATGTGCACTCAAACATTTTCACACCATATAAAACTCCAGTATGTCCTAAATGGCTTGCAGTGAGAGTACTGACTGCTTTGTGCGTTTTCACACATCTGCACTGTATGCTAACATGTTACTACTTGTATTACTTACAGTGCTGCCGCTTCTAAAGATTTGGCTATGGTTGTAAAAGAAGCTGAGCAATTACTTAAGGGCCCATCCACACGAAGCCTTGTCAGGGTGAATTCGGCAAAGTTTATAACCGGTTTAGCCTCTTATCCATACGAAACTGGCGTTTTCAGAGGTCGAAACCACATCTTTTTCAAAGCGGGGTTCCAGAGTGCACAAATCTGAAGATGCCGCCTTTGCATCTTCGTGTGTACAGCTTATGTGCGACTTTTGGCTGGCAATGATGTCATAGCCCCACCTCTCTAACCGCTGACTCAACCCCGGCAGGAAGCCGTCCCATCACAACAACAACAATGGTGGATTACAGACTCAGTGTTCCTGCTACAGAACCTGCTGAGCCCATTGGGGCTTCTACAGCAAAATCTTCTCCTCCTTAACCACAACGAGCAGCAGACAGCAATAGACAACTTTTTGCGCATCCTCCGCGTTCTTCTCCGGTTCAGAGCTGTATGCTCCGGTTTTTAGTGGCTGGCCTATATACTGCAGCCTTTTTATGCGGTTTCAGTGGCTTGAACCAGCTTCATTTTGACGCCTGCATTCTTGCAGTCGGCGCCATGTTTACAGAACACCATTGTAATCCGATTATTTATTCAGCGGTTTCAAAAAGACAAGTCTTCGTGTGGATATAGCCTAAGACAACCTTAAGAGCTACATACCCTCATTTATATTTATTTGCAGGTGGACTCTGTGGAATAGATGTTTAACTTCATTTGAGATCTAACTTGACATGTTTAACATGGGACTCCCTGAAGTTCATTCATATTAAATGAGAAAATGTGTTACCACTGTAATGCATTGCTAAATTGCAGCTGCAGTGCATTTAATGACTTTTACATAGTCATAGTGAGTGTTGACTAAATGTTTACTTGAAAGGTTGGAGGTTCTGAAAAACATGACTAAAAGGACGTTTGAGTAGAGATTATGTTGCCATGTTGTTCAAAAGTGGAGAAAAGTTCTACAAGAACATTACTCCTGGGATTAACTGACTAAATGATAAACTTTATTGTTTTTTGTAAATAAACACTTGTTCTAAATTTGATGCCTGCAACACGTTACAAAAATGTAGGGACAGGGGCAAATAGTCCAACAGTTAAAGAAAGTTTTCTCAATGCACAATTACAAAGAAATCAGGGATTTCACCATCTTCAATCCTTAATATCATCAAAAGGTTCAGAGAATCCAGAGAACTCTCTGCACATAAGGGGCAAAGCTGAATACCAGCTTTGAATGGCCATAACCCCTGATCCCTCAGGCGGCCCTGCATTTAAAGGGTATTACTACATGGGGTCTGGAACAGTCTGACAATCTATTGTTGGTAAACACAGTTAGAAGCTACATCTACAAATGCAAATTAAGACTCTACCATGCAAAGCCATAGCCATATATCAAGAACATCCAGAAGCACTGCAGACTTCTCCGGGCCCAAGCTCGTCTGAGGTGCACTGACCCAAAGTGGAAAAGTGTGCTGTGATCTGACAAGTCCATAATTTTTTTTTTTTTTTTTTTTTTGAAATCATGGATGCCATATCCTCCGGGCTAAAGAAGAAAAGAACCGTCCAGATTGTTATAATTGGAATGGAGGTGTGTTAGTGCCCATGACATGGGTAAGTTGCACATCTGTGATGGCATGATGGCGAAAGGTACATACAGGTTTTGAAGCAACATATGCTACCATCCAGATGATATTGTATTCTAGGACGTCCCTGCTTATTCCAGAACACAATGCCAAGCCACATTCTACACGTGTTAAAACAGTGTGGCTTTATCATAAAAGAGTGCGGCTTCTAGACTGGCCTGCCTACAGTCCAGACCTGTCGCCCATTGAAAAAGTGTGGAGTATTACGAAATGCAAAATATGACAAAGGAGGACTGCTGAGCAACCAAAGTTGTATGTATAGCAAGAATGAGGAAGACTTAAATGTTCAAAGCTTTAACAATTAGTGTCTTCAATTCCCAAAATGCTACTGAGTGAGTATTTAAACATTTAATATCGTGTCTTTGTACTGTGTTCAATTAAATATAGGTCCAAAAGTATTTTCAAATCATTGCATTCTATCTTTATTTACATTTCATACAGTGTCCCAACTTTATAATACCTGTCTAAATACAACCCTGGTTACATAAAGTATTTTTCTTGTTTTAAAAGTAATAGTATCTTCACCTGTCTACTTGTGAATGTTGGTCAGAGATACCCGTATAGCTTCACTGGCCGTAGGCAAAACAAGTCTAGCGCCTACCATCCACAAAGCAAAAGGAAAGTTTGGGGTCGATTTGTGCCTGAGGGGAGGTGAGTGTGGAGCATAATGGCAAAGCAGAAGTTCTGCTAAACTGTCACTGAATTGATATAAAAAGTTTTTTTATGACTACTCCCAATGGAAAAGTATCCTGTGTCAACACTTAAATATGATGAAACCAAGCTTACAAGGTCGATTTGTAGCTGTTCTCCAGCTCTCGATTCAATCACACAATCTTCTTCAGCAGATTTGCTCAGTTGTCATGGAATTGTAATTTTTCTGTTTACATTGCTCTGAGCACCTTACGTATCTCTTGTTTATGTTGGCTTAAAAATTGAAACTCAACTTATATTCTTGATGTTGGAAACAGTAGTTGGCAAAACTTTCTCGCCACAAGGTCTAATTACAGCTGCTCTGGAGTCTTCAGTGGTATCACACGATCTTCCTTTGAATCTAAGTAGCCCATTATATCCGTTAGTGGGTACAGCACAACAATACTTTTTGAATTTCTAAACAAAGATAAGGTCTTCCTAATTAATTAAAGTGGCCACTGGCACCCCCTGTGTAATGCACGCTGTATAGAATAACACTGATGTAAAAAGAGTGGGAGGGCTGGAGGAGTGGGAAGTAATTCTCAACAGAGGGAGTGAGGGGAGTTTGGGGAGAAAGGGTATAGGAAAGGACATGGAGGAGTGTTACTAGTTTTGAACTAAGGTGTGGTAAGCAAGGGAGGATAAGAGAGGGTGAAGTTAATGAGAAATCTTCACTGTGTGCAGCAGTCTAACTTCACTACCAAGGAGAGTTTTCAGATGTATTCTATTTGAAGTGCCACTAAAAGCTGACGAGCCCTTTCCAAAAAGAATCCTGCCATCTTTCTGGCTTTTGATGCGTCTGAGTATTGAATTTATTATGGTGTAAATACCAGTTATATCCATTCTTTCATTGTTCTGTCTTATCCTTGACTGACTCAGCTGTCATTGTAGCAGAATGATGGCAGATATCTCAGAGTTGCTTCTTGCTGTGGCAGATTATTAAAAAGATCAGATAAAATCCACATTTAAATGCAAATAATCATGTAGGTTGCATGTGTCTTTATCCAAGATTGTTTCATGTTCTGCTTGCTGTGTAAATATGCAGAGATGTGCAGGTTGTTTCTGTCTACACTGATAAGAACACACAAGATCTTAGTCCTTAATTCTCCATGTGGTAGAAAGAGTCAGAATTAGAACACGTTCCTCCATCCCTCGCTGTGTCTGTAATCTCATATGTATGAGCTGTGTGTGAGCTTTCCAACTCTTTTCCTTCACATGCCTCTTTTTCTTTTCATTTTCATCTCCGGCAGTTCAAATGATGTTTTATTAGTAGTTTTCTGTCTCTATCTCATCCGTCTCCTCCTGCAGTAGTTCTCTTGAGACTCCAAAAAAAGACAAACCAGCGCACTGCCTCGTCCGCTGGTGTGTTGATAAAACTGCCATCACACATTCGATCCATTCAGTCACCTCAAAAGACGATGTTGATGCATAATGTGTCACATTCTTATTTCGGTGCTGCAGATTGCATATGTGTATGGAGTATGTATGAGCTCAGGAACCTATCTCTCTCTTGATGTTCTTGTTCTGATGAATAGAAGTGAATATGTAGCTTTTGTAACAAAGAAATGACTGAGGCCTCTGCAGGGAGGACTGGAGTATAAATGGAATAAAACTAAAGAAGGAAAACAAGCATTGATCATAAAACGGGTACAGATAAAGGGGGAACTGAAGAAAAAGGCTGTGGAATGACAGTCCCTCAAGAAATTTTAACTTCACAGATAAATTTATTGTAAATTATAAAATGAAAAAAAAAAAAAAAACAAATCCAAAACTTTATGAAGGCTGAATACCACCCCAAATAATCTCACAGCTTGCAAGGAAGTACTGCCTGAAAGATCTTCAATGAATACATTTGGTAGCCTCAAAGTGCCAAAAGACATCATAGGCACCTGTTTAGAAATGTATCATCCTTTTGATGATACATACAATTATTTTTAAAGCACCTTAGTAGCTTAACTTCTGGGGAATTAAGCTGTTAACTTTACTTTGAACCAGTGTAGGAGTCTTTGTTTCAGATATTCATGTGGTTGCTCATTTTTAGTGCTCTCTTCTTCACCATTACAAGTACTGCAGTGATCCAAATTGTGTAAGAATCAGTCGATCAGGCTTCAACCAGACGCGACCATTACACAGTGAATACAAATGGGCTGTAGATTCAGGGCCCTATTCAAACAATCCATAGTGCATAGGTGCATGGCACAAGTCCATTTAGGGTATGTTCAACCAAGTTTGCTAGTTAAATCGCACATAATCGGGGCACAAAGTAAGGCACAAGGGGCTAGATGGTTGTATTTAAACTTTTAATTAATCATAGGTGGCATTACATGAATTCAGCCCCTCATCTCCCTTTCCCTTTAAAACTGTTATTTACATGGTGGATTCAGCAAATCAGAGAAGCGAGTGGTTTTCTGTTGAGAGTATTGCAATAAGAGCAGTAATGTCAGTGCAGCAAATATCATGGGACGAAAATAAAAAATTGTAGTTATACACTTGACTGAAGAAACAGGACTAAACTTTTAGGTTCTGCAATAATCAATGGCGTCACGCTGTTACTTGTGTGTAAACGTGCACAGCATCTCTCTCAATGAGGAGTCTGACGACACCTTTGCAGCTCTGCTCTGCTATGTCACATTTTAGAGAATGTAATTAATATGTTTTCTATTAATAATGTATCATTTCACTCATCAATGTGTCCATGTGTTTGTAAATAGATGCTGTTTTGAACCCACCTATGTAGGCACATCTCACTAGCTGAATAATGCACCCATTAAATGCAGGAACATCCTGGCATGCTATTCTCGCCATAGACTAAGTTTTTGTTGGCTAATGGCGCTGTCACTTTCTGCTGCCTCAAAATAGCAATGTGCCAGCAATGGACCTGACAACACTTCATTTTAAGACCTACATGCTGATGGGTGCACAGATAGACACGTTCATTTGCTGCTTACACAATGTGGGCACTGGCTGTGAAAATGACAGTTGTGCTGCTGTGTGCCAGGTGTAAGATAGGACCCTAGGTCTTAAGTGCCACAGCAATCCCAGGGCTCATGTTACTTTTAAATTAAAATCTACATAATAAGTTCTGTACAGTGAGCTATATGAATTTTAAATATGGGGAAAAGAGAGAGCTGCTTTTGGACTGTGAATTGGATTCAGTATCAGGAGAGTTAAAGTTGGATTGGTGCATCCCAAATATTTAGAGTAATTCTGAAACTGTCATGTTTGTCTCCAACATTTTTTCCTCAGTATCCTGCAGCTTCAAAGTCAAGACAGTTGCACATATCCACACATGCTCGCACACACCAACGTGTACATATGACCAAAACAAACTTTCCCTGAAGGTCCACACCCCTGAGGCAGAATACCACATAAATATTTAACCCATCTTGATTTGTTTTGAGGTTTGTGTTTATTTGAGAGAATGTGAGCGCTTGTCTCAGCTGAGCTCAGTTTACTGCAGGGTATAAGATATTGATTTAGTGCCCTCATTTCTAATAAAAGACCCCAAAATTTGTTCATATACATGCAAAACCTGGACCGCTTACCTTTTTTTAGTAAATAATGCATCAGAGAGTAGAAATGAGACGGAGCTGCTCACGTTGACTTTAACAAGTGCAGGAGGAAATTGACTGTCAGCTAGATGATTAAGTCTGTTGTATTGTGTTGCTGTTAGAATTGCCAAGACTGGGCTTTATAATTTCAGGGGTTTTCTTTATGTGGCCGTGCCGAGGTTGAGCTGACACAACAGCTTTTCTGATAATGAACCTCTACCTTTTCACCCTGCCTTTTATAGTCACTTTTAATCAACATAATGCCTGATCAGTATGCTGTGTAATTAAGTCTGTTTTTTCTCGGTGATGCCAAATCTGTTCTGGAAAAGATTTTAGGTCGGGGCTATCACAGAAACCTGTCTGAGTGTTAAAATATGCAGGAAATAGAATGCTTGTTATTAAAAAGCAGAACAGTGTCTCTCTTTCTGCTCAACTGTCGGGTGGTTTTTGTGTGACACAGTCAAAAGGCTTTGTATAACCTCTTCCATGTTCTTTTGTTTGAGGTGATACCCCGCTTAAGTCTACAGCTGAAGTCTGTCGCAGTTTTGAGCCAAGACACACTGAACCGAGGAGCATCAATCTGCAAATGAAAATGTTTTCTCACACAACCTGTCAAAAGAGAAAAAAAAACTTTAAGCTCAGTAATCACACACACATTGACGTCTTACTGACAGGCTGCTTGGTTCTTGCTGTCAAAATGTAAAAACCCTTCAAACAGTGAAAACACTGGATCTAAAAGACTGTCAGGAATGACAGTGATAGAGTTCCTCCTCTGAGTTAGAACTGAGTTTATTAGTGTGAAAAATAGATAATATCCTTAAAACAGAGACGGACACATACTTAACTGGATAAATACAGAGACAATACACAGGGCGATTGGTAGGATATCACACCTGTATTCCGCTGGTCGCAGCTGCAACGCATTTGGGCTGCGACCCGGCCACCAGAGCTGATCGCAACCACTCTTTTTATGACCATGCTTGGGATTCAAACAAAGGCACAGCAGCATGTGTCAGAAGCTTCCCAGAAGTAGGTCTCTACGCTGCTCCACTAAAAATACTTGTTTAGTCTATTTTTTAAAGTTGCAACATGTTTCACGGAGCAAATCGAGCCAGTCAGGATGTGGAACCACAATATCCGGGCAAAAAAGGTACCCTGTAAATATAAATATGAATTCATGTAAATAAGTAAGTATGAGAATGAATGTGTTTATAACAACTAATACACAGCCACAAATCAAAAGGCAACTGATGCCTTATGCCTTATGTTAACATGAGAAAGGACATCCATCAGTGTTTGTCTTGCTAATCTATGATAACCCATTGAGAAAGGGAAAGAGAAATGCTTAATTTGGATGAGACAGTGAACGGAGAGATGAGGGCAACACAGAATGTGTATCTTTTTATTTCCCAACTGACCCAGACTGGAACAGTCAGTCTGATCAGTTATTATGCCCATATCATTTAAGCTCAACAAAATTAGGTGCTTTCTCACTGCAGAGGAATCCTCCCTATAAGAATTTAAGAAACCCAGAAGTATAGGATGGCTGATTATGTGCATAGCTACTTTAAACCTAAAAGAAAAAGAAATCATGGCATCTCATAACAGTATTTTAGTTCAAACAGGTTCTAGTATGTAAGAATACAGGGCACATGGCAATGTAAATTTACTTCGCCAGCTCACGCAGTTAACTACATACATGTAAAGACAATGAGTTAAGATTTGCTTCCCATTGTGAAAAAACTTTTTACTTTAAAAAGACGAACTTTCAAAGGTTTGACCCTTATGATATACCTCAAAAAAATGTAAAATAAAAAAGGAATTGGGGGTTGACTGTTTAATTAACAGATCTTTATGTGTCAGACATGTAGAATTTTAACTAATCTTGCAGACACAGCACATCCTGGCTCTGTATTCTCGGAAGTATCGTAACACTTCCACCAATTAGCCTAATGGACAGAGAATGCTGTAATTACTGCCCAAAAGCTCCATCTTTTAAAGGCTGTAACTTCTACATGGTGCAGCTGATTGGCACTAAACCTGTCACTCAAACCTAGGCATTCTTACAAACTGCACTAATTAACCTTTTTAGGTCAGTCTAATTGACTGTTAAAGTTTTAACACTCCATAAATATAATTGACGCATCAAGATCCACCTTTTCTTTCAGCTTATACTGTTTAGTCCAGTGGAGGAGACAATTAAATTTGTAATTCATGTAGAGTCTCGAACACCACTGACCACAGTTTGACCATGTGCAGGGATTACAGAGCTCATTAATGATTCATTTGTGGTGTGTAACACATTTCACTTGAAGGCTGAAAATGGTGCCTTTCTCCTTAATACATTGATCCACGAGTCAATGATTTCAGGGTAACACACTGTATGTGTCTCATGTATGTTTCATGTTACTGACACGGATACTGGAGATTTTGTAGATGTCCAATAACATGATGTAAAGAGACTGAATTAATACAGGCTGCAGATCTATTTGGCTTTTATTCTGGAACATGATGCTGTTGGTAAAAAAGGCACACACACACACACACACACACATACACACACACACACACAAAACCATCTACAGCCTGATCTGGCACAGGTGCGTTATTGTATTGATTCCCTGTAAGTGTGCAGTTGTCGATGCTGTATGTGTGGTGCATCGCCTCTTAGCCTTTGATTTATAGCAGTTGTGTTTCACAGGGAGCAATTTATCAAAGGAAAAATGACAGAGGCCTTCTAAAACAAGCCCACTCCATTACTCAAACATCACATCACAGCCTCCTGCATGATACACTCAGCCTGTTAACAAGAAAGGCTTATTAGCTGCGTGTGTGTGAATGAGAGTGTGTGGTCACTGAGAGTTGTGCTCATGTAACCTGTGCAACCTTTAAACAGAAGCTGGCAGTTTTTCCGTTTTGCTGATGGAGACGAGACAGCGGCAGGTTAAATATGAAGGAACGGGAGTGTTTTTGTCAAACTCTTAATGCACCGCTGAACTTTAACTCACCGGATGAGTCATGAATCATCTGCTTTGCTCCACTGTCTCGTCCTTTTTTCCCTCCCTCTCTCCATCCAGATATTTGCTCGTAATCCTTCATACACTCTCTTTTTTCGCCTCTCATTTACTATGAGTGTCCATCTCTCTATTTCTCAGTCACACTGTATGGGCTTTCAAACACAGTCATTTTCTGTTTCTGTCACTGTCTCATGCACTAAACTCTGCAGTCTTCTCCATATGATTCTCTGTCAATAACAGATTCAATCTTGGTGCCATTTGAATGTGATTTAAAAAAAAAAAAAAAAAAAAAACTTTAAATGGAAACAAGAAAAAACTTGGCAATGATCACTAGAAGTTGTTGTCACGAAGAGTGGTGACAGATATGTTGTGAGCCAAGGTATTTTATCACTGAACAATAAACTTTACTATCACAGATAATAACAGTCAGTACAGTCTGAACAGTAAATTCAAGTGTAAGGTAAATGATTAAGAATAACCACTGTAAATAAAAAGAGATCACCCCAGCCGCTACACCAAATTGGTATTTATGGTGCAATTAGGACACATGACATGAGAGGAGTGAGTTTGGTGAGTGGTTCCCAGCTGGTGGGTCACAGTCCAAAAGTGGGTCATAGGACTTTGCTAATGGATCACAAGTGACTCGTGAACATGTCAAGTTTGTAATAAAGACACTTTATTTTGAAGTACAGTGAATTTGCGGCACAGAGCTTTTATTTTTCAAGTGCTGTTTCCTGCTGTAGAGTGAGTGACTAACAGACAGCTACTAGACAGAGACCACAAACTAGCTCAACGACATGTTCGAATGCAAGTGTGACACTAATGTATTAAACTGTGTGGAGTGGACCTTAATGACTAAGGCGAAATCTGGACCCATGTGGCAGGACCAGTAGGGAACCACTGCTCTAAAGTATCCCCTAAATTCTACCTGTTTACTGCAGAGTGTAAACTGTCCCCAGCAGGTTGCTAAAATGCCCCAAATGCCAGTAGCGTCCCACTGCAGAGCTCCAGGCTTGGGCCCATCTTTGGTGCTCCATTACCAGAACCCATGGTGGAAAACCACACATTATTACCTGTGTTAGGGTTGAAAGTTATTTTCATCTTGTTTATCGTTAATATATAAAGTAGCCTACTGAGCGTATATTTAACTTGCATTGTATTACGTCCATGTCACTGTATAAGTAATATGTGTCACAATGTGATGTGTGTTACAAAGCCCTTTATAAGCTGACTGATCACATGTGGTTTCACGTTTAGGCAACATATGTATTGTTTGTCGTGTTTATCGTTGATAAATAAGTGTATTTTATGTTTTTTCACAGGGCAAAAAGCGTTATTTAATTGCCACATAACCTCCTCCACACGACCTTCACCAACATTAGCAGCTTACATTAGCAAACTCATAAGGTTACTGCAAGTTGTTTAATGTTACATTACCTAACCTTAGTTTGTAAGTTACAGGTATATTGAAATATTCAAGTCTAGGTAAAGCAAAATCAGTTATTTCTTTCTAAACACATTTACATGTTAGAAAATGTGAAAACACTGGGAACTGTATAGCCTGCTTAATGATGCAATGGAGCAACCCTTATTATAACCCCTCCCCTACTACAAAAATTCCACATCACTACAAACATGAATTTAGAGTTAAGTGTGTAGCATCAGTGTCTTTTCATAAAGCTTGTGTGTGAGCAGCAAGTTTGCTACATTCTGCGAGCTCTCTGAGCTCTTTCAGTCTGATAAATACACAAACAAACATCTGTTAAATGCCACAATTATATAAACACAAGCAAAGTAGCAGTCACTAATGTAATCCATCAGCCCAGCCCACCTGCAGTTACTGCTTACTGCTGTGGGTGTGTGCTTTGTGCTAACGTTAGCTGCTGAACGAGAGGCTATCGCTGTGCAGCAGCTCTTGTTCCCTGGTTCTGAGAGTGTGTGTGGTGCAAACATAGACTGTTTGTGCTGCAGGGTTAGCTGCTGAGAGGATGTTGCCACGGAGCGGCTCGTTCTTCAGCTTTGGGGTTATGTGTGATTTGTGCTACTGATTTAGCTGCTAACAAGAGTCTGACATTGCACAGGGGCTGTTCTTTGGTTTGGGGGTTGTGTATGTTATTGTGCTACAGGTTTAGCTCCTAACGAGAGCTTGCCTGCTCCTGACGACAGCCTGACAGCAGCTCTATCTTTGTTTCAGCTCCTTCAGCGGACACGCTTCCTGCTTCTCAGAGCAGAGAATATGCTCATTTTTTCATGATTTTGAAAACTAATATGATATACTTGGTGATTTTTTTTCATTATTCAGATTTGGCGGGGTGGTTAATAACACATTTTTCTGTGACAAACTTATTACTCATATTTATTTTAGCTTTACCCAGGCTTTAAGGTTGTATTGTTGACCTCGTTGTTATTGGCGGAGGTTGTGTGGCTTTTTCAGATGAATGAACACAGGCTATGTTATCCTAATGATCGTCTCTAGAGTATACAGTTCACTTCCTTCTCCAAGCTTGGGCCCGGAAAGGGTGCGACGGAGGAGGCGGGCCTGAGCCTGGAGCTCTGCAGCTAGACCTCATTCCAAACGCTGAGGACATGACCTCAGTGCCCTTAATGGAAGCTATTAACTGATTTATCAAAAGCTACAGAAAATCTCACTGTTCATTTTTTTCTTTCATGTCTTCATTATGTGATATCATGATTCAGTAATAGGATGGCACAGGTGACTTAACAGGTATCAGACATTGCAGTCTGGTCTATTGAGTGAACTGCTGATGCAGAAACTTCTCCTCAATGAGTTTCTCCTTGCATGATAGTTAAATGTTGCTGCAGAATGAGTCTAGAGAGAGGTACATTTTGATCCTTCGACACTGATAGAAAATCATTCACAGTTGATGTTTCCAAAAGACGTATGAGTAGATTTTAATTTAATCCTTATCTCATTTTTAGATTTGTCCTCCAAATGTCTCTGATTATCTAGATTATCTTAAATTAAAATGGATTTATATTGATCACTCACGCTCCACAGTGAGTAGATATTTTTATTTGGCAGAAAAGTTATGACTTTTGTCTGACTCTTTGCACTGTTAGGGAGCCATCTATCCTTTTTCGATGACTATGCTATTAATCTACACTATCTGTGTTGGGATCAGTGTACCTGCTCCGTCATAGCTCACTACATAATTTCCAGCAGCAGATGAAACAGTTGCAGCTCAGTGTCAGCTGGCTTTGAGGGATTGAAAAATTAAAGATCTCTAAAGTAAACTGATATTACAAATTTTTTGTTCAGCTGTATTGTTTCTATTATCGTAAACCCACCACTGAGTTGCACACTACTGTGTTGATTCACTCAGTGACGGAGACGTTCATTCATGTGAAAATGTTATGGATTGTGACTTTAAACAGGAAAAGCAAACCCCTCTTGAAATACAAGATAAGAAGTTTTTCCGTTGGCAGTATTTGTAGTCTGATTTATTTAGCCCTTAACCATCTTTGTCGGCTTTCATGTCGAGCCTGCCTCTCTAATTCTAAGCTGTGATCTATCTGACGCATCTTCACCTGGATGTTTGGCAGCTGTTCCTGTTAGAGACAGTTGATAGAGATGTATCTGAGCCGTCATCTCCACGCTGCTGGGGGATTTGTCAGCTAAGCCAGTCAGCTAAGCTCACTTTTACTCACTCTTGGCTGAGCTTCACTCGTCTGGCAGCATGTAATGTTTCTTTTTTATCATTGCCTACATGTTTTGAATAAGATTCAGTTCTCTCTAGGCAACAATTGGCAGAACATAAGACTTTTCCCCCCTTTTTTTAGATTTCAAAGAAAGAAATCTGTCGGGGCATTGATTTTTATCACAGTGTTTGGGAGGTGGGGGGATGAGGGGAGAGAAGGAGTTGAAAGGCGAGACAACTTAAAGGTTTTTGTAAAGTGGAGCCGGATGGGAGCGGTCAGTGTTCTCCCAGTAGATGACACAGCTTGATAATACTGTAGAGACCCTATTAGCCCTATGTGTTTGTTGACACAGACACTTACAGAAATGCCTCTGGTACCCTCATTAATCTGTAGCTAACCTCACCTCACTGTAATCCCTTCTGCATAATGTCATTTTATTTCTCATTATTTTCCATAATATACTGTGTAAAATGTAATGTCACAGCAGATCATCTTCTGTTTTGAGCCGCTCATGATTGTGGTAAGCACATGGGAAAGGCTACTGTTGATGCTTACTCAGGCTTGCATGTGCATTGTATGGATAAAATAGCTGTTAAAACACCCCTGAAAGAAAAAATAGTTTATGGGGGTAATTTTTTCATATCTGTGGTCATGGTGTGGGCTAGGGATTTAGGTTAATTTTGTTTTCTACAGCCCAACATCCATTTACCAGTAACTCACCAGATCATTTTGACATGAATGACATGAAATACAAGAGCCGCTTTCCTTTTCATCCAACGCTCCATTCACTCAGAGAGCTTTAGTGTTGCATTGTAAGTGCTATCCATTTAGAGGGGGTGAAATTTCAATGATTTGTGTTGTAAATGTTTTGCCTTTTATTTTATTTTCTATCTGCTTTGCCAACAGACAGGCAGCTAGCCGCACTAACATGTGGAAACGTGGTGCCCACCCTTTACTCTCAGCTGGTTAGCTAGCTGCCCTGTACTGTGCATCATCTGGGCAGGAGATAGCTGGTGTCGCTGCTCTTTTAAAGATTACTGCTGGTAACGCCTCCCTGACTCATGGTGTTGGGACAGCGTTACTGTGGTAACAAGGTGGCCACCCTCCAATATGCCCCTAGGTCACTCCGATGAGTAAGCCATTTAAAGATTGAGCCACAAAACCCCTTTAGCAGTGTTAACTATGTTAGTACCACTAGCTGTTTTGACGCAACTAATGGTGCTAACAGAGCTAACAGTGATAACCTAATTAACAATGCTAAATGGTGCTTGCTCCAAATGAAGCTGCTTACTCGCAGATACGACTTGGGGGTGAGACCAGAGGGTGGGCACAATGTTTCCATAGCAATGCCCAATGGTCAGTATGGCATTAGACGCAGTTATCGCTGAATAAGCTGCGACACAAGCTAACTCCCACCTTACCCAGGGGGTGCACAGTACTGAGCAGTGGCGCCTAGCAAACCAATGAGTGAATACCTCATTAGCTGTGTTGTGTTACAGTATAGTGCTAGTATTACTACTAAACTGAGGAGTAGCAAAATTAACCTAATGACAGACATGCATTAATGGCCAAAAAATACTCAGTGGTTAATGGCTAATGGGTAATATTGCACTCACAAAGTAATTTTCTGCTGTAAAAAAAAAACAAAATTTAGTCAAAACTATTACCGAATCTGTCCATGTTAACATGCATCACAGTCGACAGACAGAAGTTTAACCTACCATGCTTACTGTAGTTGTGTGCACCCACAGTTTTCCTGTGCATTGAGGGATTAGTATTGACATTACAGGTGCACTCCCTCTCTGTTTTACATCTAAATAAGGTAGTAGCTAATTAATCTATGTAAACTGTTGGCTTGTTTACAACCTGTCTGGTTGGTGAGTGCAACAGCATCATTATTGATCCAGTTAATTACCAGACCTATGAAAATAAAAGCCAAGCTGTAATATGTTGTAGTTTTCCAGGAAGGATGAGGAAGAACATCAAGGACCAATTTACATCTTGTTGTTTTAATCCTCGACACAAGAGATAAACATTTCATAGGAAACAGTTTCTGCAGTTTGGTGGGTTTTTCTACATTTATACTTCTTTGCTCTGTAAAATTAAGTTAAAATCCTCCCCTGCCATCCCATCATTATTGTCAATATATTGTGCAATATTGGATTCTGTGTTGTTGAAATCTCATATGTAATTAGTTTGTCTAAAACTGACAGCTGGCATTTTCTAACACATGTAGTGAATATTTCAAGTAATTGGGGCTAAGACAAACTGCAGCTAATGACTTCAGCATCTCTGGGAAATTAAACCAGATTTAATCCATCTATAATAAATTGAGTTATTGGACATAATATTTTTGCAGCTGTGTGCGTGTGCGTGCGTGTGTGTGTGTGTGTGTGTGTGTGTGTGTGTGTGTGTGTGTGTGTGTGTGTGTGTGTGAGTCACTGCAAATAGCTGTGTCTTGTATTTTGACAGTGTCTGTTGACAAAGACACCATCTATACCACAAGACCTCAGCCAGTCTGGCTCCTGCAGAAAAGGCCAAAACAAATACCACAGAAATGTCACTGAGTGTATAGATGAGACCCTGATTTCTAGCACACAACACACACACCCAAATATGCACAAATTTACAAAGCCAGTACGCAAACACACCCAGACACACATTTCGACAGACACAACATTTGCATAATCGTCACCTAATTTCTTGCTCTTGCCTGGTTGTCCATTGTCTCTCTGTGATGAATTACCCCAAATATACCACCGGGCCCCTTAATATGGAACTAATTGCCCAATTAGGAAGCTGTTCTGCCTGAGGTTTCTGGTACTTCTGTCAACCAGTTGATATTTCAAGTTAATTGTATTAAGCAACACCAACTCATTAACCTTCCAAATTTTGAACAACAAAACAAAGCAGAAAGAAGGTACAATCTTCATGCTGATGAGGTAACTTATTGTTCGCTAATAAAGGTTTTTGGGACAACCAAAACACATAAGGATGGATGAGGCTATTTTTCTCTATTAGCATACCCATTAAATGTTAAAACAACAAAGATTTAGAAATCTCTTTTTGCAATGGAAAGCCTCCTTTTTGCTTCTCCACTCATTCAGTCACTCATTTCTTTTTCTTTGTGAAGTAGTGATGTAGTCTGTAGGCAGTTGTTATATTGTTACATTACTTGTATTTTGTTATAATAATCTCGAGAAAGCAAAATGGTGGCACAATCTTACTTGTTCGTTATGCTGTGATCAAGATTTTTTTTTCAGGTTACAGCCAAAACATGTAAACATGGATGAATATAGATTAAGCTCAGTACAGTGATTCAACAAACATTTTCAATAGAGAGTAGACTCACTGTCTGCAAGTCTAGTTTTATAATTACAACTTGATTATACAGGACAAGGAATACATGTTAAGTATTGTGATCATCAGCTCATCTTGAATGTTAAATCTCACACTGGGACGAGTGGAAAAAAATGCATTCGCAAAGCAGAGAAGTCTGCAGAGGACAGTTGTGCGCCCTTCACATATTTATTAAGTTTTACCAACACTTTTCTGAAACACTCTGAGAAACTCTTTTGGAATAATGCGGGGTCAATAGATCTGATGAAGGCTCTGTCTGGTTGTGACTCTGAAAATAAACATAAGGCTATTTACAGGGCTAGGAAGGACTTAAAGATTTAAAGCTCTTTTCCCATAAATGTCTGGCTTTTGTCTTTAGTGGGGAAGGTTACAATCAGTATTCATTCACATGACAAATGACTCTGCAGTAGTAACTGGTATTTATCAGCTCCAGCTCTGATTGGCAGTTACGGAGACATGACACCTGGGTGGACACACTGTTATTTGCCCCTTTTCCAGCTCGACTGTTGGTAACTTCTGTGACTCATCTCAGCCATGAATTCCATTTACCTCCATCCAAGCAGTGTCTAACATCATTCCAAATTAGTCGGCACCAAGTTTGAAAGAGAGACTAAATAAGTAACAGATATAAAATAGCAGTAACTGCCCTAACTGAGATCGTCTGACCAAAGACTTTGTGTGTCCCAAGGTCCAGGACTAAGTGTTATGGGGACGGGGGCCTTCTCTATCACTGCCCCAAAACTCTGGAATTCTCTTCCTCCCACCGTCTGATTCTCCTTCACCACTGAGATTTTCAAGAGTCATCTTAAAACACTCTTTTACTCACTAGCCTTTAATTGTGTGTGATGTAAATATCAGCACAATATTGCTGTGCTGTCACAATGTGGTGACAGTATAAAAACAACACGGAGACAGGTTTTTGCTTTCGGTGCAGTAATAACAGTAATGATAGGTTATCATTAATATTGATGTTATTTCTTTGCTATTATCATTCAAATTTTTGTGTTTCTCTTCATGGTGTTGTTTGTTTTCCTCTGTGTGTGCTGTAAGAGCACTTTGGATCAACTTTGTGTTTAAAGTGCTTTATAAAGTTGACTTGACTAACATTTTTACTGGCCTCCATGCTGCTTTTTACTGCTATATTAACCACGTTTTCTGACGTGTTCGTGACACAGAATGTGACACACCAGAATGTAAACTTGAAGGGCGCACTTGTCTGCTGGCAATGGGAAAGGAGTCTTTCACCTAATTTAAGCTGCCTGTTCCAATTGGAAAAAAAAATGTGTGAATTTTGGTGGGAAAAGATGACAGATTTTTAAGCCTGTCTCCAAAAATAATAACTGATCGGCATCAAGAGTGTAATGCCATCTAGATTTGTCTTCCTTTTTTTTTAAAGCCTACTAAATAATGAAAAATGTATGTATCAAAAAGTTGATTGACAACACAGTCTAAAGAAACAGTATCGACTCTATCCACTGTTATTTATAAAGTATAACTTTAATGTGGAGGCAGTATGCTTCAGAAAACAACATTTCACTTCCTTCTGTTGTGGAACAAAATATTGCCAGTGAACATGTCCCACTCAAAATGAAATACAAATAACCTGTATAATGAGGTCATTGTTAAAGGCTGTAAAAGCATTTTTTTTTTTCATTTCAGGAGTTGGGGGCAAATTCTCAAAGAGCTTTGATGTAAATGTCATTGAGGTTTTATGGGAAACAGATTCCTGCCTTCTATAGGTTATTCCGAAAAAGTTAACATTTTCTGCTGAATGAATGAAAAATTGGTGAAACATTGGTTGAATGAAACAAAAAGCCTCCCATCTCGTTTAGACTGAACAGTTTCCAGCTCCTTGGTTTGAGTCTTGACATCAAATTGTCATCTGCAGTGCTTTATCACTCCAGAAGTGTTCTTTTGTCATCATAAATTAAATCCAGCAAAGAGCTTAACTCACACAATGTTCTCCTTCCTGCAGGTTATTGTGTATCATCTCTTTTGCTCTCCCTTTTGCTCCCAAACTTGTTTCTTCCTATTTACCTACTCCGCAGGATATTGTATATCTCTTTGCTGTTGGCTGCACACAGTGTCTCCCTACCAGGAGAACACAATGATTGTCTCAAACTCAGTTCCCCCTGCATCCGCTTTCACACACAATATTTTTTTTTGTGATAGTATTACCTCCTCTGTCTCCTCCTCACTCTGAAAAATATCACTGTTGGCACTTGAGGTCTTTTTTAAAACTTTGTATTAAAGTTTACTTTCAATGTGTGTCACTGAACTCCCTCTCTCAAAGTCCCATAGAAATAGCAGTCTGTACTTGCCAGTTAATTTTATTTGAATAGTACTTCCTTCCAAACTAACCACAACTTTCTTTACTTCTTTTTTGAGCCCAAGAGCTGAAATTTCGGTCTGATGCCTCTGGATTAAAACAAACTTAAAATAGTGTTTATTTCTGTCACATTGAAACGTCAGACAAACGGGCCGCGTGCCTATTTTGCGTCTTAAGATACATTTAGAAACGCTGCCAGGCTCTGATTCTGTTTTGAATCCTATTCACATTGTTATTTTAAATTATTTCTGACCTATTTTATTCTATCTTTCAGGATATTCTATGTGTCTCATGACTCCCAGGATCTGAAGATTTTCAGCTACATCGCCAGAGACGGACAGAGTAATGTCTTCCGCTGCAATGTCTTCAAGTCCAAGAAGAAGGTAAGACAGACAGCAGGCCTGTTTTAAAGCTTTCACTTTTGAAATGGTGAAATACCTCTGACATAAATTGTGACATAAATGCAGAGCCTGATTGGAGGCCAGGAGCTCACCCTGAGTTATCAAGTTAGAAATCTGATGTGGCTGGACTGTGATTATTTGGTCCAGTTGGATTCAGGCACAAATGCCAAGCTCCAGAAATTAACTCCTAACTCATTTCTAATAAAGCATTGAGGTATTTGATTGTTATAGATTAGAGCCAGGAACACACAACATTTGTACCATCATGACTGGACTTTGGATTGACCTCTTAGGAAAGTCACGCCAGTTATGGTAGGGATTAAAGATTTTGTTCTTTGCATTGCTTCCCAGTGGGATGATCCATTTTAATCTTTAAAACAAGAAGTGTCAACTAGTCTCAGAACCGGATGAATCTACGAGTTCATGATTGATTTACTCTGGTAGATGCGTCTGGTCCTTCTCCTGTTCAGACTAATTATCAGTTGGTCTGGGCTGTATTGGGCCTGTTGAGCCTTTGCGCTTTGTGGCTCATTCACTGTTGCGCTTGGGAAACTATGGCGAGCACAAACCTAGCCTAGTAAAGAGGAGCAGCATTGAGGCATTAGCGAAACAGTTAAGATGGCTGCAGCTGATGTGGAACATTCTGTTGAGGTACTGTTTTCAGATTCTGATGGTGAAAGTGGCAGCACCATTATGCTCATCTTTATTGCTCAGTGCTGCGTCATATTTCGTTGCTCTGATTGTTTGTAGGTTTATCCACTTGTGTCCAGAGGTATTTTGACATACTGTTGTTGATAACACCCCCTTGGAAATTCAGAATTAACTGAGAGGTTCTAGACTAACTTGCATTTGCATTTTTTTCTAGTGATGTAAGGCTAAATGTAAACCAGGACAAGTTCAACCCAACAAATTAATATCCACTTTTGATAACAATAAGTGGACAGCATTTCCCTTATGGTGAATCTGTGTGCACACTTTCCTTCTGAATGGGGGTAAATGAAAGAGTGCATTACCCCTCCCACATCAACACTGATAGTATGTACTTGAGTAAGGCACTTAATGCCAGCCTGCTCAGAAGCAGTTGGGCAGTGGCCAACAGATCAGACTGTGGTTTTAATGGTTGGCTTCCATGTGCAAAAAAAAAGAAAAAAATTGCTCTTTACTGTCTAACTAACCTGGTTCAAATTTCAAAATATGTTCATTTTAGTCTGGTGCTCAGTGAGCTTTAGCGCTGCATTTAATATCACTCTCTATTTAGAGGTGGTGAAATGTTAATATTTTGTAATGTAAATGCCTTTTATTCTATTTTCCGTTGGCTTTGCTGACAGACAGCGAGCTAGCCATGTTAATATTAGGAAACATAGTGCCCACTGCCCACCCTTTGGTGTCTGCTGGTTGACTACCCTTAGCGGTGGACACTTTGCACTGTGCACCACCCAGGTCAGGGGGGAGCTAGCTTGCAGTGCCGCTCATTTGGCGATTCAGCGATTACCGCTACTAGTGCCACCACGTGGCAGGACAGCATTACTGTAGAAACATGGTGGCCACCTTCCAGTCTTCCTTCAGGTAGCCCCCAGTGAGCCAACGCCTTTATTTTGAGCCACAAAACACCTTTAGCACTGTTAACTCTGTTAGCACCACTGGCTGTGCTGACACTGCAAACAGCACTAACAGAGCTAACGGTAGTTAACAATGCTAAAGGGAGTTTGCAGCTGAAAGTTTAGCCGCTTACTAAACAAGGCAAGCTGGGGGGAGACCTGAGGGCGTTGCCACAATGTTTCCACAGCAACGCTGTTTGGTTGGGACAGTGTTACAAGCAGAAATCTCAGAATGAGCGGTGTAGCTAGCTAATGTGAGCTCCCTCCAGACCCCGGTGGTGTGCAGTCCAGTAAACTGAAGAGTAGCAAAATTAATCTATAGACCAACATGTGATTATTGGTTAAGCAATGAACAGTTAACTGTTGACATCCTATATTGAAAATTAAAAGAAAACATGCTTACCAGCTTTATTATAGCTTTCTTACTGATTACTGAAGTGTATTGACGCACAGAAGATGAGGAAACAAAGAGCCTGAGGTGTGAGAAGAAAAACACTTGACTTTTGTGTTTGTTTTAATTTCGTATTGTATTAGAGAAGGGATTTGTGTTTTCACATGAGTTGCAATAACCAGCTCATCAAACTTTGTCTCTGGATAATGGGAAGATGGAAAAAGCCAGTCACTAAGTGTGTCATTTTCCAATGTTTTCACAGGCTGTTAGTCGTGTATTGTTTAAAGCAATTCCTCCTGCTCTCTTAAATCATGTCACTGTATGAGTCACATCCTGACAACCTCCAATAAAGAGACACACGGCTGTCGAGCAGCAATAATTCCTCCCGGCACCATAGACTTGTCATTGTTGAGGTTTGGGGAACAAGTTGGAAACCCATTTGGGATGGACGTGTTGCTGCTGAGCTGAGCAGAGCAGAGAAAGTCAAAACAGAGTCCAGCAATGTGACAAAGTTGTGCTCCCAGTTTTCCACTGTAGCTGCCAATTCACAGGACTTGATGGTTACGTCCAAGGGTTAGCTGGGTGAAACACACACTGCCTCATTATCTCTTACAGACAGACCGACATTGACATATGAGTGCACACACATCCACACATTCTGTTGGGAAGACAAAATGGAAAGTGACGCATACCAAAATTCTCTGGGGCGACTATGGTCCTGTGGCCATTGAGCTGGAAACCTGTGTGTGTGTGTGTGTGTGTGTGTGTGTGTGTGTGTGTGTGTGTGTGTGTGTGTGTGTGTGTGTGTGTGTGTGTGTGATTGTGTGTGTGGACATTTAATGTTCTTAAGTGGAGATGGAAACACTTTGGCCGAGATTGTTTTTTAAATGGAGAGCACAGTTATGTTTTACAGTTACAACTCATTCATTACTCTCAACCTCTTGATAATGTTTCAGAGCATTTATAAGTTTGTCAGCATTGTTAAAAAAGGCACTGTTTTATTGCAACTTAAAGGCACCTGCTAAGATTTTTTACAGCGATAATAGAAAATTTATAAGACTGTTTGTTTTTACAACATTATTTGGAGTGCCTGGTGATTGACAGAGGGCAGAGCACAAGCACCCTGCACTATGAAAAAAATTGATGCTGCTACAGCAAAATAAAGTTGACAAAGTAAACAAAGTTTATTTATTTTGTATTTATTATTTTAGTTAGTGTTCTTCAGCCCACAGAGGAAGACAGAAGGAGAAAGAGAAAAGACAAGACAATACACAAGTAAAAAAATACAAAAAAAAAACAGCCTACACTACTGCTCCAAAGTTTGGAATCAGCTGCTATATTGATGTGTTTCTTCTTTTCTTCAATAATGGCTATTTCAACTGAGAAACAAAAACAGTGTAATTTAGACACAAATGTATTATTTATATCTGAAATCATGTTGGCCCCAAAAGAAGAATTAAATGATTCAAGCTCACTGAGAATACTGTCGGAACTTGGATTTTAAATTTGTTTTAGAGTCCAGAGAAGTGTAAGTGACCCTCGATCATTATTGAACCACAACAGTGCAATTAGGCTTTAAATATTGAGTTTGTCTGTTTTTCTTGGGGCCTTCTGCAGTATAATCAGTGTTCAGACTGAAATGGTTTTAACTGTGACTTGTCAGTCCATAGTATGTTCAGCTGATATTCTCTGATCCAATTTAGTGCTGCCTCCTGAAAGTCAAAGTTCTCAATCATCAGCTGGAGAATGTCACTGTCATCCTGAACATTCCTCTGAACTCTGTTCAAACTCTCAAAATCTACGTGGAAAAAAGGGAACAAATCGTTGAATATTCATATTGAACAGCCACATCCTATTCGACTGACATAATTCTGGGTGGGGTGCAGCCCCAGTCCAATCCAATTAGTGCCAACCTAACATTAACCCTCTATACCTGTTGTTACGTTTGCAGTATAGCTTTGTTAAAACAACACGTCGCCTGCTAATCTAGCCTGTTTGTTGTTGTGTACTTGATAGTAGGACCCTTATATTCCACTTATAATCAGAATAATAGCCCTATCTGATTGGAAGGAATTTTCAGTCAGGTTGAGAGGGGTAGTGTATTACCTTTGTAAACACTTAATCCAATCCCTTCTCCCTGGTTGGAATAAATATATTCTTTCTGTCCATGTGGAGGAAACAGTAGGTGTTGGAGTATGCGCCAGCACGAGCCATGCTACAACAACAGTTTCTAAGTGCCTCCCTCTGCTGATTCTGACAGAATCTGTTTCATAAATTCAAACATGTTTAGCCCTCTGCTAGTGCTATGTTCTCATGTGAGTGCTCTGATAAATAAATGAATTCTTGGATTTTGAAACTGTACCCTTATGATTGTTATTGTTGCTACAGGCTGAATTGTGGAGCCGCTGGGCATAACAGTTGTCTATCGCTACCAGTAGCGGTATAGCAGGAGCCTGCATATGAGACACCTAAACAACATAGGTAAATTTTAGCTTCTATCAACAGTCTGAAAATGAGGTGTTTAGGGGATATCTGATTTGTAGCCACAGATAATAACCTGGGATACACTCACATTACTCACTACTGACTTGTATTAATAGGTGGAACCACTTCTTTTCCTTCTACACTTAATGTAATGGAATGAAAATTTTGGGTAAATACAGGGGAAAAAAACCTTCCTGTTATAATTTCGGCTGATTCAAATCTTCACAGCGGGTGGAAACACTTAAAGCAAGTCAGTTGAGTTATATTGTGATTTAATGTTGTGGAACAAATAAACGGACATCTTATCAGATCATCTTATGTAGATTCCATGTAAGTAGTTAAATTGGATCTCCGATCACAATAAAAAATGTTATTCATTTAACTGTAGCTACTGAAACTGGAACCTGTTCCTAATTAAATCTGCACACATTTTGATGCTTTAAGCTTCCAGTTTCTTTTACCAATGATTGGTGATTTCTTCTATTCTTATTCAACTGTTGCTCAGGGGGATCTTTGTCGCTTTGTGCCCTTTCAGCTGTCAGTCTGGTTGAACCATTGTACAGCGTTTTTATTCTCCATGTAAAAAACAAAGCCTTCATACAAAATAATATGCGTTTGTAACGAGGACTATCTGCAAACTTAAAAGAATAAAAGACCATTAAAACATGTAGAGTGGCCTTCTCAGATGTCACGTGGCAGGGGATACCGAACTTTTTGAATGCTGGTGTATTTGAAAGGGCTACACAAAGAAAGTGTGGAACGATGTAGAAGATTAAACAAGACAAAAAGAGAATGAGAGACTCTTGGCATAATGAAAAAATAATGGGCATCTACATATCAAACATGCAATAAAAATGTCATCCAAAGCAGTGTGTGGTTTTGTGTGTAAGTGTGTTTGGACGTGTGGAAGGTTGCGTGTGTAAGATGAAGGAGAAGATTAAGCAGACTTTATTTCCCTCTTAACTACCAGCAGTGAAAGAATGGCTGTGCTTTAGATCACACTGGCATAAAAAGGCTTTAGTGGCCTATCAGTTCTAACACTGAGACAGGCTGTGTGTCTCTCTCTCCCGTTCAGACCCGTACTCTCTCACTCTTCCCCGCCTCTTCCTCCAATTGACAGTTTAAAGGAGGCTAATGAATGACCTGGCCTCTATTATGTAGAATTGAAGTGAGAGTGATAGAGCACAGACCGGGGGGTGTTCATCAGAATACTGAATGCTCTCTCGGCTGAGAGGTCAGTGTGTGTGTGTCTGTGTGTGTGTGTGTGTGTGTGTGTGCGCGCGTGTGTGTGTGTGTATCTGATTGTGTTTGTGTATAACCCTCTAAAATGACTGTATTTAAGTGTGTTTTGTCTGATTGGAAGAGGCACTTTCAGGTGAGAAATAAACGTTAGCACAAAGGGTCATATTTTCTCAACCTGGAGGTCAGGATCCAACATTTGGTCGGACCAACTAAAAGTAAATTTTTTCCAGCTGATACTGAAGAACTTGCGCTACCCTGACATCTGCGCTTTTGAGTTTTAGTAAAACATCACGACAACTGTAGGAAATTTGCTCTGGATATTCATGGTGCCCAGAAAATGAATCCCACTGACTTTGATGATCGTTTGACTTTTCCTGTTGCAACATTATTAGGTTGACATTTTGGGGTTTTTACATTAAATGTCTCAACAGCTATAGGATGGATTACCATGAAATTATGTGCAGACATTTACGATCCCCTCAGGATGATTTGCAATAACTTTGGTTATACTCTCACTTTTTATATAGCACCACATAAGGTCATAATTTAAATTTGTCTTGTACTTTGGGTTTTGACCAAAAGTCACACACATACAACATTCCAATCATCCTGAACTATAAGAAACTAAGGTGGTGGTAATGGTTGGTTGGTTGCACCTGCTTAAAGTCGGTAAGTTAACATTGTCCTTGTGAGCATGTTAGGATTTTGTTCAAAGCACAGCTTTCTCTGGGTTGACACACACGTTACATTGACTAACATTTTTGGAAAGTATCTCTCAAGTTTGCTTGTTTCAGAGTTTGTGAAAAATGTATACTGAAGCAGGATATTCTAAAATTGAACAGTACGCAGTATTTAAGAGGATGACTTACACACTTTGATCTTCTTTTCACAGATTAAACAAATGTACTTTAAATTTGAATCAGGTATACAAATATACATAAAAATGGAGCTGATGAAACTTGTATTATTGCTAATCACCAAGACCCAATTTCATCCTGCATATCTGCCAACATGTACAGTGATACGAGTAATCTATAGATTCCTTTTTAATAGCTTTAAGTAAAGTCATACATTTCATATAATGAAGTGAAGCATTTAATATTTTTGTTATAATCCATTAAAGATATATATATATGATACAACACTGTGCCATACTCAAATTGAAAGCAAACTACTATGGAATAGCAAATGACCACAACACCCATTTAGAAGCTCTTCTGGAACTTGTGGTCATATCACACAATCTTCCTCAGCAGAAAGTTTTCATGAAGTTTTCAGACTTATTCAAAAACCACCAGGCTTCATTCTGGTTATTTTAGTGAGCCCATAAGCCTTTTCTTTAGTTCCATCATCAGGTCAGAGTTTCTATTGGTACATAAGAAATATCAAACTCCAGAGGGTGGCTTGCCATAACGTTTTATGAGTACATTAGTGCTCTCCAAAGGAAGAGGTCTTTCCATGGGGCCTTTAGGTGACCCTTAGGTTAATTTTGCAGTCTTAACCAAGTGGAAACCTCCAGGGCTGAAAAAGGAAGCCAATACAGAAGTGCCAAAAACTGCAGTTTTTGAACAGTCACTTGAGGCTGGCTTCAGAAGCCAGTTAACCCCATGTTGAAATGCCCAACTTTACAGCAGAAATAAACATGTTACCAGCCTGGCACAAAAACTTTTTGGTCTCTATAGCTAATTTCCCCCTTAATGACAACTGTATGTTGTTTTTGTTGTTGTTGTTGTTTTTACACAACTCACCCCTTCACATTGTATTAAGTCTTAAAGTTAAGCATAACTAAGGGTTGGCTGTTTTGAGTGACAGGCTGTTTGCCGATTGTGTCCACAGCTTCTCAGTACTAGCTCCAAAAAAACAAGATGGCAATAGCCGAAATGCCAGACTCCAGGCTTCAAAACAAGAGTCCACAAACAAATTGGTTAAGTCATGATAACTACCTCTACTTCTACTACTACTACTACTTCTACTAGAGCTACTCATACAAGAAAGCCAGTCCAGCTTTAGAACATACCAAAAGCAAGTATCACTACACCCTTTGTATTTCATATCATCACTAATGAAGCAGTACCACATTAAATAGTCAAGCATGAGGAGAGACATGGATGAAAATAATAAGGATGATGCAGAAAACCTGGTTACAACCTTTTGAACCTACTAATGGACTATAGCACAGCACATCCCATCACCACTGCTAAATGGAAATCTTGCAGCTGGCAGCTGTGCTTTTTTATGTTGTTTTTGTTTTAATTATACTAATAGGCCCCAATGATTCCTTTTTTCAAGTATGGCAAGTTATGCAGTTATGCAAATGCACTCAACACCCACTGGATTAAAAACAACAAATAATGGACATTGGTGGGTTAAAAAACTGTTTTTTTTGGGTCCGTATTTATTTATTTATTTATCTAATGGGTATGATGGAAAAAGACTCATCTGCTGTCCACAGCTGGTTGATGAGATGGAGAGAGAGCTGTGGTTATTGTGTCAAGTGTTAATTGAGTTCTCTCTCCAACCATATGCTGTCATTCAGTGTCGGCTAATGGCTTGTACTTGTTCAGCCTTGGACGCAGATGACAAGTTGAATCTTCTGCCTTGGAGGATGATTGAAAAGCTCAGATAATCATGAAATGCATTTGAAATGATTTTTTGAAATCCTACTTTGCTCAAAGGTAATTACATCAGAAAGTACTGAGTGAGCTGCAGCATAAATAAGGCAAGTTTCAAGCAGTGTATTATAGTCTGAAGTTGTGATTTAAGTGAGGGAAGTTTTGTGGATTTATATCTTAACATGGGCAGAGTTTAAATATAGTTGGCCTGGATAAGGCTCCAGAATTTGACTGAGGATCAATGGTTTTGTCATTGACATTGAGGAGTGCTGATATAAGATGACATATGGCTATTTCCAGGCATATCAATGATAAGGACTCGCGTCATTCTCGACACAGCTGGGTTAAGATAATTGGATTTAATAGCCTTTCAGCACTTTTTATTGAATATCCATATCTCATTGAAACGGTCCGTCTGTCTAGAACTTTTTGTCTCACTCTCTCTATGTAAAGTCTGCAGTGCTTTTAAAGCAGAGGCAGAAATAACTCACAGTTGAAGAAGTCATTGCATCCATAGTGTAGGTGTGTTTTCTTCAGATTGCTTCTTTCCAGGTGCTTCACATCAGTGGTGTGATATATTGATCAGGCCACGTCAGTGCTGGGATGTAAACACAAGCTGAGATCAATATCCTGCCCTGTTTTATTGGTCAGTTTGTACTTTTTATGAACCAGCATACACTCTGCTTTTTATAGCAGGTACCAGCTCTGTTGGTGTATTCTTTACCTCCAGTGTCTCTGTCTCTTGCTGTGTCTCTGTTTACAACTTGTACTGAAAGCTGTGGTATCATGATATGCACCGACTTTACACTTTGTTGGTTGTTTGGAGGCAAATGCCTGGTTTACAAGAAGCACCCCAATGCACCACCAGTTTTGGTTTCTGTGAGTCAAGTCTCTCTTATCCAAGGAGGAGGGGCAGATTCAGTCTGGCATTCAGGGCTACTGCGGGACACCCCTTTGTAGGCTGCGTCCTTATTCAGCCTCTGAACTGGGACACAACGTACCTGCTGTTTGCTCAGTCGTCTGTGAAGCTACACCTGAACCCTTTTTATGATGACAATAGACAATGACAGTGCACCATCATTTTCTATTTACGCTTTGTCTGAGCAGTGTACAGTTTGGACAGGTCAGGACAGTCAATTACAAGGCTGTTAGACATACAGTACCACCTTCATACTGACATTCACACGTGTGGGAATGTAGCATTCCTGGGTCCACCTAAGATGCATGGATTTAGAAGGTGGGAAGAAACACAAGCATTTGATGGAAAACCAATGTAGCTATGGGAAGAACATGCAAAGGAATTGAAGCATTGAGCTGAAATGTCAGTCAAAGAAATCCTGTAAGAATCCTGCAGATTTGAGTCTCTAGTAACATTGACAACCAGATATTAACCTGTCACAGCTGTCACATGAATATAGGCCCAACATGCATTCAGTGGACCTGCATCTTATGCTGTTACGCTGTATGAATGCTGAATTACTTTTTCTATGACACCTTATTTAAACAATATATGCTTGACTTGCTTTTAGAACCCATACAAAAACTTTAAAAAGTCCAATATTGGTAAAATTTAGACGCTGAAGTATCTAAAGAAAGAAAGAAAGAAGAAGAAATAGTAAAGAAAGAAAGAAAGAAAGAATAGTAAATTTAACAAATCTAACATCCATATAATACTAATATTCAATACTTAACAGTTATCAGTGTTACAGACTAGGGAAACAACGATTTACTTTATTATTACGATTTCTTTATTATTATTATTATTATTATTATTATTATTATTATTAGCCTGAATCAATAAAATTTTAGTGTGGAGTTGGAAAGAAGCTGCCACTTTTATTGAGTGACTGCCCCCTGGCTTGTTTACTTGCTCTATGTTTTGTTAATGTAGCGGGTAGGCGGCTGGGCGGAGTGATCTGCGTAGTTGGGACGCAATAAAACCTCCATCACTCTGGCTGAGACTTTCTCTTCCCTCGGATGCATATTTTGTTGCTTTCATATTACCAACATCCCACACCACATGCAGCACTCATGCATACACTCACCTTTACCACTGATTCTACTGATAAATACACCCCACTGTTGCCCTAGCTAATTTTTGGTTTAATGTTATTCTCTTTTTATAAAGAAATTGTTAATATTTTGCTTTCCATTTTTGTCTCCCTCTTTTTTGCCCTTGGCTTTAGACCAGTTTGTGACAGTTGTAGGAGTCTACAAGCAGCCTGACGTCATATTCGTTTAAAGCAAACCAAAGCCAAAGCACAAAAGCGGAAAATGGTTGACAGTCCAAGGACATGGACCCTCAGCTGCTTAAATAGCAAGTCCCTGCCAGATGAGCAAACTTTCTGTTGCTGCCGTCACACAGATTAATCCCTCAGCCTGGTGTAACCCCTGTGCTGTAGGTTGCGACTGCTCCCGAGCAGTCTCCCGAGCTTCTACCCGCTCTTTTGCTAGCAAATTGTGTCTTGGGCAGAGAGTAAGGTGGAGGGACTGTTGGGTGACCACTAATTCTTGTCTCATTTTGGGTATGATACAGAGAGAAAGGGAGAGTGGGGAAAGGAGAGATGGGAGAATTAGTGCACTGTGCGCAGCTCCACAATTAAGAAAGATTTTACCCATTTTAAACATTAAAAAAAAGAGAAAATCAATCAGTTGTGGTCAATGTTGGTATTGTGGCAGCTGTCACGAATCAATGTGTGGGAAACAGTGCACACTACCTTGATGGGCAGGGACAGCTAAATGTAGCAGTATTAGTTATCTTCAAAAAGTATATTTTTTATTTATTCTACATGTACATTTTTATAAGTAAGCAAGTCAGTTAGGTTAATTTAATAAAGCACTATTCACAGAGCGAAGTCACAAAGTGCTTCAGTGAAATAAAATTGTTTAAATTTGAGATATGCGTTATTTTTGGAAATGTGTCTCTTGATATACGGTCTCTAGAAGTGTATGATTTAACTTTCTTTCCATGGTCTAGTGTTGAAGAAGTAAACAAATGAAAAATATTCCTATAAACTGATATGGAATCACAGTACTTGTAGAATCACAATACTTAAAAATCACAACACATATTGTATCGGCGCCCAAATACTGTGAACGTATCGAATTTGCGTAGGCATATCTTCCCATTAGGGATGCACATTTAAAAAAAATTTTATGACCGATAACCGACGCCCTTTAACCGATTAATAACCGTTAACCGATAAGATTTAAATGCCCTGTTGAGTGGTTACATGCTGCTATTCCGACACGCAAACGTCCCACCATTCCGACAAGGCTTTCCATGTAAGGAAATGTGCGTTACTCCGAGTGAGTCACTGACTCGGCGCTGTCCGGCGCTGAACTGCAGATTTACAATGACAGCAAATAGTTAGATTACTCATCTAAAATGTAAAAAAAGCTACAAGATTTAGATATAATTAACAGTACTGTAGGCTTCAATCGTCTCCTATTGCTTTTTAAATTATGTCGAGAGCGAGCGCGCTGGTGATTTCTTTAATTGTGTGTTCTGATTAATTTCTAAAATAAAGTTTTAGCTTCTGAAATCCGATTTTTAAACAGTTCTGATGGAGCTTAATGTTTATCTGGATGATGCGGCTTCATACCGAACCATTTCACTGTAAACCTGGACGACCCGCGGCGTGTCTGGAGATAAAAAATAATATTCAATGTAACGCCGGTTTTGTGCCACATGCGTAAATGCGCACAAAGATACACACCCTCCCCTACTGTACAACATGAAGGCAACTGGAATTAATCAGTGACTTAAGGTGTCATCTGCAGCGCCGTCATTGATATCTGTAATATTAATGTTGCATATGATGCCAGCGTGCATAAAGACGCACGGGCTCTGTGGAGAGCTCCGCTCCAGCTGGCAGCTGTGACAGGTCACTGACACTGTATTTCTGCTTACAGTCAGTGATCCCTGAGATTCAGACATCAATCTAACATGTTTCAGACTAGCCCGAGTTACATTAAGACGCGTAGGCATATTATGATATTTACAGTTTCAGGAGATTTTAATAATAGATTATTAAGTTGGTTTGCGAGGTTGTGGAGTCCATCTGCTTTAAAATCACGAAAAAATCTGAGGCTTTGATGTCTGCCGTTTTCATTATTTGACCTCTGTGTTTTAATGTGGATATGCACTGTAGTAGGCTTGTAAAGGAATTGTCGGAATGGCGGGATGCTTTGTTTTTTTTTTTTATATATACCGTCATTCCGACCATAAGACGCAAAAATTGTCGGAATGATGGGACGAAAACGAGCCTCTAATCGTCGGGTAATGGTCGGTCTTGATGGAATTTGGTAATTAGGCTCGATATAGCCCATTAGCTCCTGGAACCCTTCACCACTGACCACACTGATGGGCAAAATGTCTTTTTCCACCATTGAACAGATTTTTTCCGTTATCTTCTCAGACCGCCGCGCGTCACACTTTCTCCCGGCCATCATGGAGGGCAAAGTTAGCTGCGATGGTCCTCCATCGTCTGATCCTGGATGCTTGTTTCTTAAGTGGTACTGCATTGTACTCGTACTGCTGGAGTATTTCTGTGCTGTACCGCATAATTTGCAAATGACCTCCTCCCCTTTCCGGTCGAAATTGTCCCACACAGAACTCCTTTTTGCTCTCTTCATCTTCGCTGTAAAGTGGGCTGTGGCGGAAAGCACGTGATGGCATGTGTTGCACCTGTCGACACGCCCCCATGAGTTGATTGACTTACGTAGCTAAAAAACAAAATTAACCGATAGTATTAATCGGTCAAAGTTCCTGTTATCGGTTAACGGTTAAACGGTTAACCATGTGCATCCCTACTTCCCATACTACAGACACATTTGTCTGTATGAACACATTTGTCCATAGAATTACATGATCTGTTGTAAAAAAAAAAATAATAATAAAACATTAAGGTTTGATACCTATCTCTACATGGCATTGTAATGAGCAAGTGTATGTGTGTGTATGTATTTGTATGATGTACCCTTGCTTTGTGCACAGCATGGAAAGCGAGCTAATGGTCCTGAAGAGTCACTGAGGCATCATGACTTCATTTCATCACACTCCACTTACTTCCCGCTCTCACACTCAAACACGCTCACAGTCACACTCAAACCTGGCCATTGATTAGTTCTTGTTTTGGTGTGATAATGTCCGTCTGCAGTGCTCCCACTGAGTGTCAGTGTTATTCCTCTCGGCTGTCCTACTAATTTCCTCGAGGTAATCAAAGTGTTTGATGAACATCAGGCCCGGATGTGCCCAAATGATTTGAGTAGTTAGCTGGTGATCAGGAAGTTCAGGTCAGACAGTTAATAAGAGGAGGCAGAATAAATCAGAGGTAGTCCTTGCTATAATCTCTTCCCTTCTGCACTACAAATACTTTGTGTGCACCGAATGATGGATGTGTAAGTTCTTAAGGGATGTGGTTCATATGTAAACGAGAATGAATGAGCTCATCAGCAGAGGAGAAAGAGGTAGGAAAGGCTTTAATCAGAAGTAACTCCCCTGCCGTCCCCTCATTGTTTACCCTGCTTTTTCCTAGATTGCATTACATTCCCTTTTGTCCCTTATCTTAGCTTGTGCCAAGACTTCCAAGAGGACAGCAAAAGCACTGCTGAACCTCTGTGGGTAATCTGGGATAAATAATGCATCACTCTTTTGACTAGGCCCTATCCTACAGCTGGTAAGAGAGACTATCCTGCTGCAGGGATCCAGCTCAGTGGCAGCTTGATATATAGAGAAGAGAGAGACAGACAGAGATACAGGAAGGGTACATTTAACTCAGTCAAATTGACAGAGAGGAAAAGTGATGGGGAGAGTGATAGAGACAGAGAAAGGGAGCAAGACAGAGATGGTGACAGATGTCCAACTTAAGAACTAGCTCATGTCCTTACAGCAGGACATACAGGCTTTGCATTTGAGTGACAAATCTCGTAGCAGTCTTGTCAGCCGCCAAAATTGCAAATCCATTGGAGAATTGGCTCAGGGCATAAAATGTCTAGATACAGGACAACCATCCTGATAAAAAGTGAGTTAACAGAAAAAGATTAGTTTGTTGGAAGGGACTGTTCATTTAACAAAGGTCTGAAGAGTCTGACGAGACACACTGATATAGGGATTAATGGTTCCCAATAAGTCTCTCCTCGGCATCTTGCAGAACAATCCATGTGACTGTTCCCAAATTGACTCTCAGTAAGATTTTTGTGATCTTCCACCTCTCTGGTTAAAATGTTTTGAAGAAGACCTTCAGACCAAAAACAGCCCTGCAATAAAAAAAAAAAACACAAGAGCCTTCATTGGTGGAAGTCTATTGCCTCAGATACAGGTGAGACAGTGACATATGACCCACAAAATCCAATTTAAGTAACACATCCATGAATTTGAAGGCTTGTCAAACACCAAAACACTGTACAGCAAGATTTTAGAACTCTGGAAAGGTTTCACAGTGGCAGTCATTTTATTTGTCTTTGTGATGATCACCAGGCAAAGCTTGAGATTGCAAAGTAATCTGTCAGGAAAATGCCTCTGGGAGTATTTTGTTTCATTTCATCTACACCTTGCCAACATAGTAGTTTCATTCAGATGAATAAGAGGGCTGCATTTTTTCACGCAATGTAATTGTCTGTCTGAAGGTGGCCTAAGATGTTTTACAATGGTAAAACAAAGTCATGCCCATTCCGCTTTTGCTCCTTGGAGAGTTCAGTAGTTACTCCAGTAGTATTCTGTGTAAACAGATGCTCTTTCTGCATACGATTGCAGAATCTGTTGGCAGTTGGACAAGATTTGGTAACCGGAAACATTTGTTTGTAGTTCATTTCTAGTCCGACTAGTATTGACCAATCACATTTGAGCAAGCTTTGATTACATGCAGGTAAACTGTGTGTGTGGGGAGGAGAAAAGGCAGAAGATATAGGCTGAAATGCACTCTCAGAAGTGATCGGCTATTGCCTGGTGACGATTTAGCTTTTATTAGCTTGTCCTTATAATTTATCTGCATGCATTAGCAGATATCTGTTTATAAAGCATTGTGACACTGTGCGTATAGTGTCTGAAGTTGCCCATCGGACTGTAAACGATGACCGGCTCACAGAAGTAGTCTTTGGACAAGATGTCCGTCATTGGCCATCCGGATATCAGCTCACATTGGAACCCCTGAAGTTTTGGCCATTGCCTCCAGAGACTAAATTGTCATCAGACCAACGGTTGATTTGTTCTGAGATTGCTCTTGTAGATACAAGAGGTGCAAAGTGTCAGGAGCGTGTGAACACTGGTCTTTTTCAGGCTTTGAACAGACCACATCAAAGGCAAGATTTTTCTTTTTTATCATTGACTCTGAGATAGTTTTCAGTTGCATAAAGAACATAACCAAAGCAGCGTCCTGAGATTTAAAGACCATTGCAAAGGTCAAAGCTTTTCTTTCTCTCAGTAAAACAGCATGTGATGCTTTTATTACAATTAGGCTTAACTAGTGTAATGCATTGCTCTCCAGTGTCCTCAAAAAGTCTATAAAACAGTTTGAACTTACAGAGCGCTGCTGGCAGAGTGTAACTGGAACAAAGAACTGAGCTCACATCACTGCTGTCCTGAGCTCACATCACTGCTGTTCCCCATACTGGCTTCGGGATATTTTTAGGAAAGATGTTTAAGATCCTGGTAATATACATTTATTTTCAAGCTTGACTGTATAGTTGATATGCTCCAAAGTTATGTCCCTGACCTCTATAGTGCCCTCAGATCCACAGACTCTCTGCTGTTAACTGTACTGGTGATTAAAGACTACGGCAAAGCTGCCTGCTGAAGTATTGGACCCAAAACACCTGATAGAAATACAGCTGTTTTTGTTTAACTACCCCTCACCATGTATACATTCACTGTTCAGTTTTGAAATATTAAAATCTAACCTATTTTGAAAGCGCTTGCTCTTTGTAGTGTATTGATTCAGTATTTTTCAGTGATATTCTTAGTGTAAAGTTTGCTCATTCTAGACCACTAAATCGTAGCCGACATCTCAATTCCAATACGTCTGGTTTTATGCTTAATGACAGATGTTTTCCACATTGGAAAACAATCAAGCCAGTTAGGTTGTTGTTGAGATTATGAAAAGGGACATCTTCATCTTGGTGCATCAGACCCAGAAAAATGGCCATAAAAATTGTGACAAACGTGGATGCGATGGATGCAGTTGCCCACATTGACAGATACTATCTGCTTTGAGGTTGTTGAAATTACACTTTGGCCTTTTGACAGTGATTAAATCAAACTTAGAAAGAGAGTACATTTAAAGGGGGCTAAGGGAAAGAAAGACAGAGACTGTTCACAACATTATGTGATTGTGTGTTCACCAATCAGTGAGTGTATGAGGCGGGGGAGTTTGAGCCTTGGGTGTGTTCACAGTGTACAATAATACCAGCATCTGTCCTCATCCCCTGTTTAACTGCCTCTGAAAATGTCGTCAAAGGAAAACACACATGTTCACTGTCATGCTGAGAACCAGCATGGGGTGAAAAGACATGAATAGAGGGTCCACAGAGGAGGAGGAGGAGACAGGGGGTGATTGATGGATGGAGGAGATGGATAAGAGGACAACAGCACAGGAAAAGGGAAAGAGGAGAGTAAAGGATAGAACAGTTGCTACTGAAATAAGATACCTGCATACAGTGTATTCGGATGTGAGCATCTCTGACTAATGGCATCCCCTCAAAAATAATGTCAAACACTGTTTTGTGTGTTTTTGGTAGTTTGACATGTTGTCTTGACATGTTTTTCTGTCAGCTGAGGCATATTTTGCTATTTCTCTTAAGAGCAGTTTGCTGTTAAAGGCCATTTTCTCTTCAAGTGACAATCATTTATGTTATCTTTTCTCAGTGCTGGTAGAGCAACCTGTCTTATCTGTTTCAGAATATTAATACTTGTTGCCAGAAAATTAGAAAAGAGAGAAGACAGATGTCAGATGAGACAAAAGTGAACAGCTAAAGATGGTTATTGCTGAAGTCTGTCTGTATGAAGTATGTTTTTGGAGAAACTCCTCATACCCAGTCAGATACTTAGGTTCATGTTGTAAGGTTATGGATTGCAGCTTTTACAGTATGTATTTGTTTCAGTGGGCACCATTACAGTCTGTTACTAGTGGGCTGTCACAGTGATGGAATTTCCCCTGCAATGATTAAGGGTAGCTAAACAGAAAATATGTTTTACCGCCATTTTTGGTTGTTTTTGTAAATTAGGCTTATTTCATTCAACCTGATTTTAGTATATTAGGTATAATGTTGCTTATTAAATGACAAAGGTGATACAGTTTTAAAACAAATTAAAGCTGCAAGCAGCGTTTTGCGGGACCTCGCACCCACGCCCGTTGCCCGTTGCCCGTTCCCCGTTGCCCCTAGCCCCTTGCCCGTTGCCCGTTTTGGCCTGTAGCTGGACAGTTAGCAATCCTGTGAAGTTTGAGGAAGATTGGAGCATGTGTGCCGGAGATATAAACTACTTTCTGTATTGTGGCGGTACACTTAGTGTGACGCCTGACATGTGAAAGTTTTAATGTACACGAGGTACAGACCACAGTATGTAAATTTTGGGTAAATCCAAGGAAAAGTGTGTGAAAAGACGTACTTCCTGTTGCCACTAGGGGGCGCTGTGTGTAATCCCAAATATTGACACATGGGTGTGTTCAGGGCGGGGCTTTCATCAATCCTGTGAAGTTTGGGGAAGATTGGAGCATGTATACTGGAGTTATAAACTACTTCCTGTTTTATGGCGGTACAGCTAAGTGTGACGGCTGACATATTAACGGCTAATTGTACATGAAATATAAGCCACACCATGTAAATTTCAGGGCGGGACTGATATGAGAAAAGCCCTGGTGTAGCCAATAGACATTAGACTGTATCCAATCCATAGTGTGATGCTTGATGAGCAGCTGTCAATCAAAGGCAGTGGTCGTCATAGCAACACAGAACAGAGGAGAGACACACAGGTGCAGCTGAAAGTAGGTCAGTGACAGCATTTTCTTCAGTCTGTGGCCAAAAAGCGACACGTCGAACAAAAGGCTCTGGTGACCACAGCGTTTCAGCTACGAAAGAAAGGAAGATATGGTGATGACCGGAAGAACGTGGGGATCGTTCTGATGTGCTTATTTTCCACGTAAACGCAGAAATATGGATATTGTAGCGAGTTAAACATGAGGGAAGTTGAGCTTTTCTCCTGAGATCAGCAGTCAGAAAATGCATTGGAGCGGATGGGAGAGAAGGAGGGTTCTCATTGTCTTTGGAGGCGCACAGTTCAAATTCTGTTCCCGTCAGTGTGAAAAGGAGACACTTTTATGAATCAGGACAAAAATCTCTACTACTTTAGAAAAAATGGTGTGTCTAGCTTAAAGTATGTGCCCGTAGGAGCAGTTTCAAAAAGTTTTTTGGACAGTTTTCAGAGCAGCTCCGCACTCTAGCGGCAAACATTCCGTCTCATAGACACCCATTATAAACTCCAAATTTCACCTGATTTGCTCATGGTACATTTGGAGGCACTGAGCAAAAACCGTAACAGATACAAAAAAAATGAGAACATGTGTGAATAGACGAGAACTGCGGCAACATTTTACAGTTTTAATGGAGTCTGTAGCTGAAACCATGCCAATGTTATTAAGGGTTGTTTAACAGCGAGTGTTGGTGATTTTCTTCTCTTCTCCCATTCATTTCCTATGGGAGAAATTTCGAGGATTTTCAAAATGTGTGTGCGTCGGGCGCTTTGAGAGCGTATAAAATGAAAACCGGGCCAGTAATGAAAAAGTTACGCAGAACTTTTTTTCATAAGGGTGTGAACTGTCACCTGAGCGACATTCAGGTCGCTACAATAAACGGCCTCGGAGGAGATATTTTTTTAAAAAGGCTCATTTTCAGGCGAAATTTTACTGTGAAAGGGCAAATAGCTCACTTCCTGTTTGATTTAGGTCATGGGTATCAGCGCGTGATTTGTAGGTCTTGATGAGACGAACAAGCCGGTTTTTGTTTGATCTTTCTACGACATTCCTACAGGCCGTAGTGGGCGATTTTGGTGTCCCCAGACGCCTAGGTGGCGCTAGAGAGCCCATTTTGGCATTTTTGGGGTTAATTTTTTCATTTTATCAAATTTTTCGCCAGGCCGGATATGCGTGCCAATTTTGGTGAGTTTTTGAGCATGTTTAGGGGGTCAAATTTGGGTTCAAAGAGGCGGCGGAAGAAGAAGAATAATAATAATTAAAGCTGCGAGCAGCGTTTTGCGGGACCTCGCACCCACGCCCGTTACCCGTTGCCCGTTCCCCGTTGCCCCTAGCCCCTTGCCCGTTGCCCGTTTTGGCCTGTAGATGGATGGTTAGCAATCCTGTGAAGTTTGAGGAAGATTGGAGCATGTATGCCGGAGATATAAACTACTTCCTGTTTTGTGGCGGTACACTTAGTGTGACGCCTGACATGTGAAAGTTTTAATGTACACGAGGTACAGACCACAGTATGTAAATTTTGGGTAAATCCAAGGAAAAGTGTGTGAAAAGACGTACTTCCTGTTGCCACTAGGGGGCACTGTGTGTAATCCCAACTATTGACACATGGGTGTGTTCAGGGCGGGGCTGTCATCAATCCTGTGAAGTTTGGGGAAGATTGGAGCATGTATGCTGGAGTTATAAACTACTTCCTGTTTTATGGCGGTACAGCTAAGTGTGACGGCTGACATATTAACGGCTGATTGTACATGAAATATAGGCCACACCATGTAGATTTCAGGGCGGGACTAATATGAGAGAAGCCCTGGTGTAGCCAATAGACATTAGACTGGATCCAATCCACAGTGTGAAGCTTGATGAGCAGCTGTCAATCAAAGGCAGTGGTCGTCATAGCAACACAGAACAGAGGAGAGAGACACAGGTGCAGCTGAAAGTAGGTCAGTGACACAGCATTTTCTTCAGTCTGTGGCCAAAAAGCGACACGTCGAACAAATTGCTCTGGTGACCACACCGTTTCAGCTACGAATGAAAGAAAGATATGGTGATGACCGGAAGAACGTGGGGATCGTTGTGATGTGCTTATTTTCCACGTAGACGCAGAAATATGGATATTTTAGCGAGTTAAACATGAAGGAAGTTGAGCTTTTCTCCTGACATCAGAAGTCAGAAAATGTATTGGAGCGGATGGGAGACATGGAGGGTACTCATTGTCTTTGGAGGCGCACAGTTCAAATTCTGTTCCCGTCAGTGTGAAAAGGAGACACTTTCATGAATCAGGACAAAAATCTCTACTACTTTAGAAAAAATGGTGTGTCGAGCTTAAAGTATGTGCCCGTAGGAGCAGTTTCAAAAAGTTTTTTGGACAGTTTTCAGAGCAGCTCCACACTCTAGCGGCAAACATTCCGTCTCATAGACACCCATTATAAACTCCAAATTTCGCCTGATTTACTCATGGTACTTTTGGAGGCACTGATCAAAAACCGTAACAGATACAAAAAAAATGAGAACATGTGTGAATAGACGAGAACTGCGGCAACATTTTACAGTTTTAATGGAGTCTGTAGCTGAAAGCATGCCAATGTTATTAAACTTTGTTTAACACCGAGTGTTGGTGACTCTCTTCTCTTCTCCCATTCATTTCCTATGGGAGAAATTTCGAGGATTTTCAAAATGTGTGTGCGTCGGGCGCTTTGAGAGCGTATAAAATGAAAACCGGGCCAGTAATGAAAAAGTTACGAATAAGTTTTTTTCATAAGGGTGTGAACTGTCACCTGTGCGACATTCAGGTCGCTATGATAAACGGCCTCGGACAAGATAGTTTTTGGAAAAGGCTCATTTTCAGGCAAAATTTTACTGTGAAAGGGCAAATAGCTCACTTCCTGTTGGATTTAGGTCAGGGGTATCAGCGCGTGATTTGTAGATCTTGATGAGACGAACAAGCCGGTTTTTGTTTGATCCTTCTACGACATTCCTACGGGCCATAGTGGGCGATTTTGGTGTCCCCAGATGCCTAGGTGGCGCTAGAGAGCCCATTTTGGCACTTTTGGGGTTAATTTTTTCATTTTATCAAATTTTTCGCCAGACCGGATATGCGTGCCAATTTTGGTGAGTTTTCGAGCATGTTTAGGGCGTCAAATTTGGGTTCAAAGAGGCGGCGGAAGAAGAAGAATAATAATAATTAAAGCTGCGAGCAGCGTTTAACGGGACCTCGCCCCCACGCCCGTCGGCCCCCGCCCGCCGCCCCTTGCCCGTCTCCCCTTGCCCGTCTCCCCTTGCCCCCCGGCCCCCGGCCCCTTGCCCGTCGCCCCTAACCCGCTGCCCGTTGCGGGCCGTAGCTCCGGCCGTGCGTTTGCGGTTACGCGTGTGTTTCTCCCCTGTCGACCTAACTGATGTTTGTCACCGTGAAATAGTCTGAACATATGCATTTTGTGTTACAAGTAGGTGGCGTTATGCGTAATTCCAACAAATATGTACACACGAATGTGTTCAGGGGGGACTGTTATCAATGCTGTGTAGTTTGGGGAAAATTGAAGCATGTATGCTGGAGTTATAAACTATTTCCTGTGCTGTGGCGATACACTTAATGTGAGGCATGATATGTGAAAGTGTGATAAAAAAAAAAAAATGCACCGGTGATTGGTCATGAGGTTGTACATGACATACAGACCACAGCATGTAAATTTTGGGGAAAGCAAAAAAGTCTGTGAAAAGATGTACTGCCTCTTGCCAATAGGTGGCGGTATCCCCAAACACATGGCTGTGTTCAGGACGGGCCGGTCATCGGTCCTCACAGGTACATTAAATGAAACACAGCACACAGCTCTAAAGCACAGTGACACTGCATTGTCTTCAGTCTGCTGCCAACAACACACACGTTTTAAACACGTGTGAGTACAGCGTTTAAACAGAATGAAATGGATAGATGAGGACGACCAGGAGAGTATGGTGATCGTTGTGATGCAGAAATGTAGAAATGAGAGCAGTTAAACATGAAGGCAGTTCAGCGTTTCCCCTGCGATCAGCGGTGAGAGACTGTATTGGAGCGGATGGGACACACGGTTAGTACTCAGTGTCTTTGGAGGCGCAGTGTTCAAATTCTGAGCCTGTCAGTGTTAAAAGCAGACACTTTTCTGAAGGAGGAAAAAAATCTCTACTACTTTCTTGCAAAAATGGTGTGTGTAAGTCAAAGATTGGCCCGTGATCGCTATTTTAAGCGTTTTTTGGGAGAGTTTCACAGCCGCTCAGCGCTCTGGCTGGTGACGTCACCCGCTGCTGCAGCTCATATTACTCCCGTCTCACAGACACACATTGGAAAGTGACAATGAACTCGCGGTGCGTTTAGGTGAATAACTCAAGAACGGTAAAAGCTACAAAAAAACCGAAGACATCGCTGGAATTCTAAGAACGGCGCGAACATGTTGAGCTGCTTTTAAGCTGTAGACAATACACTATTTCGGCGGAGATAATATTTTGAAAAGACGATCGTTAAAGTGCAAATATCTCACTTCCTGTTGGGTTTAGGTCGAGGGTATCAGCGTATGATTTGTAGGTCTTGATGAGACAAACAAGCCAGTTTTGGTTTGATCTTTCTACGTGATTCCTACGAGCAGTAGTCGGTGTTTTTGTGAGGAAAAGTGCGTTAAAAAAATGAACTTCCTGTTGCCAGTAGGTAGCGCTATATGTAATCCCAAATATTGACACATGGATGTGTTCAGGACGTGACTGTCATCAATCCTGTCAATTTTTGGGAAGATTGGAGCATGTATGCTGGATTTATGAAGTATTTTGCTGTTCAGGATGCGTGTGCGTTGTCACCTTTCGGACCCTATAGAATCAGAACCGGGCCAGTAATGAAAAAGTTGTACAGTACTTTTTTGCCCCAGGGTGTGATCTATCACCCTGTGCGCCGTTCAGGTTGCTACGATAAACGCCCTCGGAGAAGATATTTTTTGAAAAAGGCTAATTTTTACTGTGAAAGGGCAAATAACTCATTTCCTGTTGGGTTTAGGTCAAGGGTGTCAGCGCGTGATTTGTAGGTCTTGATGAGACGAACGAGCCAGTATTGGTTTGATCTTTCTACGACATTCCTACGGGCCGTAGCGACGTTTTTTGTGTTTCTAGGTGGCGCTAGAGAGCTTGATTGTCTTCATTTCTGAATAATCTCCATCTGTGTCACTTTTTGGACCAGCATGCCAATTTTGGTGAGTTTTCGAGCATGTTTAGGGGGTCAAAAGTGAGCGCAACGGAGCGGGAGAAAGAAAGAATAATAATAATTAAAGCTGCGAGCAGCGTTTAACGGGACCTCGCCCCCACGCCCGTCGGCCCCCGCCCGCCGCCCCTTGCCCGTCTCCCCTTGCCCGTCTCCCCTTGCCCCCCGGCCCCCGGCCCCTTGCCCGTCGCCCCTGACCCGCTGTCCGTCGCGGGCCGTAGCTCCGGCCGTGCGTTTGCGGTTACGCGTGTGTTTCTCCCCTGTTGACCTAACTGATGTTTGTCAGCGTGAAATAGTCTGAACATATACATTTTGTGTTACAAGTAGGTGGCGTTATGCGTAATCCCAACAAATATCTACACACGAATGTGTTCAGGGGGGACTGTTATCAATGCTGTGTAGTTTGGGGAAAATTGAAGCATGTATGCTGGAATTATAAACTATTTCCTGTGCTGTGGCGGTACACTTAATGTGAGGCCTGACATGTGAAAGTGTGATAAAAAAAAAAAATGCACCAGTGATTGGTCACGAGGTTGTGCATGACATACAGACCACAGCATGTAAATTTTGGGGAAAGCAAAAAAGTCTGTGAAAAGATGTACTGCCTCTTGCCAATAGGTGGCGGTATCCCCAAACACATGGCTGTGTTCAGGACGGGTCGGTCATCGGTGTTCACAGGTACATTAAATGAAACACACTACACAGCTCTAAAGCACAGTGACACTGCATTGTCTTCAGTCTGCTGCCAACAACACACACGTTTTAAACACGTGTGAGTACAGCGTTTAAACAGAATGAAATGGATAGATGAGGACGACCAGGAGAGTATGGTGATCGTTGTGATGCAGAAATGTAGAAATGAGAGCAGTTAAACATGAAGGCAGTTCAGCGTTTCCACTGCGATCAGCGGTGAGAGACTGTATTGGAGCGGATGGGACACACGGTGAGTAGTCAGTGTCTTCGGAGGCGCAGTGTTCAAATTCTGAGCCTGTCAGTGTTAAAAGCAGACACTTTTCTGAAGGAGGAAAAAAATCTCTACTACTTTCTTGCAAAAATGGTGTGTGTAAGTCAAAGATTGGCCCGTGATCGCTATTTTAAGCGTTTTTTGGGAGAGTTTCACAGCCGCTCAGCGCTCTGGCTGGTGACGTCACCCGCTGCTGCAGCTCATATTACTCCCGTCTCACAGACACACATTGGAAAGTGACAATGAACTCGCGGTGCGTTTAGGTGAAAAACTCAAGAACGGTAAAAGCTACAAAAAAACCGAAGACATCGCTGGAATTCTAAGAACGGCGCGAACATGTTGAGCTGCTTTTAAGCTGTAGGCAATACACTATTTCGGCGGAGATAATATTTTGAAAAGACGATCGTTAAAGTGCAAATATCTCACTTCCTGTTGGGTTTAGGTCGAGGGTATCAGCGTATGATTTGTAGGTCTTGATGAGATAAACAAGCCAGTTTTGGTTTGATCTTTCTACGTGATTCCTACGAGCAGTAGTCGGTGTTTTTGTGAGGAAAAGTGCGTTAAAAAAATGAACTTCCTGTTGCCAGTAGGTTGCGCTATATGTAATCCCAAATATTGACAAATGGATGTGTTCAGGACGTAACTGTCGTCGATCCTGTGATTTTTTGGGAAGATTGGAGCATGTATGCTGGATTTATGAAGTATTTTGCCGTTCAGGATGCGTGTGCATTGTCACCTTTCGGACCCAATAGAATCAGAACCGGGCCAGTAATGAAAAAGTTGTACAGTACTTTTTTGCCCCAGGGTGTGATCTATCACCCTGTGCGTCGTTCAGGTTGCTACGATAAACGCCCTCGGAGAAGATATTTTTTGAAAAAGGCTAATTTTTACTGTGAAAGGGCAAATAACTCATTTCCTGTTGGGTTTAGGTCAGGGGTGTCAGCGCGTGATTTGTAGGTCTTGATGAGACGAACGAGCCAGTTTTGGTTTGATCTTTCTACGACATTCCTACGGGCCGTAGCGACGTTTTATGTGTTTCTAGGTGGCGCTAGAGAGCTTGATTGTCTTCATTTCTGAATAATCTCCATCTGTGTCACTTTTTGGACCAGCATGCCAATTTTGGTGAGTTTTCGAGCATGTTTAGGGGGTCAAAAATGAGCGCAACGGAGCGGGAGAAAGAAAGAATAATAATAATTAAAGCTGCGAGCAGCGTTTAACGGGACCTCGCCCCCACGCCCGTCGGCCCCCGCCCGCCGCCCCTTGCCCGTCTCCCCTTGCCCCCCGGCCCCCGGCCCCTTGCCCGTCGCCCCTAACCCGCTGCCTGTCGCGGGCCGTAGCTCCGGCCGTGCGTTTGCGGTTACGCGTGTGTTTCTCCGCCGTCGACCTAGCTGATGTTTGTCACCGTGAAATAGTCTGAACATATGCATTTTGTGTTACAAGTAGGTGGCGTTATGCGTAATTCCAACAAATATGTACACACGAATGTGTTCAGGGGGGACTGTTATCAATGCTGTGTAGTTTGGGGAAAATTGAAGCATGTATGCTGGAGTTATAAACTATTTCCTGTGCTGTGGCGATACACTTAATGTGAGGCCTGACATGTGAAAGTGTGATAAAAAAAAAAAATGCACCAGTGATTGGTCATGAGGTTGTGCATGACATACAGACCACAGCATGTAAATTTTGGGGAAAGCAAAAAAAGTCTGTGAAAAGATGTACTGCCTCTTGCCAATAGGTGGCGGTATCCCCAAACACATGGCTGTGTTCAGGACGGGCCGGTCCTCGGTGTTCACAGGTACATTAAATGAAACACACTACACAGCTCTAAAGCACAGTGACACTGCATTGTCTTCAGTCTGCTTCCAACAACACACACGTTTTAAACACGTGTGAGCACAGCGTTTAAACAGAATGAAATGGATAGATGAAGACGACCAGGAGAGTTTGGTGATCGTTGTGATGCAGAAATGTAGAAATGAGAGCAGTTAAACATGAAGGCAGTTCAGCGTTTCCCCTGCGATCAGCGGTGAGAGACTGTATTGGAGCGGATGGGACACACGGTGAGTAGTCAGTGTCTTCGGAGGCGCAGTGTTCAAATTCTGAGCCTGTCAGTGTTAAAAGCAGACACTTTTCTGAAGGAGGAAAAAAATCTCTACTACTTTCTTGCAAAAATGGTGTGTGTAAGTCAAAGATTGGCCCGTGATCGCTATTTTAAGCGTTTTTTGGGAGAGTTTCACAGCCGCTCAGCGCTCTGGCTGGTGACGTCACCCGCTGCTGCAGCTCATATTACTCCCGTCTCACAGACACACATTGGAAAGTGACAATGCGCTCGCGGTGCGTTTAGGTGAAAAACTCAAGAACGGTAAAAGCTACAAAAAAACCGAAGACATCGCTGGACTTCTAAGAACGGCGCGAACATGTTGAGCTGCTTTTAAGCTGTAGGCAATACACTATTTCGGCGGAGATAATATTTTGAAAAGACGATCGTTAAAGTGCAAATATCTCACTTCCTGTTGGGTTTAGGTCGAGGGTATCAGCGTATGATTTGTAGGTCTTGATGAGACAAACAAGCCAGTTTTGGTTTGATCTTTCTACGTGATTCCTACGAGCAGTAGTCGGCGTTTTTGTGAGGAAAAGAGCGGTAAAAAAATGAACTTCCTGTTGCCAGTAGGTAGCGCTATATGTAATCCCAAATATTGACACATGGATGTGTTCAGGACGTGACTGTCATCGATCCTGTCAATTTTTGGGAAGATTGGAGCATGTATGCTGGATTTATGAAGTATTTTGCTGTTCAGGATGCGTGTGCGTTGTGACCTTTCGGACCCTATAGAATCAGAACCGGGCCAGTAATGAAAAAGTTGTACAGTACTTTTTTGCCCCAGGGTGTGATCTATCACCCTGTGCGCCGTTCAGGTTGCTACGATAAACGCCCTCGGAGAAGATATTTTTTGAAAAAGGCTAATTTTTACTGTGAAAGGGCAAATAACTCATTTCCTGTTGGGTTTAGGTCAGGGGTGTCAGCGCGTGATTTGTAGGTCTTGATGAGACGAACGAGCCAGTTTTGGTTTGATCTTTCTACGACATTCCTACGGGCCGTAGCGACGTTTTTTGTGTTTCTAGGTGGCGCTAGAGAGCTTGATTGTCTTCATTTCTGAATAATCTCCATCTGTGTCACTTTTTGGACCAGCATGCCAATTTTGGTGAGTTTTCGAGCATGTTTAGGGGGTCAAAAGTGAGCGCAACGGAGCGGGAGAAAGAAAGAATAATAATAATAATAATAATAATAATAATAATAATAAACGCAGCAAAAACAATAGGTTCCTTGCCTTCGGCAAGGGCTCCTGTGGAGCCCTTGCCTTTCGGCTCGGTCCCTAATTAAAGCTGCGAGCAGCGTTTAACGGGACCTCGCCCCCACGCCCGTCGGCCCCCGCCCGCCGCCCCTTGCCCGTCTCCCCTTGCCCCCCGGCCCCCGGCCCCTTGCCCGTCGCCCCTAACTCGCTGCCCGTCGCGGGCCGTAGCTCCGGCCGTGCGTTTGCGGTTACGCGTGTGTTTCTCCCCTGTCGACCTAACTGATGTTTGTCACCGTGAAATAGTCTGAACATATGCATTTTGTGTTACAAGTAGGTGGCGTTATGCGTAATTCCAACAAATATGTACACACGAATGTGTTCAGGGGGGACTGTTATCAATGCTGTGTAGTTTGGGGAAAATTGAAGTATGTATGCTGGAGCTATAAACTATTTCCTGTGCTGTGGCGATACACTTAATGTGAGGCCTGACATGTGAAAGTGTGATAACAAAAAAAAATGCACCAGTGATTGGTCATGAGGTTGTGCATGACATACAGACCACAGCATGTAAATTTTGGGGAAAGCAAAAAAAGTCTGTGAAAAGATGTACTGCCTGTTGCCAATAGGTGGCGGTATCCCCAAACACATGGCTGTGTTCAGGACGGGCCGGTCATCGGTTCTTACAGGTACATTAAATGAAACACACCACACATCTCTAAAGCACAGTGACACTGCATTGTCTTCAGTCTGCTGCCAACAACACACACGTTTTAACATGGCTGTGTGAGCACAGCGTTTAAACAGAATGAAATGGATAGATGAGGACGACCAGGAGAGTTTGGTGATCGTTGTGATGCAGAAATGTAGAAATGAGAGCAGTTAAACATGAAGGCAGTTCAGCGTTTCCCCTGCGATCAGCGGTGAGAGACTGTATTGGAGCGGATGGGACACACGGTTAGTACTCAGTGTCTTCGGAGGCGAAGTGTTCAAATTCTGAGGCTGTCAGTGTTAAAAGAAGACACTTTTCTGAAGGAGGAAAAAAATCTCTACTACTTTCTTGCAAAAGTGGTGTGTGTAAGTCAAAGATTGGCTCGTGATCGCTATTTTAAGCGTTTTTTGGGAGACTTCACAGCAGCTCAGCGCTCTGGCTGGTGACGTCACCCGCTGCTGCAGCTCATATTACTCCCGTCTCACAGACACACATTGGAAAGTGACAATGAACTCGCGGTGCGTTTAGGTGAAAAACTCAAGAACGGTAAAAGCTACAAAAAAACCGAAGACATCGCTGGAATTCTAAGAACGGCGCGAACATGTTGAGCTGCTTTTAAGCTGTAGGCAATACACTATTTCGGCGGAGATAATATTTTGAAAAGACGATCGTTAAAGTGCAAATATCTCACTTCCTGTTGGGTTTAGGTCGAGGGTATCAGCGTATGATTTGTAGGTCTTGATGAGACAAACAAGCCAGTTTTGGTTTGATCTTTCTACGTGATTCCTACGAGCAGTAGTCGGTGTTTTTGTGAGGAAAAGTACGTCAAAAAAATGAACTTCCTGTTGCCAGTAGGTTGCGCTATATGTAATCCCAAATATTGACAAATGGATGTGTTCAGGACGTGACTGTCGTCGATCCTGTGATTTTTTGGGAAGATTGGAGCATGTATGCTGGATTTATGAAGTATTTTGCTGTTCAGGATGCGTGTGCGTTGTCACCTTTCAGACCCAATAGAATCAAAACCGGGCCAGTAATGAAAAAGTTGTACAGAACTTTTCTTCCCCAGGGTGTGATCTATCACCCTGTGCGCCGTTCACGTTGCTACGATAAACGCCCTCGGAGAAGATATTTTTTGAAGAAGGCTCATTTTCAGGCAAATTTTACTGTGAAAGGGCAAATAGCTCATTTCCTGTTGGGTTTAGGTCAGGGGTACCAGCGCGTGATTTGTAGGTCTTGACGAGACGAATGAGCCAGTTTTGGTTCGATCTTTCTACGACATTCCTACGGGCCGTAGCGACGTTTTTTGTGTTTCTAGGTGGCGCTAGAGAGCTTGATTGTCTTCATTTGTGCATAAACCCCGTCTCTCGCACTTTTTGCACCAGCATGCCAATTTTGGTGAGTTTTCGAGCATGTTTAGGGGGTCAAAAATGAGCGCAACGGAGCGGGAGAAAGAAAGAATAATAATAATAATAATAATAATAATAATAATAATAATAAACGCAGCAAAAACAATAGGTTCCTTGCCTTCGGCAAGGGCTCCTGTGGAGCCCTTGCCTTTCGGCTCGGTCCCTAATAATAATAATAATAATAATTAAAGCTGCGAGCAGCGTTTAACGGGACCTCGCCCCCACGCCCGTCGGCCCCTGCCCGCCGCCCCTTGCCCGTCTCCCCTTGCCCGTCTCCCCTTGCCCCCCGGCCCCCGGCCCCTTGCCCGTCGCCCCTAACCCGCTGCCCGTTGCGGGCCGTAGCTCCGGCCGTGCGTTTGCGGTTACGCGTGTGTTTCTCCCCTGTCGACCTAACTGATGTTTGTCACCGTGAAATAGTCTGAACATATGCATTTTGTGTTACAAGTAGGTGGCGTTATGCGTAATTCCAACAAATATGTACACACGAATGTGTTCAGGGGGGACTGTTATCAATGCTGTGTAGTTTGGGGAAAATTGAAGCATGTATGCTGGAGTTATAAACTATTTCCTGTGCTGTGGCGATACACTTAATGTGAGGCATGATATGTGAAAGTGTGATAAAAAAAAAAAAATGCACCGGTGATTGGTCATGAGGTTGTACATGACATACAGACCACAGCATGTAAATTTTGGGGAAAGCAAAAAAGTCTGTGAAAAGATGTACTGCCTCTTGCCAATAGGTGGCGGTATCCCCAAACACATGGCTGTGTTCAGGACGGGCCGGTCATCGGTCCTCACAGGTACATTAAATGAAACACAGCACACAGCTCTAAAGCACAGTGACACTGCATTGTCTTCAGTCTGCTGCCAACAACACACACGTTTTAAACACGTGTGAGTACAGCGTTTAAACAGAATGAAATGGATAGATGAGGACGACCAGGAGAGTATGGTGATCGTTGTGATGCAGAAATGTAGAAATGAGAGCAGTTAAACATGAAGGCAGTTCAGCGTTTCCCCTGCGATCAGCGGTGAGAGACTGTATTGGAGCGGATGGGACACACGGTGAGTAGTCAGTGTCTTTGGAGGCGCAGTGTTCAAATTCTGAGGCTGTCAGTGTTAAAAGCAGACACTTTTCTGAAGGAGGATAAAAATCTCTACTACTTTCTTGCAAAAATGGTGTGTGTAAGTCAAAGATTGGCCCGTGATCGCTATTTTAAGCGTTTTTTGGGAGAGTTTCACAGCCGCTCAGCGCTCTGGCTGGTGACGTCACCCGCTGCTGCAGCTCATATTACTCCTGTCTCACAGACACACATTGGAAAGTGACAATGAACTCGCGGTGCGTTTAGGTGAATAACTCAAGAACGGTAAAAGCTACAAAAAAACCGAAGACATCGCTGGAATTCTAAGAACGGCGCGAACATGTTGAGCTGCTTTTAAGCTGTAGACAATACACTATTTCGGCGGAGATAATATTTTGAAAAGACGATCGTTAAAGTGCAAATATCTCACTTCCTGTTGGGTTTAGGTCGAGGGTATCAGCGTATGATTTGTAGGTCTTGATGAGACAAACAAGCCAGTTTTGGTTTGATCTTTCTACGTGATTCCTACGAGCAGTAGTCGGTGTTTTTGTGAGGAAAAGTGCGTTAAAAAAATGAACTTCCTGTTGCCAGTAGGTAGCGCTATATGTAATCCCAAATATTGACACATGGATGTGTTCAGGACGTGACTGTCATCCATCCTGTCAATTTTTGGGAAGATTGGAGCATGTATGCTGGATTTATGAAGTATTTTGCTGTTCAGGATGCGTGTGCGTTGTCACCTTTCGGACCCTATAGAATCAGAACCGGGCCAGTAATGAAAAAGTTGTACAGTACTTTTTTGCCCCAGGGTGTGATCTATCACCCTGTGCGCCGTTCAGGTTGCTACGATAAACGCCCTCGGAGAAGATATTTTTTGAAAAAAGCTAATTTTTACTGTGAAAGGGCAAATAACTCATTTCCTGTTGGGTTTAGGTCAAGGGTGTCAGCGCGTGATTTGTAGGTCTTGATGAGACGAACGAGCCAGTTTTGGTTTGATCTTTCTACGACATTCCTACGGGCCGTAGCGACGTTTTTTGTGTTTCTAGGTGGCGCTAGAGAGCTTGATTGTCTTCATTTCTGAATAATCTCCATCTGTGTCACTTTTTGGACCAGCATGCCAATTTTGGTGAGTTTTCGAGCATGTTTAGGGGGTCAAAAGTGAGCGCAACGGAGCGGGAGAAAGAAAGAATAATAATAATAATAATAATAATAATAATAATAATAAACGCAGCAAAAACAATAGGTTCCTTGCCTTCGGCAAGGGCTCCTGTGGAGCCCTTGCCTTTCGGCTCGGTCCCTAATAATAATAAACGCAGCAAAAACAATAGGTTCCTTGCCTTTCGGCTCGGTCCCTAATTAAAGCTGCGAGCAGCGTTTAACGGGACCTCGCCCCCACGCCCGTCGGCCCCCGCCCGTCGCCCCTTGCCCGTCTCCCCTTGCCCCCCGGGCCCCCGGCCCCTTGCCCGTCGCCCCTAACCCGCTGCCCGTCGCGGGCCGTAGTTCCGGCCGTGCGTATGCGGTTACGCGTGCGTTTCTCCGCCGTCGACCTAACTGATGTTTGTCACCGTGAAATAGTCTGAACGTATGCATTTTGTGTTACGAGTAGGTGGCGTTATGTGTAATTCCAACAAATATCTACACACGAATGTGTTCAGGGGGGACTGTTATCAATGCTGTGAAGTTTGGGGAAAATTGAAGCATGTATGCTGGAGTTATAAACTATTTCCTGTGCTGTGGCGGTACAGTTAATGTGAGGTCTGACATGTGAAAGTGTGATAAAAAAAAAAAATGCACCGGTGATTGGTCATGAGGTTGTGTATGACATACAGACCACAGCATGTAAATTGTGGGGAAAGCAAAAAAAGTCTGTGAAAAGATGTACTGCCTCTTGCCAATAGGTGGCGGTATCCCCAAACACATGGCTGTGTTCAGGACGGGCCGGTCATCGGTGTTCACAGGTACATTAAATGAAACACACCACACAGCTCTAAAGCACAGTGACACTGCATTGTCTTCAGTCTGCTGCCAACAACACACACGTTTTAACATGGCTGTGTGAGCACAGCGCTTAAACAGAATGAAATGTATAGATGAGGACGACCAGGAGAGTTTGGTGATTGTTGTGATGCAGAAATGTAGAAATGAGAGCAGTTAAACATGAAGGCAGTTCAGCGTTTCCCCTGCGATCAGCGGTGAGAGACTGTATTGGAGCAAATGGGACACACGGTTAGTACTCAGTGTCTTTGGAGGCGCAGTGTTCAAATTCTGAGGCTGTCAGTGTTAAAAGCAGACACTTTTCTGAAGGAGGACAAAAATCTCTACTACTTTTGTGAAAAAATGGTGTGTGTAAGTCAAAGATTGGCCCGTGATCGCTATTTTAAGCGTTTTTTGGGAGAATTTTCACAGCAGCTCAGCGCTCTGGCTGGTGACGTCATCCGCTGCTGCAGCTCATATTACTCCCGTCTCACAGACACACATTGGAAAGTGACAATGAACTCGCGGTGCGTTTAGAGGAAAAACTCAAGAACGGTAAAAGCTACAAAAAATCCGAAGACATCGCTGGAATCGTACGAGCGGTGCGAACATTTTGAGCTGCTTTTAAGCTTTAGGCAATACACCACCTTGGAGGAGATATGTTTTGAACACAAATTGTTAAAGTGTAAATATCTCACTTCCTGTTGGGTTTAGGTCAGGGGTATCAGTGTATGATTTGTAGGTCTTCATGATACAAACAAGCCAGTTTTGGTTTGATCCTTCTAAGACATTCCTACGAGGAGTAGTGAGCATTTTTGTGGCGCGAAGAGTGTGGGCTAGCGCCAACTTTCAGAGGGCATAAAATCCAAACCGGGCCAGTAATGAAAAAATCCTACAGAAGTTTTGTTCAAAATGTTGAGAAATATCATGTGACCAACGTTGAAGTCTGTACGATAAACGCCCTAGGAGGAGATAGTTCTGGAAGTTTGAATATGAATGTGCAAATATCTCACTTCCTGTGCGATTTAGGTCAGGGGTTGCAGCGCGTGATTTGTAGGTCTTGATGAGAGAAACAAGCCAGTTTTTGTTCGATCTTTCTACGACAATCCTACGGGCTATAGGGGCCATTTTCATTTTTCTAGGTGGCGCTAGAGAGCTCATTTTGGCACCTAAGGGGTTAATTGTTAAATTTTATCAAATTTTCACGCGTTTCTGACCGGTATGCCAATTTTGGTGAGTTTTCGAGCATGTTTAGGGGGTCAAATTTGGATTTGCGCGTTCGGAAAAATAATAATAATAATAATAATTAAAGCTGCGAGCAGCGTTTAACGGGACCTCGCCCCCACGCCCGTCGGCCCCCGCGTGCCGCCCCTTGCCCGTCTCCCCTTGCCCCTCGGCCCCCGGCCCCTTGCCCGTCGCCCCTAACCCGCTGCCCGTCGCGGGCCGTAGCTCCGGCCGTGCGTTTGCGGTTACGCGTGTGTTTCTCCGCCGTCGACCTAACTGACGTTTGTCACCGTGAAATAGTCTGAACATATGCATTTTGTGTTACAAGTAGGTGGCGTTATGTGTAATTCCAACAAATATGTACACACGAATGTGTTCAGGGGGGACTGTTATCAATGCTGTGTAGTTTGGGGAAAATTGAAGCATGTATGCTGGAGTTATAAACTATTTCCTGTGCTGTGGCGATACACTTAATGTGAGGCCTGACATGTGAAAGTGTGATAAAAAAAGAAATGCACCAGTGATTGGTCACGAGGTTGTGCATGACATACAGACCACAGCATGTAGATTTTGGGGAAAGCAAAAAAAGTCTGTGAAAAGATGTACTGCCTCTTGCCAATAGGTGGCGGTATCCCCAAACACATGGCTGTGTTCAGGACGGGTCGGTCATCGGTGTTCACAGGTACATTAAATGAAACACACTACACAGCTCTAAAGCACAGTGACACAGCATTGTCTTCAGTCTGCTGCCAACAACACACACGTTTTAAACACGTGTGAGTACAGCGTTTAAACAGAATGAAATGGATAGATGAGGACGACCAGGAGAGTATGGTGATCGTTGTGATGCAGAAATGTAGAAATGAGAGCAGTTAAACATGAAGGCAGTTCAGCGTTTCCCCTGCGATCAGCGGTGAGAGACTGTATTGGAGCGAATGGGACACACGGTGAGTAGTCAGTGTCTTTGGAGGCGCAGTGTTCAAATTCTGAGGCTGTCAGTGTTAAAAGCAGACACTTTTCTGAAGGAGGACAAAAATCTCTACTACATTTGTGAAAAAATGGTGTGTGTAGGTCAAAGAATAAGCCCGTGATCGCTATTTTAAGCGTTATTTGGGAGAGTTTTCACAGCAGCTCAGCGCTCTGGCTGGTGACGTCACCCGCTGCTGCAGCTCATATTACTCCCGTCTCACAGACACACATTGGAAAGTGACAATGAACTCGCGGTGCGTTTAGGTGAAAAACTCAAGAACGGTAAAAGCTACAAAAAATCCGAAGACATCGCTGGAATCGTACGAGCGGTGCGAACATTTTGAGCTGCTTTTAAGCTGTAGGCAATACACCACCTTGGAGGAGATATGTTTTGAACACAAATTGTTAAAGTGTAAATATCTCACTTCCTGTTGGGTTTAGGTCAGGGGTATCAGCGTATGATTTGTAGGTCTTCATGATACAAACAAGCCAGTTTTGGTTTGATCTTTCTAAGACATTCCTACGAGGAGTAGTGAGCATTTTTGTGGCGCGAAGAGTGTGGGCTTGCGCCAACTTTCAGAGGGCATAAAATCCAAACCGGGCCAGTAATGAAAAAATCCTTCAGAAGTTTTGTTCAAAATGTTGAGAAATATCATGTGAGCAACGTTGAAGTCTGTACGATAAACGCCCTAGGAGGAGATAGTTCTGAAAGTTGGAATGTGAACGTGCAAATATCTCACTTCCTGTGCGATTTAGGTCAGGGGTTGCAGCGCGTGATTTGTAGGTCTTGATGAGAGAAACAAGCCAGTTTTTGTTCGGTCTTTCTACGACATTCCTACGAGCCGTAGGGGCCATTTTTCTGTTTCTAGGTGGCGCTAGAGAGCTCATTTTGGCACTTGCGGGGTTAATGTTTGCATTTTATCAAATTTTCACGCATTTCTGACCGGTGTGCCAATTTTGGTGAGTTTTCGAGCATGTTTAGGGGGTCAAATTTGGACTTGTTTCGGCGGAAAAATAATAATAATAATAATAATAATAATAAGAATAATAATAATAAACGCAGCAAAAACAATAGGGACCTTGCCCTTCGGGCTCGGTCCCTAATAATAAACTTAGCAAAAACAATAGTGTCGTCGCCTTCGGCGACGACACTATATATCCCTGTGCTCGAAATGCAATGAGGATTTAGGTCGTCGCCTTCGGCGACGACTTTTCTCAACGTGGAGCGTTGTAGGACCCTCTGACCGGCTCTTTTCCTGATTTTGTGCGGTGCAATTTCAATAGGGTCCTTGCCCTACGGGCTCGGTCCCTAATTAAAGCTGCAAGCAGCGTTTTGCGGGACCTCGCACCCACGCCCGTTACCCGTTGCCCGTTGCCCCTAGCCCGTTGCCCGTTGCTCGTTTCAGCCTGTAGATGGATGGTTAGCAATCCTGTGAAGTTTGAGGAAGATTGGAGCATGTATGCCGGAGATATAAACTACTTCCTGTTTTGTGGCGGTACACTTAGTGTGACGCCTGACATGTGAAAGTTTTAATGTACAGGAGGTACAGACCACAGTATGTAAATTTTGGGTAAATCCAAGGAAAAGTGTGTGAAAAGACGTACTTCCTGTTGCCAGTAGGGGGCGCTGTGTGTAATCCCAACTATTGACACATGGGTGTGTTCAGGGCGGGGCTGTCATCAATCCTGTGAAGTTTGGGGAAGATTGGAGCATGTATGCTGGATTAATAAACTACTTCCTGTTTTATGGCGGTACAGCTAAGTGTGACGGCTGACATGTTAATGGCTGATTGTACATGAAATATAGGCCACACCATGTAAATTTCAGGGCGGGACTAATATGAGAGAAGCCCTGGTGTAGCCAATAGACATTAGACTGGATCCAATCACAGTGTGATGCTTGATGAGCAGCTGTCAATCAAAGGCAGTGGTCGTCATAGCAACACAGAACAGAGGAGAGACACACAGGTGCAGCTGAAAGTAGGTCAGTGACACAGCATTTTCTTCAGTCTGTGGCCAAAAAGCGACACGTCGAACAAATCGCTCTGGTGACCACACCGTTTCAGCTACGAATAAAAGGAAGATATGGTGACGACCGGAAGAATGTGGGGATCGTTGTGATGTCCTTATTTTCCACGTAGACGCAGAAATATGGATATTTTAGCGAGTTAAACATGAAGGCAGTTAAGCTTTTCTCCTGAGATCAGCAGTCAGAAAATGCATTGGAGCGGATGGGAGAGAAGGAGGGTTCTCATTGTCTTTGGAGGCGCACAGTTCAAATTCTGTTCCCGTCAGTGTGAAAAGGAGACACTTTTATGAATCAGGACAAAAATCTCTGCTACTTTAGAAAAAATGGTGTGTCTAGCTTAAAGTATGTGCCCGTAGGAGCAGTTTCAAAAAGTTTTTTGGACAGTTTTCAGAGCAGCTTCGCACTCTAGCGGCAAACATTCCGTCTCATAGACACCCATTATAAACTCCTGATTTTGCCTGATTTGCTCATGGTACATTTGGAGGCACTGAGCAAAAACCGTAACAGATACAAAAAAAATGAGAACATGTGTGAATAGACGAGAACTGCGGCAACATTTTACAGTTTTAATGGAGTCTGTAGCTGAAAGCATGCCAATGTTATTAAGGGTTGTTTAACAGCGAGTGTTGGTGACTTTCTCCCTCGATCCCATTCATTTCCTATGGGAGAAATTTCGAGGATTTTCAAAATGTCTGTGCGTTGCACGCTTTGAGAGCGTATAAAATGAAAACCGGGCCAGTAATGAAAAAGTTACTCAGTACTTTTTTTCATAAGGGTGTGAACTGTCACCTGTGCAACATTCAGGTGGGTACGATAAACGGCCTCGGAGGAGATAGTTTTTGGAGAAAGCTCATTTTCAGGCAAAATTTTACTGTGAAAGGGCAAATAGCTCACTTCCTGTTGGATTTAGGTCAGGGGTATCAGCGCGTGATTTGTAGGTCTTGATGAGACGAACAAGCCGGTTTTTGTTTGATCTTTCTACGACATTCCTACGGCCCGTAGTGGCCGATTTTGGTGTCCCCAGATGCCTAGGTGGCGCTAGAGAGCCCATTTTGGCATTTTTGGGGTTAATTTTTTCATTTTATCAAATTTTTCGCCAGGCCGGATATGCGTGCCAATTTTGGTGAGTTTTTGAGCATGTTTAGGGGGTCAAATTTGGGTTCGAAGTCGCGGCGGGAGAAAGAAGAAGAATAATAATAATAAACTTAGCAAAAACAATAGTGGCCTCGCCTTCGGCGAGGCCACTATACGTCCCTGCGCTCGGAATGCAATGAGGATTTAGGTCGTCGCCTTCGGCGACGACTTTTCTCGACGTGGAGCGCTGTAAGACCCTCTGACCGGCTCTTTTTCTGATTTTGTGCTCTGCAATTTCAATAGGGTCCTTGCCCTACGGGCTCGGTCCCTAATAAACTTAGCAATAACAGTAGTGTCGTCGCCTTCGGCGACGACACTATATATCCGTGCGCTCGAAATGCAATGAGGATTTAGGTCGTCGCCTTCGGCGACGACTTTTCTCGACGTGGAGCGCTGTAGGACCTTCTGACCGGCTCTTTTCCTGATTTTGTGCGCTGCAATTTCAATAGGGTCCTTGCCCTACGGGCTCGGTCCCTAATTAAAGCTGCAAGCAGCGTTTTGCGGGACCTCGCACCCACGCCGCGTTGCCCGTTGCCCGTTGCCCGTTGCCCCTAGCCCCTTGCCCGTTGCCCGTTTCGGCCTGTAGCTGGACGGTTAGCAATCCTGTGAAGTTTGGGGAAGATTGGAGCATGTATGCCGGAGATATAAACTACTTCCTGTTTTGTGGCGGTACACTTAGTGTCATGCCTGACATGTGAAAGTTTTAATGTACAGGAGGTACAGACCACAGTATGTAAATTTTGGGTAAATCCAAGGAAAAGTGTGTGAAAACACGTACTTCCTGTTGCCAGTAGGGGGCGCTGTGTGTAATCCCAAATACTGACACATGGATGTGTTCAGGGCGGGGCTGTCATCAATCCTGTGAAGTTTGGGGAAGATTGGAGCATGTATGCTGGAGTTATAAACTACTTCCTGTTTTATGGCGGTACAGCTAAGTGTGACGGCTGACATATTAACGGCTGATTGTACATGAAATATAGGCCACACCATGTAAATTTCAGGGCGAGATTAATATGAGAGAAGCCCTGGTGTAGCCAATAGACATTAGACTGTATCCAATCCACAGTGTGATGCTTGATGAGCAGCTGTCAATCAAAGGCAGTGGTCGTCATAGCAACACAGAACAGAGGAGAGACACACAGGTGCAGCTGAAAGTAGGTCAGTGACACAGCATTTTCTTCAGTCTGTGGCCAAAAAGCGACACGTCGAACAAATCGCTCTGGTGACCACACCGTTTCAGCTACGAATGAAAGAAAGATATGGTGACGACCGCAAGAATGTGGGGATCGTTGTGATGTCCTTATTTTCCACGTACACGCAGAAATATGGATATTTGAGCGAGTTAAACATGAAGGCAGTTAAGCTTTTCTCCTGAGATCAGCAGTCAGAAAATGCATTGGAGTGGATGGGAGACATGGAGGGTGCTTATTGTCTTTGGAGGCGCACAGTTCAAATTCTGTTCCCGTCAGTGTTAAAAGAAGACACTTTTATGAATCAGGACAAAAATCTCTACTACTTTAGAAAAAATGGTGTGTCTAGCTTAAAGTATGTGCCCGTAGGAGCAGTTTCAAAAAGTTTTTTGGACAGTTTTCAGAGCAGCTCTGCACTCTAGTGGCAAACATTCCGTCTCATAGACACCCATTATAAACTCCAAATTTCGCCTGATTTCCTCATGGTACTTTTGGAGGCACTGATCAAAAACCGTAAAGGATACAAAAAAAATGAGAACATGTGTGAATAGATGAGAACTGCGGCAACATTTTACAGTTTTAATGGAGTCTGTAGCTGAAAGCATGCCAATGTTATTAAACTTTGTTTAACACCGAGTGTTGGTGACTCTCTTCTCTTCTCCCATTCATTTCCTATGGGAGAAATTTCGAGGATTTTCAAAATGTGTGTGCGTCGGGCGCTTTGAGAGCGTATAAAATGAAAACCGGGCCAGTAATGAAAAAGTTACGCAGAACTTTTTTTCACAAGGGTGTGAACTGTCACCTGTGCAACATTCAGGTGGGTACGATAAACGGCCTCGGAGGAGATATTTTTTGAAAAACGCACATTTTCAGGCAAAATCTTATTGTGAAAGGGCAAATAACTCACTTCCTGTTTGATTTAGGTCAGGGGTATCAGCGCGTGATTTGTAGGTCTTGATGAGACGAACAAGCCGGTTTTTGTTTGATCTTTCTACGACATTCCTACGGGCCGTAGTCAGCGATTTTGTTTACCTAGGTGGCGCTAGAGAGCTCATTTTTGGATTTTTGGGGTTAATTTTTGCATTTTATAAAATTTTTCGCCAGACTGGATGTGCGTGCCAATTTTGGTGAGTTTTCGAGCATGTTTAGGGGGTCAAATTTGGGTTCAAAGAGGCGGCGGAAGAAAGAATAATAATAAACTTAGCAAAAACAATAGTGGCCTCGCCTTCGGCGAGGCCACTATGCGTCCCTGCGCTCCAAATGCAATGAGGATTTAGGTCGTCGCCTTCGGCGACGACTTTTCTCGATGTGGGACGCTGTAGGACCTTCTGACCGGCTCTTTTCCTGATTTTGTGCGCTGCAATTTCAATAGGGTCCTTGCCCTACGGGCTCGGTCCCTAATTAAAGCTGCAAGCAGCGTTTTGCGGGACCTCGCACCCACGCCCGTTGCCCGTTGCCCCTAGCCCCTAGCCCATTGCCCGTTTCAGCCTGTAGCTGGACAGTTAGCAATCCTGTGAAGTTTGAGGAATATTGGAGCATGTATGCCGGAGATATAAACTACTTCCTGTTTTGTGGCGGTACACTTAGTGTGACGCCTGACATGTGAAAGTTTTAATGTACACGAGGTACAGACCACAGTATGTAAATTTTGGGTAAATCCAAGGAAAAGTGTGTGAAAAGACGTACTTCCTGTTGCCACTAGGGGGCACTGTGTGTAATCCCAACTACTGACACATGGGTGTGTTCAGGGCGGGGCTGTCATCAATCCTGTGAAGTTTGGGGAAGATTGGAGCATGTATGCTGAAGTTATAAACTACTTCCTGTTTTATGGCGGTACAGCTAAGTGTGACGGCTGACATAGTAACAGCTGATTGTACATGAAATATAGGCCACACCATGTAAATTTCAGGGCGGGACTAATATGAGAGAAGCCCTGGTGTAGCCAATAGACATTAGACTGTATCCAATCCACAGTGTGATGCTTGATGAGCAGCTGTCAATCAAAGGCAGTGGTCGTCATAGCAACACAGAACAGAGGAGAGACACAGGTGCAGCTGAAAGTAGGTCAGTGACACAGCATTTTCTTCAGTCTGTGGCCAAAAAGCGACACGTCGAACAAATCGCTCTGGTGACCACACCGTTTCAGCTACGAATGAAAGAAAGATATGGTGATGACCGGAAGAACGTGGGGATCGTTGTGATGTGCTTATTTTCCACGTACACACAGAAATATGGATATTTTAGCGAGTTAAACATGAAGGCAGTTAAGCTTTTCTCCTGAGATCAGCAGTCAGAAAATGCATTGGAGCGGATGGGAGAGAGGGAGGGTGCTTATTGTCTTTGGAGGAGCGCAGTTCAAATTCTGTTCCCGTCAGTGTGAAAAGGAGACACTTTCATGAATCAGGACAAAAATCTCTACTACTTTAGAAAAAATGGTGTGTCTAGCTTAAAGTATGTGCCCGTAGGAGCAGTTTCAAAAAGTTTTTTGGACAGTTTTCAGAGCAGCTCCACACTCTAGCGGCAAACATTCCGTCTCATAGACACCCATTATAAACTCCAAATTTCGCCTGATTTACTCATGGTACATTTGGAGGCACTGATCAAAAACCGTAAAGGATACAAAAAAAATGAGAACATGTGTGAATAGACGAGAACTGCGGCAACATTTTACAGTTTTAATGGAGTCTGTAGCTGAAAGCATGCCAGAGTTATTAAGGGTTGTTTAACACTGAGTGTTGGTGACTTTCTTCTCTTCTCCCATTCATTTCCTATGGGAGAAATTTCGAGGATTTTCAAAATGTGTGTGCGTCGAGCGCTTTGAGAGCGTATAAAATGAAAACCGGGTCAGTAATGAAAAAGTTACGAATAAGTTTTTTTCATAAGGGTGTGAACTGTCACCTGTTCGCCATTCAGGTCGCTACGATAAACGGCCTCGGAGGAGATAGTTTTTGAAAGACGCACATTTTCACCCAAAATTAGGTGAAATTTTATTGTGAAAGGGCAAATAACTCACTTCCTGTCGGATTTAGGTCATGGGTATCAGCGCGTGATTTGTAGGTCTTGATGAGACGAACAAGCCGGTTTTTGTTTGATCTTTCTACGACATTCCTACGGGCCGTAACAGGCGATTTTGTGTACCTAGGTGGCGCTAGAGAGCCCATTTTGGCATTTTTGGGGTTAATTTTTACATAGTCTGATTTTGTGTCACTTTTTAGGCAGGTGTGCCAATTTTGGTGAGTTTTCGAGCATGTTTAGGGGGTTAAATTTGGGCCCAAAGTTGCGGAAAAATAAAGAATAATAAACACAGCAATAACAGTAGTGTCGTCGCCTTCGGCGACGACACTATACATCCCTGCGCTCAGAATTCAATGAGGATTTAGGTCGTCGCCTTCGGCGACGACTTTTCTCGACGTGGAGCGCTGTAGGACCCTCTGACCGGCTCTTTTCCTGATTTTGTGCGCTGCAATTTCAATAGGGTCCTTGCCCTACGGGCTCGGTCCCTAATTAAAGATGCTACAGTAAGATGCTTTAGTTGCATCTGGTTGCTATGATACAGAATACTGATGGAAGTAAAAGTGTCAGCATAAGGTAGAGTACCTGCTCTGGATGAAGAGAAGGCTGAACCACATAAGCCACCGAGCAGTACGGTATGGTACAGTTCAATTCAGGCCACTTTTTTTCTGTGTCCACTGTGAAAAATTGTGGATGGTTCCAATGGAACCGTTCCGTACCATTCCCATTTTTCCTATGTTGGGGTACCTAGCAGACAGATCTAGTTCTAAAAGGTGGAGCTGTGAACACTGCAGTCCGTCGATTGGTCAGTAGCAGACGGTCACTCTGCTCAGGGCTGAGTTGCGGCTGGTTTTGAGGCTAATGTAACCACTGTTCATACTGTGGAGAGCTTTACATATATTAGTAGACTGTAACTATATAATGAAAGGATGTTTCTCTGCCTCTTGCAGCAGCTGGAGTTAGAGAAAAAATAATTTAATACACTGGGCCGACTGCCGGCAACTTTTAAGGTGGAATATTAACTTGTTAGTCAATGCATGAGTTGAAGACGTGAATCCATCTGCACACCTTAAATTTCACTGTGACTACTTTGACCATTACTTTAGTTTTTATTCTCTCTTGGATGACAGTCACTTTTAGTAATGAGTGGATCTTCAAGCGTTAATGTATATTAATTTCAACTGGGTTATGTGAACTGTATTTATTTTAATCCTCAGAGAGAAAAAAAAGCAATGCGGAGTGTCGTTCCTGTGGAGTACGGCAACACTAAACCCCCAGGCTTGCCCAAGAAGGACTAAATGACAAACACACCTGCTATCTTTAAATATTTAATGAAAAGAGACTATCACTGCAGCCTGTTCTATTTTGCTCTGAAACTGCCAGCATGCAGCCTCATCCTGTGGACAATAAATGAGGTGTAGACTTCCCTCTGTGTCACAGGTGATGAGGAAATACAGACAGTGCTTGATGGAGCAGTGAGTGACATCATCCCAGCCCACATTTATGAGTTCTGTTTGCAGTGGAAACATAAGTGGACCTAGGGTCTAGGTACCATGTCTGAAGGGTTACTTTTGGTTCCAAAGGTATCACACCGAAAGTGTTTGGTGAAAACAGAGCTATAGGGAGACTGTAATACTGTTATACTGCCCAAGCCTCATCAAGCTGCTGGCATTTGTAGCATCATGTAAATACATGGCACTCCCGTTAGAAAGAACAGCAACATACCAGTTGTGAAGAATGTTTGGCATTCATTGAGGCTGGCTTGTCAGTAGCATGGTATTGTAATATTGCAGTAATCATGACAGCCCTGTGTTACAGTAGCTTAGCAGTTGGTAGCTCAAAACCAATGTTGGTCGCCATGACTGCAACTAATGATTATGTTACATATATCACATTGTCTGGTGTTACACATTCCCTCATGCTTTTCAGAATAATCTAGTGAAACAAGCAGTTCTGGAAGTTTAATGATAAAAACTTTGACTTCTGTCAGATTTTAATGAATTTGGACCCCATACAGCCATGAAAGGTTTTGACATTTTTGAAGTGACCTCATGCTGTCAGTGACTTTTAGTGAGGCAACTAAGCACAACAAAGTAGAGGCCACAAAGGCAGTTCAGTCATTCCTGGTATTAGCTGTTGCTCTGTGGAGGGGTCAGTAAGTATGAGGCACTTTTTTTCTGATGTGTACATAAATTTTTTCTGCTGATACACACAGCTGCTGGCGAGTCACTATGGAAACAACATCAGCACTAAATGAAGCTGAAGCAGCATGTTTTGATAAAAAAAAAATAACATAAAAAATAAATTACACTGTGAGAAAACTTAGACTGCAGCCAAACCTCACCACTGTACAGAAAGTGAGTATGTGAAGTTTTTCTGACCCCAGAACCAAAAATGACTTTGGACTGAAGCCAAGTCCCAGCATCTCAGACTCTGCCAAAACTAGTTAAAGTTTTAACGTAATAAAACGCCCAGATGTGTCTAATAAATTATATTTCTCATGTGATAATAAGCCTGGGGTCACAAGATATTCTGATCCACAGTGACTGCTTTGACTTAAGACTAGTCAACAGTTCATAGCCGGGACAAGGAAGGATTGAATGTCCTTTGGCTGAGTCTTGATTCTGTTCTGGCTTTTAGGCCAGACTACATCTGTTCTGCTCATTCAGCTGAGGATGAGTGGTGTTTGGAGGCTAGGCCTCAGTGCTTTGAAATGAAATCTTTTCTGCCTCTACACCTCGCCACTTTGACAAACCAGACTAGAGGGGGCTGACAGCAGACAGAAGTCACCTAAGTTGTTTTCACTTGACCTGTCTTTTCAGAGCAGGGCGGGGAGAGATAAGCAGACAACACATCCAGCTCTTTGCACCTGAGGACGTAGGAAAATACAGTCAGAGATAGAAATTACATTGTGATATTCCACTGACAGTAAACACAGACAACATCCTTTACCTGGGAGTTAATTGTGTAATATTGCCATGTGATGTTGGACTCTGTGACCTATATTGTTAATTTTGAACTGCATTTCCTGCCTATTGTGTCTGTTTGATAAAAATGCACATGTTTCTGGGTCAAGTCTACACAGTGGAAAAATAACTCGGTACATGTGGACTTTAATATTTCCTGGAAAAATCCCCTGGCACTTGAGAAGTGATAGATTTTTACCTTTCTGGTTTGGTTGGAAGAACTGGGTCGCAGGATAACAAAGAAAAGAGCACCACCTACAGAAACGCAAACTTAGTCAAGAGAACATCCAAACAAAAAAAGGCATGTTTTAAAACACTGCACAGAAATGAGCATTCTGAACCAAATGACAACACAAAAGTGGTTCGAGTTGTACTCTGAGAAGTAAAACAGCATTTGTTTCTTTCTGTTTCTCTCTCCACCCACCCAGAGTCAGGCCATGCGGATTGTTCGGACTGTCGGCCAGGCGTTCGAAGTTTGTCATAAACTGAGTCTGCAGCATACGCAGCAGAACGCAGATGGACAGGAGGACAGCCACAGCGAAAAGAATGGCAACAGCTCCTCCGTCTCAGGTACATGAACACACACACACACACACACACACACACACAGACACTGAACATGTACCTTCTACTCAGTCAGCATTCCATTCTTATTGGCTTGCATTGTATATAACTGTTAAATACTGCTGCTCTGACCTCAAGCAGTTGTTAGAAATATCCTGATACTTGTTCGCTTATCTTTTATCAGAAAATGTAGCGATTTGTGCATGTTCACAATGCAATAACTTTAAACAATAAGAAGGCGACACTGGACGGACGAACTGCAGGGTGTGCAGAGTAAATGTTTTGCGGGGGAGTGCTGTATTTTAATCTAAGTTGCTGAAAGGGAAAAAGTATTTGTTGCAACCTTGAAGCTCCTTCAAGGTCCATGAAGTGAAGTCAGTGATAAATAGCAAGCATGAAAAACAGCTATAAAGTATCTTTGTTTGTTGTTATACCTTTATACAGAGTTGTTTTTGGTATTCCTGTTGTGTCCTAAGTACTGATGCACATTTCAGGGGAAGGTCAGCTAATGCTGTCTGTGACGTATTTTACCGTATACAGCACGATGTCTTTAGGCGATTAAACAGATGTAAACAAAAGAGAACATGCATGCTTTTCTTGGATGAACAGAACAAAAGGGAAAACAGAGGCAGGCAGACGTGCGTAGGCGGAGCTGGACGGTTCAGGGTTCAGTATGCTCGAGCGGTGAGTGTGCTGATGGAGGAGGTGGAGTTTCTTCATGGTTGCAGATGTAAATGTGTCTTAAATGAAGAACAAAAAGTGTCAGAGAGGAAACTCCTGGAACTGTTTTGACATCACAACAAGCTTATGTTTTGTTTTTTTTAGCAATGGCAACACATTTTAAGGTCTCAGCAGTAGTTTATGGAGAAATATCATGACAGATAAAACTGATGACTGTAGCTACAAAAATAAAACAAAAGATTTACCATTCCTTTGAAGAATTTGAGGCAGCGTTATAGGTTGTGGGTTTGGAACAGGATGGAAGATGGAGTTCATGGAAGAAAAAGCCAGGATCCATTTGCCCCCTTGTGAACAAGGTTTCAGTCCAGTAGTAGAGCAGAGCATACCTCACCTCATCCTTTTAGAAAGACAAGATAAACAAACCAGGAGGGAATGGTATTTTTAGGCCATGGAATAAGAAAAGAAACATGGAACTGCATCATCAGGGCCTTGGTGGAAATTGAATGTAAAGTCCAAAAATAATGCAGAATCTGAAGTCTTGACGGCACATTCCCCCAGTGCACACAAACAGTTACACACACACACACACACACACACAGTCATATGCCCTCAGATAGCATAAACAGATTGCACTGTACACGCACACATACACAGTGCTCCTTCCTGCCTGCATTGTGCCCGAGTTGGCGGGCAGGAGAGGGAGCTGGATGCTGGAGTGAATGTCACGGATGAGTCAACCCAAAGAAAGAAGGCACCACACAGCAACACTGGTGGGCTGAGCTGCTTTTATCTGCTGCCTCGTGCCTGGACGGGACGGGCTTCACTGCAGCCCAGGGACACGTGGCTCTGAGAGGGGTCTGAGAGGACAGACATGGGGATTCGTCAGTTGGAAGAGTCCATGATCGGAGCTCTCTCACACCATCGTTCCAGTCATTACAGCTGCCAGCCAGCACTGGTCACCCTCCCCACCACGATCTGAGAGCGCCTGTCTGGGGTACGTTATCTCCACATCCCCCTCCAGCCCTCCAGAGACGACTTCTCTTTCAAATGCTGATGAGCCCAGAGATCACCCACGCACCATAACTGTACATCCACACATAATGGAAGGACCCCACATGCATACCAACTCAGGCCTATACACACACTCACACACTTGCTGTCATGGTGTGTTAAGCAACACAAGAGCCGTCACGCACAGCCAATGAGCTTATCTGAAGAACTAATTATCATGGCAATGAAAGGAGAAGGGATAGAAGAGTGGGAGATAGCGGATTAGAGAAACGGGAAGCTGGAAGAAAGCACGGATATGAAGGGAAGGAGGAAGAAGAGATGGATATTAGAGGAAAAGGGAAAAAAAGGGACTTGGGTTGAGACGAGAGGAGCACAAAAAGATAAAATGTAGAAGTTGTGAGGGGATGGGGAAGTGGGTTGAGCAGTGGGGAGTCAGAAGAAAAAGCCAACGCGCAGAAAGTACAGAGGAAGCAATGTTTTGTTCTCAAAAGAACGTTCATGTGCAGCGTTTCAGAGCAATTGTACAAAATGCTGCAACATTAAATGAACAATTTAATCTTATTAACAAACAAATAACTGTGTATAAAAACTGGCTTACATCACTGTCTGGAACTAATAAAGCCCACTCACTGGAAAATAATGCCAAACTGTGGAATACTATTATTACAGTTCACATTAACATGAGACATGGCAGTGCCACAGGCATGCAGTTCCATTCAGCAGCTCAGTGATCACTAAGTACTGAACACTGAATTAAAGCCTTCAGGACATATGGTGTTGTCAGCAATATTCAGAAATATTAATATACTGTGCAAAAAGTGTTTTGTGACCAAGCTATTTCGACTCATTCAGTTTGACTTTCTGACTTTGTTGTCTTTACAAAGGATATATGCTGCCCAGATGTTTCCAATGCAGTTCCATTTGTTTAAGTATGTTTCTAAATGCTTGTAGCTTAAAGAAGGCAGATCATGTCTCTGGTATATTGTTGTGACTTATGTGGTTATCCATGCGCTAGAAAAACAAAGTCATAAAAATAAGTTAGATACATTGTAACTATGTGCATATTACCATAAAATATGAATTATGTACTATACTGCACATTTCAAGTCCTCCTCCAGACATTTTAAATGTGTAAAATACCATGGTTAATATTTTGTTTAACATGATTTCCCACATAAAAAGTTAAAAGAAAAAAAAACTGCAAAGGGGCTGAAAGCAGATGTACTCTTTTTACATCACTAGAAATTCTGGGTTTGGCCTCCGCTCTGCCCACCACTGTGGCGTGCTCTAGGTGTCGCTTTCTGCTTTCTTCAGTGCTGCTCACGCTGGGTTGATTCTGATTCTGATTCTGACCAGTTAATGAGCAGTGCACATCAAGAAAGCTAGCATAAGCAGGAAACATCGTAGAGATTCAGCCATACATGTTGGAGCCTCAGTCATATGGGGAGTCTCTTTTGCACGATTATCGTACCAGAATGATATGTGTAGTTATCAACTTTTATTTGTTTATGTTGTTCGTTAGCATGTAGCATTAGTGGTTGTGAATACAATATCTGCTTCAGTGTTACAGTGTGTTCACATTGGTCTGATTTACATCCAAAAACCACACACCACATTTGCTCTCAAAAACTTTCACTATGCTAATGCTAACTGCGCTCTGTACTGACAAGTCTGCTCTGCACTAAGGTTTTAGGTTTCTTTGCCAGTGTTGTGTCGGAATCTGTTCCCCTGTTAATACCCGTTTCCCGTATTCTACAGCAACTGGCTTTTGTATTAGTGGCATACCTAATCTAGCTTGCCCGGCATAAGTTTGAATCTCTCATTTTAGGGAAATGCAGACTTTGCCCCCTTCAGTAGAGGAATGTAAAAACACCCCTCTGGTGACAAACTTTGCACAGATACAAGTCAGTGTAGTCAAGGTCAGACATTTTAGGGTACCAAAACACAAGAAGAGCACATTTTTTTAGTTGGAGGGGTAAGTAAGATATGCTAACATAATAATACTAATACAAAGATACATTCCAAGAGCCAATTAGTATTGCTCAGGTGTCCACATAACCAGTTGGTTAAAGGATAAAAACAGTGTACTAGTGGTCTGAGATGCATGCCCCATACATCGTTGCCCTCTTTCTTCACATTTCCTGTCTATCCTCACTGTTAACTTAAAAATAAAGGCAAAGTACCAACAAAATACATTAAAAATCCACCAATTAAAGGCCAATCAGGTGATGAACAAGAAAGAAGAGCAGTAATTTAGGCCACATACTGTAATCAGCACATAAACCATAGACCACATGTCAAAAATATCTCATATCCTTCACTGTTTAGTTTCTTTAAAAAAAGTTTAAATAAGAGTCTTAAAATAACTTGATGAAAGGAAGTCCTTACAAAGCCATGAAATGACATGTACAAATGAGTATATTTTGATATTTCTATTTGCCATGTTGCAAAATAAATAGCTTCCTCGCCACAAAGGAACTGCGCTGTTTTCTTCTGACCGTTTCATTAACTTTAACCTGAGAATGTCAGCGAGGGCAGAGAGGAGGTGAAGTTGGAGAGGAAAAGGAAGGGGGGGGAACAACAGGAGGAAAATACTTTTGCAACAGAGGGCAGGAGGAAGGGCAGAATAGCACAGCACTGATTGCTGAGTAGAAAGGTGGAGGAAGCGAAGTGGTAATGGAGAAAGAGGTGACGGTAGTGCTGGCAGCAGGTTATCAAGCATGAGGTTTAAGTGGAGGGGGAGGACAGCACTAATAGCAGGGTGCACAGAAGGAAGAAGGGAAGTATAAATGGAGGAAGAGGTGGGTGAGGATGAAGGTGGATGTGAGATAGACAGTGGAGGTGAACAGTTAAAGGAGAGGATGAAGAGAAGGAAGATGAAGATAGAAGACAGGTGAAGGAAAGACGAAACATAGAGGTAACAGTTAGCAGATATAGATATAAACACACTGAATTCTCGATCGGATGTGGCGTGTGAGTTACTCTGTGATGAAATTTGTTAAAATGTGCGGACTTGAACCACTTTCAGTCACCATAGACCCGGGTTATGCATTTGATGTAGAATAAACTTGTACTCTTGGTCAATCTTTATTTTGATGAATAATAAATAAACTTGATAAGCCACAGTTGATCTTATTTGAATATATGTTTAACACAAATAAGATCAGAGGAACTCTTGGCACACCTCACATGCGTGGACAAAGACATACCAAAAACCTCCAGTAACAATAACAATAGCTCAGCCTTATTTTGTGTATTTCACATATCACACAGATGTGTCAAACACTGGAGTCTAGACATCTACAAGGTCCTCATCTAAAAATATTTTAACCTTCAGACATTCTGGGACCTCCACACGTGCCTGCATGCAGTGAAGGACTCTGAGGCCCAAAGTACCTAAACCATGACCCTGGATGCATCATACATTCAAACAATTACTGTTATGATACATGACGACATTCAAACACTTTCATATTGAATCATTTTCCCACAACAGCATTTTTAAGGTCTAATACATAATTTCAAACTCTACTGCTCACCTGAATTCCCCATCCTGTTATTTGTTTCAAAATACCTGACCTGGCTCACTGCTTCTCCTGTGAATCTTTAATACATGTTTGAGATTTAATGAATAGCCTGGACACGTTTGGAATCAAGAGTTCCTTGTAACGGCACAGAGGTGCTGGGCAGATGCTGAAACTGTTGTCCAATCAACAACAAAAAAAAAAAATAGGTACAGCATTTAACTCCCCCAAAAAACACAAGTTGGAGTCCCTGTTTGTACGTCTGTATGTCCTTCGATTTTCTAGACAACCATTTATCCGATCAACGTTACACTTGGTGGGTGTATTGCTGGGGACCCCAGGAAGTGCAGTGTTGAGTGCAAGCTCTTGAGATCAAGGGGACATATTTATTAGTGGTACAGAAGTACACACTGTGCAGTGTATTGAGATGGGACCCCTGTTAACTGTTGTACCACAGAACGGCATACAGGGAACAGCTGACCTTCCGTTGCTTGCTACAGTACATTCAGGACCAAATGAGGAAAGAGAGACTGGAGGGACCAGAAATGTTACACTGAATTTAACTCAAAAATTTCAGTCATCATCGATGTTAATTTTGGAATGGATGCTTTTGTTCCTGAAAACAGCTTGGTCTTAAAAGATTTAGCTGTTATCAAATGATGAGTATACTCTAGCGTTACGAGGGAATGCTACTATGTTATGGCAGGTGTATGTCTCAAGACCAAAGGAACAGCATTGTTGAGATTGAATTTGTTTGGATGAGTGGTTCTCGAGAAAGGTGTAAGCAGCAATACCAAAGGCCGAGCAATCAGTCCGTTCGAAACACACATTGCATCATTATTGATTAAACTATCAAGATCTGACAAATAATTTGTGGGCATGAGAGGTGTCGCTAGACGTATTTTTGATCTTTGCAGAAAGCCAGGTTAGCTGTTTCCCTGTGCCTCCAGTCTATATGCTAAGTGAGGCTAACTACATCCTGACTTCATTTCTGTTTATAACACACAGATGTAAAAGTGATATTGAGCCTCCCTTCAAACTCTGGCCATATTGTTACATAAACTTGCCGTTACTGAACACACAAGGTATGCAAGGATGCTCTAAAATCTGAGGCTTTTGTTCTGTAAAAAGTATAAGACGTTTGCAGCCACTCTACCTTTTGTGGGTGAGAAGACTTACCTGTTGTTAATTGCTCAGTATTTGAATTCAAGTGTGTGATTTTGCTGTTCCATAAATAAAAGCATCCTACTTAACAAATAAAGTGAGTAATTATACCAACTTGGATCCCTTCTTCTTTGGAGTAGTCATTTTTGTTTTTAAAGTGATTGCTTTTTTAAATGAAACTTACCGTATGAAGCCGTGTGAGAGGCAGCCTTGAATGAATTTCAGTAACTGCCACCTATTCTGGATAGAAATAGCTTTGCCACTTAAGTGAGCACGGTCCCAGTGGATACAAGTGCAATCATATATTTCTGCTGCAGTCAAGTCGCCAGGACGCAAATGCAATTCTATCTCGTGGGCTGTTGTCAATAACTATGCCTAAACAAGAAAATGCATCATAACTAGCATACTGGCACCTTACATTTCCCCCTGTTATACAGTTTACTTTGAATTGAGTGAAGTTACACACAGCCTCAGGCTTTGTAGTCAGGAGAAGAAGTATTCCAACTGTGACAACCAGCATTATAGTTGTTTTCTGGTGAATTGCCATGCTGAGGCAAATCAAAATGACATTGTAAAATATTCAACAAAACTCAGACTGCTGAAGGCAAAGGCAGTCTTTTGATTCTGGGAAGGTTTTCAGTGTCCATTTAATGAAATCAACAGGGGACCTCTTGGTAAAAATGAGACTTTTTCGTGTTGATTTTATTGGAATATTTAAATGTAGGAAACCTGTATTTGTATTGAAACAATATACTCAAACACTCTTGTTCAAGTGTTTCAGTGTACTGATCTGGTACAACTTTTAACAGCTTTTGACAGTGTGTTTTACTGAACCGACTTGGATGATTACTACAGCTGGGCAATTTATTTATATTATGTCAATATTGTTATATGAGACTAGTTATCGTCTTAGATTTTGGATATCGCAAGTGTTGTCATTTCCTGGCTTTAAAGGTTGAATTACAGTAAAGTGATGTCATTTTCCCAGCTTACCTGACTGTTCTGACTCTTCTATTATTTGCCTTTACCCATTTAGTCATTATATTTACATTACTGATAATTATTTGTCAAAATTGTGCATATATTTTGTGAAAGCACCAATAGTCAACCCTATGATGTTGCTGCAAAATTGATATTGCGGTATTTGGTTAAAAGTATTGTGATACTTGGTTTACTCCATATCCCCCAGCTGTAATTGTTTCCTTTGCCAAAGATAATTTTAGACTCTTATTGTAACAAGAGTGGAGGGCAGTAGAAGAATAGTATGAGTGCTCCTCATAAAATGTTTTGTTGCAGTCTGCATTGATTTTGTCTCATGCACCGGCAATATTGTTGATCTCTATTGTTAATGATATCTGCTTCAGAGAAAACACAGTCTGTATCCAATCTGGTCCAATTTGTCCCATTAAAAATGTATTAACAGTAATGAGAACACTGTATAAAAACTCAAAACACAAAATGGAAACTCCCATGAAACGAGAGCACTGGCAGCTCTGTATCAAATTTATTTTGCATTGTATAACAGCTCTTATTTGTATGTTGTACCTCTGAACAGTTAAGAACATATATTGAAGCTACACTCTTATTAAAGCACATACTCATGTATACAGTATGCTCTGGTGCTATGGATAATGTTTCTTACTTGAATGTATTCATGTGTGTCTGCCCATGTGTGCCTGTGTACATGCCCATGTCCACATGTGTGTATGCAGGCGTGCGTGCTTATCCACCTGTATGTGTGTGTACTTTCCTCGGCTCAGCTCGGGAACTAACAGGCGCAGAGAAGACAGCGACTGTCACAGAGGAGACGGATATCGATGCGGAGGAGACGAGCCAGGTGTCAGCAGCAGAGGAGTTAAACCTCAATAGAGGGGTGACTGATCTGGACGCCACAGCCAAGGCACCTGAGCTGAACCAATCAGAGAGCAAGGTAAATCAACAAACCCGTGTTTGTGTTTCTGCACCTCTGACCAGCAGAGGCTTCTTTCAAACCTCCAAGTGATCTTTGTCCATGTGTGGCACCAACATGGCACTGCAGCGGACAAATGATGTTTGGAAAACTGTAAACTTTAGAAACATATAAAGAGTGTGTGTGTGTGTGTGTGTGTGTGTGTGTGTGTGTGTGTGTGTGTGTGTGTGTGTGTGTGTGTGTGTAGGACAGTTCAATAAGATTATGAGAAAACCAAGGCGGAAATTGCAAGCTAACAGAACTTATTTCAGAGTTCTGTTAGCATCAACTTCTTTACAAGTTTGGCCTCTTGCATCAAGTTTTAACATAATGGCTGGACCAGTACCACATGTTCTGACTTTAATTAATTCATCTAATTGCACAAGAAAGTACAATAATCAGTCACATTTAATATAATTGTTTGGATTTTACACCTTTTTTGCTGAAACATTTAAACAGCAAAATGCACAATTCATGTCACTGCAAGGTTTCATAGATCAAGAATGACAGTTAATCTCATTCTGACCCAGCTTTTCCAGTTCGTAGATTACAATCCTTTCCAACAGTCTGGTGGTCAGACTGGAGGCTATGGTTACCTTTCAGAAGGGAATGATATTGATTAAAACGGCTAAAAGCGTTGAAGTCAGAAAGATATTAGTTTTGTATAACACCGTATGTCAATCATAGTTTTTCAGACACAAAGTCCAAGAGAAACATTGATCATGATCTTTGGTCCTCCGTTTGCATCTGTGGACATTCTTTTGACGTGCAATTTTAGTATTCATTTACCAACATATATCTTTCTTGCATATTTCCAACATGCTATTGCTTATCTACATATTGTTTTCTGATAACAATAGTTAAGTCTGACTCACAGGTTGCAGACCTGCGTATAAGCCTGCCATGGGCTGCCTATTTCAGATGGAATTCTCCTCCCTTTCTGCTGTCTCCCACCACTATTTTACAAGGGCATCATCACCACACCCTGGGCTTAGGGCTGCCCAAGATTATCGTGATTGGTTTAAAAAATACAAACACCTCAGAGCGTGTTTTTCCCTTTGTGTGGAATTATGTTAGGTCCAGCAGAATCTACCTCCAGCGCTGGCAGGCCTTAAACAAAGTATGGAGATAGGTTTGGCTATGTCAGACTAACATTAGTTTTATTTGCGCCGAGAAGATGATAAAACCTGAACATCTAGAGGAAGTAAAAGTCATAACAAGGTTTCCGTAGGTGAATCAAAGGTCGAAGCAGAAAAGAGAGACCACCATTAAGACCAACATCTCTCGAGACAGGCACTTAAATTAAGAAATACGGTAAGTAGTTAAGGGGACTGACTGCTTTTAAAGTGTTATTTTAATGTGTTAAGGCTGACTTTCCTGCAGCACAGCGTCACCAAACAAGGATGTAAAAATTAAGAATGGCAGTTCCCTGTTGGCGCTGAGGTTAAGGAAAGAAAGGTCCACACAAGGACGGCTATAAAAATACGTCTGTGCATCAAAATCTTAAGTCAGTTCACGTTGAGACTTGGAAACCTGGCAGGAAATCAAATATCTGTTCTGTCGCTTCAGGTCAGGATGCCCCCTGAGTGTAACAGAGGATGTCCAAAGTTTACACAGGCTTTCACATTTTCTAGTTTTATTTCTTTGAGGTTCTCTCACTGACAAGATTTCTTTGAGGCCTGAAAAAAAGTGTTTTTCACTTTGAATTTAATAAACATGCCTGCATAAACCACCAGTAAAATGAAGTTAACACCTAGCCTGTGTTTGTGTGTGAGTATAGAAATAGCTCCCACTACTTGGTTGCCATTCAGAAGCTGTCAGCAGCATGTTGAGCTCCAAGACTACTACGCGAGTCATCCAGTTCATGTGTTTGTACGACCCCATGGTGTTAGAGATTTGATACAGCTCAGTCAGACCGTCTGCTCTTTGGCCTGTGGAAAACCACCACCAGCAGTCTATGTATAACCAGAGAAATGCTCTCTGTCGTGTCTGGAGGTGTGTGAGCGCGGCTGTTTGGCTCGGCTGGCAGAGCAGCGTTGTAGCGTAGTGTTCTGTTTACTGGGATCCACAGTAGTATGCAGAGTGTAATTGTGTTTTTGAGCGAGGCAGCGGTGGGAGGACGACACTGCATGATGAGGGCAGAGAGGGGGTGAAGCGTGATGTTTATTACACCACTCTCTGCCTTGAGACCTTGGACTGTGCATCAAGTTGGCAACACTGGTGTATAATAATTTTGTTTTTGTTGTGTATTCGATCCCACTGCCTGGTTTGTTGTAGTGAGGTAGTGGACAGTGATAGAGGGCAGGCCTAAACTGGGTCCATGTGTTGTTTTGTGCACTAAAAAAATGTTAAAATGAAGTATTATTATATTTCCTTCAATTTCACAAGCCATTTGGAGAAATGATTGTACTCCGTATTTTCAAGATGCAACACTGTCAACACAACAATCACTGTCAGTCTGTTTCATTATTTTCACTATATAGCTGCTTCTTGCAAGTAAAGCGTGATCAACATTTTCATGTAGGCAAAGATCTTGTTTAAAGGGGACCTATCATGCTTATTCATATTCGTATTTTGGGTTTCTACTAGAACATGTCAACTTCTGTGTGACAGTTTCCATTTAAGTGCCTGTCTTTTAGCCCCCCTTTCCAAAAAAAGGCCAGTCTGCTCTGATTGGTCAGCATTTTCAGGTCTTCCACATCTCAGCATCTCTGCATTGTCTAGGCAGCCATGGCTTTTTAAGCATCCACAATCTTTCTTCAACTTTAACAAAGTGTTTTAGAGGCCAGTCAGTGGATTGTCTAACAGCATCTGAAAAACCCCTTAATGACAGCTGAATTAAGGGGCTGCACAAAGCAATTTTTGTACCTTTCTGAAATAGAAAATGCAGCCATTACACCCACTTTTCGCAGCCACTGGCCAGGTATGGAGAGATGCAAAAGAATGCAGGGTTTGAGCTTCTCTTTCTTTTCTCCACACCATACCATTAGTTTGATGCATTGCACTGAGAAACAGTATTATTGTAGAGATATCAGGGATTCTGTGGTATGCAGCCAGGCTGCAAAAGTAGGCTGTTTGTCCTGCCTTCAAGTGAACAGTTATCATTTCTGCAATGACTGGAACCCTTATAACCAGGGTAAAAGTGCAGCTTTTTGTACAGCAAGTACATTCATCCTCCATGTCTTAGGAAAAGAAGATTAGTGGTATATGTTGTAGAAGATGGGGCAGAAGATGAGATGACATCTTACAGTATTTGTGAAGATGTGCCACACTCCACACCATGATCTGGTTTTCTGTGAGTTTTATTAAAGCTGGTATTCATTTGATTTTAATTCATATTATATATATCATATTCAAATTGGAACTAGACTTGACGCAGTAGTGGGCGTCACTGGTGTTATACAGTGTTTGGCATTCACCAATTTCATTACTTTTTGAATTAGTTCATTTTCGCGTATCAGCCCCCATGTTTATCAAATGAAAAAAAAAAAACTCCAATTAGTAATTTCTAATATGTTAATACTTACAGTAGTCGGATGACAGACACTACAATTATAAACTGAAAGTGTCTGCTCTGTACAGCACCAGCAGCAGAGCCACAGCTAACTAACCCTAACCCTAACCCTAGCCCTAAACAAGTTTCTTTCAAAACAAAAAGCAGGCACTGCCACAGTCACACCAACTGTTACTGTCCTGTGTTGTTTAAAATAAAGCAGTCCCTCCAGAAAATTGCAATCTGGCAATCGCAATAATTAACCCAAATTCAGCAAAAGTCCACAATATTTGCGGGGGCTTGCAATTTTTCAAAAGTCCTGCAATTTTTCCGCATTTTTTAGTATTTTCCGGCTGACAGAAAGTCACCGCATATACAGTGTCATTTGAAACATCATCAGACGCATCATCAAATCATGGTAATGGCATTGCAGTATGGAGAAATGCTCTGTATTAACATAAGAATTTGCATCTTGTTTAAATGCATACAATGTGTGTTGAATTTATTAAAATGTTATGTTTACAGAAGATGTAGCTTACATGCTGTTTTACAGTCACATTGTCTGGTTGGAGAGATACAAAATGCACTCAGCAGGATTTTTTTACAACATTATTGGAGTCCATGTTTTGGAACTATTTAAATAAAACTAAAGAAGAGAACTGAAACATTTGCAGCTGTTTTTTTTTTTTTTTTTTTTTCCCCTGACTTGCAATTTTTGTCATTAGCCGCAGCGAGATCCTGGAAGGACTGGTAAGGGGGAGACATGAAGAACTCACCTTACATAGATAAAAGTAAGCTCTACATACATTTGGCAACAAATAGCTTTTCTTGTAAAACAAGAAATGGGTAACACCCATTGTTGTCACAAATGTAATTACTGGTGGGAGATTTTTCTCATCGTGGCATCCCTAATTTCTACTTTTCAAATTAACAAAACAAAAATATAGATAAAACATGGCGTGTCTAATAGGTTTGAAAAACAAAACAACTGCTTTAATGCTAGAAAAGCACCATGATTCATCACTGAGCATTTAAAAGAATTAAGCTGTGGTCTGAAAAGTTGCCAGTTTGTAGGACAAAGTTGCAGCATTTGCCAAACTTCTTGTTTTAGGCAATTATCTCTGGGTGCATGTCTGTCAGCACAACAAACAAAATGCTCTGTTTTTGCTACATAGCCAGTTACAGAGTTGCCTTATTAAACTTTCTGCTGGTCAGATGCACCAGAACTGATTCAAAGTAATGTTTTTGTTTTTCAGTTCCTCATTTTCTTTTCACCTTCCCACTAAAAATGTCACAGATTCCCGTTTGCAGGAAAAGCCCTGATCTGTAGTTAACTGGAGGTAATTAGCTAGTTCCTTAGGCAGTCTCAATTAATGGTAAATAATGAACAGACAGGCTGTTAGGCAACACTCCAGAGTTTATTAAACTTTTCTTCAGGACCCAAATGAGAATGTTTTGTCACCTTAGGCCCTGAGCTCACTGACACATACCTGCTCACTCCCTGCATGGAGACTCACCAGAGCAGGACTTTGAGAGCCACTTTGGGTCCTAACTTAGAGTTACAAAACCAAGCTATTCAGCTGTTTAACAGTCCTTGGGTCCCATTAACGTTAGAGTTATGAGACCTTTCATTACAGCCCCTGATTGAAAGCAACACAGCGTGAAATCACTGAAACAACGAGCTCCCAGCAACGACCTCTATTCTCAGGTCATTGGAGGAAGTCTGTGTGTGTGTGTGTTACAGTTTGTGAAGCTGTACGTTCATGAACTATATGTAGTTTTTTTTTCAGAATTTCTTAATTTGACACATTTGTCACTCTTAACGGCTTGACAGATTAAATGGGAATGTGCAGAGATAAGCGGGGGAGGGAAATATTGAATAAGATGTGTGCGGCCATGTGCCTTTACGTTAGTGCCCAAGTGTACACATTTTTATTACACAACTGTGTGTGTGTGTGTGTGTGTGTGTGTGTGTGTGTGTGTTTTCCCAAGCGGAGGGATTTGATTCACTACAGGGTTTCCCTGGAAGCTCATGAAAGGGAAAGCAGCCTGTGAGTGTTAAAGTTCATTCTCTTCCTGTCAGCTCCCGTTAGACTGACAAATCCCCCGGCGCCCTGCGTTCAAACGATCCCGCAGGACTCAGAGAGCACACATCAATCCTACCTTGGGCTTTGTGTCCATGAGGTTGAGTCAGGACGTTTACTTTTAAAAGGCTTGCCTCTGGTATCAGAAAGACTGTTACTACAAGACAAATTGGAAAGGCAAAAGTCACAGTTTAGAGATAACTGCATTTTACACATTTCAAGAGGCTGCACTTGTTTTTCTTTTTTGGCAAAAGCGAGATGCTCATCGGTGGTTTCTATAAAAGTGAGTGCTGTGCAGAACAAAAGAAAACAAAAACAAAAGATCAGAGTGTGCATGAAACAGAATGACAGATGATTTCAAAGCCTTAAAACAGAATCTTTTTTTTTTCGCGTCAGTCTTGTGTTTATAAGTTCCTGTTCAGAAACAGGAGATCAGTGCAAGAGTTTAAGTAGAAGCTCTTTTCTTTTTGTGTGTGAATTAGACAGAGAGAAATGGGGGATGTGTGTGTTCACATGGGCCTGTGTGCTTTAAAACAAGGCTGTAACAAACACTTTGATAGAGGTTTTTTCCTCTGGCCCACTTTCAGATGCTGTCAGGCAGGTGTAAACACTCTGATCTACAAGTGTAGCGCTACAGGCAGTGCTGCACTGACAGCACCCTTTCTCTTTTTGGTCTCTAGTCCCATCATTAGTGTGCCTCGGTTGTTTTAGGTTAACACGACCTAACATGGACGGATTAATGAGCAAGCTTACTGGGTACAGGGCCCAGGGGCCCAAGAGGTCAGGGGTCCTCCGTTTGAAGTGACTGTTATCATTTCTTTTTGGAAAGTCACAGAGCTCATTTAAAAGTTAGGATGTCCTGGTTGTGTTTTTTTTTTTGCCCTCGAGCTTCATCAAAGTCTCAAGTAGTGAGACTCTTCTTACCAGAGCAGTCCAATATTTGTTTCCAAATAAATCACTAAAAGTTTCCAAGACATTTCTTTAAAATGAACTGCGTAATTTGGCACTAACTATAAGTAAAATAGAGAGTATGTTTTTAATGTGTTTTTAATTAATTACTTCAAATTGAGTGCGAGCATAAGCTAGAAAGTGATTTAGCCAGTTTGTAGTAGGTCAACTAAACATGCAAAAATGTGACATTTTTTTCTTTAGACAATTATACAATGCAACATGCAGAATGGAAATGTTTACAAAAATAAATTGATAATGAATTAACATTTACTGTGGTTTAAATGCGGCTTTCCTTGCAAGGACATTTGTTTTTTCCCTATAATTGGTGGTAAATACATCGTTCTTTCTGAAAACTTTTTTAAAAAACATTAGGAAATGATTATGAAGTTACAGCATTATATTGTTTTTGTTTTTTTTCTACCTTTATATAAATACAGCTCACTGAAACCACAGTATCATTAAAGCTATAGTTAACTTTTATGATTTTGGTTTTTTTTTTGTCATTTTTGCAGAAACTGTCACTACATCCACACAGTATTACATGAGGCAGATAGTCTAAGAAAAAATAGTCATATTCCTCCTCCTCATAGTGCTTTAAATAGCATTTGTTAGAATCCACTGTAGCTGAAAACAACCAATCAGAGCTGAGGAGTCTCCATCGCAGCTGTCAACCATGTCAGTCACTCCTCGTAAACTACAGGCAAACTGTCAAACTAGGCTGCGCTGATCAAATATGAATCAGGATTCTGTCACTGTATTGCCTATTTCTCCCCGCATATGTTTCAGAAAAATATTTTAATGTACTCCTTAGTAATTAGGAAATTTGCTCCAGCTAGTGGGTGGTGACTTGTTCCTGCTTGACTGTGTCCAGCATGGCAGCAAGGTCACAAACTTTCTCATTTTATAGCTTAACAGTAAACTTGAATATGTTTCTGAAACATCGGAGGTGAGAAATAAACAATGCAGAGACAGAATCTTGATTCATATTTGATCAGTGCCGCCCTAGTTTGACAGTTTGACCGCAGTGTACGAGCAGTAACTGCCATGATTGACAGCTATGGTAGAGAATCTTTAGCTCTGATTGTTTGTTTTCCTTCTGCTGTGGTGGATTCTTAACTAATTCCATTTAAAGCCTTACGAAGAGGAGTAGTGACATGCTGTCTCATGTAATACTGTGGATGTAGTGACAGTTTCAACAACTATAAAAAAAATGTTTTCATAACAGTTACCAGCTGTAGCTTTAATGATACTGTGGTGTCAGTGTGCTCTGCTAATATGATGGTAGAAATAAACAAAAACAATATAACACATTGTAATTTATAATGATTCCCTAATGGTTTTTTAAAAAACATTTCCTGTAAAGAACGACGTAATTTGCCACAAATTACAGGGAAGAGTGAAATGTCCTTGAAAGAAATGATACATTTAAATCGCATTGACAGTGGCATTAAAAAGTCCTCCTCCCTGATTGGTTGCTTTCATTTATGTGTGGTGGATTCTTGCAAATGCCATTTGAAGCACTAAGAGAAGGCAGAGGAATATGATATTTTTTACACAATATCTGTCTCATGTACAGCTGTGTGGATATAGAAACAGTTGCGGCAAATTAATAAATCAATTTAAATTAAAGCAACAGATTATTTCTGTTTAAAGAAAATGTTATCTACATTTTAGGTTTCTTTGTTGGTTTATTTAGTATAATGTCTGTGCAGAGGAGTGTCAGTGTGGGTCTGTCTGAGCCAGAAAGTCTGTCTGCATAAATACTGAACGTCAGATGCTGTTTTTGAACCTATAGCTGAAAGTTTTACTTCACACATAAAAAGTCACTGAGAGCAAAAGATAGGTCTGTTTCTAAAGGTCCTTTTACACTGCCATTTTTTCAAAATTGGTTGATGCAACTCAAGCATTATTCATTGTTTGATCATTCATTAACATATTTAGACCTCCTGCTGAGAATAGTTGATCATTCACAGTTGTTCCAGCTTTTGTATTTGGGATATAATATATACTGCAGCCTGGTTCATTTTCTTGAATAATGTGTTCATATCCAGTGTTATTCATATATTAAAACTGATTATGACAGTATTTCCAGTATTCAGTTGTCATTAAAAAGAAGCAGTAATGATAGTACAGGTGTTAATTCTTCTTTTTTTGTTGTTTCACACCAAACTTGGCAAGCTCTACTGTGTTGGATTTGGCAGTATTCATTAACAATTTATTTTTTTGTCAGTCGATTTGTTTTACAAATTGGTCATGTTCTTTTTTTAAATAAACAATTTATTTAATTGGATCATTGTGAATGCTATTAATATTTGAGCAATTGGTATGCATACAGGAAAGTGACCATTTAAAATTCTAGTGATGCATTGCATCACTAAAAAACACCCTCTAAACATGAGCCCAGTGACTATAGAGTGTTAGTGCCAAAATATGAATGTCTGTCCTGCGCTGTTAAAGCTTAGGTAGTTACTGCTTTTTGTCATCCTGAATGCTGCTTTCACACGTATGATAACTCACCTGGCCTCAGGACAACAGTCCCTGGTGTGGGAGGAACGTGTGAGGAGGAAGTTGAGTTAAACATGAAAGGGTAGAAATCAAAGTTTTCCTGTTTGTGTGACTTGGATATGGATGTGTTGACGCACATCATGCAGCCATCAAGATAGAAAAGATTCTGCAGTGCCAGGAAGATTAACATTAGGAAGTTAGGCATGGGAGATAATTAAATCTGTTCCAGTGCACATACACTGGAGGCAACAGACTTTTCAGTGAAGAGGAGACTTTTGTCCAACACATATGCCTAGATCCTAATGAAGGAGGACAATATGGACAACCCACATCAGACAGAATGTGGTAATCAAAGCAGATTGTTTTTACATGATTTAAAACATGTCACAAGAGGATCTTTTAAGGCCCAAACACACCAAAATGACATTAAAGTACTAGTGGCGACAAAGGCTGACTGTTGTGTTGCCTGTGCCTCAGCCAAAAAAGTTGCACTTAATCACACCACAAGACGACAACCAATGGCCAACTAGCACGTACGTTGTGCCCCTGCATGAGAGGAAATAACTCTCTGTACCAGCAGGTGGCGGTAGTCTGTATTTGTCACTTAAAAGGGAAACGGGAAGAGCAACAGGACTGATTCAAAACGCTAGTCAGCCAGGTAGCACATTATCACAGATGATGAAAAAACAAAGGATATTTACAGTGCACTAACAAACAATAACACAAACAATTATGAACCATGTCTCCTAAAGAGCTCAGTGGTTAAAAACATAATCATACCCAGTATAACAAGTTTGTTTTGATCTCGCACCCTCTTGACTTGAGTTGTTTGCTTTCCTCACTTCCATTTCTCATCTCGTGTGCTCAGCTGAACTGCCACTCAGAGTGATTTCATTCACAGACGGGCTCCGCCATCTCTGCCACCAATTCAACATGCTGAGTTGGTTGAAAAAAAAAGCCAACAACAGCTGACTAGTATCAATGGTGGGGGACACACCACAAAAACTAGAGCGGCAGAGGCTCACCAATGGCCTGACACTGACTGACGGCTGACCATTAGCTTCATGTGTCAGGGCCGTTAAAGTTGACTCAATCTGGTCGCAGATGCCCAACCTACCACTTACTGGTCTGGGAGTCCACACATTGCCATATTGTCAGGCCCCAAATCTAAAGAGGTTGAGAACCCCTCATCTAGAGTCTCCCTCTGTTCTCCATCCTTTTACCCACAGCTAACAATAACATCCACTCCTCCTCAGCCTTAACTCAAGACCCGTTTGCCTCAGGGACACACACACTCACACTTTTTCACTGGTTGTCTCCTCAGCAGCCTTGCAGGACAGAGACTTATCTTTCCAATACTCCTCACACACAAGCAGGCAATAAAAATGCAGCCGCCTCTCAACTTTTCACTGACTGTAAACTCAGTGGGTTTGTGTGAGAATATCACTTGACCCATTTATATTGGAGAGACGAGGTCCAAGGCTTTTTTTTCCCAGTGGGGGTAACGTCTCTTGATAGCCCTGCAGTGTGATGATTTGATTTCTTAGCAAGTGATTGTGTGTGTGTGTGTGTGTGTGTGTGTGTGTGTGTGTGTGTGGACTTGTGAAGTTGTTGTACACCTTCAGGCTGCCAACCAGCATGGAGTCATAAGGCCAGTTGCCAAAAAACCCTGTCATCATGCAGACCGTAGCATTATAGCATCCCTCATTCTTGTGTGTTTCTATCCACTTCTTAGCTTATAGAATACATCCTGTGGATGAGCTGGGATGCATCGTCTGTGATGTATCCTGGGCTGATCAGATGTTTCAGGTCTTTTCAAACATCAGGCGACCTAGCTAGGGGTGATCAGCCACCAGCTTGCATCCTAGCAACTGCTGACTATAGGGCATCCCTCCTCAGCCAGAGCCACCTAGTGGCTCTCTCTGTGGCATCAATGATATCCTTGGTGGCCCTCTTCTTAGCTAGCCCTATTATCCCCAGCTTTGTGGGGACCCTGCAGAGCAACCAGCCTGCAAAGCCCAGACATCCCACCTCAACAGGCTCACGGTGGATGTTCCAGCCCTGCCTCCTGCACTGCTCTGTCAGCTCCTGGTACTCGGCACGTTTCTGCTCTTGGGCTTCATCCATGTGCTCTTCCCAGGGTACAGTGAGTTCTAGTATGATCGCTTGTTTGGTGGAATCAGAAAAGATGACCATGTCTGGACGGAGGGGTGTTGAGGCGAGGTTTTCTTGAAACCGCAGCTGCTTGCCACGATCAACTCTCAGTTGCCAGTCAGCTGCTGAGGCGAAAAGGCTAGTTGCTGATCCTAGTTGTGGGATGTTTTTGTCTTCAGCCATAACAACGGTGATGAGCGTCTTTGGCAATGGAGTTTGCTGGTGGTGATGACTGAGGCTACCATCTCTGCAACTGCTTTCAACACTTGATCATGCTGCCAGTGGTAGCAGCCTCCTACAAGGGCCTCTGGGCAGCTACTTAGGATGTGTTTGCGGGATCTTCTCTCAAAGACAGAGCACAAGATGATGTTTCCCTCTTGCCCCAGGCAGGGAGATTAGCCGGGTTTAGTGGGCCATCGTACACAGTCTGGATCAGAAATCAAACTCGGAAGTAGTCTACGTGCAGGATGTTATCCCATGTGACCCTCTGCTGCTCTGCAGATTTCCACTTCATCCATGCTCCCTGCTGTTCAGACCCACCATCCTGCTTACTCTGTCTTCTTCCACGCTTGCCTGAACTTCTTCCTGGACAAGCAGTCACCTCTCTTTGCCCTTGGCTTTGTTGATCAGACTCCTGGGGAAGTAACCAAGGCCAGCTCGGCCTCTGGCCACATTCCCCACAAGCTTCTGCTTTTATACATTATATGAATATCTGGTAATGTTTTGGTATATTGACCTTGTTTCATCCAATGTACGAGGCTGCACACTGTGTATTGCACATGGGGATGTTTTCCCATTGGTTTTCAGCTGATAATAAATCACAAGGAATGTTACCCCATAAGAAGTGTAAAATGGTGACCTTTTGACCTTAGACAGAGCTGAGACAGTCTAGTATTGATCAGGTTGTTAATTTAGCCTGGCTTTTGTTTTTCTGAAAGGCAACCCAAATATGTCATGTGACTGGCTGAGCGAGTTGTACACTGGCTCAAATGATCATACACACGTTTACTTCCACACATCTCCGGTCTCTCTTCCTCTCTCTGTGCCTCTATCACTTGACTTTCCGCTCCATTAGCCTGCATTTTGTGCTGACATTCAATATCTTTTGCCAGAAATGTTCGAGTATTCAGTGCAGACGTTTCTCATAGAAGATTTAGGAAATCATGTGCCACTCCATTTCTCTACTGAAACTCAGAGTCATGAACCTCTTTTAGAGTTTGACCTCCCAAATCTGTTCAGCTGTTTTTAACTCTGAGATATAGCAGCCTTTAATGATACCACAAAATGGACAGTTTAAAAACCCTTGGAAACATAGTGGAAACTAGCAGGCATTTTGAAGGCCACCTTACTGAGTTTAAAATTATACATGTAAAACTATGATTCCTTTATGTCTTTTGTATTGCTGTTAAACAAGCATACTTGCACATTTAAGTTTTTAGTCTCACTAACAAATACACTCCAGTACCAGAGTATAGACCAAACACATCAAGCAGCAACCTCCAGGCCTGAAAAATGAAGCAAACATGGAAGTGCCCAAAACTGCAGTTCCTTTAATGGCCACTTGAGTCTGGCTCAGAAATCCTCTTAGACCCCCATGTTAAAATGCCCAACTTTACAGTAGAAATAAACATGGTAAACAGTTTTGGTGTCTATAGCTAATTCCCACATTAATGACAACTGTACACGGGGTTGAATTATGATATTTCTCACATTTCATTCTATTACAGCTTAAAGTTAGGCAAAATTAAGGGCATGGCCACTTTGAGTGATAGGCTGTCTGCCTATGAGTCAGATCCACCCTCATTCCTCCTCCCAAGCTCCACCCTCATCTCCACATATGGTCATGTCTGGCTCCAAAACTCCAAAAGAAGGCAGCATCCAAAGTTCTAAACTGAAGGCATCAAAACAGGATTTAATTTGTGACCCACATGCACAGTTCCTGTGACGGTAAGGGCATCTGAAGAATCTGGGCTGCTTAACTGCTCAGTTTATTCTGGTTGTGCTTCATCAGCCTAACTAGAGGCCCTGTGTTGCTGAATGCAGAGTCAGCAGGTTTTCTTTGTAATCAAAGACTAGACTTTGGTGTTGCCCCAGTTTGAAACATGGTTATTCATCCCTTAACTATGGTTTAATTGAACCTTTACCACATACTTGTGGATCTGTGACTGAACATTTTGCTAAATTCATTATGTGAAGATTGTTGGAAATAAAAACTCACAGTGGATCTTCATAGCAAACTGTAAACTGGAAAAAGTGACATCAAAACAAGCGCTTCAGCCATGGACCAAGGATACATGGTTTGTATTGACTTCAGTGGAAAAGGCCTTTCTCTGTTAGAGTATAAATAATGCTTTTTGTTACTTCACAGCCTCAAATGTAATAGTTTGCTCAGAAGATTTCCTTCAACCCAGTGAGTTTGAATTTCTAAACTTGTTCCAAAAATGCAGGACCATGATATGTAGTATCTGGTTTTGGGTCAGTGCTAATAAAACCTCCAAATACTAGTTTTCCCTGACTCAGTCCAGAGTGGCACCAGCCATTTCCAGGCCAAGCCAACATATTATTGTAGCAGCTCACAGTCCTGACCTGCAGCTGAGCAGACCTGCAGTTTATTATCCTAGCAGCTAGTTCATTGAATTCACCTGGCGTTTCTGTTCAGTCATTGATTAAACACCTAGAATCAAAACCAACAGAGATGTGAGTGCTGAGGACATCACCAAGAACCACAGCTTTAACTGCACGGAACTGTGAACCAGTGCCGCCACCTGTGTGACTGTATGACATCATTAGAAATTAATGAGGCAGCCATGAGCTAAGGAAACAAGAATGGCATTTAGAATAACCTGGTGGTGGTGAAAGAGCAGCAAGAGGCAGCTAAGATAATATCAGGGCACAGAAATCCTCAGATTTGTCGCACAGGTGCAGATATTCATTAACAAGCTCTGAGTCCGGCCTCGAGACCATACATTTAAAAAAAGATATGAAAGTTCTTATCTAAAAGGTCACTCAACTGCATGTTAGCGACTGTGGAATGGTGTGTTGAAAATTTGACTTACCTTGACCAGAGAGCCTGTTCACACTGAGAAGCTCAAAACCAAGAGATACTTTGCTTTTATGTGAAAATTATTTTTAATTTATTATAAGACCTTGGCAAAATGTGCTTTAAGTTAGTATATCATTGTTTGAATTAGATAAAAATCTACCCCTTAACAGTAAGAAAAAGATTTTGGTCTCAATGAGAATACCTGATTGAATTATCTTTTATATGTATGATGTGGAATTGTTATGCATTGCTATTCCTTTCATGAATCCTCCAAACAACTAGACAAAGATTGCAAATCCTATTGAGAAATGTCTCAAAGTGACAGCATTAACCTGGTAGCAAGGTTACCACTAATAGTACCCTCAAGAGACCAGAATGCAGAGCATTCACAAAATGTTAAGCTCTTCAATTCTGCTTGAGTAGAAAATCATGCAAACAAAGCTTTTGTCACATATTATCCAGGGTTCAAGCCTGTTGTCTGTCAAGTGAAAATCTGGAAAAGTGAAAGAGTTCATAAAGTAGGTTTCAAAAATCATGGTTATAATCTGTTTCTGTGGCTCCCTGGATAAAACACACTGGTTAGCTCAGCGAAGCACATCACAAAGCACATTTCAGTGTGCTGCAAAGGAAAAATTCAAAAGGCTTGTTGGTCAGTTAAAGTTCAGTTGTTGTTTTTTTTTTGGTTGGGTTAGCACTTGTTGTATGGTAACATTTATGAAGTTAAAACTACATTTATTTTTCTGTGCCTCTGCACCTGCAATAGCTGTAGTCGGAGGCATTATGTGTCTGGGTTGTCCATCCGTCCATCTGTCCAATTCTTGCAATATCTCTATATTGATAGTTGGAGGTCAAAGGTCAATGTCCCTGTGACCCTGTGTCCATACCATTCTCTTGATTGAGACATATCAAGAACACCTTGAGTGAATCTCTTCAAATTTGGCACAAATGTCCATTTGGACTAAATGATTAACTAATTAGATTTTGGTGGTCAAAGGTCAAGGTTACTGTGACCTCATCTGTTTTATTCTCGTAAGCATGATATCTCAAGAATACCTTGAGGAATTTCATCAAATTTGGCACAAACGTCCACTTGGACTCACAACAACAATTAACTTATTAGAATTTGGTGGTAGAAGGTCAAAGGTCAAGTTCACTGTGACCTTACAAGCCATGTTTTTGGCCAGAACTCAAGAATTCTTGCATGCAAATAATGACAAAATTTCACAAAAGAAGTCCAACAGGATAAAATGATGATGTGATGAAATTTTATATCCAAAAGGTAAAAGGTCAACTTCACTTCTGCACAAACACTTTCTGTCCATTATTCAGTGTCATAACTCAGGAACAGACGAGGTTTCATTTGGTCAATTACTGAGTTGTTGACTCTAATCTTTGGTGTTCACCTGGAAGCTGTGCTGATTGAGTAGACCTTCTGTGCTGCTGGGGAAAGATGGGAAACAGCCGTCTTTTCACAGACATGGATGTAAAATGTAACTGCAACTTGACCGGTGCGCAGAGGCATACAGCTGCGAGACAGTAATTCTAGTTTATGTTTTCCCCTCATGAGCAAGAGAAAGAAGCTGTGAATACAATACTATTATCACTTTTGAGTTAGTATGACAAACTTGTTAGCACACTGTTGCCTCCATACACATCCAGCAGACACATAGCAGCATTAGTATTCATATAGAGTTGTGTGCCTGTGTACCTGTCTAATAAAAGTCCAATATTCACTCTCATGTTACCTCAGGGGCTGGTCTCCACCAAGTCCTGAGGGAAATATTTGGCTCTTTAACTGCTATATTCTCCATTATGTTCACCATCTAGTCGCTATATTTGTCTGCTGTTTAGTGAGCATGTAGACAGTGTGCGGTGGGTTTTTGAGCTTTTTTGCTGAAAACAACTGCCTGCTGCTTCCAAAAATGACAGCTCCCATGTTAGATATGATATCTAACATTATTATGGGAACAATTTGACCTCAAAACTCTCAAGGTGGCAGTAGAACTTGCTCCTTTCATTGAGATCATAATCTGTGTCCTCTGTATTATAGGTGTAATGATACACAAAAGTCACAGTTCGGTTGGAGTTCGGTATAGTGGAAAAAAACCCAAATCCATAAGGATCTATTTCTTTTCATTTATTTAGAATAGACAGTTGTGTAAGTGTCAAAGACAGACACAATCCTCCTCTTGGGGACAGAGGTGACATTTTTCCCACTGGCAACTTAGGTAAATTGTTTTCTTTTATAAAGATAATATTTCAAACCCTTCTGTATCACATTGTACAAACAATGAACAAGCAAAAAGGCAACAGGTTGCAACAGACTATGAAACTGAAAAGCATCTCTTTGATATGAAATTGAAAATATGAAATTCATAGAATAATGAAAAGTAAAACTCAGAGGATTGTTTCAATTAGTTTTACCTTGGCTATATTTACACATTAAAAGCACCCAAACAATTATCACTCCTGTGATCTCCACATCTGGCTTTCCATTCACGTCCTATACAGTTTTTGAGCATTGTCGACACACCTACTTTTTCTTCAATACAACTCTCTCTCAGTTGCTGTTGTAGGTGACCAGGAACCTGTAGGCAAGTCTTTCAGCTCCAGTGTTTGTGACTGACGTGCATGCCAATCCACTTGTTGTACTGATCTCAGCACATGTTGCTAACAGTGAATGACTGAAAGTTTCCAAGTGAGGTCGCACTTCTTTGCGTTCATATTACTTGCATTCGTCTACATACCCTGTATTCTGCATGTGGCTTCATCCACTGGACTGTGACCCCCAGACAGTAATGGTATGGTACAAATACACAAACTGTCATAGCCCTACACTGTGTTAAGAATAAGTTACTATTACAAACTGAAACATGGCGAGGAAGTATTATGTTGAAGGAACAAGTTCTAGAAACAGGGAAACTTCAGGGTGTCAAAGCCTTGTGAACATATTCACTAGATCCTCTCTAGTACTTTTACTACTACTATGTAGTAACTGTTACAGTTGATGATATGGTGTTATATTACAGGCAGAGACACAGTAGAGTGATCTCGCAGGCTTTTTCTAGAGAGCCCTTGATAAAGTTGTAAATCTGTAGCTGAGGCTGTCAGCAGTGAAGGAGGCCAGAGCCTGTCTAACCTCTCTGTGTTTTATTGCCTGTGTGTGTGTGTGTGTGTGTGTGTGTGTGTGTGTGTGTGTGTGTGTGTGTGTGTGTGTGTGTGTGTGTGTGTGTGGGAGGGGACAGTCTGCTTGACAGACAGAGAACAGCTAGTGTAATCACAGCTGGAGGAAGAGAAATAAAGACTTCCTTTATCTCATGTCATCTATCTTTAGTTTCCTCTCTGTCTCACTTCCACCTTCCTCTCTTAAACCCTATTTTTCTTGCCTGGTTTCTTTCTCGCCTCTCTCTGTCCCTCAATGAGTATAACAAGAGGCTAAAAGATAAAGGAAGACTCCAGCTGCCTGCTAAGAGCCTGTATTAGCATGTGCATGTGTGGGAATTAGATGGTAATAGCAAGAGTTTCCCTCCGGCAGGCCAGACTCGAGCAGTTATCATGAGGAATTTCAGTGGTAGGCCGTTTTACTCCATCTTCTCTAACTCCCCTGCTCAGTTTGCATATTCCACTCTGCTGTCTTCTGTAATTGGCTTTGACTGCGGTAAACAAGTTTAGAGGGTAGAGAGGCTAAAACAGTGTTTGAATATACAAGTCTTCACTCAACAAACAGCTTACTCTGTTTGTGTGTGTGAGAGAGAGTGTGTGGGCTAATTCATACATGAGCACTCATATTGGATTCAGTGCTCATCTCTCCTAATGAAAATTGGTCATTGTGGATCATTGTCATCCACCCATCCATCATTGAAGTTAATTTTCTCAGTCATCTGTCCTACATGAAACCTTCAAGTTAACCAACTTTGAAAAATGATTGATCTCATCATGCATTTGTTATTAATGGACTTTTAAAAATATGCATATAAAAAGGAATATACAAATGTCGTGTTCCTCAAGAATCTTCATCCACTGAAAGCCTCACACACCCGCATTTTCCCGCCCTAGTAAACATCCCTTAAGACATTTTTTCATGTGCTGCAACCCCTTCTAGCTCTGTCATCTTTTTTTGAGAAGGCACTCCAAGCATCATGCAGTCCCTGTGAATAATTTGCCATCCAATCTTCATAGCTGTTTGGGCACATTTTGTGGCATTTTTGAAATTACCGTGATTGGCTCAAGGGGACAGCATAATTATGGGTCAAAACAAGGTGATATGTTTCAGTAAAATATTCTGTTTGGCCCAGAAGGGGGAAATGTTCACCATTACCTTGCCGTTTCATCGACTCTGTATATATTTTGGTTGCTCCGTTAAAGCTCAAATTTCAATCTCACTCTGGTAAGGTTTTACCTGCCCGGTGGTTCCAGACCTCTGTGATGTGTTCAGTGATTCAAATGAATGAAGTGTTATCAGACTACATTTTTACCAAACTCTGGGTCTTCAGCTACAGATGCGAGGATTTCATCATCAGCCTGTATTTCACTTCTGCTCTTTGTTGTTTGGTGCTGCCGGACCATTTCTGTGACTCTCGGGCTCTGACAATCCGACATTCATACCCTCTTCACGCAGTGACTGGCCAGCTGTGTGGAGATGCCCTGGGTTTGAACTCATCTCTGTAGCGCTCTTTTTTCATTCTTGACACAACTATGTCTGTCACATTGCACATGAACTGAGTGCAACACTGTGTATGCCTTCCAGTGGTGACTGTCTGAAAATATCCCCACATTTTAACTGGCTCCTCACTTCACCTTCCACTGTGGCTGTTTAAAACTACTATAAACACTTTTGACTTCCAACATGGTCGGACAACACCACGTACAAACCACTTCTTTTCAAGTGTTACCAGGCCCCCAGTGACAGTCTTGCCTAAATCCAGTCATTTCTTTTAATGTTAAATGTCCAAAGTTTTATCCTTTTCTTTCTTCTCCATCTTTGGTGCTTACAGCCCAGAAATGTCCATAGAAATACTGTGAAAGGTACTGTTAGTGTATTTTTTGTAGACTACTCTGTGGATGATTACCATGGATGATTGCAATAGTAAATGCAAATACTTTATCAGAGACGGTCAGTGTTTAGTCATATTTAGGGGGTGTGGTCAGCAAGGGGGAAAACAAATCCTCCCCACAGCCTGTAAAAGTGGGGAAAGAGGCTTTTTTTAACAACAGAAGAGACACTTTTACAATTATTATTTATATATGATTGATTAAATTTTCCGTAATATCAGTAATTTACAGCCACGAACGCGATCATGTAATAGACCGACATTATGTTTTAGTGAATTCTATGCACATTTGGAGACAGTATAGCAGCGCTAAGATTACTCAGCACCATTGGCCTATATTTTGACAATGTGCTTTAATACTACCGTGCAGGGATTTGCAACCTCAAGAACTACAGGTCCTTGGAGGCTCACAATTTTTACTAGTTTGTACCAGTGGCTGAACAATCTAACACTGTTTGTGTTGGTGTTAGATCCTTTGGTTTAACCAGAAACAGCCCCATACCACCATTATCAAACCCACCAGATTCCATACAAATAAACAGGGATGCACCAGTTCATCAGCTTAACATCAGTATCAGCCGTCATTCTCCTTGTTGACTGCCATTGTTGCGTTACATCAATTTTGCGCAGGCTGAAAAGCAGGGCTCGAGACTAGTAGCCACAAACTTAAATTGAGCGTGTACGAGAAGAATACAGTGACTGTTTAGCAGATGGCCTCTGTGATCTCACTGTTGTGAGGTGGCAAGTAGCAGCCAGCATCCTGTCCTCTCAGGTACATTAGAAAACGTGTCTGGGATGAACAGAGATCTTACCTGGGATGCCAGTGAGATGAAAGGACACAGTAAACTCACGATAGTCACGTCAGGAGATGCACCTTATATGATAATTCTACATTGTCATTGTCAAGAACAAAGTCGTATTAAAATCAGCAGGAGGAGAGCTGGTTAGTGTTAGCTCTAAGCAGCCGCTGGCCGCAACTAACACTTCAGGGAGGTTGCTTTGAGTTACATTATGATGCGTTTAAGCTCTATTCAGTAAGAATGAGTATTAGGCGAAGATGAATTATAACGTTCTCGTGATGTGTTCAATGTAACCTTGTAAAATTTAGTTTTAGGAAAAACTTGAGACTTGTACTTTGAGAAATATGTTGATGATATCAGCAATATGAAAAAGATATTAGAGTGGACATAATGATATATGTTTTACAAAGGCCTTTGAAGCATTTTTTAAAGATGTTTTTCATGTCAAAGGTTATATTAAAGGTTGTTTTATACATTTGTATAATTTGATTTGGGCTCGCACAAAGGTAGTGTAATGAAGGGCTTAATTACTTTAAAACAGTTCAGTCTTTTTTTATATATATATATACATGTTCCCCTGCACATAAAGGGGAATAAATCACAACATAAACATAATGAACAGCAATATAAAAACATCAGTACCGGTCATTGGCAAAATTGTTATTTTAAATATTAGTATTGGTACCAGCCCAGAATATTGAAATTGCGGCATCCCTGATAAATATTTTAGCATGTGTCAAGCCAGCATATTGTCACATCTGAATGGGTAAATGAAGGGTTTAATTCAACCAAACCACAGCAGGTGATTGTTAAAATAGTGACAAGATGAACCAAGATGGTTTTTGTGAGTTTCATGTTGTTTCTGTCGACTTTGAATGAAGTATGATTTCTAATGATAAAATTATTGTATATTTAAATGGTGTCTGGTGGGTTTGATGATTGTTATTTTGGGCCTTTTTCTGGTTAAAAAGGATCCTTTTAATACTCTTGTCAGACATTTAGAATAATGTCAGTGGCAAAAACAAGCATTTTAGTGGATGTAAATTGACAATGCAAACATGCCCTGGGTGTTAACTTTGCAGCCTGGCCACTGCTCTTGTCTGGACCAATTTCAAAAAATGTTTTCCTATTAATCACTCAGACACAAAAACATGGGGAAAAGGGTCCAGGTTAAAATAATAAACCCTTTAACTCTGGATTGTTACGTTTATTTGACATGCAGGAAGCCTCGGCTTGATAACGAATGCTTTGTTTTCCCCCTCGGCTTAAAAGAATTATATGTTTTATGGGTGTTCCCATAAATACAGACTTTATCTCTATAAGTGGCTATTGGCTAAACTACTATTATTATAAGAACTGGTGGGAGAGAATAGTAAAAGAGATCTTTTTATGGGATAATGTTGTAGGAGACTGCTCAAATGTATATTAAAATGGGATTTCTTTTCCATCCGTGTTGTATCATATTCTGCTGCTGCTGATAGTCTGTTTCTTTTTCCGTGTCTCTATAAATGAGAATCGTTCCTGTGTCCACTGTGCTTGAAAGCCAAACATGTCACCATTCCTCGTCTCTGTTTGCTTGACTGTTGAATCATCTTATTCACTCTTCCAGTGACTGAACCTTCGCTGTTTGCCTGACAACACTCGCTGTTTCAGAGGGAAAGCAGCAATCATGTTTAACATCCTTTACTCAGCGGGCTGAGTGTCGGTTCACGTGTCTGCAAGTAGCTTCTGTGAAAAAAGGTGAATGATGTGTCTGTTTTAAAGAGGCACTTCAAGAGAGTGGGCTCATTTTTTGTGATCTGACATGTTTCTGAGGAGTCAAATTCTCTTTTACACACACACACACAGCCTTCTGCCTTGCTATTCATTATGTGATGGCACCAAACAACCTGTCAGCTTGGATAATTTCCTCTCATTAACCTAAAAGATCTAGCCCAGACAGGCCATCAGTCATATATTCCTCTCATGGTGTGTGTGTGTGTGTGTGTGTGTGCGCGCATTATTGTCAGTGTGTCACCAGAAGGTGCTTAAGGAGAGACAGATGGTGAAGTCTTTTGGCATGGATTCCTTAAGGCAGGTTCAGGTTCAATTCAATCAGGTGTCGACTTCTTTGCCGCCCATCATTTGGCGTTGTGACTCCAGTCACTTTGAAGTGCCTTGCAGCCCCCCCTTAGTAAGGCGACATAGTTTGGATTCAGTCAACGTCTTAATTGTGCAAACTTGGCAGCCATGAGACTAATTTTAAAAACGCTAAAAAGCTTAACATCCAGCAACCAGTTGCTGTGGATCTGAAGAAGTGGAGGTGACACCAGCAGAAATCCACAAAGCCTAGGTTGTAGAGTTAGTCAGGTGTAAAGCAAGCAATGCACATTTCTTTTTGTTTCATGTGTATGAAGAAAAACACTTTGCAGTGAGAACTTAGTAGCTAACCAACATTAATGCTTCATTAATGAAAAGCCAATGTGCTATGTTAAATAGATTACCAGTAAAATATGATCCTCATTCATAAACAGTCTCATCTCCATGTTTCCTGTTGTTGCATCAACTCTGTTGGTGCCTGTCGAATAAGGTTGGATTGGATTTGTCTTGCATCACAAGGCGACTTATGTTTCATATGACAAAAACAACACCACCACATTAACACTGTCTGATACACAGAACATACTGGGACGGACTACTTTCTGATACAACATTCAATTGGTTGAGGAATGAAATACCCAATTTACACCTTAGACATATTGCCCATGTCATGCTATTAATGTTTGAATCAGTCTTTCTGGCTACTTGTCAAGTATACGTTTATGTTTTGTCTGGTATATAATAGCGAAAGCTTTGATAGCAAAAGAGTCAAGTGTAAAAGCATCTACAAAGCATTACACAAGGTATGAACTCTTATTGCCCAAACCTAGGGAGGTGGTTTAAGATGTATTCTTGCCAGATGTTAAGGTGTAAATGCATCTGTCTCTCCAATATGTGTACATAATCTTAACTCCTCCCAAATGTAAGTTTGTCAGTGCTTTATTTCGTTATGACACTTTAAATTAAAAGTGAGTGTAAATGGGGTCAAGGACTTTTGCAATCTATCAAGGGGGCACTATGCAAAAGTCAGAAAGTATGAGTTGTCTGGAAACCGTTCTCAACAAGGAGGTGGCTGAGGCTGCGGCTAGCAGTTAATGGTGCTAACTCCATAAACAGCAGCAATAGTGCTGACAGAGTGCAGAGTGGTGGCAATGAGCTAGCTAATGGGATACACACATGTACTAACATGCATGCGCAGCCGGACCAGCCTGCCACAACAAAGAACAGAGAAACTCTGATTACAACACACACAGAGGGAGCGTGCCTTGATTCTCTGTTTAGGATGCGATCCCAATATCTCTAGAAAATAGTGGTTTGCTGCTATAAAAATGCTCTGATGTCACATACACAACCTTCATATGGAAGATAAACCCTTACAGCCAAAACATATGGGACATGGTTGCACCGCAGCATGTCTGCTGCAGCATGCTCACAGCAATCAACTGAAGCTGCTACACTGACCATGAAAGTTGTGCTACCCCACTTGGGCATCAAACTGCTCAGCATTATTTTTTTGCAGCAATTTTTTTTTCTCCAGATGTGGCTCTGCGACCCTCCAACAAGTAAGAACTACGTAGAGTTGTGTAACAAATGAGTACAATCTGTTTAAAAATACTTAAAATGAATACCTCATTGTACCAGAGGTAATGCAAAGCAGCAGAGCAACCTTTTGTGTGTTTTTACATTTCAGGTTAAAATAAATCAATCAACCCAATGCATCCTGTCTTTAAAACAATCCCGTTAATTAATTCAGTACCAATTAATATAGCCCACGCTTCCAAACCCTGCATAATGAACAACATCATCACTTGACAAAACACAACATGCACACGGTGAAGCTGACAGCAACCACACACTGCAAAAACTCTGTGTCTGAGCAGCAGGTAGAACACCTCGCTCCACCTATGTGATGCATAGGGTCTATGCCCCATGTGTTTATTTTATGTTGGCCATTTGCTAGATGGTTTTAGGTCATAATATGTATTGGAGGTTCAGGTTATACCCCCAAGGTCCCACCTTTCTACTTTTAACCAATCTGACCAATTGGTTGTGATCCCTCACTGGCTTCCCAACTTCCCACCAGTGCCAAATGTGCTTCATAGGACATCTCGCAAAGAGATGCACATCCTGTGTGGGTGCATGTGTTTGTCACTGTATTCCTATATTCACTCAACAGTGACAGGAAGTGGTAGACATCAAATCTGATTGTCCACTTTGGAGCAATGATGTGTGTTAGATACTGTATGTGGTTCTTTCCCACTTCCACTTGTTGCTAGCTTGGATTTAATAATTACCCTTAAATATCAAATGATGCCTATGCTTTATCTTATCAGTTTTGTGATTAATGCACCGTATCTGCATAACAAAAAATATTTTTGACTGGATGAATGGTGGAGAGGACACAATGTGTGACTGGTTACTAGAGCCTTGAAACAATTAGGATGCTTGATAGCCTTAGATGGATGAAAACTGAGTCCCAAAGCTCATTATTGTTGGAGTGAAGCGTCTCAGTGCCGCTGATCTGCATTCTCAGCACCGCTCATTCCACACTGGTGCAACTAATCAGCAGTTCTACATTTCAAATTCAGATTCTTGTTTTGATGATGACTTGTTCTCCAAGGCATTTTATTGATGCTATTGCTTGTCCTGATTATATTTATTTTATTCATTAGTCACTTCTTTTTTTCCCCGTGTGTATTTGCATTCTCAATCTTGTAACTTTTTGTGAACTCAAGTTTTGAAAACTGATATTAGTTTTTCTTTTAGTTTTTCTCAACTTCCTTAAAATCAGACACATTTTTAGGGAAAAGTTTGTGAAGTAGATCAAAATAACAAAAATAAAATGAAATATTAGATTTTTCAAAAATACGTCTTTCAAGGCAGCAGCTTCAGGCAAACTGTTCAGGGTTTTACATGATGGATGATGAAATGGCAGTCTGTTTTTGGCTACTTGTTAAATGTTTTATTTGGTCACTAAATATTGACTTCATCTCTCTTTCCTCTGCCTGGTTTCAGGCTTCAGAGGAGGCCTCTCTGCTGATGTCCAGCCCCAGGATGCTGCTCCCTGCATCGGGCACACTGCCACCAGGTGCCCCCCTGTCTGTCCACCACCAGATCCAGCTGCTCCAGCAGCAGCTCCAGCAGCAACAGCAGCAGACACAAGTGGCTGTGGCACAGGTGCGTCCACTACACATATGCAAACACACCCTTTTCTGCCTACAAATACTTGTTTTGTGGCTGTGAATACTCATTTCCCCTCTGTACTCTCTCTGTAGCTATAAAGCTGGCAGAGTAAGAGATGTATTTCATACTTTCCATTATTCACTGTTTTCAGTGATATTACAATTTAGATTCCCCTAATACCTGCACATGGTGTGATCGTCATTACCATAATGAGTGGTACAGTGGGAACTGTTGCTGGCTGCTGTTCTTTTCCTCTGCAGTTAGACAGTTTAATTTGAAATCACTAGAGCAATGACAGCCACATTGCTCCTTGAAATAAATTAAAAGGCAAAAAGCTGATAAATGCAGGAATCATAAAAGTGCAAACAAAATCAGTTATGATTACTCAAAAAATATTGGATTTACTATACATTAGCTGAATAATGTGTACACTGACAGTGTTTTATGTAGACAAATAGACTTTATTGTCCCCAACCTGGAAAGTTGTTTCCACACTGTGTGAATTGTCCATTGGGTTTGGACGGAAATTTTTTTTCATACCTTCCTGAAATTTCTCCGGGGTATATGGTATATGACATATGGTACCGTAGATGATATATATGTATGGCACTACATACCTCTTTAAGCAATCTAAGACTAGCCCTGTTAACTCACGAATACACACTCCATTCAAACTCAACAGAAACAAAATGAAACTCACCAAAACCGTCTTAGTAAGTCTTGTTAGAAGTTTAGTTAGTTAGTTCACTGTTCAAGAATCACCAACTCTAGTTTGGTCAAAATGAACACTTAATTCACCAAATTTGATTGGTGCGCTGCTGGCTGGTGGTTTTTAGTCCTGTAACATTATCCCCAACACTCACAGTTGCTGTGTTTGTTAGCAGTGGAGACTGACCTGTGGTGGCGCATAATGTACATTACATACAATCCATCATCAAATCAGCCTCTCCATAGAGTTTAATAGAAAGAGGAGTATGTTTGATGGTATTGAAAATCATACCATTGGGATTTCTATATACCCTGGTATACTGTAATACTGTGAAACCACCCAAGCCTATTGTCTACTCCCTAAGAACACAGACTCATTCGCACAAGAACACACCCTCAGAGTCATCCAATAGAAATATGCATATACATCCCTACAGATACATACTCACGCATATATAAATAGACAAGAGGCAATTAAGAGTCTGGTTCTGTAATCAGCAAGGCATTGTGCCCAAATACCCATTAATGCCAGATCTACAAGTTGTCTTACTGTGTGTTTAAAATCCTTGTGTACTGTAAGCATGCACACAAGTGAGATGTAGGTGTTGATCCATTATGAAGCTTGGAGCATGTAAGTGAAGACTAACAAAGCGTTGCAGCAAAAGAGAAGTGGTACATACAAGAGCATGATTACTCATATTTTCTTCTTGAATTATATAAAATATAGCAACAGTCCACTTAAACACAGGCATTTCAGGCTCTTCTGTAGTCAGATTGAATTGTAGCATACATTTTCTCTTGTCACCACATACAATTTAATTTCAGAGATGAAGAAAAACATTCAAATGCATGCTCTCAAGTGAATAGTTAGGAATAGAAAGCCTTTAAGTAAGCCTTATATATGGGAAAATAAATGATGAAAATACAGCAACCTTCTCAGGATGTAACTATTCTAAGGATGTCAGTGATTAATCAATTATCCAATCGCCATTCTATAATTTCACCTATTAAAATGCCTTACCAGATAATGCAGAAGACAAGAGATGTGTGGTGTAACTTTAGAAAATGTCTCAGAGGTTTGCTGTGGTGTGTGGTTGAGCTACTACTTTAGCCTCTTCCTTTTTAATGAGAGTGAGGTAAATTTTTGTTTGCTATCGTGACGAGAAGATTGGTTCTTTTAAGAGCCAGATCCATGTTTTTCACCTGCCAGTTGCGAACCAACTCATGAATGTGTGCAATTGACGAGTTTGCTATGTTCCACAAGCTCTCTAATCACAATTGTATAAACACATGCACAATAGTCATCAGGAACATACCTTTTGCAGTTTCAATCCAAATTGGCTATCGTTCTTTGGGTCATTGTGTCACTGAGCAGTGGGTGCTCTCGCACATTGTGTGCTTTGCGCTACAGGGCTAGCTTGCTGATACTGAGAACTCTCACTCATTCTTCAGCTCAGTGGGGATGTGCTCGTGAGTGACTTGTTCCTGAACGAGAGTTCAGAGAAACAAGTTGTTCCTCTTTATGAGTTATTCAAGAGTGATTTTGCAAATCCAATGTCACTTGTTTGGTGAATGCCCAAATGGACTGTAAACAAATGCACCTGTTGATAGTGTTGGAGGTGCTGATAAACTCTAAAGCATGAAACTGTGAAAATTCTACAGAGTTGTTGTTTGGTAGCTATGCAGTTTAGCTATCTGAGGCTCATGCTAACACTAAACTAGCATCTGAACAGAATCGGTGTCTAGGTTTAAGCAGGCTGAAAGCTGAGGGTCAGTTAGCAGGACTTTAATTACACATGCCTCCAACACAGTCAACACAGAAGTGTTCAGCTGTGTAAGCCACAGTCCCCTGCTCTGAGTATGATGCATTTTAGCGGTGGCAGTAGATGGACAGATGAAGTTGGAGCAGCAGTATTGTTCATCTCTGGGACATCTCATCCAGCTGAGCAGCTGTTTCCAGCAGCTCGGCTAAGATTAGCTACAGTGAACAACACATCACTCAGGTTATTTTACATAAAACCGGTCAGACTAAAGTCTGTTGCAGGGAGATTGGGGTTACATGTTTTACATTTATTAGTTTATACATTTATAACTTCACTGTAGAAGGCGACAGTAGTTTTGATTGAATCTTCATTAATTGTTAGACATGTTCAACACATCTTGTCTAGAAGTTGTATACCTGTTTACTTTGTTGGGCCAAAGTATAGCGACAGACGGGAGCGCCACTATATTAGATAGTCAGATTTTGTGTAAGTCATGATTTTACCCTATCATTCATGTAACGTTTCTTTGAACACTTAATGTAGCATTCTCTGTTTTTGTGCCAAACATAGGTCATGTCCGTGGTTAAAATTGTTTTTTGATGGAAAAACATCCAACATATTTCATTAATTATTAATGATTAACTGATAATAGGTTGTTAAAGTGGCCAACTGTCAGTTAAAGAGATTGCTTAGAATTTGCACCCCTACAATTAATCCACATCAATAAGCAGTCTACTTCCACAAATCTATGTTGAAGTGAACACAATGAATGCAAGCACATATTTACAGAAAATGTACCTGCCATTATCAGGCTCAAGGTTATCTCTATCTCTGTTCTAATTTTACATACCCATTTATACACAAACAGGGACGCAGGCAGCTGGAGCCTGTCCCAGCAAAAGGAAATTTTATAATATTGTTGTTCTAAATAAGAAAATTAGCCATTGCTGGCCACACCGCCTGCGGTAAAAGGATAATGTGATCAATTGGAAACACTCAAGCATCATTGGCAGAGTGAAGGAGATCAACAGCTGCCTGCAATCCAATCTGGATTTGAAAAGAAAAGTTAGAAGCGAGTGCACACAGCATCACACATCAATCACCCAGCTTGAGTGGCTGCAGTGGGAGAAGTGACTGGTGACAGCAATGGCTTCGGGCTTATGAGCAGGATCAACACACACGTACATGCAGTTTGTCAGCCTGCTTGCAAAAGGCCTCGAGACTTGAAACTGCAATTTCACAACTCAACACACCCTCTTTCTCATGCTCGCTCACACACAAACACACTCCTGGCCCAGAAGTGTCCCAGTCAGTTAAATACTGATGTCTCATGGCTTCCAGAGAAGGATACAGGGGTCCTGATTAAACTGCCTGTTCACATTGAACTTAGCTGGTCCCTTGTCATGACCTGAACAACATCAGACAGGCTGCTGCTACAGCTGACAGCTCACACATTGGGATTGAGCGTGCCCAGACATAAATGCCATTAATTATACTTTGATGAAGCCGGAGGTCACTGCCCGCTAGCAAAGACACTGTTGTAGATTTTTTAAATGAGCCAAAACAGCTTTGGCACATGAAACAGTATTTTACCTAATGTGGAATATTTCAGATGAGTATGAGCCACCCAGAGATGGTTTCACCTGACCCTGGCTCTTTTGCCATTTAGTGAGGCGTCCCTGGTGGTCCCAGTGTGTCTGAGCTGTTGTAACTGTTAGTTTCCAGACAAGAACGAAGCTAGTTTCCACTGACTCTTCAGCTTATTTCCTTTAAGACTGATCTGTACACTGAGTCTAAAGGCCTTTGCAAACCGAGTCTAAATTTTTCATCCAATATTGTTGCACATTTAAAAATAAATATGACCTCACATTGTGTCAATAACGTTTAAACATTGACTCCAAAACTTTCGTCCGTCATTAAAGTTTCTGAAACAGGTTTGATTTTCTGAGTTTTGTTACATCTGTCAATGCCTGGAGAGTTGTTTGATCAAAAAGCAGTGAAGAAAATGTGTATCCTGCAAGACACACAGCGGAAAGGGGTGCACAGTATCGTATCATGACTCAGATAGTCTTATAAGATAATTATATTCAGGTGGATATTGATGAAGAGGGAGGAGGAGGATTTAATAAAGAATGAGGACAGCACACAGACAGAGTGAGCAACAGTGTGGAGACAGAGAGAGAGGACAGCTCAGCCCCTTCAGGTAGCCATGGTGCCAAATGCAAGGTCGAGAGTGGCTACAGCCAGGGAGGTACCTCCTGTGGAACGAAGCAAGGGAGCAAATCTTTCCATGTTGTCAATAGAACGATAAAACAGTCAACAGACTCAATGTGCAAGGTTTCTGTGTGCAATGATTTCTATGGGATGATGGATTAAAAAAAACACATGAAAAATACGCACTTGGTGTACAGAGGCCTTCACCTGTGCTTCTCTTGCCTTTTTTTTTATCATCTAGGCCTGTAATGGTTGTTCTTAAATGACTTCCTGAGTAATTAATTAGTTGATTGACTAAGTAATCGAAAATGTTTCTAGATCATTATTTACAGGCTTTCTATGGATTCCAACATGGACGCAGTGGTGGATGAAACGCCTGAAAGCTGCTCTTGAATAAAAATACAGATATCTCATTAAGAAATGAGTTTGGTGAAGTGAAAGTCACCTATTAGAATATTACTCAAAGTATCAAAAGTAATTTATTACATTACATTTAGTTAAGTATTGAAAGTAAAAGAAAAAGTTCATGCTTATAATAAAAAAGCAAGTGGTCAGAACCCTGAGGATTTTTAAGTTTATTTCTTCTTAACATGTACAAAACAAGGTCTTCTTCACAACTTAAAGGATTTAAAGACAACCTTTGACCACCCAGGCTGACACACTGCAGTGGAGCAGTTACCCCGCAGTTACCTGTCACAAATCTTTATCTGCTTGAACCATTACTTACCCTCTTTGCTGTGGGATGCCATTCTCTGCTTCCATCATGACGTCGGTGTCATTGTCAAGTGGAATGTTGTTGCTTGCATGTAGCATCTAATCTGGCATACAGCCTTGCTTGACTGGAAATCCAAATTTAACTGCGGCCTAGCACTTGTTTGCACTTGAACTCGTGATTAACCTATGATGTAAGTTGCAAGCTTGGATCACTGATTCACCGAACCATCTCATTTTATTTTGTAGTAACGAATTAACGAAAATGCTGAGAAATACATACCAAAGTAAAATTGGAGTTAAGTACTTTTAGTAAATAATTATATATACATATACACACACAGTCACATGCATACAGTATTTCTGGACAAAACGCTGTTTGCATTATCAGTTAACTGAAGTTAATCTTGAAAGGATCACCCAGAATTGAAGACCAAGTGTTTATTAGGAGAGAGAAGGAAACTATCTGTTTCTGTCCTGTCTGTCTTTCTCCCTCACTCTCTCAGACAAACTCCTTCTCAAAGGTAACGCTAAACCTGTCTGAGGCTCTTCTAACCAGCTGTAATGAGGGAGGAGAGCTTACTCCACCACTGAAGGTCAAACAGTAGACACTAACAAGATGATTAGTTCTGCACAAATAATGCACATTGTACAAGAGAGGGATTACGTGGCTGTCACATTAGTGAGATATGTGAATATGTGTGAGTGCTCATCTGTACATCTCTATTTGTGTGTGATTTTGTTTTATTAAGAGTTACAAACTAAGTTTCCCGTTCAAAACAAAAAAGCTTTCCCTGGTGTTTTTGCCTCAGTTTCACACCAGAAAATAAAATGCCATTATTCTGTTTTTTTTATTTTTCCGACTTTCCATGTGGGGAAACCTAGTTATGTTAAAGGCAGATATTGCTGTTGTTTATGATTTGATTATCTCAAACAGCCGCCCCCCAATGATTTTGCAGAGCTGTCAGGTTTGAGTGCAGCTCTGTCATAATGAGGTTGGTGTATAATAACAATGCAACAACACCCAACAGTGATAAACAAAGACAAGGACAGGAAAAACAGATTTTTTTTTTAAGGAATGTGCTGTTTGGCACAACACCAGTAACCAGAAGCTTTCTTTTTATTGTTCTAATGCTTTTTCAGAATTTAATGAAGTCAAATTTTGTTCATGATATGTGCTGTGGTCAACATTTTTTATCAGCAGTACCCATTCAGTTTTTTTACAGTCTGTAATTTCCCCTCTATAGAGTAGTTGTCATTTTTAGTGGCGGAGTCCATCATTCCAGGATTCAAATTGCCCTCATTTGCCAGGGATTCATAGGAAATTATGTTTTAAATATATAATACAATATAGATAATAAATATAATACAGAACACCATTCTTTGAAAATAAACATATGACATACACCATTCAGCAACCCCTGTTTGCATTTGTTGTATTTCTCCACTTACTTATTCTTTTGTTCTGAGTCGATTGATCACTCCATCAGTCTGTTGGCAGGAAATGAATCTGCAACTACTTGAGAATTGATCCATCATTTTTAAAGCACAAATAACAACCATTCATTGGTTCCAGCTTACCAGTATAAGAAGATGGTTCTTTTCTCTCTTTGTTATTAGTGTAAATAATATAGCTTTGTTTTTTTTTTTACTATTGATCAGATAACTTAAGTCAAGTGTTGGGATCTTAAACTTTTAAACTTAGCAAACAGTAAATTAATCATAAAGACAATCAGCAGATAAATTGATAATGTTAATAGTCTTTAGTTGCAGCCCTGTTAATTCGAAAATCTGTATTTAATCATTTCAGCAGCTCTACTTCAGAGTAATGTTGCAACATGGCATCATTTTTGTCAATCCAGCTAATTATGGAAGAAATATGTTTTTTTTTTTCTTTTTCTTTTTTTTTTTTCACAGTTTTCACTGTCTGTGCTGATTAAAGCGTTTGTGACTTTGTGGCCCAACCAGGAAACTGGGAAAATATTCAGAGGTCAAAGTAAATGGCGGTAAATTAGCGAGCTGGCCAACGCTAATCACAGCTCTCTCAGGATTGAGTCGAAGTGGAGATGTTTAATGAAGTCAGGGAAGTGAGGGAGCACCACGACGATGTGTTTCAAGATGAAGTTCGCTCTGCAGATGCTGCTCTCTCCCTGCTTAATGAAATTTGACCTCTCGCTTCATCTCTGTCTCTTTCTAGCTTGCTCACTGATTTTCCCTTCAGTCCTTTCTCACTCCATTTCCTCCCTTTCATTCCTTACTTACTTCTTCTACTTTTGTTTATTCAATACTTCCCCTTTCCCGTCCTCCCATGTTTTCGTCCTCCTTTCATTTATTTTCTCCCTCTCCTTCCAGCCCTCTCGTCAACTTTCTCCCTTTTACTACTGCCACCTACACATCCCATTGCTCATTGATTCATTGGTCTGTCCTTTATTTATCCTTCCCATCGTCTTTCTTCACACAAACATCTTCTTTCCATCCTCCTTTTTGTCTTTTTAAGCAATTATTATCTCTTGCTCTCTTTTCCCCACATCGCTGCTTGGCCTCTTCTGGTTCTCTCTCACTTCATCAAGCACCATGTTACGCACATTACATAAGTGCATTTCTAATCGTTTCCTTATCATTGCACCAGCAAAATGATCACTTCCCCTTTAGTTTTTTTCTCCCTCCAAAAATGAGATAAAAATAGAGACAAACAAGTATTGGAGGGGTTTCAAACGCTTCCAAATCAAAGGGACCTGGCGTGGGCAGGGAATGCGATGATGGTAATCCTGTGTGAAGAGTACATCCTCAGCAACCAACCCTGTGGAGTCACAACGCACAACCGGCAGTCCTAATCCCCTTACGCTACCAGTGGGAGAGTTGCTGTTTTTCAATTTTGTCTGAAAGGGAAACGGTATCATTTAAACAGCCTTGTCATCCAGTTTCTATGATATCTGCATTTTTTAGATTAGGAGGTAATCCACAAGGTCTTGATTTTTTTTTTTAATGTTCTCATTTTGTTTCCGTATGTAGTGCCAAGTGCTCTTTGCTACAGTGGTTTTGCAAAGCACTTCTCAGTGATAACAGAAGGTTTCTGCATGGCACTTATTCAAAACTCTAAAATTAGGGCAAAACTGCATTTAATTTTTAAGACGTTTCGAGCAGAAAACATACAGTAAAAGCCTGTAGGTTTAATCACGGTTGTGTTTTACCAAGTGGGAAGAAATGAATTATGTTTTTACATTACTGTATGTTCAAATCGGTTAAATAAAGATGTTTCTTTGGGTTGTAAAGCACTGACAGGATGGGAGGAAGCTAGGAGGAAAAAATGTCAAACTGTTGTGAAAGAAGGAGCCGGGAAGATGAAAATTGTCCTCAGGCGCTGTTCTGTTCTGGGGAACAGTTTTGAACAAAGAACGCAATAAAAAGGAAGAGAGATGCTGCTGCCTAATTAGAGCTTTAAGGAGTCATTTCAGTCGCTTGAAGCTCCTTCAATTTCACGACACTCAGATAAGACGGCAGAAAACATTGGGTAGCAGCAGGTTTACTACCAAGGGACCACCACAGTGAGCACAAGTGGAGCACCTTTTTAATTGGCTCTTTGTCTGGGTTCTTCTTTTAGTAGGCGTTTGAGATCTTCTCTCTCCTTTTAAAATGATTTTCAACGTTTTTAGTGGATTGTCATGCTGTCTGACAGTCTGGTTGTGTGTGTTAACTCTACTTTTTAACATTAACAATGTAATCCTTAAATATGTTGATCTGTTTATTCATTTACGTCAGTTCAGACCCGTTAACAGTTCTAAAACTGGTTTCTGAGAAAAAGAAAAAAAACCTCAGGCCGTCTCCCTGTTCTGCAGCACTTGTGTTTTTACCATAATTGAACAAATTGTTATTCTGTACTTGCCACTACCTCATTACATTTTAATTACATGAATAAACGTGCTGTGTGTTAGGTCTGACGTTGTGTGATATGAAGGAATGAAATTATGTTTGTCTTGGTACCAATCTGTCGCAGCACTGATGTACACCTCCATGGAAAATGAATTAATATGGAAAATGGAGTTATTGCAGCATCAAAAGGCTACATTTCCACACAATAATGAACTACAGCAGTAGCAATATGGGAGAAATACTCGTTTTACATACATATACTTGGATTCATTATGGATGGTTGTCTTGCAGTATATCAAGTATCGCCTGGATTATAGTCTCATCATTATCATGTGAAAATTGTCAGTCTTGTATTGTATCTTAACTGAATGTGTGTTTTGCACGTAACATGAACAGTGCACCCCAAAAACTCCTTAAATGGGGCCCAGAGAGAGAGAGAAATCAAAGTACGAAGTACGAAACAAAGCAGTGCAGTTTGTGAACAGTTTAGGCTATTTGTCAGTGAATAAATGCTACAATTCCTCAGGGCCCAAACCATGTTCCTGTGTCACCTGCTAACTGAAGTAAAGTGGGTTAGCCCCAAAGTTGGTGAGCGAAGGGGCCTAATGGACGTCTTTGCCAGGGGCTACTTAGAGTCTAGGATCGCAATTGGTCATCTTCCATTCCCTGTAAAAGGACGGTGCACCTGAACCTGTCATACTGCTATTTACATGGCAGATTCTGCAAATTGGAGAAGCAAGCATCATGGGACGTTTAAGCAGCAAAACTTAAAACTTTAATGATGAACTTGACAGAGGAAACAGAACTAACTGTCACTGAAGTTAGGCTGCTCCTGGTGCGTAAATGTGCACAGGGTCTCTCTTCATAGGGAGCCTGTTGTGGAGCAGCAGCAGACAGCAGCTGTGCAGCTCTGCTCTGCTCTCTGCTATGTTCACATTCTAGAGAATGTGATTAATATTTTCCTCATTAATAATCTACTATTGTACCCTACCCACAACCCATTTGTATGTCCCTGTGTGTGTACACGCGTAGGTGCATCTGAATAATGTGCCCCTTAAAAAACAGAAAAACACTGCGCAATTCTGATTATCTGGTTTTTGTTGGTCAGTGGGGCAGTCGCTTTCTGCTTCTTCAGACTAGCAATGTGTCAGCAACGCACCCCTCTACACCTCATTTTAAGACACGCCCATAGGCAATACATTTGCTACTTACACAACGTGGGCACTAGCCGTGAAACTGTCAACTATGTTTGTTTGAAACTAGTGATTACAGTTGCATTGCACCATGTGCTGCTTTTTGTTAGTTGTAAGAAAGGGCTAAATTGTTGGTACTAAACGTTGTTCATGGTCCCCAAAATATGATGAAGGGAATACAGTGTTGTATTTGTAAAGCACTGGTCAAGCAAAAGTTACGAAACCCTTCAGAGAGCACGTAGCTCCCCTAACCTTAACATATAGAAGTCATTTTAACACAAACCATAATCTTTCCCTAAACCTTAAAGTTGTTTTGTGCCTAAACCTAACCTTCACTTAACCATAGTGTTGTCACATGGTAAAAAGTTTTGGAAAGTACAGACAAATGTGTGTCGATAGGGGCATTAGATCACAACGTTTTTGAGTGTTGTTTTAGAGAGCATGGACAAACTATGTATTTGTATTGATTGGTGGATCAAAATGTAGGTCAGGTCAAGGTCTTCCCATAGACAACCCATAAATATTCTCAATTGATAGGTCAATCATGTTAATACTGTCGACTCAATTACCATTCTCAATTGATATTGGATGTATTTGTCAATTAAAGGGGAATCACGCCGGTTTTTCAAAAATCATACATTATATGGTATAAGACAGTCCAAAAGTAATAGTAAACATGAACAACCTTCTGCCAAATCCAAAAAGTTGAGTTTGGAAACTCAAATTTGTGATGTCATAGGGTATAAAGTCTGGAGCTGCTACACAGACAATGAATTGGGAACAGTGTTATAAATGACACTGAGAGCATGCAGGGAAATGTTCTGAGTATATGGGTATGTTTTCTATTTAAGAACTGGGAACACTACCACAGACTAAAGCTCATTTGGGTATGAAAATGAAAACAAACATTCTGTGGGTCCACAAAATCAGACTCCCATTCATTGTCTATGGAGCAGCTCCAGACTTTGTACTTGATGACATCACAAGTTTGAGACTTCTGTGGTTTCTGGCTTTCAGAGAGAGTAGCTCATTTTCACAAATATTGATTGAACTTTTCTTAGCAAGTTGAAATTATTAATTTAGATAGTGTTCCTCTTTAGGTGATCAGGTGGAACCATAAAAAGACAGTGAGATGGAGACACACATGACGAGAAAAACGGTCGCACTAGTGGACAAAAGGAAACAGCCAGAGAGATCCAGCTGTAATAATTTAGGGCTTGTTATCGCTCATCCTACAAATTTTTCATTCTGTTTTTGTATTTTATCTGTAGCACCAGCCTCTTGTTTCCAAAGAAACTAGGGTCTGGTCATTTACTGAATAAAACCAAATTTAACCTTGTGTGACTGCAGTACCACCAGACATCGTGCTCCTTTTGATCAGATATTCAGGCAGCAAAGCCAAGGTCTGACTTTTAAAAGATTTTTTGTTCCCCGAGCTTATTTTGCTTATTTTGCTTTGGTATGTCTCTGAAAGGGATTGTTCAGTGTCCTTTTACCAGCCAGTTCTGCTCAGAGCGAGACTTTCAACATGGACAGGCATCAGGACAAATGTGACACTCGCACCCAAGGCCTCAGTATAAACCATGCAGGAGTGGCTGATGTGCTATTAGAGGTGTCAGCGGGGCAGCATATGTCAAAGTCAAGCGGCACTCTTCCATAGCTCAATATGGGGTCCTGTCAGCTGTAAATTACACCGCCAAAGTCATCATCTGGGTGTCAGTCTTTACAAATGAGTTCTGCAGAGGCAGCTTGGCCCCAACACAATCTGGAATCACCTCTATTTGTTGCTAAGTGCAAGGATAATGGAAGTAGATGACTGTCTTCCTCAACACTTTTTTATCTGTCAGGGGAGTGGACGTGAGGGAGGAGGGCGCAGATGTGGAGGAGGTATGGAGGCCTTGGGATGGAGGCTGTGAATTTTGACTCCATCTTGTATTTCTTCACCTCACTGGCTCCTTATTAGGGTGGAGAGGGAATGATCAGGTTTCAGCTGAGAAAAATGGTGAAAGCAGTCCTTATGTCAAATATAGAAAAGGAGAAGCGCGGAGGCATTGATGAAGGAGAGAGAGACGTGAGAGAAAAAAGACATGGAAAAACAGGAGATAAAAAATGGAGTGAACGAAAGTCAAAAGAAGAGTTTATTCTCCAGGAACTGATCCTTTCTTCATATTCAGCTCAGTACTACTGATATTGAAGGATGTTTGAAATTTGAGTGGTAAAGGTTTATATACATGTAGATTTAAAAAAGAATCTTAACCCACTGTAGTGCTGAAACGATAAATCAATATTTTTTCGAGCTGCTACAATGTCATGACGGCTGGTATTGTTTTCACCCAGTGAGTCTGTGAATGTGTCATCGTGGCACAATGTGGCCCCGGTGGCTCCAGCTGTAGTGGGAGCTACAGCAGAAGTCATTTTGAGTATTTCGCTAGGTGTTTATATGTCTTTCTGTCTGTCTGTCTCTGTGAGATTTTTTTTCAACTCAATAACACCGCAACCGTGAAAGATAGAGTCACGAAACTTTACAGGTGTGTAGTTGAGATAAAAATGAAGGACAACTCAAAAATGGTTTTAGGTTCAGAAGTAGAGGGTAAGGAAGTAGGGAAGGGGCCATTCTCTCTCGCCATCCGCTCTCATCTGCTGGGCTAACTGCCATTTTTGTTTGTTTGTTTGTTTGGGGGGTTTACCATTATTTACACCGATCTGCCAAAACATTAAAACCACTGGCAGGTGAAGTGAATCACACACAGCACCCACCCAAACACTGTTGTGGACCTAGTACCCACCCCAGGAATGGCCCAGAGAACGTGACGGAGAGCTCAATGTATCGACCTGGCCTCCAAATTCCCCAGATCCCAATCTGATTGAGTATTCGTGGGATGTGCCGGTACCCCAGAGGTACCCCTGATCAGCAGTGCGGCCTTTTTGGATCAGACTTGGCTCTGACATTTCAAGGCATGGACATGGTACCTCTTGGGGTGTGCTTTGGAGTCTGGCACTGGGGCGTTGGTAGTGGATCCTTTGAGACCTGTCGGTTGTGAGGTGGGGTACTGGCACATCCCCCGGATGTTCGATCAGATAGGAATCTGGGGAATTGGAGGTGAGGTCGATGCCTTGCACTCTTTGTCATGTTCCTCAGGCAATTTCTGAGCATTGTTTGCGGTGAGGCATGGTGCAGGTTCTGCTGGAGGTGGGGCACTGCCATCGAGGACTGTTATTGCCATTGGGGGGGACTTGGTCCGCAGCGGTGTTTGGATGAGTGAAGTGCTTCAAGTTGCATCCACATGAATGCCAGGAACAAAGGTTTCCCAGTAGAGCATGGCATTGTAGCAAGATGGTCAGTATTGTTCATGTCATCTGTCAGTGGTTTTAATGTTTTGGCTGATCGGTGTAAATATTACAGGTTCTGAGTGATTTATCAATACGTAGCCCCACAGAAACATTGTAATCAATAGTCCTCTTACACCTTCTCTTCCTCTCTTTCTGTCGCCCTCTCTCTCAAATAGACACACACACACTCACCTTGGAGAGCGCCGTGCACTCAGTCCTAATTGTCTCTGTCCTTGTCTCAGTCCTCGATCCTGACAACTGTGCTACTGTAATGCATAAAGTTGGCAGTTTGTGAGTCAAGTCCAGTTTGGGTGGTTGATTAACACAATTTTTTGCTTTGTCAACATAGTAAAAGTGCATACTAAACATTCAGTTCACCTCACCTCAGTATTTTTAATTGGTTTTCAGACTGCTCATGAAACACTGAAGGACTTTCAGGAGCATTTTCTGCAGTGTTTCAGATGCCAGTTACAGTTTGTTTTGTAGTTTTTCCTTTTGATATGTGTCACCACTGACATCAAGAGCCTCCATGCCACCACGGTTACCACATCAAGCTGAAATGAGAAACCAGGGAGTCATTACAAGTTTAAATGTCTTGTACCTCCACAGAGGCCCTGTGATTCACAGCTCTCTGAAAATGCTCTGCTGCTGTTGTCGGCCCTTAACACCAACCGCCTTCCTAGACATTTTATGGACCTGTTCAGACGCACTCTAATATTGATCAAGCTATTTATATGTTCAGAACAGAATGGGAAGTGGTTTACAGACAAGAAGCCATTAGAAACAGCAGGAAATTCCTTAATGTCAACAGTTAAGAGCACCTCTGGATTCTTGCTATTCAACATGCATGTAGTGTTATTGGATAAAAGGATGTTTGACACGCTCTCCTTCAGTACCTCTTTGCCTATTAGACAGCTGACATCTGAAGTCCTACTGGACCATGTTCAAACTCCAGGGTTAAGCTTCATCAAACTATTGAGAATCACGCAGCCTCTCCTGTCAGAAAGTCATTAGTAAGTGGGCTCCTTCAACACACTAGGCATCTTCTGAACCATTCTTGTGATTTGAAACCTTGAGAATTTCTCCTTTGAAATTGTTGAAAGCAATTATGTGCTCAGGATAGGAGATAGCTGAGTGGGGTGGGAGGTGGGGCCACTAACATTTGATTTGGAGAGTACTTTGAAGTAAAAATGGAGAGTCATTGCTGTTACAAAAGCTGCAGGAGCATGTGTGTGTCTGTGTGTGAGTCTGTGTGTGTATGTGTGTATTTGGACATGTGTGCACTGAGTGAGTGCTGTCTTTCTCTCTTGCCTCACTCCCCACGTATATAAATGATTCAGAGTGTTATAGAAGTCTTAGCCTTTCAGTCTTAAATTGAAATTGAGTCTCTGCTTTAATCTTGCAGACCACAGCAGACTGTGGCATTAAGGTTACACGAGGATCAGAGCAGCCACTGGAGCTCTGCTGCTCATGTAATAAAAACGTAATAGACGGATATAAAGCCATGGAAATTACAAAGATCTAATATCTATCGCTCATGTTTTTTTCAGTACTATTGAGCCTCCTAGTGTGTCTATTTGCATTTTTGTAATATGGAGAGAAATCAAATATGAGAAAGTTAAGAGTAATGGTAACTTAAATGATCAGTTCCTGTGCTGATTAATTGATTGATCAATTGACTAATTGTTTTGCCTTTAAATTCTGAAAATAGTGAAATAAATAAAGTTCAAGGTGACGTGTTTTATCAAGTCAACATCAACATATATAGAATTTTATAATGATAGAAAATAGAGAAAAGCAGAAAATGCTCAATTCCAAGCTGCTGGTACCACAAGATTGTTTTGCATTTTTGCTTGAAAAGTGACTCAAAGGTTAAGATACATTTTTGCTAAACATGTACACAGTTTGAATACAAGAGTTGTAAACCAAATTGTTTGTAATGATCTTGCTCAAGAAATGAGAACCTAATGCTCTTACAGAGCATCAGATGTATCATGATGCTAATTGCCTGCTGAATAGCTGACAGTTTATTTAATATCAAAATAGTCAATCATTTTTCTAATAATAATAAAAAAAAGAAGAAACTATATGTAAAGAACACTTTCCCAAATACAGTTAAAAAGTGCTTTACATTGTTGAACTTCAAACAGCAGCAATCATCTGATCGTCTTAGATCAAGAGTCGAAATGTGTTTTTAAACTAACAATTTTAGATGTATCTAGTCAGCTGGTCGGTATCTAGTTTGAAACAACTCAATGCTCTACAAGAAGCATATGTGCGTCCATTAGATATCAAATTTTAACGTTAGCCCCACGCACCACTGGCAGCGGCTCTGCCTGAGCTCCTCTGCAAGGTTTTCTTCACACATCCCCACAGGATTGTCACTGATTGATCTGTTTGCCTCCAACTGGAAAAACACGCAGAAGGTTTTCTGTTTTTTTCTTCAGCTTTGCTTAGATTAATTACCAGGCAGTAAAAAGTACAGTGTGATTGATCAATCACTGCCATCTGCTGTGTTGAGTCAGCAGATCCTGAAGCCTCTCATCTACTGATCAATGTAGTTACGAGGTGAAAGCCTGAATAAAGTCTACATTTGTTATATAAATGTCTTTTGCAAAAGCGATTTTGCTCATTTTTACTGAAAGATAATGTTTTATTTCACAACAGTAGTAATTTAATACACTAAATCTACTGTATATGGATGTTTTTCCCACTGAGCCATAGTTTTTTTATGTGCACTAAAATTCAGCAGTTTTGGTATAGCATTTGTGATATATTTAGAACCAGATTCTTTACTTATTGTCCTCGGTTCATCTGAATCTGTGGTTAATGTCACTTCAACTGAGAATCTTTTTCTTTATTATTCCCTTATTACAGCAAAAACAATATTCTCACATATTGGAAAAAAAAGTTCTGCTCTGATGATTGAAATATGGCTAAATGACTGAACATCTTATATTTAGACAATTTGGCAACACCTCATTAAGTACTGTAAGACAGCGTGAAATTAGAAGACAAAGGATTTCAGAAATAAAACTTACAATTACATTATACAACACCACACCTGCTGACTTACCAGTGCCAAAATGTCAATCAACTGCTCCCCATACAGCACCCTTTTTTAAGTTTGTCATACAGGACAAACATCAGCTCAACTGAAGCTTGGCGGACACAGTAGTGCATTGCAGTCCATTGTTTGGTGTTATCTTCTCTCAAATATTTGAAGCAAACAGCACTCACTCCTGATTTCCCTGACAAGCAAATTGTGTTTGAAGGGTCAACACAGTTTGAGCCTTCAAGTCGAGTGGTGTGCGCTGTATCTGTGTGTGTTTGGGCAGTTTAGATAAGGGGTAGCAGTGCAGATTTTATGAGCGATGACCTGGGGAAAATGTCTGTATACACTGCAATGAGCATCTGTTCCTTTCCCTCCTTCTCTCTCCTCCTCTATCTGTCCATCTTGACTCACCTCCTCCTGTGCAGGTCCACCTGTTGAAGGACCAGCTGAGTGCGGAGGCCACAGCTCGGCTGGAGGCCCAGGCTCGAGTCCACCAGCTGCTGCTGCAGAACAAAGACCTGCTGCAGCACATCTCCCTGCTGGTTAAACAGATCCAGGAGCTGGAGACCAAGATGTCTGGACCAAACTCCAGTGAGTGGATCACTTATGAGACTCGTGCATACACATACTGTTTGCTGGAGCATATATACAGGAATGCTTGCTTGCTGACACGTAAAAGTGTACAGCTGCAGATGAACAGACTTGTGTTTGGGACACTGTCAAAAGAACGCACGTTTTTATATGAAGTGACATGAGTGTTGTGATCTGAGACACGTATCAGCCTCTACTGGCAGCCAGTAGGAAATGAAACAACAGCAACACCTCATCCCTTTCATCCCCCTCAGCAATTCTGATCCAGTTTTGGCGCAGTGGAGTAAAGAGACAGGTTTGCAGGAAGACATCCAACAAAAACATTAAGCATATGCTCATAAGTGAGCAACAGCCCATCAGTCATTCACTTAAAAGAATACTTCAGTCATTTTGTACAATAAATATGTCAAAACAATCTTAAGTGATTCTTCATTAAATCCAATTAGCTAGAGGAACTTAAGTAGCACACACCTCGGCCAAGACAGCACCAACCTCTGAATGTAGTATTTTATCAATAGGAAATGTCAAGAAATGTTTGTCCTGCCTTTGGATCAAGTTGTGCATCATAACAATAATCATAATAGAAAAATGTGGGATAACTCTGCAACATGTTTTTCACTCAAGTAAGTGCAGTTGTTTATGTGAACAGAACAAAATGAAACAAAATGATTATTTTCATCTCAGAACATTTAGAAGTTATTTAGCAAACACCTAATATACTCACTTGGTCTCTTGTCTCCAGGTCTCATTTCGCACTTAATTTAACAAGAGATTTCACACATATGATACAAAATAATCTACAAGCAACACATGCCCACTGCAGTCATGCACAACATAAATTACAGTTCAACTGTAATGTGAGATCAGTTCAAGCTTATGTAATGACTTCTTCTGCTACGTTAAGACCGTTAAAAAGGGGAAGTGTTAACAAAAGACAAGGGACAAAGTAACATGTTAGAGAGACATACTGTAACATACCTGTCCTTAGTAACCTGCTTAGTTTACGTGGCACCATTAACCATCTCAATCCTCAGCACAGGCAAAGAAAGACTCCAGAGAAAATATTCCTCTGAAGCAATATAGATAACACCTTGACTGAGTCAGCTATGAGTAGGGTACTGTATCCCTCAGGAAAGTCCTGAGTTTGCAAAAGGTGCTATCACAAAACAACAACATGGACAATGAGAAAGGACGATAGGAAAAAAGAAATGAAACATGGACATGCAGTGATGTTGCTAGGTATGTGGCCTGTGTCCCATTAAAATCTGAAATGATGCAGTAAACTCACTATCGTTGCGTCCAGGGGTTGCCGTATTATTTTCCTTGATAATGCTACATCATGAACAACAAATCTGTGTACAGTACCCTGAGAGTGAGACTTATGTTTTGGATGTCATTATCATACTGTCAGTGTTTTTGTTCTAATGCTCTGCAAAGATCTGACACCTGGCTGCCCACCTGCTCGCCTTCATTACCGGCTCTCTGAAGCTTTGTGTTCTGTCGCCTGGCGTAAACATGGCGGTGTCTGTGGTACGGCACAGAGGTTGCAAAGGACTACCAGTAGACAATAAATGTGTATTTTCAAGTGGGACAACTGCCAAGCTGTGGACTACTGTTAGAGAACAACAAACAATAAATTTGGTTGTGTCTTAGCGAGCCATTGTTGTGTTTTCATCAGCTTTTTAAGAGCGCCAGTAATGGATGTTTTGTGGCGACCTGTCACCGAGAATAGTGCCACAATAAGCCATCGTTTTTTACCAAGACAACACTGCTTTTCCTGTTGGTAGTATGCCCCCTACAAGGGTTATTTAAGACAAAACATGATCTCTAATGATCTTTAAATAACAAAACAAAAAATAACAAAGTGGTTTCTGTTTCTAAACCTAACCACACTGTTGTTAAAAAGTGAAGTTTGAACATATACATAATGATGTGCAAATATAATATATCTGCTGTTTGCAGAAACGTTAAGTGGCAGCATTTTTCCAGGCGATTATTTATTAGCGATTATTAGTATCCACTCTTGTAAATTGCACGTCTAACTCAAGATGACGAGATCCCGTTTTGTTATAATCTTAATTAGTAAAAGCAAAATATAAAAACTCAGTAAAAAAGGCAATTTTTTTTTCAAAATCCTAAACAATTAAATTTATATAGTAGTTAAATTAGATAGAGTCAAATTCCAACTGTGTGCGCACATACTTGGCCAATAAAGGTGATTCTGATTCTAGTTTACTCGATACATATAGTCTACACTATTAACATATAACATCAAACATGAGTTTCCCTCGGACCCACTCAAATGACCACCCATGGGTGCCAGAGACTCAGCCTATCAACATCACTGGACATGACAGTGACACAGATTGTAATTTAGCATCCAACGCCACCACTGACTCCTCTTGGACAACACACATCATGTTTGTATAAAATACTTGCATGTCACAGAGCAGACATTCAGCCACACTAACCATGACCTACACACTGAGAGAGCAGCTCTGTATACACTCATACAGACAGCAGGCAGACTGACAGCATTGCAAACACAGACAAGCTTCTGAATGGAAATCCCCGTATTAAAGCTTCTCTGTATCAGTATGAAACCCCTCACCGCTCTGTTTATCATGCACCACACATGTTCTGGTAGCCGTTCTTTCGTCCACGACCTCCTCTGTCTTCTCCGTCTCTCTCTCGCGCAGTTTCACACATTTTTTTAAGCGTGTTCATTGACTATTCAGAATGAGACAATCTTCTCAGCTCTATCGCAGTCCAGCCTGCCCTCCAATTGTCGCCCTGTGAGAAGCAATCTGTTGTCTTATCAGCCAACGTTTCACAGATTCAGTGGGAAAAATATTATCCAGTTGCCACGTTGTTGTCGTGTATGTCAGACATTAAAATGCACCTCATTTTGCACAAGGTCAGGAAAACTGTTCTTTGAACACTAAATCTACAATGAAATCTCAAAATATGCATAATGAAAGGCAACGGTTAAACATTTGCAGCAATAGACTTTCCTCATGGCACATTTTGACTTGTCAAACACAGGTACACAACTAATAACTCAATTATAGCTGTAAGTCATCTGTGTCAGTTTCAGAGTGCTGGCATTGTGCACACCTGAATGGAAAGGAGCCATCATTAATGTTATTAGTTACACCGGTCCTTTTTCTGCAATCGCAATGTCCACCATGAGAAAAGGTCTATTTCACAGCATTTTTACAGCATTTAGTAGAATTTTATAGATGAAATGTGGTCTGGCTACAGATGAGAGGAGGTAGGGGGATCCCATGCAGGAGGTTTAAGTCCAGGTCAGTGCTTGACCACTAGAAAGCCTCTTAAAGGAAGATATATATATAACTTTGTTGTTGTCAAATCCTGTCTGTGAGTAATACAAACGTTTGTGCTGCATTTTAATGAGTTTGATAAGCTATTAAACACGTTACTCCAGCTGGACTTCCTGGATCATATTTCATTGTCTCACCGGTACCTTAAACAAAGTGCCTCCAACAACGCAGCCCCCCTGAGCTTTTTTAACACAGGCCTGCTTTCAGTCTGAATCCCCACTAACTTTGTAATACATCTTTTAATTAGTTTTTCTCTCTCACTCTCTGTTTCAACCTGACTTTTGTCTTTCACGCTCCACGTGTGTCTGATAAAACTGCGCTGCAGATTTTACACAAGCTGTTCCCAGACTTTAAATTTGAGTTGCACAACAGAGAGGAAGCAGATTATGCTGCGGGAGAGGTTTGAGAAGTTTTTATGGATATTTTGATAAATGTTGTTACTGATTCTGAGAACACTGTAACTGCTGTGAATCCAAACTTACGACAGCTGCCGTCCTCCACGAAGCAGCGAAGTACAAACTTTTCATCTTTCATGCTTGCTAGGGGTTAGTATTTGATACTGAGAAGACAGAGTATTCCTTTAATGTATCTTTCTCTCAGTATTTGAGCTCCATATCTGTACCCATAAAGAAGGAGCGAAGCATGTTTCACTGAGCAGCCCTGATGATGATGAAATGCTTTGAAACATGTTTTTTTTTCTTGCTTACCCAATACAAAATTGATTTATTGGTAACTGAGTGATTGATTTTGTTAGAGTTTCCAAGGAGCTGCTTTCCCCCACAATTCACAGATATCTATATCACATACATTATTCTTCTGTCATCATCCAGCAGGAGGGGTGATAGCTGTTGAATTTAAATCACGGCACAGTGGGAGTTTTGAATGTGGCATAAAATATTTGATCTGTCCTTTATTCCTCATCTCTCCCTCCCTCTGCTCACGCATCACTTTTTGCTTCCTTCCTCATCTTCTCTCTCCAGTGGGATCTCAGGACAGTCTGTTGGAGATCACCTTCCGGTCTACAGTACCTCCAGTGATCTGCGACCCCACAACGCCCAAACCTGACGTGTCCGCCCTCAACCTGCCTGCACTGGGCTCCACTGACGGGACTGGCAACGCCTTCTCATCTTCCAATGGGACTCTGGGAAGCCCCCTAGGTAGGGACCAGTGTCTTCTCAAACTGGAGTGTTTCCGTTTCCTCCCAGGGCCTCCTCCTCCTCAACTCCCCTCTCCTCCTCCACGGCTAAAGGCTGACAGGCCAGAGAGCAAAGGTCAAGAGGCGCCCGAGGGCAAGTTGTTGTCCCGTGACGTCAAATCTCTGAGCTGCCTGGACTTTGCTGCGAGATTTCGCGAGTCAGGTATCGCCTCAGAGTACGAGTCGAACACTGACGACAGCGACGACAATGAGGATGATGGGGAGGACGATGAGGAGGAGGAGATGGAGATCTTTGGCTGGGGGAGGGACGAGGAGACGCTGAGGCTGCTTAATGTTCTCAACAGACAGGGAACTCCTGACTGTCTGGGAGATGAAATAGCAGTGTAACACACGAAGCTGCTCCCCTGAAGAGTCAACAGCCTTTGTACGTGTTTCTGTCCATTCACTTCAAACTACCCTGTAGGAATAACCATGTAGCGACCTAACCTCTGCCAGATGTGCACAGTTATACATACAAGGCTTACACCAATATATTGGTGTAATACTGTATAGTTGTAATTGCATATGAGAGAAGAGAAAAACTCAAATAGACAGATAACGAAGGCAAATTCAGTGCAGGCGGCAAACAACTGGGGTGACAACTTGAGTAGGCCTGATCTGGTCAAAGTACATATCATGGCCTTAGTTGGCTATTGTAGGGATCCTGAACATATCAGCCACTCAGGCGTTGTTAGGGTGAAAATTTTAACTCGTCAGAGGGAAGGCAATCTTGGTAACCTAGATGCCAGTTCCAAAAAACATGATTTACTTTATAGAAATGATGTGGCTCCATAGACTGTATAAATAGAGTGGACGTAGCCACCATGATGTCACTAATTGGTGTGTGGACTGCCGTTTTGGAGCCTCAGCATTTGACTGTAGCATGTTGGCTTTTTGGAGCCAGATGTGAACATATTCTGATGAGAGGGTGGAGCTGGGGAGGAATTAGGGGTAGGTCTTATTGCTATGCCTCTTTCCTGATTGACAGGTGGCTGTGGTAGCCACGCCCCAAAACATACCCTGCTTTATTATCTATTTTCCTCTTAATGGGATCCTAATTTACAAAATGATCACCCTCTATTGAAGGAGACATGAAACTATAGAGTTTGAGACCATAAACTCATATTTATATATATATATACGGAGGTAATAAATAAAGTTAGAACCAGGGTCATTTTCTCATAGATTCGTACAATCATATTTATTATTGCAACTATTGGAGTCACCCCCTGCTGGCCATTAGAAAGAATGCAGGTTTAAGACAGTTCCATATAGAGGCAGAGCGCAACGGATGGTTCTCTGAAAGCCACGCCCACAGTAGAGGGAACAATTGGTGCCACAATTTGGGGGCTGAAACACTAACAAAATGCCTGTAGCTAGCTGAAATAAAAGCAGTCAAAGGATTATTTTTGCAACTTATGTCTACCACAGAGGAAAAGGTGTATTGACAAAGTCAATATTTTTGGCCTGTCCCAGTGTCCCTTCTCCTTACATTGCTTATCATGGAGAAACGATCGCACTGAATGGCTAAAAGTGAAATATTTTGATCAAATCACCAGGCAAGGTCATCATTTAAACTGACAAAGATCAAAACCAGGAAATACATAGCTTAATTAGCTTCAACCTCTACAGTTTGTCAGACCAAATTAGCAATTGTAACTTATTTATGAGTGTCAGGTTCCCACAGTTTTCCTGTTCCTTCTGCTGATGCCTCACATCATAGGTTCAGTTTTTTGGTTTCAGCAGCTCTTTAAACTTAGTTCTGGGCTTTTTACCCTTTTGGTAGTGCATCCCACTACACAGCAGCTTTTTCTGTTGTATGCTAGCAGGCAGAAATAACAAGGAGGCACCTTCACACAATACAAAGTCAACAGTGAGCAAAGAATTGTTTTCCCCTCCAGTGTGGGCGGGACTTATGTGCACTCTGTCTTTATTGGCTTCACTCTTAAGACTGGGAAACTATGTCCACTTCATTCATACAGTCTATGGGTGGATTACATTACCGAATACTTATCATGCTAAACTAATGATTTTCTCCGTTGTTCACTGACTGGTGTGCTATGTGCTCAGTGCTGCCACTAGTGGCCAAGCGCCATCAGTGACGTATGTTCATTCATTTACTACACTGGATAAGTTGCTATAAGAACACTCCTTCCATTCGTTGTGTCTATTCTAACATAATTTTCATTAAGGATATAGCCTTTATATTTTATTTATCAAATTATTTATTTGCTAATATTTGACCAAGTTGTACCAAGTATCAAGATCATCAGACTGTCGTGGATCAGGTCTCTAACTTGAGTTAAACAAGTTTCAATTTCCTAATCCCTTAGCTGTGGAGCTGTATGAATGTACAGAGGCAATCAGTCTAAGCTGTCACACACACTCAGAGTCGGTGCACGTCATCAGTTAGGGTATATGTCTGTAACTGTCACAATTATTGTCTGTTTACTGCCAATGAAATGTAGTTTATTTGCAGTCAAATATACGTGAACAAAGTAAGACAATAGTTCACTTCACATTCAGTCTGAACACATCTTAGTACAGGTTAGTATCACCTTAAGTAACCTCTACCGGTCACACCCCGTTATACATGTCTCTGTGTGAACCTATTCTCTAATTTATATGCATACTCATGCATACATACTTATCCCCTAAAATCTTCTATTTTCTTTTTTTTTCAGATTTTCCTTATTACACACACAGACCTCTTATCCATATATCACACTCCCCAAATCTCCTCCCAGCTCTCTGTTGCTTAATTTCAATTTGAGATTTGGGAGTTCTGTAACAAAATCAGGGAGTTTATCTAAACGGTCTTTCCTCCTTTCATTCAACAGATTGAAATTCTAAGTCTGTCTTTATCATGAAGATGTCAGGATGTAAACGTGAAATCAAACCAAAAGTTGAGGTTAGTTCAGGGGCAAGCTTTCAATTTGTCAGGATTGGGAGCGTAGCTGTCAGTCATGCTGGCAGGAACAAGACGACAGGGTTTGGGACCAGAGAGACTGATGAGCTCGCGTCCTTGCTGGAGTGAAAAGTGACTCTTCTGATGAGCAAAGAGGAACACTTCAGCCAAATCCGCAGAGGAACTTTATTACTGTCTCTATGTTTGGCGAGGGAAAGTCCTTTCTTGAGCTCATATTTATTCAAAGACTATTTTTTGACAAAAATCTGTATCTGTACTGTATCTACAACTTTGTTTTCTACGTCATCCAACAGAAGTGTTGAACTGCTCCGTCCTTGACTCCTGCCGGCAGCCCTCTTTTTGTCTCCTCACAGTTTGTTGACTTGGTAGTCAGAGCATGTTTGCACTCTTTTCACTTGTCCACACATTTCTCTCGCTTTTTAATTTATGTAAAGCCAGGATTAGTTGGACCTCGAGGAACGCTGTTTGTTTCTTTTATTCATCCCGTAAACAAAAACTCTTCCCTCGTGCCAAAACAGCAGCTCACGGATGACAGCCAAAAGTGGTCTCATTTGTTTAAACCCAGCTCTGTGTATGGCCTCCAAGCACAATGCAGTATTAAAGTGTTCGTTTTGTTTTACGAGGAAAGCCACAGAGTTTTCTTTCTGCGTACTGTAGCGCCAGTTTATCTGAGCACTCATGTCAAATCAGTGCAGACAGGCCAATGTTTGGCAAAGGTAGATGCTGCAGAGATTTAAAGGGGAATCAGGCCAGTTCTCAATGGGCTCACTATCTTTTGCTAAGAGCTTTAGCCTGATAGGATCAAACCAATCTAGTCCAGTAAACGAACTCCCAGTTAGCCGCTTGCTTTCTGAACGTGTTTGTATTAAAGGATAACAGAGATTCAATCTGAGATATTTTTTTGAAAGTTTGTTTGAAAATTTGTATCAACTTCACTAAATCAGTCTCTCTAATGTGTGTTGGAGTCAGTGGTTCTATTAAAACTATTAGGACACGAAAAGGGGCCATTTGACATTTGGTCCCAGGTTGATGTCTTCATGGGTCCAAGATTTTGATTGAAATGAATCTGTGGAAAACGTTTGCTACCTTGAATTAACTGCATTAATTAATCTTAAAAAAAAAAAACGACCCAATCTAAAAAGGACCACGAGATAATAGGACTTAATTCAAAATACAGGCGACATGAATGGACAGGACACCAACACCATCAGCAGCATGTTGCCCCACAAATTAATGAGCAGCCTTTTTAAAAAAGAGTGTAAATGCCTCAGTGATGATGATGACGTTGCACAATTCGATTAGAGTTGGTAGCAAGTCTGCTTTGATCAGACCTGAGACCTGTAGCAATGAGAGCAGCAACCTGATCAGAATTTGATTCAGCCAGACTCAGGTCCTGAGTTTGGTTTTAAGTTACGTGGGACCAAGCGGACCCATGAAGATTTCATTTGTTGATTCAGGGTGAAAATTGTATGTATGTCCATTTTTAATATGTTCTTTATCAGAGAAATTACAGGAAATGAAGGGAGAGACAAATGGAGAATTGTATGCAACAGAAGTCCCCAGCCAAATCAAACTGTGTATATTTTGGTTCATGGTCAGCGCCTTATACACCACTAGAGTCCCTGTTATTACATTTTCCACTTGGGGTGTTTTCTTTTCATTTAAATTGAAACTAAAAACTTGCCACATTTGCTCTCAAACACACTCAAAAATTCTCCAACCCCACATTGACAACCAGTGCACTCTTAGCTTTCTCTCTTTCTCTGGCTGTCAGTGAGAGTTTGTTAGTTTCCCCTGCAGTGTTTGCTTTTCTTTTAACCCGTTTGACCCGGATGACAGGAAACGCACAGATCAGACATGCGTGTCAAACTAGCAACAGCATGAAGGATGTTCTCTCTGTCTGACACCTTCTCCTCTACAGCCTCCTCCCTTGCCTCATTATCTATCTTTTTTCACTTCACTTTTCTCATTTCTCTTCCCAAAATATTTTTTTTTTATAATATGATAATTATAACTATGACATTAACATATGAAAATCAGACTTTTCCACCTTTTCAGGGTACAAAATTTCAAGCATCAGGTGTGTCAGGCTGCTCACCAACAGGGCACAAATAAGAAAGAAGCCAGAAGATATTAATAAACAGATGTTTCATCTCCAGCCAGGCACCTGTGAACTATAAAAATGCCATTTAAATCACATTTCAGCAACTGATGCAATCAACGTCAGATAATAAGATCATTTAAAATGTAATGAAACAGCTCTTGAAATTGACCAAAAATATATTCAGGCCTGTTGTAATAAATCCTCGGCTAAATACATCTCCACGCTAATATTGCAATAATTTAAAAAGGTGACCCCCATCTCATGATTCAATAATCGAGTTTAATCAAACAATGTATTACATTATCAGGTAAGAAATTACTTTAATATCGAGCTCAATCACATTTTTGATTTATGTAGAGAGAGGTTACCTGAAAGCCTGAAGACAAGGGCGTGTCTGGAGAACAGGCATTATTAAAGTTATTATGTGAAGGTGCTATCAGTAGGTTTTTTAATTTAATTACTTTTGTCCTCTCTCTCATGCCCTCGACCCAAAGATGTGACAGTTAAAAACAGAATAAAGTCTGTGGTGTCTGAAAAAGTCCAGTGACTACACAGCACTCATTCAGCTCCTGATTCTGACGAGGTATAGGGTTGTAACGGTACATCAGTCTGGGTTCATATATCAATTCAATGATCGATGATCCAATATCATTGATGCAAAGTGAAAACATTGATGAATGTTGTCATCTTTAAGATAGGCCTTTATTTTGAAATTTCCATGGCATCATCATTTCTGTCCAAGCACACCTCCTTCTTAAACATTCAGACAATGCTAGCGGCCTAGCTCCAGGCAGACAATGGCAAACAGCCAGGGAGAAGACAATGAAGACATTTACTGATACTGTCTTGTATCAATTGCTCCGCCCTGAATTAATTGAATCAAATCAAAATGGTATTGTGGTTGAATTTGTGATACCAGCAATTGTCCAAATAATTGATACACAGTATAGTATTGTGATGAAGCTTGTGATTTACACACCTAAGATGCTTCATATAGTTAACACAAATAAATGTCTCAAATTTCACAGAGATGTCAACAAGGTGTTTGTTGCATCTTAAACTACCTGTCAAATGTTATTTTGTCTAAACCTAAATGCTTAAATGCTTAAATCCTCAGCTTTAAGCTATTTCCACAACAAATCACCAATAATTTAGAATATTCACACTAAACCAAGCATCTTATGAAGTAAGGGATGATACCCAGCAAGTACCTCTCACAGTTGTAATGAATGATGTATACTTGTCACCTGTCAGCCTATCAAAATAGAGAGTTTGCCATGGACATTTTAGGAATCTTTGTGTTCATACGTCTTCTTGCAAACCAAAGATGTGATTTCATGCAAAAACATTTGAGTTGTGTCTTCTGAAATTTTGTAGTCGGAAATGGCTTTAACTAATTACGTTGCGAGATTGAGACGGGGGGCAAAATCATGAGATTAAGGCCTTTTTTTGTCCCTGAGTCATCACCACATGCTGAGGTCAGGGGGACAGGAAATAGTCTTCTTTAGTCACCATGTAGACAAATAAAACCATTAAAATCCTGCCTCGAATGTGCTGCCACTTGGTGAAATTGACCATCCTTGCATCACTTTGCCAAGATTGGGTGAACCCAGATCTTTCTTTCCTTTGATTTCATTGCAGATGAGTTGTCAGAAAACAACACAAAGAAAACAAGTACATGTTTGTACAAGTGTACCGTATCCTCTTGGATTTGGACTTGTGCATCAAACTTCGGTTCAGACCTGTTGTACAAGTGCATTTAGTCCAGACCCTGAAGTGGTGCTTTGAAAATGTGAAGATTAGTCAAAGTGTCTTTACTTAACAGTATTTTCTTAATTTTTCTGTTCCTAAAAATACATTATCATAAGCATAGATGTAAAACAAAGAGCACCAACTCTACTTTTGGTCTCTGCAACCCTGTCTTAAAGCTATTGCTGTCTTGCATTTCTTTATTCTAAACCACATCTCTTTTTGTTCACAGCCTGCTCTTGACACTTTTCTCTATTCTAGCCTCTGGGGTAAATACTCCCTTTCATATCAACTGTATTTCTTTCACGTGTGTTCGACCTTAACCTTACTCTCCTGTCATCTCTTAAACCCAGCCCCCTCCTCCAGCCTCTCCAAAATGCCAGACATGCTGTATTTCTAAACGGTCTCTTGTTGCCGATTTATCTATTAGTGATTCATGCTGTGTGGCTGCAAAAATAAGTACAGCCCCTGGCCTTTTACCTTGACAGAGACGTCTGAGGTCTGTAATCCCCATGTGAAGGACTTGTGTTCAGGGGTTTGCAGTGAGATCACATGCAGAAGCAAAGGGAAGATTAGTTTCTTTTGTGAATTATTTGTTTGGCAGGTTCAGTAAAGTTTGAAAGTTTGAACTCATTCCTACATCCTTAACGAGTTATTGATTCAGCCTCTAATGAATTTATGGGATACAGTCCAATTCTGGCAAGAAGAAGGTGTGTGTATTTGTGGTTGCTGGTGTGCATATGTGAGAATGAGGTCAGCTATGGTCATCTACCATGCTTCACTGTCACCATAATGGGCTTTTATGCTGCGTTCCATTTACCTCGGAAGTTGAAGCTGGGAGTGACGTCATACCCAAGTTGATTGCTCTCCAGTTCAACAAGTTAGAAAACCAAAACAATATCAGTTCTTGTCAATTTAGCCATTGTAAGCAGTTGATAACTGTATTTTGCACATATGTCCACAGATAGAACTTGAAGTCAGGTCTCATCCATCTTGGATTTTTAGGGTCAGGATTAGTTGAGTTTTTCACACTTTCTCAGTTGGAAATTTGACCTCAGGGGGTGCTCCAGGTGAAATTTCATATGGAACGCACCATTAGCACCCATAGCAGACCCTCTGGCAGCCATATTTGTAGTCCTGGGCTCTAGGGTAACAGCAAGCAAGACGTAACCTGGTAAGACCATCCTGATGACAACGTAGATGACAACTTAAACGGCCATTCAGGGACTGCACTGTAGTTGATGATGTAAAATGCAGGCCGTCTTTTGCAGAACAGTAATGGCAGCTCCCATAGCAGCAAGCACTAACTCTAACATTTGTAGAGTTAACACAGCAATAAGTGAGGTTATTGCACAAACAAAGTCAACAACAATAATTAAACAAGAACAAGAGTATATAGGGAGTTTCTTGGAGAAGACGTTTTTGCCTGTCTTCCAAATAATTTGTGTTTCTGTCAGAGGAGCCTGATCACTGTAAAGGGGGGCAGCAGCAAAACATTTTTTAGCCACATAAAAATATGACCACCTATAACAAATCATCCATTAAGTGTGTGTTACATTTAGAACATTTTTTTCACAGCCTCACCTTGCCATCAGACAGCCCTCTACAGCAAGAAACTGAAGCTGCAACGTTATGCTCCCTTCAAAGCCACCAGATTGCATTGATAGAAACAGTAATTGTAGTCCACAGAACACAATGAGTCTCTGGTCTTCCGCTGTCCCTCAACTGGGTAGTTTGTAAACGTGCCGCTTCTGTTGGCTGTCGGTCCGACTGGGGAGCGTAAGATTGCCAGACTCATACAGAGAGCTTAACAGAATGTTGAGTTGACATTATCAGGATGGTCTTACTAGGCGAAGCAAGACAGTCACTGTAGTCTCAGGAACTCAGTGGGTTCCTTCATACTGTAGGTGTTTCTTTTATCAGACTTTCTGAAAAGCTAAAACAGGTTCCTATAATATTCTGTTCATACTGCAAGATAAATCAGTATTGATTTCTGTACTTGATAGGAACACTTAAATCTACTTTTTAAGTCATGCCAGATGCAAATACTAATTTTCCAATTTTTTTTTTTTTAGTTTGCTTTCATATACTTTCATGCACCATTGAACTTGACCTCATGGAACCTTATTTAACGTAATGTTACTGGTATGACTACTTTGGAGTTGCCATGTTACCCACAGTACAAAGCAGCTCGCTTTTTTCCATAAGAAAACTGGTTACTGTGGTGATGAGGCTCCAGAAAGTGGCCATTTAATCACATTTGCTTCCTGCTTGAATACATTCTGGCTGCTGTAGCTTGAGTACTTTCTTCGCCTATATCTTTGCTGCAGACAGTTGAGGCTTGTTAAGTGACATAACACTACGCGACACGGCTGATAAGTGTTGCGTTTCAGCTTTTAAATTGGATCTCATCCACAAATTAGTCTCTCTAGCGAGTCTTATTTAAAAAAAGTAATCCTAAAATTGTCCCCTCTTGTGTTACTTGTTGACTGAAACCTTTGGTCCATAAATTTATGTTATATTTTTGTGTTATTCTTGGTCTTTTAAACGATTCAATTTCACTCTCTGGTATCAAGTGTTGAGTCCAGTCTGATCTCAAATCTTTATCCCTGTCTCAGTTTGTCTCTCTCACACACTCTGTGGTTTCCTCCCTCCTCTCAGCATTAATTAATTGTCTGATGGGGCTTGTCGTTGCCATCTGAGGGCCACGTTGCCAACCAACCCAACCAAGCGGAGCAAGCTTTTGGTGACTTGTATCGATTTCCCCGTCACAGGCATGTGTTTTTGAAACAGGGGTTAACCACTGGGACAGCAAGAGAGCAGCGTAAATCAATACGCTTCTTTACAAGCGCAGTCTGTCACCTGCAGGGACACACTTAAATACACACGCAGACAACCAAAGTCTGACATACTGATACATAATTGGTTATGACATGTTCTGTTCAGTCTTTAAGAAGAAGAACGGTGACACTGTCTCATTACTTTGGCTCTGTTTTCCAGCTAATTGGATGTCAACTTCAAAATGAGGTTAGTGACAGTTACAGTAAAAGTGTTTGAGGATGTTTACGTCCATGTTTGGTGAACAGTTTAGAGCTTATAGCCTTTTCAAACACTTTCTCCAGTTTTAAAGACAGTGCAGCAGGACAGTGATTCGAAACATACTGGGAAGGGAATGAAGGAGTTCTTTGGGCTCAACGAACTTTGTTCATCATTGGTTGAGTCAGTCACATGACCTCAATCCAACTGATCTTGCGCTTCACTGCTGAAGACAAGACTGGAGGCAGATAAACACATCTGTTTTGTCTCACAGTGAACGTTGTCATATTACCCACCACTGGTGGAAACCTCATGCTTATCTATTAATTTTAGATCCAAACAGCTGGAGTACAGCCGACACAGCAAAGCATTTGCCACTTTGGCTGAAGTCAGTGGATATCTCTGTCTCTGTCTCCAGGCCTTATCACCCAACATCAGAGGCTGATTTCACAATGCGAATGTGGCTGATTTCCTGCAACCTAGTTCCAAAATCTGATGGACAGCCTGAAACCAGAAGAGAGGAGGCTGTTAGAGCAGCACATTAATGTTCGTGGTTTTAGAATAAGACTGTACTTGAACTTTCTGGCTACATTATACATTTGAGATTAGCCAGCAAAAATCTGAGTCTGACGCACATGCCCCACACATGTACAAACATGGAGTGCTTAATGTGCCCTGTGCTAGTGAGGAGTTGGCTATGGTTGTTTTGTTAATGTGAAGTAGTGCTGACAGAGACGTGAGGAGTTAGTGGGTCACGTATAAACAAACACACCATCACAGTGCTGAAATGAATGACCATGTCTGCACCTGAGGAGCAGAGGGAACAGAGGACGTTAAAAATGGAGCAATTAATCGTCTCACCTCAGCATTAATGATCAGAGCCAAACGGGACTCTACCAAACACTACTCTCAGTTTCACACAGAGAATATAACAATCTTATATAATTTATATTAGTGTAAACGTGAGTCTTTGTATTTGTCAATGTTTGTGTTAGGATCTAGATTGTCCCTTATCAATCTTGTATTTCTCAGCATTCAGTGTACCTTGGGGCTAAAGCAGTGGGTTGATTAATCAGTAACTGAGAGTAAATTTCAAATTTTGAATCTTAATTAATTGGTTTTAAATTCCAAATATTTGCTGTTTTCTTCTGTTGTATCATTGTATATTGAACATCTTTTGGATTGGACAAAACAAGCAATTTGAAGCCATCACCTCGAGCTATAAGATGTTGTGATGGGCATTTTTCAACTTTCCTGACATTTCACAGGTTCCAACTATGAATAGCTTACTCAAAAAATAATTGACAAATTAATCAATATTGAAAATGATCCCTAGCTGCAGCCCATTTGGCTTTGTTTCTATCCAGTGTAAGCACAGTCTGCTGTTGTTTATACTGCTGGTTGCTGCCCTCTGCAGCATTACACTCGCAACCCCTGACCGCATTTTCCCACTAGGTCATTGGATTTGAACTGGCGACCTTCCACTCACATCTCTAACCTCTTGGATGCCACTGCAGAGTCAGATTAGACTTCCTTGTGGAAGCACTTTTTTTCTTTTTTTTTACATTTGTCTCCCCCTTCACACAAATATTTCTTACACATTTAGAGGCAGCAGAGACTTCAGCAAAGCTGCGCTCGTGTTCTGACTGGATTTCTGCTCTGTGTCAACATCTGGACGTGGTGGCAATCTGCTTTGATGTTCCCATGATGCAGAGCTAGAGGCCATGCTGAGCTGCAGCTTGGCATGGTACATAATCTGGAACATGTGGAGCTTCAGATGTAAAAGGCTAAAAGAGCAAAGTGGTCTTGAACTACAGTGCAGCTGAAGGCCTGTCTCAGGCACATCTGTCTGTCAGCCTGTCTGTTTTGTGCCATTTCTTCTCATTTTACGCAGCTTCCTTTGTGTTTCTTTGCATATGCGTTGGCAGAGCTGACAACACACACACACACACACACATTTGAATTAAAATGGAGGTGAATGTCAGCATCAACCTTAGAGAGACCAACTCCCACTGAGGCAAGTAAGATCTGAAGGGGAAAGACAAGAGACACCTTTGATCGTTTTAACTTTTAGTCAGCAATATTTAAACTTTCATAGTGTTTGATGTGTAATATTAAGGCTCAGAATAAGACACTCAGACACATTGAAGCTCCCCTTGACTCACTCTCTCTTGTTAAGAACAAACTCAGATTGACAAATAGTATTGAACGCAGTCTGTCTCACTTGTGAGGCCTTTCATGCCTTTAATTAATTGCCTCACTGCAGTATGCCCAAAAGTATGTGGACGCATATGCTTGTCCACATATTTGTGTGTACTTTTGTTTGATCTGAGGCTATTTTTTAATGACTTTGAACTAGACGAACTAGACTGCTTAGTTCAGATCAAGGGACATCTTCAACTTTTTGTCCCTTTCCTGTTTCAACATGAGACTACTGTGCAAGCCAGGTCCATGAAGAAATTTCCCAATTTGGTGTGGAAGAACTTGATTGGTCTGCAAAGAGCTTTGACCCCAACTCCATCCAACACCTTTGTGACGAACTGAAACAAGCCAGGCTAAGTCACCCATCATTAGTGGCCTACCTCTTGTTGCTGAATGGGGGCAAATCCCTGCAGCGACGTTAAAAAATCATGGAAAGACTGAAACCAGAGGAGTGGAGGCAGCAGATAAATGCCCATGGTTTTGTAATGACATTCTCAATTATTATGTATCATAAACTTTTGGCCACATAGTGAACCTAATCCTTAACAAAACACTAACCTGAACCCCTAATTTAAACCTAATCCTCGCTCAATTAAAGGCCACATTGTAATCCTAAAATCCTGAATTCTGCCTTTGGAACAAGCCAGCACTGGCAGCATAATTTCACTGTTTTTATTTTACAAACATCCTTACAAGGATTGAAGTACAAGGCTGAAAACACACAGGCAGACACAAAGAGAATCAGAAAAGAGAGAGAGAGGCAGAAGTAACCCAATGTCCGGGGATGACAGACACGTTATTTTCCTGCTGCCTCGTTTCCCTTGCAGCTTTATTCATGGCTACATGTACGTCTGTGCCTCAGACGCACACACTCCAGGGAGCCTTGGGGTCAGACAGACAGTGATGTGGCAAATGGCTAAATGAATTATTGATCTGAAAACTTTGATAGGGAGGAGACTGAAGGCACCCAAACATGTCTGGCTATAACCTGTAGTGTGTAGTCAGCTGTTTTAATGCTCTCCCATTTTTTTATCTCCTGAATTTTGCTGTCTTTGTCAGAGTGGGCAATATAACCTAAGTTTTAGATCACTCTAGTTTTATATATTTGTAGATGAACAGTGTTGTCCTTATGTCTGAGCAAGCCCTGTAGCTCAGTTGTGATGTTTGTATTTTCAAGTATTATGTGATGAAGTTTTGTAATTTGCTGCTTCTAGTTTGGTCAGTAATTTCCCAAAATGTTTATGAACAAGAGCCAGCAAATGGACTGAACTCCTTCCATGTGGCTATGGGTTTTTACATGCATGTGGAGAGGCTAAGCATGGTATTACCGTAAGAGTAGTAAGTTAAAGAGAGCAAGCTTTTCCAGCTGAGAAAAACTTACATTTGTTCCCTTTAATTAGAGCATGTCATGTGTGCTGTGGCTGCAATGCATTGTGGTCTGTTGAGGCCGCAGTGAGTCGAGAAGTTGGCACAGCATCTCAACATCTTATATGATGGGTTTCTCCACATGCGTCATTGTTTTTGGAAAGATCTCAATCTGAGTCTGAATCTGAAAAGAATGTCAATAAAACAGACATTTACTGTTGATGCTCTTGCGCCAACACTTTTATGGCTGAGGCTGTACTGGAAATATGTCGACAAAATATACTGAGAGTCAGAAATACTCAAACTCAGAAATGCTAAATATGTAATTTAATGGCAGTGTTGGCCAGTCAATCCACCACTTTGTTCCAGACTGAAATATCTCAACAACTATTGAATGATTTACCATGAATTTTGGCTCATATATCCATAATGTCCAGAGGGTCAATCCTATTGACTTTAGTGATCCCCTGACTTTACATGTAGCGCCACCAGCAGGTGAAAGTTTTCACATATCCTGTGAAAAATGAAAACCTCTACTGGATGGATTGGCACAAAATTTGTACTCAGACTGTCTCACACCACCATAAAGTTTGTGGTTTTGAGTAAAATGTCTCATCTACCTCATGGCAATTCATCTGATTTAACTCCCAGATGAACTGCCATGAAATTTGGTACACACATTTGTGTTACCCTCACCCTCAAGATATATTACAGTAACTTTAAATCTAGCTCCATTATCAGGTCAAATTTGTTTGGGCTAGTATACATTATATCTGCTAGCACTGTGATTATGCGCGAACATAAGCATTAAGTGTAGAGCACTGCCTCCCAGAACCACTAGCATGGCTGCAGACTCTTAGTCTAACTCTGATTTATATGTAACCTTTCGTGCTAAGTGTCTGCACACCCTGGAGTTGCTGACTTTTGCGTGGTTGGACTCTTTGGTGCCCCGGAGTTCTATACGCCCATTAGTACATGCATTGTGCATGTTTTAGCAATGATTTTTGATAAATTACAAAGTTTGTGACAGTGAGTGTTTGTCCAGTCTTATGAAGAACATTTGCCTCCAGTCTTTATTGTTGACCTGGTAGAAACATTCTCTTATGGGAAAATCTAAACTTCAGCACAAATTTCCACCCACAATCACTGCTCCGATTACTGTGCTGTGTCATGTCTGCCTTTGCCTTTTCCATGGTGTGTTCTGTCCTTTTGTAGCCTGAATGGCTGACCTGTTGTCCAGAGGACACACTAATACCAGTGTACATGTTTGTGTCATTGAGAGACGCATTAGTCAGGTATAAGGATACTCTGGCTGCTCTCTCAAAGTTAGTGGGAAAAAAACATCGTAATTGGATGTCATTTTCTATAAACAGAGGAAGTACAGCTCAGGTGTCTAATGGTGTTTGCAAGGTCACAACAGGATAAGAGGTGAACTGCTTGCAAAGGCAGCCAAAAATAAAAAATACTCTGTTTCACTTCACACAACACTTCTCTCAGTGCTGCCACTGGTGGCCAGGCATAATGTAAAAATTGCTCCAAATGCAAATTTGAACCTGCTTGCCTCATTATTTCATGCAGATCAATGTATTATTCTTTAAAACTCCAGTTTCAAAGAACATGAACAAATGGAAAATGTGGACAATACTCACAAAATAGCTTCCAGTGCACTTTAATTACTACATTAAGAATCAGTGCCTGTTATGTTTGTATTGTGCATGCACACAAGGATGATGCGCTGCTGCTGCTGCTGCTGCTCCTGGATTGATACTATTCTGCCAGGAAATGTAACAGTGTGCCCACTACCACACTAAATACATGGTACTAAAGAAAGAAAATTCTTTTGTGGCAGAGATCTGTCTGTCAAACCCTGCAGTCTCTCCCCCTGTCTGTCTGAGGTGCCCTAAGATGATTTGAAGGCAAAGGCTGAGACTGAGTTCACCTGCAGTAATTGCTCTTCTATTAAGCAGTTAGGGTCATCTCACCCTGCTTACAAAAATGTAATCTGTATTGGATTCAGTGGAGATTACTTGGGATTATTGATTGCATGGTCTAAGTTTTATGGCAGAGCTTCATTAGTATTAGTTATGATGGAGAATTTTAGCTTTGCACAGAGACTTGTTTCCAAGTTTCATTAGTATTAGTTTCACTTGACAGTTTTGGTGCCATGCAGCCCTAAATGCTGCTCCTGCCAATAAAAAAAATCCCTAAGGGAAAAACAGAGACGTAGTGTGTGAAAAGGTTACTTTAGGTAGAAGAGGAAAAGGTAGAAGAAGAAGAGGAGGAGAAGGAGGAGGAGACAGGTCGGTTTTGTTAATGGGGCTTCTGTTTTCCCCAGAGACCGAGGGTCAGATCGGGAGGCTCAGCCTGTCACGACAAGATAGATGCTGACTGATGTTTTTTGGGATGGAATTCGAAGTTTGCTGCCCTGCTCTGTTTACGATTAGGTAGCGACTGTTTAAGAAGAGGAGGGCAGGTCGGCTGTGACACAGGAGGAAAAGAGGTCAGCTTCGTAGATGGAGCCTCAGTCATCTGCAAAGTTCAGAGTTTACTGCTGTGCTGTCACTTCCTCCTGATGCACCACCAAGCGCAGGAGAAAAAGCATATTTTGGCTGTTAATGAGATTAGATAAATGTGAAATAGTGTCCTGAGGGGAAATTAGGCTGGAGAATAATGTAGATAAGATGGAGACAGTGTGTGCTGAAGATAATACAACTAATTAAAACAACTGCACATTGACAGTCAAGCAGGAAATAAATAAATCACAGTATGGAATTTTAATTTCAAGATGTGAGTTTAGTCGATTATTATGTTTTTGTAATTAATAATGTTTGACTGCTTTTTACTTTTTCTGCCATGCAAGCAAATGAGGAGTTAGTTATGACTCTCTTAGAGGCAAGGGTGGAGGTAGTGTTACATTTATTGATCAAGCACCGCAATACCTGTTAAGCAGGTGGTTGGGGTGGACAGTTGGGGGTATTAAGTGTCTGATGTTGACACCAGAGATCAATGTTTGCATCCCAGCTCCCACTGTCAACACTGGCTCCTTTTACCCTCACTGTTAGTTGCCTAAACTTAGCAAGACCTTAGTTTGAATCCTTCAGGGCTGTAAGTGTCAGTTATTTTCATAATTGATGTATCTTCCAATTATTTTCGTAATTAATTCTTAATTTCTGACATTTGTTTGTAAAATGTCAGAAAATAGTCAAAATTATAACTTGTCCATTTTCCATCACCCCGAGGAGATTATGTGTTATTTTGTCCAAAACCTGAAAATATTTAGTTTCTATTCATGTAAAACAAAGAAAAATTACAAATCCTCACACTGATGAGGCTGGAACCAGGAAATGTTGTTGATGTTGCTGGGTTTTGTTTTGGGTTTTTTTTTTTTTTGCTTGAAAGGAACCCCAAAATTTTATTTGATCATATAATAGTTGCAGGTTAATTTCAGCAAATGTAGACAAGCAACTAATCATTACAGCTCGAGTTGGTTTGGCAACATCTGTAGTTACTGGTGGTAACACTAAGCAAGTCATAAAAATAAAAGTTGGAAACAAGCTTTTAGCAGCTACATTGTCAAAAATACAACAGAAGATGATGAGCAATTTGTGTATCTTTGTACATCGCAGACTCAACGTCTTCTTTATAAATCTCTGTTGCTTAACCAAAGCATGTGCACCATTTGAATTCAGTGCGGGAATGGCGTAGTTCGTCAGTGCAAACAACTATGGCAGAATGCCTGACAGCCATATGTTGGGTCTGACATGATAAGACACTGATTGATTGGTTGCAACATTAAAGGGACAGTTCCCCCCAAAACAAAAAAAACATATTTTTCCTCTTATCTGTAGTGGTGTTTATCAGTTTACATTGTTTTGGTGTGAATTGCAGAGTGTTGGAGATATCAGCCATAGAGACATCTGCCTTCTCTCAAATATAATGGTGCTCAAAGCACTTAAAAAACAGACCTTGTCGTGAGCAGTTTAATGTAGGAACTTTTTTCTCTCAGCTAAACTCCACCTTCCACTTGTATCACCTAGCAGAAGGAAGCCTGTATCCACTGCTAGCTCACCCAGCGCTGCTGAGTGAGCAAGCATTACAGCTCAGTCGAGGAGGATGCCATTAATGTTTACATCTCATGCTGTCGCAAGCATGAGCCTCTCGTCAACAAGTTGATACAGAAAGTGTCAAACATGGTATGTAATTGGTTAGGCATGTAGACTTGTTTAAAACATAACCTATAAAGAAATATTACAATATTCTATTGAGAAGAAATACATGAATAGATGTTTTATTTGCATTCTCATACCACCATACCAAACCTTAAGTATGTAGACATCCCTATATACACACACTAGCAAATACACACAAATAAATGTCTCAAAATACAGTATGGTATCCTACCTTGACCTCGTAGAAGGCCCCAGATATAGTAAGGAAAAGGTATTTTTACACTTACCTTCAGCATTAATAGTTTCCTGTGTACAGAAAGCTATGAATGTTACGTCTGATCCTCCATAAAATTGGAAGTGAAATCCAGACGGGGCCCACTTTCCCAGTAAAAAAATGTCTAAAAGCCGGCACAAAGTGATGATGTGAGAGGCAGCGTGTCAGTCAGGGTTCAGTCTCATAAATCAGCAACTTCTTCCATTAATCTGGTCCTGCACACGGCCCCTCATCAGTCTGAGACAGACCCCCACCAGAGCCCACCCATTTTAATCATTCATGTAATAATGAACTCAGGTGAAAAATTGATGAGTGGCTCTACCTCTTGTCTGTGTGTGTGTGTGTGTGTGTGTGTGTGTGTGTGTGTGTGTGTGTGTGTGTGTGTGTGTGTGTGTGTAGAGGAGGTACTTTTCTTACCTCAGACATGATTGGCCCAATTTACACTAATGCTTTTCCTCGTTCACACACACACACACACACACAAAGACACACATGCATATCTTAATGTAGCCAAGTGAGGAGCTCTAATTTAATACATCAGTGATAATGACCCCGTCTGGCCTGAGGATTAGCGTGTTTGTGTGTTCAAGTGAGTGTGTTTCAGGTCACTCATCCTCTCAGCCCGGCACTCGTTTCTCACATATTCTGCCTTCACAGCGTCTCACTCTGACGCAGCTTTGTCCTGATCTGTTGCAACACATCATTGTAGCACTCTGCTTTTCTGGTCGACAGGAAGGCTCAGTCAAATCAGTGTTTTAAATGGAGAAAGAGGTGAAACTTAAGAAATTTAAATAAGCACTGAAAAAATATAATTTCCATCATGATAGACTGAAAAAACTTGCATCTCAAATATTTTGTTGTTCCATTATTTTATTACGTTGGCACATAAGTGACAAAATTAAAATTTCTTTAGCATTCGTCTCCATTATTTTCTTCACTTTTTTGTAAGCTGAAGGTCTTCCTGAGCTGTTCCTGTTTACATTAAACTGTTTTAGACATCTTGCAGAGGAAAAGAGGATTATTTTTTTCCTGTCTGTACATCTGAAGGCTGGAACATACTATTCTGGGCTTCAAATACATGATTATATACAAGAGTTATTAAAAGATGTTCATGTTGCTGGTTCTCTATTTACATACATCTTGTATAACATTTGGGGTTTTTTTCTTTTCAGTTGTGAGATGTATTTTGTGTATTTTTGCATGAAAGATAGTTCTTTCTTTATCTAGTCATCTTAATGTGTCCTCAAAACCACTTGTTATAAAACAAAGTACAGTTCTGCCAATAGGGGAAATTTGTTTTGAGTGCAGTTTTCTATGTTTATTGAATTTCTGAGAATTCAATCTTAGTGGCATGGAAAAGGACAGAACAAGCAGATCAGTGCACTAGCATCAAGAAAATGGCTCTTTAATATTTCCATTAAGGAGGTAATAACTGTGGTTAGTTGGTTTGTCTATTTGTTAGCAGGATTACAGAAAATTACTGGCAGATTTTCATAAAACTTGGTTGAAGGAAGTACCCATTCAATTTTGGAGTGCAACCAAATCATGGGGAGGATACTTGAATTATGTTTCACCTTTGTTAACGTTGTGAGATATGACATTTGACCATGGCAAAGGTCTGCGTTCTCTGAGGGCCCTTCTGGTTCTTGTTGTTTCTGTCTTTTTGGAAACAGTCTCAAGTTGTGAATTTGCTAAGTTGCTATGTAACTTTAGATGTTCAAACTTTCCTCTTGTCACCATGTTGACTTAAAGGTTGAGCTTAACAATTAATTGACCTTGGAAACTGCTGTTAACAAAACAATCGCAACTTAAGGACCAGAGTTTATAGAGCTTTTGAATGAATGAGTTTGAGATCGTACGAACTCCAGAACTTTGCATTGTAAATCAGTGATACTATCTTACTCCATTTCTGAGATTTCTGATTAGTTTCAAGAAAATATAATGCCAGGAACAAAACAATTAGACTTATCTATCGCTGAAAAGAAGAAAATGAGTGTGTGTGTGTGTGTGTGTGTGTGTGTGTGTGTGTGTGTAAACGTGTAAAGGGCTCACTCAATGTGTGTGCACCGTCTCAGTGACAGAAGTGGGTTACACTCAGCTAAGAACAAAGCTAAGAGTTTGGCACTTTTATAGGTGATGCCAAAGCTGAGCAGAGCTAATTACAAGCTCACGCTGGCTGCCTGGCAGAGTTGAGCCGAAGTCACAGCGAGGGCGTTTGGAACTGATTTGGCCAATTACTAGTTCCACATGATGAAAACTGTAATCATAATTACATCGTTATTCATCATTACTCCTTATTAAGATAGAGAATGTGACCCTGCAGTGAAAAATATACATTATTTATCTGTAGCTGAGGATGACATCCTGTTAGACAGTGAAATCACAAATGTCTGTCTCGAGAGAGATATTGCATGTGCTTGCAGGGCTGATTTCTTTTCACTTGTCTAAAGCAGCAGTTCTGCTAGTTCACCTGTTACAGACAAATCCCTGCACAGTTCCTGTAAACTTTGCTGTTAGCCAGTCCCTGCTTCGTCCATGACAAACAAAAGGCATGTAAGGTCTTTGGTTTTTTTAAAAGCACTCGTCTTCTACAGGACATTCACCAAATTGACCGCGGAAACCACCGGAATACCCAGAGATTCAGTCAATTACACTCTTTATAATAAGGGTTCTTCCTGAAGGGCTGAGGTTCTACCCAAAACCATTTGCTTATGGAGAATAATTTTTTTTTAAGATTAAGGTTTCCTTTTTGGAAGGAAAAGTTCGTCAAGGATTGTTGAAAGTTTGGGTGTTAAAGATCCTTACCCTCAAATATTCAAATGTTTACCTCTGTTTTAAATGTAGTTGTATCTGGAATACCCTGAATCAGTTCATTTGATTATGATCTGCCATGGATGATATATTTACCATCACATCACAGCCTAAAGTACCATGTGGTCTGCCAAAAGTCTCTTTTTTTTTTTTCTTTTCTTTTTTTTATGGGTACCTGGAACTTGGTACTTTGTATTCAGTTCTAATTTAGAAGTGAGTCTTGGTTGCCAAATGACTGCACATTTGAAATAGTGAAGACTGTTGTAGCAGTGATTTCAAGAAATCACCACCCTCATAAAACGTGATTGTGAACCATGAGTGTGTTAAACTAAAACCATTTTTAGTGGGAGAGATCTTTGGGCAGTTAATAACTATATTTGAGCCCCCTTGGGTGGATTCTAGATGAAACCCTTGGAAGATTATTAGCAACCCTAGAAGGTGAAAAGGTTCTGGATAGAACCCTCACAGAGGTTTTTGGGTGGAAGCTACATCGTGGAAGGGTTCTCTTTAGTAACGTCTCAGGGGGTTTCTGGGTGGTACATCTGTCTTTGTTGGGTTCTTGAATGACCCCTCTGAATGGTTTCCAGGTAGAACTTTTATAAAAGATTCTACCAGTAACCAAAAAGGGTTTCCCTGTGGGGACAAGTTAAAGAACCCTTAATGGTTCCAGTCAGCACCATTATTTCTACGAGTGTACTTTAATTATTGACTAGATTTTTTTGTGATCTTTGAAGTGAAGTGTATACATACAGTTTCTGTGCGTGCTCCTCAGAAATAGCAGTGCCTGGAGTGATGTTGTCAAATTTGCTCACTCTCTTTGATCGGTAATCCAAAAACCCAAAGGTTCTCAATGAAGGGTTATAAAATGGAGAGAAGAAAAAAAGTCCTTGTGTTTGAGAAGCTGAAACCAGAAGATGTTTGATATTTGTATGTAATTAATGACTAGATAATCACTCTAAATTAGGGATAACCCGATCAAGTTTTATTTGGCCCTGATTGTAATACGAGTCCTTTAAAGGATTACTGCCCATTCCAAGTCCAGTCTAATGTTTCTGTTTTCCAAAATGTTGATTAAAGATTTATCTGACATGTTGAAATAACGGCTGAAGCCAGCTTGATATGGCACTTTATTTTTCACAAGCTACTTGATCCAAATACTGAAGGTCCTGATTCAAAACTACTACACTGATAAGCTTCAATTATTGATATGTATTGAACTGAAGTTCAACTAAGAGAGTGACGCAATCAGCTACAGAGAAGACAGATTACTTTGTTGGACTTTTCTTGGACATTTTGCATAGACAGCATAGCAGTTCCTACATCTGCCAGCACACACCTCCATCCACATTAAAACTCAATTCCTTTATAATAGCATGTATACATGTATAGCTTATTTAACTGTTGTTAATTAATTTCATTAATTTTTTTCGACTTTCTCTCAAAGCTTGAAAGCAGTCTCATACCTCATCAACTAGTTTTGTTTGTATATACTTTGGAGCACAAAATAACCTACCTGTTCACAGGAGTTTGGTATCTCATGTTATGCTTCTGAGATTTTTTATAAAGACACTAACAGAATAGACTAAATTATAATTATACTGTAGGATTAACTTGAACATTTCTTCTGGGTAGATTTTCCTATTTCGTTAGTGTTGCAGAAGATTGCATTATCATTTCATTTGATTCCGCTCGGCCGCTCGCTGCTGGTACATGAGTGGGAGTGAGAGCTCTCTGCTTTAGTTTGTTAACCACTTTGTTTTGCGCCCATTAAATGACTCTGTTAACTGCTATGTTTCTCTTCTTGCTCTCTTTCCTGCTTATTCTGCAGGGTGTGGAAGGGACTGATTACATGTGATGAAATTACTGGAATTTAGCAACAAATCTGAGAGTGTGGAGGGATTACACAATGAATTCTATACTAACAATAGCCTCCCCAACTCTTCTTTCATAGCAGCATGAATGTTCTGTGTCTGTGTTTGTTTATAATCTTACTGTTGTTGAAATAATGTTGTTAATCCACAGAAGCTCCTGAAGAAAGACAGAAAGAAAGAAATCCTCATTTTAGCGTTAATGAACGATAATTATTGCAGATGGAGTCCTTCTGGCATGTTTGTAATTAAAAGACAATATAACACACAAACACACACACACACACACACACCCTGAAACGTATACAGTAATCTACCAGTGTAAGGCAGTCCTTAAGAAGAAAAACAATCAGGCTGCAGAAGTTTTTGGAGTGAAAGTCTCTTATTTTCACTCAGATTATGGCCTCTTTTAGTCAGAAAATAATCCACAAACAATCACCCAACCTCTGTCTCAATACAGTGCAGAGGATTTTAACTTTGGAGGTGCACTGGAAGACGTGAGGCAAACATACTGCATGGCACCAAAGGGAGAGGTGCATGCTGGTGTTCTGGAAGCGACTGATTTTGCCCTAATTAAGGTACTTAGGCTACCTCTTCTCTGAGTCACATCGGTGAACACACAGCCATGATGCACGTATTTTTAGATTCAGGGTGACGTACATTTCCCAGGGAGATCATTATTTCAGATATTGAATAAACGTCCATAAACCCACTTATTAGAAATCATAGAAAATGTGTGACAGTTCAGCTAAAATATGTTTAATTTAGAGCAGTCGTCATTGAAATATTACCTCTGCTGAAGCTGCAGTGAGGGGTGATTTACTTCTCTAATTTTAATGCTTCGGTTGGTGAGACAATCCACCTGTTTCATCAGCCTGACTCTCAGAGGGGCTGCAGCACAGAGGGCTGTCCCATCTCCACAAATTGGGAGGACTTAGATTAACTGTTTGCCCAAATGAAGTTCTCACTTGTGAGGTGTAGGCACTGCTGGGAAATCTCAGCAAAGGAAGTGACAAATCGAACAGAGCGTCTGTTAAACGGCAGTGAATGAGTGTCCTGTCAGGAGGAAACAGGACTCACTAGCATTAGATCTTTCAATTTGTGGGTACTGAAGTAGCATTATCTCTAGAGAGGAGTGGCAGTGTCTTTATTTATGATTCAACCCACACAGAGAGAGAGAAAGTAAAGTGTTCACCAGCCGCTGTGATAGACTGAGGAGCCTCAGTTGCAACTGGTGTGTCACAAGTTAGAGGAAGAGAGATGTGGAGGTGGAGAAAGTTAATTTAACAAGGACACAAGTCAAAGGAGTCATGCTGACAGTATGAATAAAATTTAAATTTATGTCTTCTCTGAAGTACTTTGGCTGGATTGTGAGATTGGAAGAGGATAACAGCTCGTGCCTTCTGTGTTAAACTGGAATACATAATTCTCAAAGGGTTTTAATTGCCGTGTTGTTTTGTTTTTCAAATTTCCCAAAGTTTTACAAGGAGTTGGCGATGTAGACCGACCTACCTGCTACACTAACACTTACATAGCTCTTAGCACTAATTGTGTGTAGTCAGGCTTTGAGTCAGTTCCCTGGACTCACAAGGATCTGCCAACTGCACACAGCAAGCTGAATATCTAGATAGAAAGCACATTATCTACTGTAATGTTGTTGGGGGTTTGTTAAAGTAGTATTTGGATAAATTTCACTTTTAGTAGAAGAAATAACATCAAGGTAATAATTTGATGACTGTTGTTGTGTTTTTTCACAGTGATGAATTTTTCTTCTTGAACATGAAAGTGGTCCCTTGTTCTGGAAAATAATCAAAAATCTTGGCACATACTTGTTTGATTTTGGGGTCTCTCCATTTTTTTATTTTTTGTTTTGTTGGTATAAAAATTGTGCTGTCCAGAAGCTGAGTGAAAAAACACATACCATCTAACCTCAACATGCCCAGTTTGACTCTGACAGGGGACATTTGTTGCACCATTGCACCAAAATTGGTACCACGCCATTAGCTGTAACTTGAATATCACTTGTGTTGTCTTTTGTTTTGGAATACACTAATGGTATATTTCCGACATCACCTCCTTCATTGCAACTCACTTTGGGTGGGGTCAAGCTGACCTCTACTCACTGAGCATGCTGGCATTTGTGCGCAGCACTTTACTCAACAGACTGAGAGAATGCCAAATTTGCATTCGTTTAGAGTATACAGGAGCCTGAGCAAAGAGTTTGAGAGCTGGCTCAGGGACAGTCCAGCAGAGAAATGGTCATAAATAGTGATGATAAATCTCATCTGTGTGTAAATGAGCCAGACTGAGACACCTGGGCTCATTTCCAAACAGCAGATTTCACCTTTCCAGCAGCATGGGTTGCTAGAAGACTTGTTAAGGGAAAAGCAGCAAAACAGTAAATTTTTAGAATTATACATAAATGTCCTAGGGCATGTTACACAAACATCTTCCCCTTCTAGTGTCCTTCATTAAGCCCTCCAAGGGGCGTACTACATTACAAAGTCCATCCATTACCTTTCCATTAGGAGTTAAAGTGGGAGGAATATGTGGCCTCGTTGTCTGGGGTGATCAATAAGGATGTTTTATAGCCTGTGCAATGTGAAACTATTGATCTCGGGATGACTCTGTGACCTTGATATACAGTCAGTACACACTGAATGACCTTGGCAGACAGGCACAACATTGAACAAAGACTTAAAGCATGTAAATGAAGTGCCTTTTGTATCACATTAACAAACAGGCAAGAAGGTATTTACATACACTGTCCTCTCAGTTGGTCCTCTAAGCTTAACCACTGGCTAACAGTAGGGGAGAAACTGTTGACTAAATTCACTGTTTGGTTTGACAGAACAACAGTGGTCTCACGATTTGGTTCATTTTTTGACACAGCAAAAAATTAAAAAGGTCAGAGAAATTTCCTTGATTTTTAAATTTATTTAAATGTTATTTTTATTTATTAAAACTAACATCATAAAGTGTGATATATTTTGACTAGGCTACTTTCACTATACCTGAGTGACCCATCATCTGGGGGGGTCTTTTTAGCTGCATTCAAAACATTAACAGCTCCTTATAAAATATAAAATGTAGTATTGTAGTTGTGGAAACAATTCTGTTTTGAAATGCCAGAGAGATTCCTTGTTTTTTTTATTTTGTTGCATCTTTGTAAAGCCTGCATTTCCTCTTCAGAATAGGGTCTCATATCCATGGCTGTAAATGCACCAGTTGCCGTGGTGATTTCTCTTACCCTGTCTGTCTGAACCATTGGGAATGTCTGCCTAAATGCTGTGGGGATCATGTTCGCTCGTAGCCTGTGTTGTTCTCATCTAGTTCCATGTACTGACACACTAGGATTATATCAGCAGAAATGAGTTGACATGTTTGGAGTGTTCCCACTGATGTAACTTACTGTCACGTAGCAGATGTCACATACTGTTTCTTTTTTATCCACCACTCTCTCTTACCATCACCCTCATAATTCACAACAAAACCAAAGTGGCTCCAAGTGCCAGACCTGTCGGTTATTGAGGGATCTTCTATTTCTGGTCTGGTAATGGTGTTACTAACAATATTGCAATGAGCTAGCTTAGCATAGCTGCCTCCCAGTGTGTCTTAGAGGAGTAGAATATTTTAGTTTGGGAAGGGGAGGGGCAGACAGCATGCTGCCTGTTACATCATGTGGGCTGCCACGTTGAGCACAGTGGCACTGAGAACATTATATTTCACACAATTTAAGTTTTATTATCTGTACTGATAGGATAGAATTGTTTAGTTTGTCATTTGTACTGAACCGAAAGCCTTGAACCAAACAGTTCAATTCAAATACTGTATTGTTACACCCCTAGCTAACAGTATAAAATAATCCAATGAAAACAAGGATGTGGCTATTGAATATTTAAGTTTCATCACTGTCAAAGTGCAATGAAAACAGAATTTGCTAACAAAAAAGAAAAGTCAAACCAGCACACATTATACTCAGTGCGTTTACATGTACATGAATAATCTGTTTATTAACGGATTATTGGAGTAACTCGTTAATGTCTTTGCGCATGTACACACCATATTCTGTTTACAGAAACCGGGAGAAGACCTTATCCCATTTATGAGAAACCCAAATATGCTAGGTAGAGTTTGCCAAAAGAAATCAGTTTAGTATGGCATTTATTCACGGTATCATGTTAACTGAAGGCGTGTTTTGTGTTTCTGTAATAAAAGAGTTAAATATAGTGGGTAGCTTGGATGTGAAAAGGCATCAAAATGCCAACCTGTTCAAGTCTGTAGTGGAAAAAGTGACAGGCGGACACCGGTTATAGTCAAGGACCTGTGTAAAATTTTCTGTCGCCCGTTAGTGGCGATTAGTTAGAGGAGCCAGGTCTGCATTGCTCTGTTGGCGTTTAATAATTCTAAGCCCGAAAAAAATGAATGTGAATTCATTTTAAGCCACAGTCAAATTATTTTAAGGGACATAGTTACAGGATAAGTGAATGTCAGATTAATGGTCACAAAATTGCCACATCAATACACCTGCATGAATAGAATACAGTAGTCAGTAAGTGGGATACTAGTATTTATCATGTAGATGGGTAATATTAATAACCTGATTTCTCTGTGCTCATGTAAACACCATATCTTGAACTTGACCATAACTGGGATAAGCCTCATGAACAGACTATTGACATACATGTAAACGCACTGGATGATGCATGTACTGTAAGATACAAACTTTTAGCCAACAGAAACTGCTGAGTCTTGTGGCAAGCAAGTAGCAGTAGCTTCTTTCTTTTTACAGCAGTTAATAATTGGTTAATTAAATGATTTCAGACCAATGGTGTTTAAGGCCAGACTGTAAGAAGCCAGATCACAGCAAGAGAAGCAGCAGAAAGTAACGCTACTGTGCAAAATATATCAGAAAGGTTCATTTAAGAAGTATTTGCAGGGCTAATTATTTAACTTCTGTAGCTAACCACTAACATGTTAGCCAGCTGGAACATGCTCGCACAAGTCATTGAAGAAGATTGTCAGTCGTCGAGGTCATGGTAATCACAAGTGCTATAACTTCTTTCTTGAACTTGAACTCTTTAAGAAACTCAAAGCATGTCCAGTTGCCTTCAATATAGCACTTATGACTAGCAAAAGTCAGTCACAATAACTCTACAAGGTTCTGTCTGTTTTCTCCATACTGGGTCATTTCAACAAGGAGTTATGGAAGTGGACAAGCTAACAAGTTCAACTATCTGTTAGTTAGCTGTCTCTTTATATTTTTTTACCTATATGCGTGCATTATTCCAACTGGACTAGTTGGATTGTATTTCATCTGAACTCCACACCAATTCAGACCTTTACATTTTTAAATGCAGTGCTATTTTCCAATAGCCTAATAGCACAAAGGGAACGGTCATGAACCTCACTTAGCCATTGCATATATGCATCAGCACTGTGTGAAAAGACAGCTGCAGTGACAAAGTGGGGCCTCCAATGCAAAATTCTGTGCACTCTAACACAACTTTAAATGGCTACCTGCACACACAGATGCAAAATCTACTATGTAATAACATTAATTGCAAGATGCACTGTGGTTTCATTCTGCACCTCCTTGCCTCAATAATTGATTTGCAGTTTGACTCTTATAAATAAGTGCCTTCATGCAGTAGAGTAAATGTATACTTTTTTCTCTGTTATTCTTTTCTGTCTCCTTGAAGCTCTAAATGTCCTCTGTATCAAGTTGATTCATAATACTGGATCATATTTCCTCCGACCTCTGAATAATGTGCTTTTGTAGAGCTCTTGATTGGTACAGTCAGTAAAATGCTTGTGTGTGCAAAGTGAAGTCAAGGTTAGCTGTTCCTCCCGAGTTTGACGCTGCATCTGATTTCAAATGGCGATATTTTCTCCATTTATCTGGCCTGATAAAGTGTACCTTTCAGATATGTGTATGCAGGTCAAGGCTGCAGTCTTACCCATTACCTCCCCCCTGACTTGTCTTCCAAAGTCAGGGATGAGAGAAGACATGAATCAGTTGCATTTGAATCTCAGTAATCTGCAGCTTAAGAGGGAAAGTGATCTGAAATCTGATACTTCTATGTTTCATTAAATGCCTTCCGAGAAACATTTCTCTCCAAGAGGTAAGATCTTCTGTCTTAAGTAGACTGACAGCCACCTGAGCTCCCTTTCTGTGTTTCTGATCCTGCATTTTGATCCATTTCTGCTTCATTTTCAGTGTGTTATTGCTATCTGTGTGCATGTAACAGTGCAATTACCCTAAGTTTTGTTTTTTCTATTATTCTGTGATCATTACATTCAGTGCTACTGCACTACCATCTGGCCCTCAGGTCTTGTATGCATTTGTATGAAATGTCCCTGAATCAGTGATGACGCAACATCATTTTTTTTGGTGCAAAGCTACAGACTGATGCCAGACGAACATGATGTGGGCACCGAAAGGGATACTTCATCAAAGTTTTACCTTTGATTATCAAATACTTGCTCCCCTTTATGCTGGAGTGGCAGCCTATGAAAGTTTGTATATTGCTGTTTTGTGGAGTACAGCAGCTGTAGTCATCTTGCATTCACAACATTTACAATGGATTCCAACTGAGATCCAAGTGATGACAAAAAAACTTTAATTACTAAATATGCTACTTCCAGCAGGGCTTCAGCAACAGGACGGACAGAAGTAGTGTATTTAAAAATGTGTGGACGAAACTTTGAGCAACAAATCAACAGTATTTCTACATTTTAAACGGAGTATTCCTTTCACTTCCCATCACAAACGTGCATCTCATTCTCAAAGCAAACATCCCATGTGTAGTGTCTAATGTTCGAAGGGTCTGCAGCTTTGCAACATGTGCTGTTAAAAGCAGATACACATCTGCTGTTAAATCCTGCAGTGTATTCACCTACCTATCTTTCTGCTGTCTTCTCTCCTTTTCTTTCCAGTTGATCAAAGTATGTTTGAGAACTCAGTTGCCCAGCAGCAGAGTCCTCAGACCTCCAGGCCGGGCCAGCCCTTGGCCCGACGCTCCCCAGCATCATCTAATCATAACCTGGGGTCCAGCTCCATCGACTCTCCATCCTCCGGAGGCCAACAGAGGCTTAAAAATGCCATTAATCTGGGCAAGGCTGTCGGCGCAAAGGTTAGCACAGCACAAGCATTAAGCTCCCACCACGGCGTGTATTCCTTTAACTCTAGATATCTGGGTTATAAAGTATATTTCATTGCTTTGCTTCTTTCTCTTTCTTTCTGTCTTTCTGTCTTTCTTTCAGGTCAATGACTTGTTAAGAAGAAAGGAGCCCAGCCACCTCGGGGACATCGGCGTCACCGAGGTCAACAAGAACGTTGATGCCGTTTGGAGCTGTATGGACCAACTCAACCAGACCACTGCAAACAGGTGCACATACACACATGTAAAAAAGTACATATATATGAACCATTTTAACGTAGAATCTCCTAAATTTAATCACAATTGGAATTTCAGCTCTCATAGGTCAAACATTTACAATTCATTCACGACTTGTGTCTCAAAGGCTGCAGGTTTGATTCCACATATTGAAAAAGGCAGTTTGGTTTTCTTTTGACTTTTCTAATTGAATGAATCATTTTTAGTGTTTCTGTACACTATGTATTCATTTTTAGGATGAATATGTAAAAGAAATCACATAACTTTTCAAGGCTACATTCAATTTAATGATAAACCCTCTGAAAGACATCATCTTATTGTAGGCAGAAATATTAAATTACCTATGCTGAGAAAAGTGTCTATCGTTGTGAATTAGGCAGAAAAGGTGAATGATTTAAGAATTTTACTGTGAAATGTGGTTCTTAAATTTATAATGACACATCAAAGGTGCCTGTGAGAGGTCTGAACTTTTCAGCTTCTCATACAGTCAAAATGGAAATGCCTTTTAATTGTGTATTCAATTCCCTCTTTCATACACAGACTCATACATTCAAGGTTGTTTCTGTGTCTGTATTTGGGGATTAGTTCCAGAAGCATTGATCTGTTGTGTCTCCAAGTGAGGATCAGTCAAGCAGAAGTCATTTTTTTTCAGTAGCTCTACTCCCATTTGTCTCTATGTACTGGATTGTGAAGAGATAAAGTTTAATTTACCAGTGATGATCTGTAAAGATTTTCTCTGACCACCAACTGGTGCGGACAGATGGAGTTGAGAGCTTCTCTTACATGATAACTGTCCTGATTCTCCATTATTATACAAATCTGCTGCCACCAATGCCAGGGTCAGTGGTGGCCCTTAAAGTCAGAGAGACGAGTTTGTGTTCAGGAGGTTGTCGATTTAATCTCCACATCAGCAGGACTGGCAGAAGAGATTTGGGTGGGAAAAGTTAAGATTTACCACCACTGTTGTGCGTTTCAGTAAGGCTCTTAACTCCAACTGCTCCAGTGGAGCTGCTCAGCGGCCAAGAGATCAGACTGTGGTTGTGCTGGGCAGCTCCAGGTGTGAATGTGTGTAACTGTGCGAATGTGATAGAGTGTTCCTTTGTAAAAGAGAAGCTTCCTCTCAGTAAAACAAAAGAAAGGATGGAAATAAAATCATTTATCTTTTTATTTATTCCAGTATTTGGATTGTTAATGGTTGATAGGCATTTTAGGACCAAACCATTTTGGAGACTCCCTTACAGGACCTACCCACTGGGGAGCTCCCCTTAGAACTACATACCATGGAGGTCGCCGGTGCAGCATTAACTTGTGTTCGTCCAATCAGCATAGAGCGCTGAAGTAACATAAGCCGGCCTACACATATTGCACTTTAACGAGTCAAAATTGTGTTGTATTACCTTCATAGTTAATATGCTCTGTAAAGCCTGGATTCACCTAGATTTTGGTATCAGTTTGTAGTTCATTTGTAGTTGTAGTAGTATTGACCAGTCACCTTTAAACGGCAGGTAAACAGTCCATGTGAAGAGGCAGAACGCACTGACTGAAATGCACTGACCATTAGCTATGGTATTATGATGAGTTAGCTTTATATTAGCTTTTTTTTAATGTACCTGCATTCATGTGCGGATATCTGTTTGTATAGACTAGCTGAAATGACCAGCACACGGAAGAGAAAGTCTTGGTTCCTATATACGCTAGCTACACTGGATCAGCCTGAAATATTAGCCTTCGCCCTCAAGCTTTATCATCATCATTCTCAAGGTTCCTCCTGTGCTGGGAGAGTATCTACTGTGAAGTAGGAGCTAACAGTACCTCCAAAGGCGTTCTAATAACTACGATTGTTCCTTGTTCTTGCGCTGTAGACACAATAAAAAAAGGGGTTTCAGAACTATAAAAAGTACCTCCCGTCCGAAAATGTCTATTATCTGTAGACTAGAGGTGTAAAGACTGACCAACATGTTAGATTTTGAGTTTGGACGACACTGCACATATGACCCAAGTGTTTTATGACATTCAGAAAAGAATTCTTGTGCTCTTGTACCTGTGGCTTTTGTGTCTGTCTGTCTGTCTGTCTGTCGGTCAATGTGTGCAACACGTTCCTCTTGGTCTATGTTCTCCAGTCATTTAACTGTCTCAAGCCATTCCATTCCTAATGTTCCCACACTAAAAGAAATGAAGGACCAGTGTATATAACACTTCCTGATGTCACCAGTTCTCAAAATCCACTGCAAAATACCAAACTGAGAGTGATGAATTGATATAGAAACTGAGGTAAACATACCCAAACCGAAAAATGAGAATATTCTTGAGAACAAACACCCTTGTGTCCGCACAAAAACTTATCCAGTGTATCACTGCCCAAGACATTATCCTGGGTATTTTTGATTTTGTATTTGAAATGAAAATTTTCTATAATTAATTTGAGAAGTTAACTTTAGTTTACCCCCCCTTAACAACAAAATGGTGTCTGTGCTCTTCACATTCTCATACATGCATCCCCATCAGCTCCAGTGAACAATAACGCAGCAGTGATAAGTTCTCTCTCATCACTGTGGGATTTGGTTACCATGGTAATTTTCTGTCACTGAAGGGAACGGCTTGCAAAATGAGTGCGCTTTTGTAAACACGCTCAGTGCACAATGAGGAACCATTAGAGTGATCACCAGGAGTCAAAGTAGATTTTTAAGTTCTTGCTGGTGCTCTCCACCCTCTGCTCACACACACATACACTCCATCACTTACAGTAACACGCTCTGATTGGCAGACAAGTGTGTGCATGAAGTCTGAGTTGTCCTGCCAAATTTGATATCTTATCACCGACAACTCAAAGCTTTACACAGTTCGTCAATACACAGTGCACTCAGAGTTTCTCCTGAAAAATTCTTTAAGGTTTTCAGCATCAATATGATGTTCAAGTGCATCTTTGGAGAAGAATAATTCCAGCTTCACAGAACTTGAAGGACTCAGTTATGCAGAATTAGCCGTTAAGGTCAGTGCAGTTATAATAAAATACTGTACAGTATTCTCTCCAACAATTGGATGACAAGATCAATACCACTCTCATGTCTTTTAGAGCCAGGCTAGCCGTTTCCCCGTTTGCAGTCTTTATGCTAAGTTAACTATCCTCTGGCTCCAGCTTCATATTTAACAGACAGACGTGAGAGTGGTATTGATCATCTCATATAACTCTCTGTAAGAGAGCAATTAAACCTGTTTCTTCAAAATGTTTAAGTGTCGTTTAAACAACTGTTTCTGACATGTTGTCACTGCCCACTGTGAAGACAACAATGGAGAGCACTATCAGCTCATGCAAACTAAGCAAAAGCAAAAAATAAATCACTCAAGTTTAACACACACCCTGACATAGCCAGCACACTTATAACACCGTTGGGATGAAAGGAAACTCACTATCAGAGTGTCAGGGGACACACCCTGTTGTTTCCCTGATAATGCTACATTGTGAACAACAAATCTGTGTTGATGTCGGCAGGAGGAGAGCTAGTAGAGAGAGCTAACAGCTAACGGAGGTTGCATAGGGTTAAATTATTATGTGTTCAAGTTCTGTTCAGTAAAAGTGACTAAAATACGAATGTGTGTGTGTGTGTGTGTGTGTGTGTGTGTGTGTGTTATTAATAATAGTTAATTTTATATATTAATCATAATGTCATCATGATCATCATTGTGTTTAAATGTGATATTGTGAAGTTTTGTTTCTGGATTGACTGGATTTATCTAACTTGATAAATACAGTTGTTTGAAAGAGAATTTGTTGGTGTTTTCACAGCATTATAAATTAGATATTAAAGAGAGAGTAAAAAGGCTTTTGAAGCAGTTACTTAAAAAAACATGTTTTTCACGTGAAAGGTTATATTAAAGCTTCATAAATTTGAATGATTGATTTTGTGCTCATTCAAAGGTTGTGTATTGATGGACTGAAGACTCTAACACTTCAGGGTTTTTTTCTTATTATAAAGATTTCTTTGGCTTTTCTGGCACAAAAAATATTTCATGAAGGCCTTAAAGGATTTCTTTTCAAGTTTGGCACAAATGTCTACTTACACTCAAGTGACTGGATTTTGGTGGTCAAAAATCAGTGTGACCTTGCATCTGTCTCATTCTCGTGAATTCAATATATCAATAAGGCCTTGAGGGAGTTTCCTAAAATCTGACACAAACATCCACTTAGAAGATGTGAGGAAGATGTGTGTGAAGCATCCATGTTTTCATAGACATGGATGTAAACTATGAGTGCAACTTGATGGGTTTTCAAAGGCATATAACCTCAAAATGGTAATTCTGGTTGTGAATACTGGTATCGTTATCAGCCCAGACCTTGAAAATCCCATCCAGAATATTTTCTGAAAGCTCGGCACTCACAAGTTTGTATCTTTAGTGATGTTTTTTTTAAAAATAAACAGGGTTGTTTTTCTTTATTACTTCCATTGTCAACCCTTTTCTTAGAAAGATAAGCTAACGTCATCGTCATCAGTGTTTGAAAGGCTTAAAATTCAACTTCTAATGCTGAAAATCGATCTCGACCACTTTTTAGGGCCGCACATGTACACGTACCAAACCCTCTCGGTGTACTTTATGGTTTTCTCTGTTTGTCTAATTGTCACTATCTGTGTTTCACTCTCCATCCTCCCTTCCTCTCTCCCAGTCACATCTCCTCTTTTGACTCCTTCCCTCGGCTGGACCCACCACCTCCAACGGGGAAGAAACGCCTCCCTCGGGCTCTGAAGACCACCCAGGACATGATGATCTCATCTGATCCCGTTGTCTCCTCTCCTGACCCCGCTGACTCTTCCTCCTTCCTCTCTTCTCCTGACAAGTTGCCCCTGATCGCCAAGGAGGAGCTGAGGAACAGTGAGGAGCAGCAGCAAGGGCGAGAAGGAGGAAGAGCAATCAGAGGAAATCACATTGCCGCCAAGCCCAGCAGAGAAGAAAGTTGTTTCTGATTGGGAGACGACAGGAAGCAACGGCAAAGTCGATGGAGTCACAGGTGGAGAAGATGATGGTGTGGAAAACGGGAGCACTGAAGGAGGTGAAGAGGAGCATCAGCCCCAGCTGCAGCTCTGTGTGCCAGACCTCATCAACAAAGATCCCCCCATGCTGGAGCCCAGAGCTAAGCCCTGCGACGTCTGGCAGAAGGCGTCAGGGCCGGACTCCCGGCTGGCCTCCACCCCGTGCTCGGGGAAAACCTCCTGCCGCATCAGCCTGGGCGAGGAGGCTCTTCTGGGGAACGGCACCCCCTGCAGTAAAGGCACCGGAGTGAGCGCTGAAGACTCAGAGCCCCACCCGGACCTGCTGTCATTTGAATAAGGACCAGAGGGGTCAGATACCACTTCAGTATGTCTCCAGAAGTCTGGATCTTTTGCTCTTAGAGGTAATTCAAACAGACTAATGACAAGTACTGCGGATCAAATATTCACTGCCACTTTGAAATCTATAACTCTCCCTGCTCCAGGGTTTGCTTTAGGAAAAGGGAACAAGGGCTTCCAGGAATAAGTGCAGGGGCCAGAGCTGATGCTTTTAGACTTTTTAGCAACTTTTTTTAGTGTGGATGAGTTTAAATGTCATGGTGATACAATCTGGCCCTCCAACATGGCTGACGGACACTACCACCCTCTTCCTAATGATATGAACACAAAGCTGACCAGCACCAGATGATTAATAAGGAGCAAGAGAGAAAATGTGTCGGAGGTGAGGGTTCATTACGGTGCGGAGAGAATTCAGATTTTAACATTTCAACTATAAACACAAAGCTATTACAGATAATGATTTTATCATAGTGTATTTATCATATTCTAGCTCTTCCAGTGTTTTATAACATGTCATGTCTGCTTTAGGAATGCAATAATACCAGATAATGTAACAATGAATGTAACTGATAAAATGAAATATCCCTTTAAATGGGCTGAAAATGTACAATCCTGTTCATGATTAATGGCGACCGTAAAGACAACTCTATACTGAGATCATTTATTCCTGAAAAGTAAAACATCGTTATTGTACATCTTTTAGAAATGTATGGGTTATACTTATCACCATTAAGTTATATTGTCAAGCCATTTATTTCAGGAATCCTTTTGTCGACATTTTTAAAACCATTTAAAGGGACATTTATTTCACGATGGTCACACTGTAAGTCCATATTGCACAAAAGCTGCTACAATGAAACCAATCACAAACTGCAACTAATATGAGCTACACAGCAATATAATTTACACTCAATACAATTAGAATAATGGCGTTTTTGGAGCGTAATAGTATTCCCAGCACGGAATAATCTTTATAACAGAAGGCAGACTCAGGAGAAGAAGAAAGAAGCAAGAGGGAGAAGCTGAATGAATGCGGATGTGTTAGAGATGGAAAGGTTTGGGGGAGAGTTTACTCTCAGTTCAGTCAGCATAAAATGCCTCGCAGCAGTTTCTGCCAGAGTTTGTCAGGACTGGAAGGCTTTTGACCTGTAGCTTCATTCATATTAATTCATTTCTGACCCCCTTTAGGTGCAGTAGGAGTTTTAGATGTCCTCTCCTACACTGCCCCTTGGCACAACCCCTGACCCTGAATGTGACCTTTGTAAAGTTATCAGCAAGTAAGGACATTGATCGGCATCCCGATCGATAGGGTAGTATTTCTTTTGGGTTAGATTTAAAGAAAAAAGAAGAAGGGGAAAAAAGAAATCTGGGATTCCCTGCTCATTTTTTTTAAATATTAAAAAAACACTCCGAAAATTGTTTAAATGAATATATAAATACACAGAGCAAAGTCAGTGCAAACTTCAGTTTTTTTTTATTCAGGGACTTCAGCAAAACATATCTCACAGTATGTTCCTTGCTGAATGTACATTCTGAACCACCTCCACAGTTCAGTGGAGAGTGGCAGGTCGTAAAATCCATGTGGAAAAACAGATGCTAATTCTAAAAAAAAAAAAAAAAGTTTGTAGGTTCTGATTATAGATATTGTGATTTTCTTTCTTTGACTCAGTGTTCCAGTAGTAATGAGCAAATACAAGTAGAGACTAGAAACTACACTGAGCAATTTGTGGACCTGCATTCAGATTATTTACATGAACGTATCTCTGGTCGGGGATGAGAACGGCGCCCAGGCTTCCTCTCTGCTGACAAAATGTGTCTTCTGAGCTGGCTGAACTGAAAGTAGATTCTTATTACCCCCTCAAAAAAGCCTGACAGAGAGTCGGGATGAAAGGATGGATGGGCGGACGGGCGGCAAGTGGAGGGCGGGCTGCTAAAAAGTTATGTTTGAGCAGAAGACAGAGAGGATAATGAGCTGTCAACAGAGAGAGATGAAAGAGGTGTATTTTATTCAAGCAGATCATTAAGTGACAGACCAAAGACAGAAATTAGCAGCTCAGTCAGACAGGTTGTTTTTGTCATATTGTTTCTAGCGAGCTATCTGAGTGAAAAGAGAAGCAATAATTCATACAGATTTTTTTCTCCTTTATTTTCGCTTCATCTATTAATGAAAAACCAAAGTCAAGCAAGATTTTAATAACAATTCAGATGCATGTTTTAGATCATCTGACTTTTCTGACTCATCACAGTGAGACTGTGTCGGATGAGCTGACATTAACAGAAAATAACCCGCTGTTGGATCAGACAGTCTGCATCAACCGTACCCATGTGTCGCTGCAGGAGGAGCAGGACCAAGCTGCGATGGTTGTTTTAGCACAATCAAAGTGGAAATCTGTGTTTTTATAACACTATTATCTGAGCATCTGTTCCTCACATCTGTGGAACTGGGTTAAAATTCACTTTAGAGACACATGGAAAGCAATCTCCACATCCTAAATCCTGACCCTACAAACAGCCCGTTTTTCTGTGAGGTTACTGAAGTGGCCTCTGTAAGTGTCCACTGTGTCCTTGGAGGGATTTCCCGACTTCAAGAAAGAGAAAAAAAAACTTCCCAGAAGACACTGAGACAGACACAGAGCCAGCTGTAGTTGCGGTCAGGTCGTGCCCATCGGAATGAGAGGAATGTGGAGCTGGACTTAGAGAAAGGAAGCTTTGTCTCTCTGTCTGTCCCCTGTCTCTCTGACTGTGTCTCATATATTAGCGTCCTCATTTATTTTAAAGCTGTAGCAAAACAGCTGGTGTCCCCCACAAGCCAAACCAAATTATAAAAATATTTTTCCCAGTTAGTTTTATCCAGCAATCATCAGATCAGTCTTTTTTAACAGTTTGTGGCAAACACGTGCTGCTGTTGAGTTTTTCACATGTTGTGTTTGCGTGCTTCGAGAAGCACAAATAAAACATATTTCCACTGTGATAGGGTTGCAGATGTATCAGCAATCTCTAAAACCAAACCATTTGTATTGCCAGATAAAACAAAAGTGGGAAAATGTTTTGAATGTTGGTCAAACTGACACTTGAATATCAGGGGGAAAGAGTGGAAAACTGTTATGAAAGTAAATGTGCTAAAGCAACCAGAGGCAGACACCTCATCTAGATTATCTGATACTAATAATAATCAAAACTTAATCAATCACCAATATCAAAAATACGACATACATAATTATTTCTTTATGTTTTGTGGCTTCAGTGTGCTATTACTTTTGATTTAATTGATTTTGAATATTTTAAAAGCCCCAGAAAACCTGGTTTCAAGTTTCAGTAACTAAACATGCAACAATCAGTTAAAGGTTGGAGGAAGAAATTATTTATTATTAACATTTAAACTCTGTGGCTGGGGTTTGAATACTTTTGACTGACAGTTCTCACAACATCAGCAAAAAAAAAAAAAAAAGATTGTCATCACATTTTGATTAAAATTGCAACTTCCCGATTGGTGCGTGGAAATATGTGACAATACCTTTTTTTTTTTCCAGTCGAGCCCACTTAAAGACAAACCAAAATACAGAAACCTGTCAGTGGAAATAAGCAAAGTTGTTACAACTTTGGCAGAAATGTTCATGTTGAATCCTGTCGCACAAAATGTGTTATCATGGCCTTGAAACTTAAAAAGTGTTGTATTTCATAATCTGTCTGTCTTCTGAATCTGACTGATATCTAAAGAGACTCAGAGGTTGTTTTCAGGATTCTGGTGATAAGAAAGTCTGTCTCTCAGCACAGAGGTAATTGCAACACACCTGGATGAACCAGGAGAGGTTTTGACTGAACTGAACAAAACCAAACACAGGATCAGTCTGACAACAGCTGCTTGTATTTAGTCAGAGGGTAAAAGCAATAAGGTGGGATGAGTGGTTTCTCAGACTGTCTGAAATGCCTTGTTTCTTTCCTTTTAGCAAAATCACCAGTGTAAAGAAAAAAAAGCTAAGACAGTGAGAGCAGCTCTTCCAGTTATCATGCACCCTTTAAAACCACTAAAGTAGATTTCTATGATGGAACAGTGCTGTATATGTTATGGAAATATTCTGTTGCTCATTTTTTATAATATCTGTGAATATGCCATCACGTCTTGCTCTGAGAAATGAAGGAAAGTGATTTATTTTGATATTCAAGTCACAGAATCTAGTTATGGCAATCTGTGCTGTTTAGTTGCTTCGATTAATGTCATAAAAGAAAAAAAATGACCTTGCTTTCTGTTTTGTATGTTGAGTTTTTGTCTTTGTGAAGCCAACTGACATAATTTCAGCAATTATGATGAATGAAGGAAGTTATACGCTGCACATGAAGGCTTTTTGAAAACAAGGCACAATGGACCGCTAAAGCAAACCTGGGACTTTTTATTGATTCATATCTTAAAATTGCTGCAAATGAAATCTTTAATTTTTTATGAAAATATGCTACAAAAATCAAAGTGAATCAGTGATTCTTTTTGTTTATTTTCCTAATGTATCTTTTTTTAAAGTGGGGATGTAATAACTCCTGTAATGATTGTAATCTTTAAAGAAAATCTTGAAATAGACCTAATCATGACTCTCTTGTTTTGTGTTGTGTGACTTTGTGTCTTTTTTAAGATTATTATGATTTTTTTTTCTCTGTATGGAAAAAAAAAAACCCTCTTCATTTATTCTTGGCATATCCTGTCTTTTATGTCTTTCCTCCGTCTCGTTCCTGCGACGACGACGATGGCAGCCAGCCTCCCACTCAGCCTTTCCCGCACACTTCCTGTTTTGACGGAGCTCATGTCCTTGTCAGTTTTCTGTTTCTGTGTCAGTCTGCAGCATAGACAGGCCCTTGTGTGAGTCCTCCCTCTGCTTGATAGATCGTCTGTTTTTCAGAGAACCAAACACAGAGAGACTGCGGTGGCGGGAATTCAGGAGTGGAAGCTGCTCTGATGTTTAATTCATCTGTGTTTGTCCTAATTCATGGAAATCCTGGTCTTCCTCTCCGAGTGTCGCCGGCCTCGTGTTTGTTGCTGTGTCGAGACGAGCCGAAACCCATCAGGGATGAGACGGAGGAAGAATCCGAGAATGGAGACGACTGCAATGTGATGTTTATTTACCCAGCTTCCACATCAGTGGTGTAAACAGCCAATCAGCTAAGACACACAGGTCTTGTCACTGTTTAATAATTCAAACATGATGCATTTATTCATTCTCTACAAAGGAATCTAGGCTTCTGTGCATATTAAATCATCAAGTGTGGGGGACAGTAAGCAGGCTGGATGAAGTCTGTTCAGCCCAACATTTGTTTAAACAACTTTCTGTATTACGTGTCCCAATATGAGTTTCTTGGTGAATTTGTGGAAAGTTTCACAGAATCAGAATCATTTTCAAGTTATGCAGTTATGCAAGTTACTAAAACTCACAGTTACCCAAACTCCGCAAAACTTATATGAGGTGTTCAAAGTTCAAAGCAGCAGAGGCCGAGATGGATCCATCATTTCCCATAATGCAGCTTGATTCGCATCTTTTTTGAGATCCTTACTGACAAGTAAATCCTCCTTTCTGTCAAAGTCCACACCTCTAGTTATCCACCTGCCTTCTGTTAAAAAAATGTGATATCTTGGAGCCCAAACCAAGACAACCCAGATGACATCACTGTGACATCATCAGGGTTATTGACCCAAACGAGCTTTCTTCAGAATCCCAGTAGCTATCATCCTGCTGTTTTCACAGGCTGAGTAGTGTAAATCATGACAAATAAACTGAACCTTGTTCAGAATCAATCAAACAATCAAGTATTTAAAAGTCTTCTTTAGCTTCTGTCAGTTTACAGATTTCTAAGTGAAACTGAATGTGTTGTAAAGATTTGATCAAACACATCCTGGATTAAAATGGGTCAGTCAAAGTTGGCACCACTTTATGAGCGTAGAGATTTTAAAAACATTAATCTTAGTGCTGTTAAAATAGTATTTATCTTAAGGCTTTAATATTCTATTTTGCTGGCACGTTCATCTAACAGGGCTTACACATTAATTTCCACCAGATTTTTATAGCGTAAAGGTCCAGTGTGTAGGATTTAGTGGCATCTAATGGTGAAGTTGCAAAACTGAACCTTCTCCTGTGTGCCTGATATGTAGGAGAACTTTGGTGGCCAAAAATGAAAACGTGACAAACGTGAATGTCCCATTCAGGGCTACTGTAAAACAACATGGCGGACCCACTCTGTATGTAGATGTAAACCGCTCATCCTATGGTAATGGAAACAGTGATTCTTATTTTCAGGTGATAATAAACAAATGAAAACTGTGGTTATGAATATTATATTCCATCTCTGCCAATAGATTCTCCTTAATCCTACACACTGGACCTCTAAGTTGAAGTAGATTTTGGACCCCTAAATGTTGACCTCTGGAACATCCAATAGGATTTAGGCAGAGACAGGAAGGCAAAAGTTAAATCTGTGCCTGAGAAGAACAGTGGGAAAGTTTCCATGGTCAGGGTTGGAACTGATCTAAAGACTTTAAACAGACGTCAGCGTAGCAACAAAATCTAGTGTGGCACTGCTGTTAAAGGCCCCCAAAAGACTTGGACTGGCCCTGTGTGATACTTTATGAAGCATAAGTACATTCCTATCTATGCTCCACGATATGATGGTATTTATGTCACAGTGTTATTTATATGAGTAGCAAGCAGAGAGAGATCTGAAAGGAAAATCAGCGCAGCAATCAGGCAGGCTGCCTTCAGAGCCAACCAAGTAAATGAGCTCTTCGATGAGTTGTTTCAGAGCAGCGTGAAAAATAATAATTAGAAGCTCTTTGTGATTGTGAGAAATAGGTCCCATACTGAGTGCGAGGACACGTCTGAGGCTGTTAAAGCTATGCAATGTATATTTAATACATGCTATTGTGTAATGAGACTGCCAGCATCGTAACACGAACCGCCCTCCCTCACCCCTCCCTTCCTCTCCACATGCTTTCTGCTGCCCTGGCAGAGCGAAGGAAGTCTGCTCACCGATGTGGAACGCCAGATCAGGAGGTGAATGTCAAACCGATGATAAGATGGAAACAGCAGTGTTACGATTACAGCCGGTTTATGTGATGTGAGCTGTACATCTGTATGACTGGAAATACAGATTAAAAAATAGAGTGAGTGACAGATACATTTCAAAAGAAGAAGGAACTCAAAAATAAAACTTCCTGTGACCTTCTCTCCATGCAGATGACCTTTCAATGCATCACTAACTTCAAGTGGAAAGTCTTTCCTGAGTTCTTAGCAACTACCAGCTGGCTTCAAACTGATGATTTACTAAACTAGGTTGCACCATTAAAACTGAGGATGTCCTAATTATTACTGTTGTGAGGAAACAACTGAGTGTATCCAGTAACACAGGCCTACAATCAAGCTGTGTAAACAAAGAAAAAACATTCTTTTATTTATTCATGAACACATGCAGAAATTGGTGTATTTCAGAGTTAGTGGTGTTTATGTCAAGCTAGCAATGTTGTGAGCATATCATTATTTGTATTACATTTTCTAATTTGGGGCAGCACAGTGGTGTAGTGGTTAGCACTGTCACCTCACAGCAAGAGGGCTCCTGGTTCAAACCCAGGGTCGGGGAGCCCCTCTGTGTGGAATTTGCATATTCTCCCCATGTCAGCATGGGCTTTCTCCAGGTGCTCCAGCTTCCTCCCACAGTCCAAAGACATGCAGGTTAGGTTAATTGGTGACTCTAAATTGGTGTGAATGGTTGTCTGTCTCTATGTTTTAGCCCCTTGATAGTCTGGCGACCTGTCCAGGGTGTACCCCTGCCTCTCACCCAAGGATAGGATAGGTTCCAGCGACCCTCAAGAGGGTAAGCGGTTACGAAAATGGATGGATGGATGGATTTTGTAATTTCGGGTAGGCCTATATTATGTTTTTTTTGTAAGTTGGATATGTCGACCACATTACCACTTATTCTCTTCAATCTCAAGATAATGTTAACTATGGTAAACTAGCTCTGTTAGCTCGGTAACAGTTACACCTGGTTAGTTAGTAAATAGGCCTGTTACCAACAACTAATCAAAACTAGTTTGTGTATTGCAACATATTTTTACTTATTCGCTTATCCTGTTGGAGGTCGTGGGGGGGCTGGAGCCTATCCCTGCTGACCTTGGGCAAGAGGCGAGGTAAACCCCGGACAGGGTTGCCAGACTATCACTGCCGTAGGTGACATATAGAGACAGACAACCATTCACACTCACATTCACACCTACGGACAATTTAGAGTCACCAGTTAACCTGCATGTCTTTGGACTGTGGGAGGAAGCTGAAGTACCCGGAGAAAACCCACGCTGACACGGGGAGAACATGCAAAATCCACACAGAAGGGCTCCCCCACCCTGAGTTCAAACCAGGAACCCTCTTCCTTAACTTAGTAATGTAAAAATCTCCAAATGGAAAACAATTGTAAGTATGAACATAACAACAGCTGCTGCAGTCTGTTTCTGATGGTTTCATGCCTCTGGCTATTTTAAAACATTAAACCAATTCACCTGCTGGGTGCACTGTAAGTAAATTTAAATTTGGAAAACCCAAACGTGGCCCCTCAGACTGCCCCTTTGCACATTCCATGAAACTTTAATGAATTATGGGTCTTGCTGCTTCTGCAGCTTCAAATATGTATGAGATGTCAGTTTGCAAAGACTGGTCTCTACACAAGCACCCGGTCGTTACAGGTTGTAGATCAGTTTCATACGAATTAATATCAGTGTTTAGTCTGAATTTTAGCAATCACAGTTTCCGGCAAGAAAAGCCTAAAGGGTTACATACAGGGCAGAAATGGTGGCTCAGTCTCTCCGTGACTTGCATTAATATTTCTCTTAGGTTTTCTTGATTTGTGCCCACTACAGGTAGCACCACACACACCTATCCATGGTTTGTCACCCTCTCTCTGCGTCTCCCTCTCTCTTATACTCAGGCGGCACTCTCGACCCTCAAGAGTCTGAGGAGCATTAGTCACTGCCGGCTGGCAGGATGGAATTCTTATCAGGTTTATTGATCAGCATGGGGAAAGATTACAGCCCTGTGTTTGTGTGCGTATGTGAGGGGGGCAACCTGAGAGCCAATCTCGCACCACCAGGCCTCAAAACAGCTTCATCCACAAACCAAAAACCAAAAATTAAATCATTAAAGCTGCAGCTGCTGGCTGACAACAACAACCACTGCCCAAATCCTTTAAAGTCAATTCAGTCTGTATCAATCAATAACAAAATTAGGGAAATAAGCGACAAAAGCAGCCAAACACAAACTGCAGTTTGTTCTTATTAGCATACAGTTAACACAGTGTTAATCACTACATGTCAGCTCTCATAATAATTTATGCCATATAAATAGAAAATACCTGTTTCTGATCTGTTGGCAGGAGCTCATGAACCTTGTATAACAGAAGACTGTTCTAAATCAGTGCACGAGAAATGTTAAAGTAAAACTAACCAAGGCAACAGTGCTCGCTTGATGCTGCATTATTAAACAGTAGCCCTCATTGAAGTTGACCTGAACATGAGTAAATACAAAAGATATAATAAAATCTAAGGCACTTGTACTCAGGGGAGCATGGAAAGATTATGGAGTAACTCAATTTATTTAAAATAATAGAAACTGTGATTTTTTTTTTTAAGCTGTATATCCACAAATGTATGCTTGGTAGAAAATAAAAACACAAGTAGGATAACAAGTAGGTGTGAGTTATTGTCACATTAATCAGCTAGAGACCATTTTGTGATGGAATCACTTCAATGCCAACACAGTGATCCACCACTTAAAACGAATCTGAGCCAGGGGTGAAAAGTGGAGGGGTTCCTTTTCTACTCCCTGCCCCCTTGCTTGGACCACACCCACCTTTTAACCCAGACTTCATTCTGGTTGCAACACATCAGTAAAGACCGCACCTTGGATGGTTGCAGTGCTATCACATTGACAAATCTGTCCACAGAGAGACAGACAGACAGACATATTAACCCCTTGCAACAATACTCAAAATGGCTTCTGTGGTAGTTCCCAGCTAAAATAGGTGCCACCAGGATCACATGAGGACACACACACACACACACACATAGAGACTCACCAAGTGAAAACAATACCAGCCGACGAGATAGTGTCGCGGCTGGTAATAAACTACAAGCTAGGACCGCCTGACAGCACAGGACACACCAAAGCAGCGCATAAATAATAGCCAACAGGCGAGCAGAAAAGTCACGTTCAAGCCTGAAAAGCCAGTTTAAAAAAATGTCAACTTCTATATAATTAATAGCATTAAATAATATTCCAATTTAAAATCCATTCAAACAAACACATCTTGTGTCTGAACAAAGAAAATGGACTGTAAGAGGGAACTGCTCACTGCATCTGCCTCGTTTATTATTTTCATAAATGAAGACACCTTGTTGCATAATCACTTATCATGATACAGACGCTGAAGTCATAGTTTGCTGTTTTGTTCATTCATTTTAATTAACGTGCCGTCTCTTGTATACTCATATTTTGTTCATGAGAAGTGGAAAGTGGAAAAATGTACATTATAGGAGACTTTTCTTTTTTTTATTTTTTTTTATTTATATTTTAACAATAATACCAGAACAAACAGGACAAGACACACAACCACAATAACAACCACAGAACATTGACATGTCACAACGTATTGGGGAAGGGGGGGGTGGGGGGTGGGGGGTTTACAGTGCATGACTGATTTCAGAACAAACAAAACATAGAGCACCCAGGAAAAGGAATACAGGAATCTTTACCAATTTCTAGGATCTTTTAAAACATCCTTTGTGAAGAAAACAGGCACCTCTGCACCTGGTTCCAGATCACACCCGACCTAAGCCCAGTGTCATTTAACATGTCTGCTGCTCGCTCCATACCCAGGAGGTTCAGAAATTCTGAGACCCACTCCTCCAGTGAGAAACATCTCGGTTTTTGAATTTTCCAATTTGTCAAAATAATTCGCTTGGCCGCCAGAAAAGCCAAACCAGCTATTTTCCTTTGTTCCTTTGTTTTCAACTGTACGGCCCTGTGACCCAGCAGACATGTAGCTGGACATGGTATAATCTTAACATTAATAAACATTGAAACTGAATTACAGACTTCTGTCCAAAAACAATTAATAATAGGGCACTGCCACAGCATATGAGTCAGTGTTCCCACTTGTCCACAGTTATGCCAACACAAGTTCGAAACACTGGAATCTATTTTTTTGAGTCTAGAGGGAGTGATATATGCTCTATGAAGAATTTTCAATTGTATAACTCTACCTCTGACCGACTTTGAAATGGCCTTAATGTCGCGCCAGATGTTTTCCCATTCCGCCGGGGTAAATTTGACCCCTAGATCAGATTCCCATTGTGACTGAGTTTTGGAGTTGGGATTCGCAGAGGAGTGAAGTAGGAGCTTATATATACCTGAAACTGTTCCTCTGTTTGATATTAAAGACCGGAGTTTTTTATCCATCTCAAAATTATAGTCAAAATACTCTTTGGGAAGTTTGGAAATGATAGACTTTAACTGGGCATACTGAAAAAAACAGTTTTTGTTTAGATCAAATCTTCTTTTGAGTTCCTCAAATGGGAGAATTTCTCCGTTCTCTACAATCTGGGAAATGTCTGTGATGTTAAGATTATACCATTCAGTGTTACACAATGGATTCCCCGCTGCTTTAAAGGCGGTATTGTACCATATTGGAGAAGATGGCAAAGTTGATTTTGTAATGTCCATTCTTTTATGAAGCTCTCTACTTACATTACATGAAAACTTAATAATGCAATTGTCCAATTTCTTGGGTGGAACAGGGGTGTACCAAAGTGAAGACAGTGACATAAATTTATACTTCTCCTTAACCAAATGCTCTTCCAACCAGTCCCAACTTCCTTTGACTCTACTCTTACTATAGCCCCAGGTGAGTGGGTACCTAGCATTGAAAGCAAGATAATACAAGTACACATCCGGGATCCCCAGCCCACCTTTATCTCTAGGCAAAGATATTTTTTTCTGGTTAATTCTGGGCTTTTTGTTGTTCCATAGAAAAGAGGAGAACATTGTGTTGACATTAACAAACCATGATTTTTGAATAAACATAGGAAAAGAGGAAATTAAAAAGGTCAATCGTGGGAGAACATTCATCTTCAACACTTCTGCCCTACCCCATAAAGACAGAGGAAGAGCAGACCACCTTTTCAGGTCTTCCTTAATTGTTTCCAATAAGGTTTTAGCATTTAAGTCAAATATATCATTAATGGGCGATCGAATTTTTTTCCTAAGTATTTCATGCCGTCTGACCTCCAAACAAAAGGGGCCGGACCAAGATCAGTAGAGTGTGTGGAACTGTTCAGCGGTATGGCTTCACTTTTGGTCCAGTTTATTTTATACCCTGAAAGACTGCCAAATGAATTAATAATTTCCAAAACTCTTTATAGGAGACTTTTCTGAGTTTAACTGTGGAGACTTGCTGCAACTGAGTCCTCTGTTGACGTCTTGTGAAGAGAAGGTGCCGGTTCAGCACACTGGCCTCTCCGAGGGCCACGGCTTAAAGGAAAACTACTGCAGGCATGGCATAGGCCACCAATGATCCTGTTTCCTTACAGTTAAAAATCTGATGCAAGAACAAGAAAGAAAGAACAGAATTAAGAGATTTATTATTTGTTTTTTATGCTCAGGTTTTTATTGTTGTATTGCTGCGTTTATTTCCCCTGGCTTTGATCCAGAGAAGTGTCAGAAGTCTCTTGGGTTCTCCTGCCTTTCCTTTATTCTTCCTCTTTCTACTCCCCATGCCCTGTTGCCCCCCCGCCCCCACCAGACTGTAATTGCTCCTGTCTCTCACAGCCCAAGTGTTCCTGTCTGTCTGTCTTTGACTTTTGTTTTTTGTTCACTCATGACTGACCGAAAGACACACTAAGAGTGTTAAGAAAAAAAGAAAGTGTACATCTAATTTACAGCCTCCTCTGTCCTTACCTCATCCATCCATCCATTCATCTATCTATCCATCCATCTATCTGTCATCTGTCATCTGAGGGACTATTGCAGCCTCTCAAAGACCAGACAGGACCTCCTTCATGGGGGGAGGCTGTCAAAAAAATAGCCCTCTAAACAGGATGGGAGTGGCAGGATGCACAGACAGACAATCAGACAGACAGGCTGTTAACTGAGGCACATGTGTTTGTGCAGTCAAACAGGCCACAGGGGCTTTACTGCAAAAACAGTTATTTTTAACAAGCCATTACACACAGTGTTTAAAAGTCTTTAAAGTATATTTTTCTCCAGGGAAGAGAAACAGAAACCTGTCAGTTAGGTATGATTGTTTTATTTGTTTCCAATGCAAATCAACGTCTTATTTGGAGTCCCACGGGGGAAAATGACTGATTTGTTGTTACTTAAAAAGAGGCGAGATATTAAGCCTGAATTAGACTAAATGCAGTCTTTTTTTTTTTCATTTTCATTAGACTGGGTTCCCTGAGGAACTGAGTAAAAATAATCAAGTGCCTCGCAAAATAAAATAAAAAAAAAAGCAGCAGGCAGTTAATAAATTCATTCACCTCCAGAGCAGCTTCCAGAGAGCAGAGTGCACTTTGTGTTTTACACATGGAGGAAATCAGATGTTAAATGCTGCAGATCGTTGAGCTGAGCTGTTAGTGTTACTTGTCTGCTCTTTACTGAAAAAGGTCAACTACTCTATGGATCACAGCAGCCTGCACATAGTGTACAATCTACACAAGCACACTGACATGTAGTGCTAATGGTCTTGCTGAGTGATTCCACCAGTGCTTTACAATAACCTGATGCTGACCAGCGGCACTTATCCTCCATGTCCATAACCAAAACAACCTTACATAATGCTGTAAATACATGTGAATAATTGTAACTTCTCTATTGAAATATATTGGTCCTTGACATTGGAGCAGCTTACAGCATCAAACAACGTCCTAAACTCACATATGGTTACATTAGAGTGAAATGCTGGTCTGAGGACACATTCTGAGGTAAATAAAGCTAACAGGACACTTTCTTAAACTGGGCTTAAAACACTACAGTGTATTCTGTCTTTATATCTAAACTTTGACATGATTTAGATCTTTTTTTTCCCGGGATTGTACAGAGTCGTGTTCAATTTATCCTTCTGTGCAGCTGTCACTGTCTGAAGTCACCACACATTGCCACACAATATTCACCACTTCCTTAAGTAATCTAAAATGAAGAATTTGAGAGATGTAGGCTGTCCAAATTACATGAAACCATCCTCACCTTTGTTCACTATAACCTTATGGATAACCTCTTCTGTCATGTGTAGAGGACACAGCCGACCTAGCGGAGCACACTCTGCCAGTCAGTTCCATCTAGTGGGCAACTGAAATCATTACATTTTCAAAAAAGTGACCCAATGACCCAGAATTAAATGTATTTTGAAAATAAACGCTCAGTAGTAATCACTCAGTGTGTTTCTAAATAGCTGTGGCCATCACAAAGCAGCAGGATCAATACACGTGTCTCCAAATTGAGGAGAGAGCTGTGTGCAGTCACATGGTACAGCAGCGCTCCATAAATTATTTAAACCCTCTGATGTGGCATTGTGATCTTATGGTAGAATAGTTAACCCAAATTTCATATTATTTGTTATTATTGCTCACATATTCAAAGTATATTATGGGGCGGCAGTAGCTCAGTCCATAGGGACTTGGCTTGGGAACCGGAGGGTCGATGGCTCAAGTCCCCAACCGGACCAAATATATGGAGCGTGGACTGGTAGCTGGAGAGGTGCCAGCCCACCTCCTGGGCACTGCCAAGGCGCCCTCGAGCAAGGCACCGAACCCCCAACTGCCCAGGGCGCCCGTCCATGGGCAGCCCCCTCACCCTGACATCCCTCCACTTAATGCATGTAAAAGGCCCTGTTTGTGCATGTGTGTGTTTCAGGCCTGTGTGTATTTGTAAAAACAGAGTGAAAACTTGGAATTTCCCCTCGCGGGACTATTAAGGGTATAAAAAATAAAAAATAAAAAATTATGAGAATTATGGATACATAACCATTCATATCCAACCCCCCAACCTCACTGAACAAAGGCTCCTCCTTCCCACAGATCCCAATTATAGCACTGTGCACATGGGCTGTTCTGGGTCATTCAGTGTATAATATTATAGTTTGTTTGTTTGCTATGATTCTGTGGATAACCAGCAGGTGGCAGATGATCTCGAACTTAACTCTTTTCCTTCCTCATCTTCCTCTCAGTCCCTTCATTCTTCCGGTTCCTTCCACCTGTTTGCAGACAGCCAGATGAGTAAACTGGAAACTGAGCCATAAAGCCATACAGTTTGCAGCACAGTGAACAGAACAACGCGTCATCCGTGTTATCAGGTTAATAGTATTTTAGACGTTGGCAGTGACGTCAGATGACCATTTCAGGTGTAAAGTTAAAGAAGGATTTCCATTGAGACACAAAAACACAAACTTTAAAACAAGGATCAGTAACTTAACAAAGTCAAGTTAATTGTGCTCTCACAGTCAGTGTGCCCCACATGGAGATTTAACAATGCTAATTAATACAGAATTAATGACTTGGTCAGTCTATGTCACAGTTCGGAGGATAGATCCAGACATGCTGTAATTCAACCTTTTATAAGGTATTTGTTCATTCACATACACGGTTGATATTTTTAAATCAAGATTTCACACACATTTGCTCGTCTCAGTTACGTCTAGGACTACTTTAATCGAAATTAGAAGAAGAAGAAGAAGCTTTATTGTCACTGCAATAAATACAATGAAATTTCATTCTGCACTCTCTTATAGCAGCTACAATGTCCTTGTCATAAAATATACTGGGGGGGGGGTCATGGTTCTTGCAGCAGTCTCTTCACAGCCATGGGGAAGAAGCTGTGTCTCAGTCTGTTGGTCTCATGACTCTGAGTCTGCCAGAGGGAAGGCTGGTGAATAGAGAGTGTCCTGGGTGGGCAGGGTCATTCTGAATCTTTGTGGTCTGTCGGAGGAGACGGCTGGAATAGATCTCCTCTAGGCGTGGAAGTGGGGAGCCGATGATCCACTCAGCTGTCTTGATGACCCGCTGCAGTTGTTTCTTTTCAGATGCAGTGCAGCTGGCGTACCACACCGTACAGCCATAGGTGAGGACACTCTCTATTGTGCAGTGGTAGAAGTTTCTCAGCAGAGGTGGAGGGAGTTTGTTCCTCCTCAGTGTTCTCTGAAAGAAGAGACACTGCTGGGCCTTTTTGATCATGTGGGTGGTGTTCACAGTCCAGCCCAGGTCCTCCGAGATGTGTAGGCCAAGAAACTTAAAGCTGGTGACCGGTTCCACTTCCTCCCCATTGATGCTCAGGCATGAGTGCAGTGTGGTCCTCGACTTCCGGAAGTCAGTAATGACTTCTTTTGTCTTCTTGGTGTTGAGGTTGAGGTGGTTGTCACTGCACCAGGCCGCCAGTGCTTGGACCTCCTCCCTGTATGGTGTCTCATAACTGTTGTTGATGAGCCCCACAACGGTTGTATCATCCGCAAATTTGATGAGGGTGTTGGAGCCGTGAGTAGCGACACAGTCATAAGTGTACAGTGTGTACAAGACTGGACTCAGCACACAGCCCTGAGGAACACCAGTATTGAGGACGATGGTGGAGGATGTGGAGGTGCCCCTTCTGACATGCTGAAATGTAGGTCGACATTAAACTGAATGTATGATTTTATTCAGAATTTGGCGTAAACAACATGAAAGCATGGATCCATCCTGCCTTGTATCAACAGTTCAGACTGCTGCTGGTGGTGTAATGGTGTGGGGGATATTTTCTTGGCACTTTGGGCCCCTTAGTACCAACTGAGTATTGTTTAAACGCCACAGCCTACCTGAGTATTGTTGCTCACCATGTCCATCCCTTTATGACCACAGTGCACCCATCTTCTGATGGCTACTTCCAGCAGGATAACGCACCATGTCACAAAGCTCAAATCATCTCAAACTGGTTTCTTGAACGTGACAATGAGTTCACTGTTCTCCAGTGGTCCCCACAGTCACCAGATCTCAATCCAATAGAGCACCTTTGGGATGTGGTGGAACATGAGATTCACATGATGTGCAGCTGACAAATCTGCAGCAACTGTGTGATGCTGTCATGTCAATATGGACCAAAATCTCTAAGGAATGTTTCCAGCACCTTGTTGAATCTATGCCACAAAGAATTACGGCAGTTCTGAAGGCAACTTGGCACTAGCAAGGTGTACCTAATAAAGTGGCCAGTGAGTGTCTGTGATTAAGGTAGACTACTTGTCCTACAAAGCTGGACATGCAGTCTGCCAAAGTATTTTATATTGTATATACTTTAGTTGATGCCAAACAACCTTGTTGAACATGGAGAAGTTTCTTATTTCCCAGCAAATAGGCGGATACAGATAGATTCAAGCCATATTGTCATCTGCCAGTATTATTATCCCCTCCAACAACCCACACATTTTTGCTACCTTTTTAGCGGCCATCATTCTTTTCTCATGAAGAATGAAAATGTGCAGCTTCGTACTGAAGACATCTTATTTTAACTCCAAATGTTTTCTAGATTCAGTGTGACATTTGTCTGTGGTGGTTCCAACATACGTGCTTTCAAGGCCCACCAGCAGAAGATGCTTTTTCAGTTGTACTGCTCACACTATTGTATAGTTTAAATAAATAAATATGTACAAGGACTTTTGTTGAAAGGATAAAACTTCTGGTGTCTGACAAAGTCATATGCACGACATGAAATATGTATGTCCCCACAAGTTTTGCTGGGAAAATAGAAACGTCTCTTTATTCACCAAGTATTAGCAGGCCAATGCAGAATCTGTGCCCACGGAATTCCCACGACACCTCGGCAGATTTTCCACAGATCTAAAAAAAAAAATGTCTTCAATAAATATTGTCTGTCACATTACAAGCAAATGATATCCTACAATTCTGCAGATTTCTATTCTGGTTCACCGCTGAAAGCTGGAAAAAATCCACAGATTCAACTGAGTCTGGTTATGATGGCAGAGCATCATCTGTGCTTTATAGAGATGGAATACATTTTGTAGCAGGTTGAAAGTGCAGTCTGAAAGAATGTCTATCCTCCTATAATTATTGCTAGGAAAGAAGAAACTTTTTCAGCAAGGTTGTTAAGCATGATCTGAACTATATGCAAAATAAAATACTTATTGGTATGAGACTGAGCTTTATAGAGAGGGGACACTTTTTGTGGCAGGTTGACAATGCAGAGTGGCAGAGTGTGTGTCCCACTGTAACCTTTGCACAAATTCTATCTGCTGTCTCTCTGTCCAGTTCTCTCCAGCAGCAGTGGCTCAGGCCTCTCTCAGGCTGGACCCAGTACATTTCAGCCGCTCCATCAAGGATCCAGTCACCATGGCATTAGCCACAGCTATAGCATGAGTTGCCTTACAGAGCACTGAGACTGTGAGCGAGTCTGCAGCTGTCCATAGTGCAGAGCCACCTTCAGTCCCAGAGACACCCTGATGGTAGAGATGCTGCTGACTGCTGAGACTCCAAACTTCAGTCTTACCCAGACAGTCCTGGGGCCAGGCACTGCTGTGTGAATGCCTACAAGCCAGCAGGCTTCCAGGTGGCACTGCAAGTAAGCTGTTCCAATATCTAATTTTACACTTCATGAAATGATTTGCGGGGTGCTGTTGCGTTTTATTGGGATGAAAACATCATCATTTATTGCAATAAAAGAGAATTCTGGTATTTTTCAGGCTGAGTCTTATTTTCAGAATGTTTATCTCAGGTTATCCCAGAAGCAGATCCCCAGTTAGCTGCAGTGGGGGCTAATATCTGGTCCATCAGACTCAGAGACAAGCCATTAAATTATTTTAAAATTTTAGTTTGTTTCCCCAAATCTCTAAAATGGATGTGGGGAGCACGTTAGCATGAACCACAGGCAAAGTGGCACAAAATCATGAAAACAAGATCAAACTTGAAAAATGCTGGAGTTTTTCCTTAAGTAGGCCGAGAGGAAGCAAGTTTCACCTGTACACTGAACTCTTTTATTCACTTTATTTCTATGTATATCCAGCATTTCTGTCAGTAAACCCTCATCAAGTAAAATTATGTTTCTTATGTATTGACTGGAGAATAAAACAGGGCTATGAATTCTGATAGATTTAGAAAAAAAAAAAATCACAATTGAATTTTTTTTTTTAATTAGCCAAGTTCACAAGTTTTTATTAGGTCTGATCAGAGGTTTGCATTGCTTTGTTTTTATTTCTTAATTTATTTATGTTATTTAAAAGATAGTTTCCTTTCTTAATTGTACTCTCTACATTATCATGTTGCTACTTTATGGAAACTAATAAAAACTTAAATGAGAGTGGTCAGAGGTTTGCCTGACGTAGACCTTGGAGGTCGAGATGTTGCACTTATAAGACACTTGGGAGACTTAATGTTATGACACAAATTTACAGAGTCAAATAATTACTGATTTGGAGTTAATCTTATAACACAAGCCTAAAATCTTCATTTTTTAAATATAAAAAAGTTGAAAAGCTAATTTGGCAAAGCAGCTTTCCTGTTAAGACAAATGTTGACTGGGGGAAAATAAATATTTCCTTGAAAAACAAATACACGTGGTGATGTTTGTGTTTTTTCACTTTGTAATTAATTATTTCATTGATCTGTGATTCAGTTTTATCCTCAGGGATCATCCATTGAGTGTCGCTCAGTGTCTTAATGTTCCTGCACCACAATGCAGGTCTGTTGTACTTCTATACCGTGACACCCAGAGGAGTTCACTTCCTGCACAGTTTAACTTCTACCAGCCTTTCTACCCAGCTCAGAGCAAAGTCTACCAGGTGCTGACGGAGCACAGACACCAACACATCTACTGTACAAGTCAGTCATTTTCACCAGTTTAAATAGCTTACTTTTAATACACCACTCGGGTAAAAAAAAAAAAAAAAACCCTAACCCACAGTATAATACGCCACAGAAAAAAAATATTAAAAAGTCATAGTATTATATGCCATACAAAATATTTAAAAAGAATGTCACCAAAAAGTCATAATATATTTTGCCATAAAAAAAAAGATCTTTAAAACAGTCATAGTATAGTATCTCGCAAAAAAGCCACGGTATAGTATGGCAGTATGGCATTAAGAGTCATTAAACAGTTATTAGTATGCCATGAAAATGCGTCAGGAAAATGTCATAGTATTTCATACAATGTCATAGTATAGTATGCCATAGAAATTCATATAGTTTGTAAAAAAATATATCATGATACCATATGTTCTCAAAAAATGTCATAGTATATAGTATGCCATGAAAACAATCTTAAAAATGCCATAAAAAAAGTATCATGAAAAAGTCATAGTATAGTATGTTATAAAAACTCAATAGTATGCCATAAAAAGTCTGAGTTTGTTACAAATGTCATAAAAACGTGTCATAAAAAATTGTGATAGCGTAGTGTGCCATAAAAAACTATAATGTCATATGCCATGAAAATTGTCATAAAAACAAGTTATAGTATAGTATGTCATAATAAAGCCATAATATAGTATATCATAATGAAGTCATAGTATAGTATGTCATAATAAAGTCATAAAAGGGTCATACAATATGTTTTAGAAAAAAAACATAATTTAGCATGTAATACAGAAATGTCATAGGATAGTTTGTCATGAAAATTCTTTCACATGCCATAGTATAGTATGGTATAGAAAGGCATCAAAAAATGTTATTGTATACCATGTAACAGTAAGTCATTATATGTCATAAACAGTCCTAAAAAATCATTTTATAGTCTAACTGATAAAATTGTGATAGTATACCATAGTATATATACACTGTACATGCTAATACTGTCCTATCGATTAAAGGCAAAAAGTCCCCCCAAAAATCTTTTTAAAAAAGACATAGTATAGTATGCCATAAAAAAGTTCAAAATACAGTGTCATAAAAAAGTCATAGCATAACCCTAAAAAAGCCATAATATAGTTCATCAAGCAAACTATTTGTCACATGAAGTCATAAAATATGATTTCAGTGAAATGTATTTGTCAATTTCTATAGTCAAAATAGTCATAATAAATAAATGTCAATGTTTAGATGAGGTAGGGTCTTCATTCAGTATCCTTGTGGCCTGAGGGTAGAAGTTTTTCCTGAGCCTCTCAACGCTGGCCTGCTGTATCCGGTACCTTCTCGTTCATCACAACATCAGTCTCAACAGTAAAAAGGCAGTTATCCTGGTGACAGGGTTTTTTAATGATTCTCCCAGCCTTATGTTTGTACCATCTGGTGTAATCATCCTTTGTGTCATAAAAAAAAAAAAAAAAAGTTATAAAAAACAAGTCGTAGTATAGTATGCCACAAAAATGTCACAGCACAGTATACCATAAAAGCCATAATATAGTAAGTCATAAAAAAGCCACATTACAGTATGTCAAGAAAATGTCAGTCATATTATAGTATGATTAAAAAAATCATAATATAGCATGTCATAAAAGTGTAACAATGTCATTTAAAAACTTAAATGTCATAGCATAGCATAATATAAAAATGTAATAAAGTTGTAGTGTAGTATGTCATAAAAAGTGTCAGAAAACATTTCTTAAAAAAGGTCATAAATTGGTATGCCACAAAAAAGTCCTTGAAAAGTCATAGCATTGTATGTCATAAAAAAACTAAGAAATGTGATGAAAACTCATCTGTAGCATGCCATAAAAAGCCACAAGATAGTATGTTACATACGTATAAAAAATATTTAACAGAAATGTCTGCATGCCTTGACATCAGTGAAGGTATTTGTTAATTTTTAGGGGAACTGACCCTTTAAATTTTAGGACACAAACATTAAACATGAGACAAAAGCTTCAGTGCAAGAGTTTCTTTTAATTATTACTGTTAACCGTTGACACAATCAGCAGAGAAACAAGGCGTGACAAAAAACAGAAAGAGACACACTGGAATCAGATCTTGTTGAAAGCTGCAACGTCGACACTCTGGACCTGAAACAGAGCAAAGATTAAACATTTAAATGAGCTGGGAGATTTAAAATACAACAGAGCCAGGCTTGTTCTCTAGGCTCCCTTACACCTGGGAAACTATTGTGATTTCAGTTTTTCCTTCCAGAACTATTCATCCAGTCACTGTGTGCTTTTATTTCAGCCGCCTTTTCTTGTTTTGACCACATGATGGCAGCAAAGTGCTGTGCTGTGACTGAATTTGGCATTGACAACAAAACCTAAACTGAAAGAGGAACCATTGGAACAAGTTTAATTAGAAAAAAGAAACACAGGCATTGAACATTACTTTATCTTGATTATTTTTGAATTCTAACATTTTTCAAAGACAATCAAATAATTTTTTAACTCCATGTCACTCATGTCTCAGCTCGTCTCTGTTTTGGCATGGAGGAGGCCAGGGGAGTAAGATTTCCATCTCATCAGCATACTTAAGGAGAGAATGGCACTTCTAAGCTTCTGTCATGACCACACGCCTCCCATTTGGCAATAGCTTCCATGAGTTCACCTGGCATACCCAACAGCAGCCTCTCTGCTGTTGCTTTTCCACATAAAGCCTAATGTTGGCACTTATTACAGTGTACCAATGTCAGACCATCACATCAATTAACTTTTACCCAGCCCAGTTCTATGTGAAAAACCAACGGCAGGGAGAAAGACACTTCACATACTCGCTGTTTAGGCGTTCCAGGTGAATGCCAGGCTTCAGAGCGGACGACTGGTTCAGGAAGATTGACGTTCTCTCAGCATGCAGATTACATGAAAATCACGCTCTCTCTTACATCCCAACACAAAAATTTGAAAATAAAAACCGCGGTCAGACTTTTCTGACTGACATGTAGAAAAAAAAAATCAGAGGACTGCATCAGAATGCAAAAAATAATAAAATACAATAATCTAGAAGGCCTGCGTTTTTCAGCAGCACCTTTGTTGGTGTTTCACTGTCAGTGTTTCCTTTTGCCAAATTCTATTTTTGGAGCCAAAAGTTAAACTCACTATCTTCACAATAAGATACAGGTAATGAAGTCTAACAACAGTCCTGCAATACATCCTACCTTCATCTAGATAATAATAATGTTTTGGGTTTAAAGGTTAATGTAACTTAATGCATTGCACACAGAGGCGTTTGTAAAAGTCTATCATCACTGGTGTAAAAGGAGTGGACTAAATATTTAAGACCTGTCAACTCTGGCAACTCTACATGTCAAAGGATCTGTATCTCAGACAATGTCAGCACATTGCTGTTATCCTATGGTCAAAATGTAGCTTACCTGTTGGGATATTTCGTTTGGTTAGTTGTCTTAATATTGACCAAAACAATAAAAAGCACATTCACACGAACCATTTTTTCTTCTTCCTGAGAAATACTGGTTTTCATTATCCATTTGAACTGTTAAATCAAATTGCAAGCAAGCTTGCAATTTTTATTAAAAATGCATGAAGTGAAATAAATGCTGTTAAGACCTGCAGATGGATGGATGGATCATCTAGAGCGTAGTATTTGCAGATGTTTTAAGAAGTCTGTTCCTCTACTGATATAGTGTGTATTGCACAGTACTTACAAAGTCTTCAAACTTGGTGATTTCTTCCTCTAGCATGTCTGTTCCCACTTTGTCGTCCTCCACCACACATGCGATCTGGAGCTTCTTGATGCCGTAACCCACAGGAACCAGTTTAGACGTGCCCCATAACAGGCCGTCAGCCTGAACTGAGCGCACACACTCCTCCAGCTTCACCATGTCAGTTTCATCATCCCACTGAAAAGGGCAGGAGAGGTGATAAAATACGAGGTGAAAGGGGTGCACAGTCAGTATCAGACTTAAACTAGAATGACCGCCTTGCCTCCGCAAACCAGTTAAGTTGCAGTAACAGTTTACATCCATGTCTGTCCAGACTCATATGTTGCCATGACAGCAGACAATGTTTCAAACACGGATGTTGTAGCGGAGAAGCTACATATACTAAAACGTGGATGCTTCATACACATCTTCAACACCACAGCACGGAATATCTATACAATCAGCAGTTTCAAGGTGGGCACCCAAGATCAGTGTCACCAAATCAGTATCTGACCAAATGTCTCCCTTTCTGTTCTTGAGTTGTGACGTTGAATAATAGCCAGAAAAGTGTTTTTGCAGAACATTATGATGTCACAGTGAAATGCACCTTTGACCTTTTCGAAATAAAATGTCACTACATAATTTTATCCTATTAGATATTTGTGTTTAATTTTGTCATAATTAGTGATGAATTCTGAAGTTATGGTCAAAAACATGTTTTGTGAGGTCACAGTGATCTTGACCTTTGACCACCAAAATCTTATCAGTTCATACTTGAGTTCAGGTGGACATTTGTGCCAAATTTGAGCAAACTGCTTACGGCCTTCTTGAGATATCACATTCACAAGACTGAGATGGATGCAAGGTCACAGGAACCTTGACGTCTGACTACCTTATACTAATCAGTTCATCCTTGAGTCCAGGTGGTTGTTTGAGCCAAATTTGAAGAAATTCCCTCAAGGCTAACTTGAGATATTGTATTCACGACTACAGGACAGTTGGACAGGCAACCCGAAAACAAAATGCCTCCAGCCACAGCTATCGCCAGTGCAGGGGCATAATGAACCTAAAGTGTATATAGACACTGTATGTTGTTGGCCAATGTATACATCTTTATACATGCATGTATTTTTTCTCCTACTAATAGTTCTGTTGATTTTTAACTCTCTTTGTTGTCCTTGTTTTTAGCTTTATGTGTATTTCTATCTTTCTGTAAGTTGTTCTAGGAACTGTGTAAGTACATTGAGAGCAAAGTCAAACAGTCAAATTCCCTGTATTTGTGCACATACTTGGCCAATAAAGCCGATTCTGAAAAACATGATGCCTGTTTTTTGTCACTAGTTTTAGGTTTCTGCAGGAGACACTGACACTGAACTCAGACTTACAGGTTTTACATCCAATAAGATGGAAGACTTGGCGATGACGCCAGGCTTCTTGGCCTTCTTCTCTGCGTACTCTTTCAACCTCTGTTCTTTAAGTTTCTCTGCCTCTTCATCATCCTCATCGCTACCAAACAGGTCAATGTCATCATCATCTTCCTCTTCCTCCTCGTCTTTAACCGGAGCACTGGTCTTCTGCTGGACAGTAGTGCCCTGAACAGAGTACAAACAGTTCCGTGTTTACACAGGGGTCTACAGTGATGTACTGGAGGTAAAAATGAAACAAAACACAAGATGACTTATGTGATTAAGCCAGTCTGAATAAACTCACATTTGTGTAGGGTACTGAAGGAGCAGGAGCTGGAGTCACAGCTGCAGGCTGTTTCTCCAGAACAGATACCCGACATTCCAGTTTGGAAAGTGCAGCTCTTAAGTCATCCACCACTAAAGAAACAGGACCAGAGTCCATGAGTCTTACATTGAAAAACACCATGGTAGTAGAGTACACAAAAAAGTAATACATACTAAAATATATGTAGAAAACATCACGTATTCAAAACAAGCCATGGCAACTGCACTGGATAACAGGTAGGACAATTAAACACCATTAACATCTACTGCCATAACGTTAATTATGAATTAATTATTTGCTAAGCCTACTATACTATGAGTTTTATATTGACATTTTTTACCTTTTTTATGAAAAAAATTATATATATATATGTATGGATGTATGTCTACATATGTATGTAATTTAAAGTCCTTGTATTATACGCCACAAAAGTCATAAAAATGTAAAAAAAAAAAAAAAAAAAAAAAAACTGTCAAAAGTTTTTAGTATGGTATGCTATAAAAATGTAATGAAAAGGTTGAATATAGTGTCATTTTAAAAAGTTATTAACAAAAGTCATAGTAGAGTATCTCATAAAAAGTAAAAAATAAAAACATAAAAAAATGTACGCAGTATAGTATGTCATAAAATACATCAGAAAAACGTTGTCAGAAAAGTCACTCATCTTTAAAGCACAGTATATTTTTTTTATTTATTTATTTTTTTTAATCAAAAGTTTTACATTCCATAAATATGTCATAAGTCATAAAAAATGTGAACTTTAAAAAAAAAAAAAAAAAAAGCTCAGTATTATATTCCATAAAAATGTCATATATAAAAAGTCACAGTATGTCATGAAAAGCACTAAATGTAAAAAAAAAAAAAAAAAAAAACCCCACATATACCATATTATATTGTTCTTTAAAAAGAACAAAGTGTATTAAAATTTAATTAATATAAAAAAAACAAACCCACCTTTGTGTAAGCTTTGGTTCTCCAGCTCCAGGCTCTTGATGCGACTGACGATTTCTCCTTGATCAGCTGCACTGCTGCTGCTCTGCACAGTACAGACAATAAGAGAGAAAAGAATCAACAGTTTAGAGAGAGTGACATCTAAAGGCCAAACCAGAGTATTAGTCCTTTCAGCACACCCAGAACTGTTAATCAGACCCCCTGTGAACACAAAACACACAGCAAGTGTCCATCTCAGCTGAGTTACAGGAGCTGTAGATGGAGCCTGACGGAGACATAGGTGATAGGCAGCTACTTTGACGGGGGTCCTGCAACACTCCACACAAAAAAATCTTCTAACAGCCAACTAAAGGTCTCATAAACTCCAGCGTGAATGTCAGCGAGGTCCACTGACAGAGCGACTGGCAGCAATGGTGCTTCCAGGGACACACAAGGCTTGGCGGCACTTACAAGCTGGGACTGTTGGCTCAGGGAAGGTTGACAAGACCCTCTGTTACACAGTGAAGTCTTCATCTGGGGGGAGGAGGGGATTTTAAGCATGAAAAAGGGAGAGAACTCAATAAAATACATACTGAAGGCGTGCTACTGAGGAGTATAAAACAGAGAAGCAAACAAGCACCCAAGGAAACACCGTGCAGCAAGGAAGGTTATGGAAGACAACACCCATGTCTCTACAGAGAAAGGTTTGTAGGGCTTCAGCTGACCACCAAGCTTCTACTCTGAGTGAAATTATGCAACACAATCATTTTAACCAATCAGCAACAAGAAAATGACACAATATTATCATTCAAATACGATCAAATCTGTCAGACAAATCATAAGCATGTACGATTTACATGTTCAATATACTGAAGGTGCTCTGACCACAGGCATAAACTATGCAAGTGTGTAGTCTAGTTTCTTAAGACTGTCACAATTCGACCTAGCTCTATTGCTTTTATTGGCCACAAAGCACCAATAACTTACAACACAACACGAGACAGAGTAGTTGATTTTTAAGTTAAGCTGCACAAAATGTTGAAATGCAGCCAAAGATTAGTTTCTCTTTAATATTAAACTCCCAGAATTGGGGAGTTGGTTTTACAAACCAAGTCCACAATTTAGTTAAACCTGTCAGCAGGGGGACCACTAACAGAAAATCTACAAGAACTTGCTGTCATTGCTTGTAGAAAAACTAACTGAAAAGGAAGACGTGATTTAAAAATACCAAACATGACTGAGATAATAATCTTCCTAAATGTTAGTAATTTGTTCCAGCAATTATGGAGACAACACATTACACACTTGCTTTTGTTTACTCAGAAACAATAAAAGCACACTATGCTGAGCAATCACAAAAGTCGTGGATTTTTTTTTTTTCTTTTTTACCATGTTTCATCGGATCAGATTTTCAGACCACAAAATCTGTGTGACACAAGCAAGAAACACAAGAACTAAGTTGCATGTACCTTTTATCTTTCTATACAGGTTTTTTCCAATAGTAATGTTCAGGTCCAAATGAAGTTGGAGGTGTGGACTTGTGGTGGCAGATTAAATCCTTTCACAGCAAAACTATACAAATGCAGTCTCACAGCCACTGGTACAACAGCTGTGACGCTGGCTCATTTGGGGCTGCAACTTCTCGAGCATACAGCAATGCCAGAGAAATAAATACAAGATACACAAATCAATTTGAAATCACCTTTCATTAAGTTGGGCAAATCCCATAATATTATCCTGGACCTTTTAAAGCCATGTGCTGTGTAGGTCAAGTGGGATCTTGATTGCTTAGACTACACGTACAGTGCTTGCATAAAAGTGGAAAATGTGAGATAAGAGGCAGATACAGCAAACAGCATGTACTTACTCCTGCTAGAGATTTCTGGATGTTCTCCCGGGCCCGAGCAATGTCTTGGAGAATGGTGTTTGCACCCACATCCTTTAAGAAAATGAAGAGAGGTCAATGCAGATTCAACCTTTACATTGTAAAGGTTACATTACTGCAACAGGATTAAAACCTAAACAACGGCAAATCAATCTTTTTGTTTCTACAAACCTGTCAGATCATTTGGTGTAAAAAAAGATTTGAAATTTTTCTTTTATTAATTTTGAAAAATGGCTCCAGATTAGCACTGAGAAATAATAGCAAAATCAAATAACACACACATTTTTGATCAGATATCAACCTGGTAGAATATATTCACACAAAAAAAGACCACAATTACAGTTTTGCGGATGTATGCCTCAGCAAACCCATCAAATTGCAGTTACAGTTTACATCCATGTCCATGAAAACATTGATGCATCACACACATCATACCCCCAGCAGCACATATATTCAATCAGCACATTTTCAAGGTGGACACCCAAGATTTGAGTCACCAATTCAAAATCCGACCAAATGTCTCCCCTTCTGTTCCTGAGTTACGATGTTGAGTAACTGACCAGACAAGTGTTTTTGCAAAACATGATGATGTAACAGTGAAGTCGATCTTTTAGAAATAAAATGTCATTACTTTGTCATTTTATCCTGTTAGACATTTGTGTGACTTGACTCAAAATGGACTATTTGTGCCAATTCCTTCAAGGCGACCTTAAAATATTGTGTTCATGAGAATGGGACGGACCTGAAAACATAATGCCTACGATCGTGACTATCACCTGTGCGGACACATAAAAACTTTAGGAACTGACGCAAACAATGTGGACATGATGGTCAAACGGTTGAAGCAATTTTGCTACTTCAGATTGGAGGAGTGACAACTTAAAGCAGAAGATAAACTGAACACTGAAACAGTGTCGGGTACCTGTGTCTGTTGTGAGGAGCCGTTCATACGCTCATAGAAGCGTCTCTCTGCCTCATCATAGCGAGGTTTGTCAAACCAGATCTTCTCCTGGGCAAGAAAGTCCACTGAACTCATGGTGCTACAGAGGAAAGAGCAAGGAGGGACAAGAGAGGGATGTATGAACAAGACACAGGAGGTCAGGGAAAAGAAAAAAAATCTGCATTATAATTTCTACTTAGAATTTTACTTAAATATCACCTAACATGTAATTTCTATTCACAGTGATTTAGCTGTAAACTAGTGGCGTTTTCTTTTATCTACACCACCCCCACAGAACTATACAAAATGAAACTTTAAATTAAATGAAGCTGGCCAAACACAACAATGGTTCATACAGACATCAGTCACACAGTCATTTTTCAAACAGACCACAAGGAATAAAAAATAAATGAACCAAGACGAATGAAAAAACAAGAAGAAAAACATTCATGCATTCAAGAAAAAAAAAAAAAAGAAACCCATGATTACATTAAAGAAAAACAATGAAAGATAGAACGGAAACATCTGGAGCGACTCCATTCTCTCGGTTTGGTCATACTTGTCCCTCAGTGGGGTGGTGGAGGCAACTGATGCTGCTTCTGGCCTCCGACCCTTCTTCACCGCCACAGCTTCATTCCCACTGTAACCATGGAAACGGCTCTCTGCTGCATCATACCGCCACTTGTCCAGCCACACCCGCTCGCTGTCTGGGTGATTAAAGTAGCAGACTCCGGCCCCCGACACTTCTTCCTTCTCTGGGACCTCAGCTGGCTCCTCCTCCTCCTGAATAGGGAGCAGAGCGTGGAAGATTTCTGCTTTACCCTGCGGGACCACCCGTTTTTCCTCCACCACCACTTCCTCAACTTCTTCTTCCTCCTCCTCTTCTACGAGGCTTTGAGGGTGGTCACTACTTCTGGAAGTGGAGGCGCAGCTGGACCGTTTGGAGGAATTGTTACCGTACAGATTCTGGTAGAAGGCTGCTTCAGCACGGTCATACAGCGGTTTCTCCAGCCACACGTCTCTAAGCAGCTCCACAGGGATGCGAGGCAGTCCGTTAATCGACTGACGATTGGTTGGTGTGACAGCTGCTTGTTGGATGACAGGAGTTGCAGGTGTCGGGGCTAGAGATTGATATCCTTCATCAGGTGTTCTGGGTGCAATGGAGTGGTTAGGCGGGGATGGGAGGTCCAGAGAGTTTGGAATGGGCAGGCTGCATGGATTCTTCAACGTAACGGCGTTCTGCTTGGTCAAAGGATGTCTTGTTCACCCACACAGCCTGGACGACATGGTGGCAGGCCACCTGATCACTGTGGTGGCACACCAGTCCTGAGGAAGATGGAGCCAAATTGGATGGAGAGTTTGAGTGTTTCCCTGGGGCTGGAGGTGACCGGTTCGACTTGGTGGTCCCGTTGGAGGAGCTCGCCAACCAGCACTGGTAGAGGCTCTCGGCTCGCTCGTAGATGTTGCGCTCAAACCACACATTAGCGCACTCAGACTGCAGGCCAATCAACCCAGCGCGGGGGTCAGATAGCTGGCTGGTCCTTTTGTCTGGCTTCTCTTCATTCTTGGTCCTACTTTCAACCTTCCCCTCAGGGCGACTCTCGGGATTGGAGGAACGTTTCTTACGGCGACGGCTTTTTCCACTGCGCTTTCCATCTCCGTTCAAGCTACCGCTCTCTGGGGACGATGATGCCGCCTCTCTGTTTCTTTGACTTGATTCAGCCTTGTTCCTACACCCCAGTGCTGCATTTCCCGACTGGTCCACCTGACAATGACTGGAGGGCTGATCATGCTCCGACTGATCATGTGCAGAGCACTGGGGGATCTTCTTAGACATCATCTTTGATCGGTTGCAGGAAAAAAAAGAGAATAACAAGTACAGGCTTTTGGATTAGTTACAGAGAGGCAGGAAAGTTAAGAGACATAAAGGGATTGATCTATTAGACTCCTACAAATGAGTCAGTGTCAAACACTACACATTTCTACACACATTTCTTTGTTATAGATCTGTGTGGACGAAACAGAGTCTACAAATCATTCCCAGAGAAAGGCAAGAAGCATGCAGGAAACTAAAAGAAACCCATGCAAATTAACTACAAATGTTTAGTGAATGGAATCTACTTGTTTCTGATTTGTCAAGAGTCAGTGTCATCCATAGAGAGATGCACCGAAAATGCTGAATAAGTCCTACCAAAGCTTGGAGAGTGTCCAACTACTCACACAGTATAAGCTCAAGAATATACATAAGAGAGAATAAGAACAGTGGCGTTCAAGCTTTTAATCTAAAAGCCAGTTAGGATTGTCGGCATGAAACTAAAAATACAAAATATGAGTCTGCGTTGCAGTTTTTCCTGCTTCACAATGATTTCCCAAACAACTAACTAATTTAGACTTACAAATAAATCCTTATAAAAACCTAACATTACTTATGAAGACATGGCCTGCGACAGCTGGTTTAAAGTACATGTTTAACATCAACTGCTACAAAAATATGGATGAAAAAGGGAGACACAACTATTTAGCTATATTTAGCCAGACAGGAAAAGTAATTTATCATCATGCATTTTTCCAGTTAATTCTATATTCTTTTAAGTGACAAAGTAGGTTTCTGCAGTGCAATTTTAACACTATAGCCAACCATCCAGAAACAGGCATTAACCAAATGCATATTGGACGTCTCTTTATAGTAATGCAGATCATGCAGCACTATCTGTATCTGAAACCAAAAGACCCTGGTTCCTTTGATTACTCAACATACAGCTGCAGGCAAAGAATTATAAATTGGTTTTCAACATTCACAAATTAAAAAATGTCCCATGTCTAACCTACTGTTAGTGAGGTGCTATTTTTCCAATAACTCTGTTGTAAATTTGTCTTAGTAAAAAAAAGGAATTCTTCTACATTCAAATTTAAGAAATTAGGCACAAGACTTGACAAATCTTGACACAATGAAATGAAAGCATGCAAAAAGAAAGGGGTGTAACACGTCTAAGGAAAAATACTAAAGAGGTACTGAGTCAAATAAAAAAAGAAGAAAACTCCAGCATGTTCATGCAAGCAAACTAATTCATTCAAGAAGTACTGAGGTTTTATGTGTTAAGCCATGCCATTTTTATGATGTTACATTATTCTGTTGCAATACAGGAAATACATTCCCTTAATGTTTCAACATTTTATGCTAGAACTATTTATATTGATGAAAAATCGCTCAAATGTATTTGGGCACTGTTTGGGAAGGCATTTCCTGCTAAAAGTTTATTAAAAAAAACCTTATTCAAGCTCTTAACTCACCTTCCTGGGTTAAGATGTTGAGCTTAAACTAGTATTCAAAGTCAAATGCTCAACACGTTCTTTTCATCCAGTTAACCGCAAGCCATTGAAAAAGAAGTTTAACAATCACCACCTTGCAAAACAGTTAAACTGATACAAAGGGTACAACAAGGACAAAACAAAAGTCAAACGAGGTAAACATCGACATCATCAGGAATACTCACTTGTCAAATTCTGAATGCAAGATGAGGGGAAAGAAGCTATGTGTTAAAGATTTCTCTAAATAAATACCTCAACATGAAACTCTGCATTCTTAAGATTTTGCATTGTTACCCCTTCAGTCTTGATGATGAATATGAAGAATACTTGCACTATTATTTGCTCAAATCGAAGACTGATATTAAGCAAGAACTACAAGCAACAACTTGGATGCATCCCAAAGCTTTTCCCCTTCATCTGCTTTTTTCCACTGTTCAAACAGAAAGCACTAGGGACAGTTTAGTTTCCTCTTCATCATCAAAAATGAACATTTGCTGTTACAGCAGTCCTATCAAAAACCTTCAAGCCCATTAGCCAATCAAGCACATTAGTGGTGACATTACAACTTATAAAACAGCATTCTTGTATGCAGATCATAATACATGTTGGCAACTGCAAATGCATTTATGTGCTGGAAATATATTGCACATTTTACTTATTGTCCAAAAATCTCACAGAAACCAACAATATGACGGTTCCATATCTCAATACCTTCCGTCTTCTCTACCCCATCTGTAGCACTCTGCTCTAATCCATTTATTCATACTGAGAAAAAAAAGTGATCACAACTTTTTCTTTCCTAAAAGAAAGTTAAATAACTTTTAGCTGGACCCTGCAGTTTAATAGCAAATGTCACTCAAACAGCAGGCTATTTTAAGCAGCATGTGGTGCCCTAGTGAGTATTTCTGGCAGCACAGCGGTGTATGTGGGATTGACTCCAAATAAACTACAGTGCTCATGTTAATTATAATGAGCGAACATGTCCCTCAGTGCAATGGTGTGGGTCAGTAAAGTGTTTTAATACTTTATGGACAACAACAGCGCTCTATGGCACAGGTACAATATATCAGGTTTGGATACACAGACAATACTTGTTGATACTGTCAGTACAGTGTTATTATTTATTTTATGTGCAATAATTTTAACTTATTTTGTGCTCACAGCATATGTTGGCACTGCTTGTGTGTGCATGTGTGCATGTGTGTGTTTAGAGTATGAATAAATGATATCTTATCCCCTCCTTTATTATTTATTTATTTATTACTTTTGTAATGAATTCTGTTTTATTCTGTGCATTGAATTTTGTTGTGTTTATCTACAATGACAATAAAGAGCTGAACTGAATAGTCTTTGGACTTGATGTTTATAAAAAAACATCGTTAGCTTTACCCTTTAAACTTTCATATAACACATCAGTGGGTATTCCCATAATGTATGGGTTGAGGAAGTCACCTCAAATAACCTCTGCCGAGTGTCTGATGCAATCAAAAGCCATGATGTTTTATTCCATTGATGCTCAGGGGGAAATTTACCTGCTTTACAAGGAGGTCGACTGCAGGGTCTGATGCAGTACAACACCCAGGAAGGGTGGGTTACAGTGATTTGCTCAAGGACACTTCGGCAGGGCAAAGGCTTTACTCACCATTCATAAACCTTCTGATTTGATTTTACTATAGAGTTTAAATACACTAGCCTAATCACACTCTTATGACATTGTTACGTTAAAGCCATTTTCAAGCCCAAATCTGATAATAGCTGCTTAGATTCATTGAGGAATCAGGTCCTGTATGAGGGACTTAATAGTTTAAAACACCGCAACACTTTCACTTTCACAGGAAAGGACTGTGTAATTGCTGTCAAGAAAGACAAACCTGTCGTTCAAGATAATGCGTGACAAAAGAAATGCAGTGGTAAGCCTCAGCTGAGCTGTCATCATCTAAAGGTGTGCCCTGCTAACCTTAACATTAGCCATCTTTCATCTTGTAGTAGGTCCTAGCTAGGATGAAACACTGTCAATGGGTGGTTAGCATTTAACGAGACACACAAATAACGCTTTAAAATGTGCCACTAAAGCATTAGTATTTCTTTTAAATGTGAATGTAAAATGTCAATGTGGAACAGCGGCAACTAAAGCCGGTGTCCAGCCGGCGTGACAGCCGCTCTGTGCTGCGTTAGCAGTAGCAAGCAGCCCCATTCAGCTAGCCGTTTTTGCTAGCATCGGCTAACACACGCCGAGTCGCTGCTGTCTGTAAACCGCTCAACATTCATTCATTTCCCAAAATGTCCCTGAAATGAATACCAAACATTAACGCCCGGACTGAAACCCCGGCTGTCAGTCAGCGTTAACGTTACTTACTGCTGTGTTTTTTGTCTTGTCTGTGTGAAATCAGGCCGGTGGATAAAACGCGTGTTTCTCCAGCCAGTGACAACGGGAAGGAGGAAGAGGAGGAGGAGGAAGCAAGGAGCAGCGGTGCTTGTGTGATTTTCGAGGATGGGGGAGGGGGGAGTTATGAATCATTAATGTTTCCTGATGCCCCATGTTAAACCTTGTGTATTGCTGATACTCAGTGTTGTGATAAATTAGATCAAACTAGAGCAAGGGCTGTTTACTACAGTAAATCTGATAAATAAGTAGGACAAATATAACATTTAAATTTGAATCAAAGGACCACTTTATGTATTTTTAACCTTTGTCCTAGTATGACGAGGCCTTACTGATTATGACACGTCATGTCTTGTAAAAATTAACTAATTTCCCCAAATCTTAAAGCTGACAAAGACTTTATGCCAGTGGTGACAGAAGTACAGAAGATATTTCTCTTACAATGTTAACTCACTGTCAAAAGGTAAAAATGCTGCTTTTAAAATCTTACTTAAGTAAATGTACATAAGGATCAAGTGTATTATTGGATAATAGTGATGCACTAATTTGTACATTAGTTTAATGTAATTAAGCTAAATTCAGCCACTTTCTATACTGCTGGGATGCTTAATTTATATCATAATTTATTAATAGATTACAGTCTACATTGATCATTTAATTCTGCAAAGTAACTACTTACTAAATGTTGTGGAAAAATGGAAATACTCAAGCCAAGTAAAAGTACCTGACAAGTGTCCTCAAATACAATACATAGGTAAATTTATTTACATTCCACCACTGCTTTTAACCCATATTCTCTTGAAACAGATGGTATTCACTGTTTCAGATAATTTTTCAGAAATAATATTTTGAAACCTTTAAATCCTGTCTTGTTGCTCATGGCTGCATTAAAATCAGTGTGACTTGTCTTTATACGATATATAAAGGTCAGTTGAACTAGAAGGGATTTCAATCATATCACGTGATCTTCGTCTGCAGGAGTTGATGATAGGCCTTCTCCATAGGTTGATAAACATCATGATATATAATCAAAAGCTCTAGAATAGCTACTACATGGACCTTGTGGTAAGATTTGCTCTGTAACTCAAGAGTTACTTCATTACTCGTTCATCTGACAATTCTCTTCTGGATGAATCGATTGGATGTTTTGCCAACAAAACCCACTACCTTAAGGCCAAGGTGATGTCTTGAAATTGCTTGTTTTGCCCAACCAACAATCGAAAAATATAAAACACATATTAGATTTATAATATCACAGAGAAAACCAAAAATGCTTACAGTTGAGTTGCTGGAACTGCTGTTTGGTATGTTGCCTGAAAAATTATGATAATTAAAGTGGTTGCATGATGCACGTCCATCCATCACAAAGGTCCAGTTTTCCATCATGAGGTGTGAATTCAGTCCTTCTGGGTTCCACTGCTCATCTATTTCTCTACTTGATCTGCATAACCTCATATTGCTTCTACTTATTAGGGTCCGGGCTGCTAAGCAGCCAAGGACCCTATTGTAATCGGAAGAATTCTTTCTTTCTTCCTTTCTTCTTCTTCCGAGGAAATCATACTTCCCATGGGCAAAAACTCACCAAACTTTACAGAAATGTCCGACCCCATGCCAGATTTACTCAACTCCAAGGACATGTCCCCCCCCCACAATAAATGTTTAAATTTAGAAACTTGTAGCCCCAGTGCTGCAGAAACTTTTCTCCATTTAGACTCATTACAAATTATGAAGTCCATCACTCTGGTTTTTTCAAAAACTGTAAAACTTATAAAACTTATCTCCTCCCACAATTTTTGCTCAATTATCACCAAACTTGCTAGAGAGCAGCATCTCCAGACTGTCCTCCACAAAACTTGTTTCTCAGATTTTTGATTTATCAAAAATTGAGCCTACAGTGCATGAAAACGTTTGACTGTAAACACTACTGTAAACATATACCATCCAATTCTTGCTAAATACATTTTCAATCTTCCTGAAAAAAATTGACAATATTTTGGAGTTGTGGTTGATGAAGTTTGGCAAATATCAGAATTTTATCTCCAAAACTGAATTTTCTAGAACATTTTGAATTCTGCTCTCATGGGAACAACTGGAGTCAATGTAAAAGTGGCATTTTTAAACATCACATTTTCTCTTGTGAAGCAAAACACTTGTCATTAAAAACAAATCACCAACATGTCCATACAGTCTACATGCAATTTATGTATTGTCAGATTTTTGTTTAGATAATAGAATTTGTGACATTTTGACTATTTTTGAAATCTCCCACAACAACTGCAGCCCAGTTGGTGACTTCCTGAGTCTATTTGAGAAGCCACACAGCAGGTCTCACTTCCAGACAATTAGCTCAGTGAGTTAGGAGCTGGATCACAGTGCTAAGGACTCTGGGCTTCAAGACCCAACAAGGAGGATGAGTATGACACATCAAACCTATAAAGAGTCTTTGAAAAACAAATGTATAAACTTTTAGAGTCATGGTAGATGATGTTTGACGAATACATATCAGAATCAATGCAAGAATGGTATTTTAACCAACAGTTATTTACTTATGAAGCAAATCAATCATTCTCAAAAGTAAAACATGGAGGCGGTGTTTAGCTCAGTTGGTAGAGCAGCCGCTCCATGAAAGAAAATACAGCCCTCAATGCAGGCAGCTGCAGATTGAATCCTGCGTTGGAAGGCCCTTTCCTGTGTGTCATCCCCCTCTCTGTCTCTCCATTTCCTGACTCTCACAATGCTCACTTTCCATTAAAGGCAAAAAAACCCCAAAAATATATATTAAAAAAAAAAAAAACAACATCTCAATGCTGTCTAGATGCAATATGTATATTTTCAGACACTTTAAGAGTGGTATTTTTAAATCAGATTTTCTCTTGTGAAGCAAAGCACTTATCGTTAAAAACAAATCACCAACATTTATTTATTTATTTATTTATTATTGTGTAGTGATTTCCACTGATACAAAAGTGTACTTTGCAAATTTATTCCAATATTCAAACACTTTTACGTTTCAATTCCTGCAGTACAATTTCCAGATGATGCAACCTGCAAAATGACTCAGCTGATGCTAAATGCAGATTGTAATATCAACTTCCTTGATGTCTTCCTATTCTTCTGCTTGTTGCTCAGAATTGCCTAAAAATGCCCGGACCCGACCCATCGCTGCGCAGCAGCTATCAGAAGGAAATCAAAGTGAGACGTTAAAAGTAAAAGTTTGGAGTGTGTGACAGTGTGAGTGTGTTTGGAAAGCTTACCTATATGTTATGTTAAAAAAGTTAAAACTTATCTATGAACCGAAAGAAAACTTAACTTTTAACTTAAAGGAATGAAAGGTTTAAAACTTATCTATAAACCAAAAGGAAACATAACTTTTAACTAAAAAGAAAAGGAAGTTTCTTTTTTTTTTTTTTTAAAGAAGGAAATCAAAGTGAGACGTTAAAAGGAAAAGTGTGGAGTGTGTGACAGTGTGAGTGTGTTTGGAAAACTTACCTATATGCTACGTAGGAATGAAAGAGATAAAACTTATCTATAAACCGAAAGGAAACTTAACTTTTAACTAAAAAGAAAAGGAAGTTTCTTTTTTTTTTTAAAGAAGGAAATCAAAGTGAGACGTTAAAAGGAAAGGTGTGGAGTGTGTGACAGTGTGAGTGTGTTTGGAAAACTTACCTATATGCTATGTAGGAATAAAAGGTTTAAAACTTATCAATAAACTGAAAGGAAACTTAACTTTAAACTAAAAAGAAATGACGTTTTTTTTTATCTTCTTTGAACTTAAAAGAAATAAAGTTTTTTTTTTTTTTTAAAGACAGAAATCAAAGTGAGACGTTAAAAGGAAAAGTGTGGAGTGTGTGACAGTGTGAGTGTGTTTGGAAAACTTACCTACTTTTAACTTAAAGGAATGAAAGGTTTAAAACTTATCTATAAACCAAAAGGAAACATAACTTTTAACTAAAAAGAAAAGGAAGTTTCTTTTTTTTTTTTTTTTTAAAGAAGGAAATCAAAGTGAGACGTTAAAAGGAAGTGTGGAGTGTGTGACAGTGTGAGTGTGTTTGGAAAACTTACCTATATGCTACGTAGGAATGAAAGAGATAAAACTTATCTATAAACCGAAAGGAAACTTAACTTTCAACTAAAAAGAAAAGGAAGTTTCTTTTTTTTTTTTTTTTTTTTTTTTTAAAAGAAGGAAATCAAAGTGAGACGTTAAAAGGAAAGGTGTGGAGTGTGTGACAGTGTGAGTGTGTTTGGAAAACTTACCTATATGTTACGTAGGAATGAAAGAGATAAAACGTATCTATAAACCGAAAGGAAACTTAACTTTTAACTAAAAAGAAAAGGAAGTTTCTTTTTTATCTTCTTTGAACTAAAAAGAAATGAAGTTTTCTTTTTTTTTTTTAAAGATAGAAATCAAAGTGAGTCGTTAAAGGGAAAAGTGTGGAGTGTGTGACAGTGTGAGTGTTTTTGGAAAACTTACCTACTTTTAACTTAAAGGAATGAAAGGTTTAAAACTTATCTATAAACCAAAAGGAAACTTAACTTTTAACTAAAAAGAAAAGGAAGTTTCTTTTTTTTCTTTTTTTTAAAGAAGGAAATCAAAGTGAGACGTTAAAAGGAAAAGTGTGGAGTGTGTGACAGTGTGAGTGTGTTTGGAAAACTTACCTATATGCTACATAGGAATGAAAGGTTTAAAACTTATCTATAAACCGAAAGGAAACTTAACTTTGAACTAAAAAGAAATGAAGTTGTTTTTTTTTCTTTTTCTTTTTAAAGACAGAAATCAAAGTGAGACGTTAAAAGGAAAAGTGTGGCGTGTGTGACAGTGTGAGTGTGTTTGGAAAACTTACCTATATGCTTCATAGGAATGAAAGAGATAAAACTTATCTATAAACCGAAAGGAAACTTAACTTTGTGTTTAGGTGAAGCTCCGCTCCGATAAATCGAGTTTTTAATAAAGAAACACCTCCTTCTAACTAAAGACAGTGTATGAGCAAGTTCATAAAACTTGCACGAAACGCCGACGAGAGATGCCACCAAAGAAGCAAACGAGACCTGAAAAAGAAATCTCAGAATCCCACGAAGATGACCTGCTAACGGAGCTAACAGCTAACGTTAGCCCCACGCTAGAAAGTGCAGCTATTCTCTCTGCTATAGACGGGATGAGCAACAAAATGGTCGAGAGATTCAACTCACTGGAAGCGTCTTTACAAGCCAGCCAAGCTATACTGACAGAACACGGCTCTCGTCTCTCTGCAGTGGAGGTGATGGCCAGTGACCATGACAACAGGTTAGCCGCACTCGAGCTACAGGCTAAACACCTCGGGGATGCTAATAAAGCCCTACAAGACAAAGTTGTGGACCTCGAGGCGCGTTCCAGACGCCAAAACATCAAGATAATAGGCCTGCCTGAAAATGCTGAGTCTGGTCGCCCAGTTGAATTTGTGGCCAGCTTTATTGAGGATCTGTTGGGGAAAAAACATTTTCCAAAGCACATCGAAGTTGACCGTGCACACAGGCTGGGTGTACAAGCTGCTAACGGCGCTAACCGACCCCGTGTCCTAATAGCCAGGATACACAACTACCGCGTCAAGGAGCTCATCATGAGGCTTGCAGCACAACAATCCCCTCTGATGTATCAAGGCCAACGCATTCACATCTTTCCGGACTTCCCGGCCGAGATTATGAAACAGCGTCAACTCTTTGAAGACACCAGGAAAAGGCTCAAGTCTGCTGGTCTCCGCACTGGATTCATCTACCCCGCTCGCCTGAGAGTTACCCATGGCAACATTACCTCAACGTTCAACAATCCAGAGGAGGCGGAGATTTTCGCAAACGATCTCGCCAAGTAAGGATGTCCACTGAGAGACTGTGAGCGTTCATCACCATGGACAGATCCTGCATCCATACTGCAGCGAGGCTGCTCTAATGGCTACCTTCAAACTGTGGCTCATATAACAACAAACCAGATCAATTTCTGGACATAATATAATACGTGAGTTATGTTTACTCAGCCATAAGTTTACAGGATCTAGTCCTATTGTATTCCTTTTTCGGACTGTTCACTCCATAATAAGTGCCTTACTATTTACCTGAAATTGTTTCAGCTTGGGTGTTTCATTTACAAGTCTTTCATATCGGAGGGGAAGCGAGCTGTTAGGTTGCTATTAGCGTATTCACAGCTTAGTTTCAGGCTAAGCCTAGTTGGATTCCCCCTTTCAACAGTATGTTTAACCAGGGTTTTTTCCTACTTTGTTTGGGAAAGTGGGATTGGGGGGTGGGTGGGGTTTTGTACACGTTCTGTACATTTAGGTGTTTTTGTTGTTCTATGTTTTTGTCTGAGGCCTTTAATGTGTCCACTACCCAAGAAATAATCGTTACAGTATGCCATGTTGCCAGTAAATAGTAGTAGAGGTAAGGGGGTTACTATGGTCAGCTGGAATGTAAAAGGTTTGGGACACCCTATTAAACAAGCGAAGGTTCTCACTCATTTGAGATCCTTATCTTCTGACTTAGTGTTTTTACAGGAAACACATATTAGACCATCCGAACAACGTCGCTTAAGATGCAGCTGGGCAGAACATATATTTCAATCTACATTTTCTAGCAAGGCACGAGGAGTAGCCATCATAATTAAAAAGAATGTACCCTTTCAACATATAAAAACTATAAATGATGACAATGGCAGATTCTTAATTGTAATTGGACAGTTGTATTCTATGCATGTCACACTGGTCAATATCTATGGTCCAAATGTTGACGATGCAGGCTTCTTTCGTAAAACATTTGATAAACTACCAGACCTCTCAAATACAAATTTGATTATCGCTGGGGATTTTAATACAATCTTAGATTGGCATCTGGACAGATCTTCAAAAAAACAATCAAGCCCCTCAAATGCATCAGTCACTTTGAAGAGCCTAATCTCCTCAACCAATGTGGTAGACATTTGGCGATTGCAGCATCCAACAGACAGAGAGTATTCATTTTTTTCCAAATTGCATAAGTCATATTCACGCATAGATTTTTTTTTACTAGATTCTAAGCTCCTACCGAACATGCTGGACACAATATTGTCGTCTCAGATCACGCTCCAGTTAGTGTAAACTTAGATTTCAACCAGCAAAAACAGCAAATGACTTGGAGGATCCGCCCTTACTTAATGAATGATGCAGATTTCTGTAAATACTTGTCAGGTAAATTTGATGATTTTTTTAGCCACGAATGACACCTCCGATACCTCAGACTCAAACCTGTGGGAAGCATTTAAAGCAGTCATGAGGGGTCATATCATCTCTTCCGAGGCATCGCTAAAAAAATCGAGGAACTCAAGATTCGTTGAAATTGATAACAAGTTATCCCAACTGGAGACACAATATAAACTAAGCAATGACAGTCAAACGCTGCAGGAAATTATTAACCTTAAATATGAGTATAATACAATTTTAACAAAACAAGTCAGTGATCAATTGTCCCGTCTACGTACACGTTACTTTGAACTTGGAGACAAGCCGCACACGTTACTAGCTCGTCAACTTAGGGGATAGCAAAATAGTAGGGCTATACTTAGAATTAGATCTGGTGTTGGAGATATTCTCACACACCCAAAATCAATAAATAAGCGATTCGTGGAGTTTTATCAAGAATTATACAAGTCAAAAGCAAAAAGTGATGTGGATTCCTGGCTTAAAAATGTTCCCACTCCTAATCTAGATGAGGCTTCACGGGAGGCTCTGAATGCGACAGTAACTATAAATGAGGTGACAGATTCTATCAGATCTTTTGCCAGTGGAAAGGCCCCCAGGCCGGACGGTTTTGGACCGGAGTTCTATAAAAAATTTTCTCGACAGGTATCTCCACTCCTACTCAGGATGCTCTCCCATTCCATCGAGACAGAAAAACTACCACCAACATTATATAATGCAGACATTGCTCTAATCCTTAAACCGGATAGAGACGACACAAACCCTGCCTCTTACCGACCAATTTCTATGCTTAACATGGATTTTAAGATTTTCACTAAAATATTGGCCAACCGACTAAATCACAGTATTGAATCCCTTATTCATAGCGACCAAACAGGGTTTATCCCAAACAGATATTCCTTTTTCAACACAAGACGGTTAATAAATATCATGTATTATAAATATACTACTGGTTCTAAACAAGCCATTTTATGTTTAGATGCCGAAAAAGCATTTGACCAAGTGGAGTGGGGGTACCTGTTTAGAGTGATGGAGTCGTTTGGTCTAGGAGACAATTTTGTTTCCTGGATACGAATGGCTTACTTAAATCCAATTGCCTCTATTGTCACTAATCAAGACAGATCACATTCCTTCCCGCTTGAGAGGGGCACTCGTCAAGGGTGTCCCCTCTCACCATTACTTTTCGCGCTAGCCATTGAACCATTGGCAATTAGTATAAGGGAAAATAAGTTCATTAAGCCTATAACCATTGATGGTGTTAACCATAAAATGTCACTCTACGCAGACGATATTGCTATTCTCCTGATGGACCCCGAACAATCTGTCCCGTATCTGCTTGATCTGATAAATGAGTTCGGCACGGTTTCGGGATACACCATAAACTGGCAAAAAAGCGATCTCATGTCGCTCACGGCTGATTTGGATCCTGCATTCGTGACCTCAACTCAATTTAACATTTCAAAAAACAGTGTTAAACTCACTAAAAAACCAGAGTTACTTTTTAAATATAACTTCATAGAGAGACTAAATGCCCTGAAAAAGAATATTGAAAAATGGAGAACATTCCCTCTGTCACTGATAGGCCGAATAAATACAATTAAAATGGTTTCCCTGCCAAGATTCCTTTATTTGTTTCAAAACATCCCAATTTTTATCCCAATGTCCTTTTTTAAAATGATTGACTCTGTGATTTTACCATTTATCTGGGGATATAAGGCACACAGAATCTCTAAACGACATCTTCAAAAGCCAAAGGTATTTGGAGGCCTAGGCCTACCATGCTTCTTACACTATTACTGGGCTGCTAATAGCAGAGCGATGGTATACTGGCAACTGGCTAATGACCCTGATCCACAGACTGAGATACCATCCTGGTTAGCGATAGAACAAAGTCTACCTCAAAAGACCTCCCTCAGAGCAATTCTTTTTTCATCACTAAGGCCAAGAGCCTCTTGTAAGGGAGAGCATTACACAATAATTAATGCTCAAAAAATTTGGACACAGATTAGAAAATTTTGTGAACTCCCTAAGACATCAGTGCATGCCCCTATATGGCGTAACCACGCCTTTCTCCCTTCAAACACAGATGCAGTCTTTAAAGAGTGGAATAGGAAAGGAATAGGGTCTATAAAAGATCTTTATGTTGATAAGCGTCTCTGTTCATTTGAAATGTTGCAAAAGAAATATAACCTGCCAAAATCAAACTTCTTTAGGTATTTACAGTTACGTCATTACATAAGACAAAATATCTCATCATCTGATTCCCTCCCAGAGGAAAATTCTTTCTTCAAGCTCCTGCTTGGCCCACCAGAAGCAAAGGGCTTGATTTCAAAATTGGTGTGCATTTTCTCACACAAACATGCACAGCCTGATATTAAATTTAAACAAATGTGGGAAGCTGATCTCAACATCACTATCCAAGATGAGATATGGAAACAAGCTTTAAATGACATTCACCATTGTTCAGTCAATGCTAGGTTACAATTGATTCAATTCAAAGTTATACACAGGTTACACTATTCGAAGGTTAAGTTGCATAAAATCTTTCCCCAAAATTCCCCCTTGTGTGAAAGGTGCAAGAGATCAGATAGCACACTTGCACACCAATTTTGGCTATGCCCTGAGATTCAAGATTTCTGGTGTCCGATTTTCAGATGGTATTCTCATGTACTTAAAGTAAATCTGGATCTTGACCCTGAAACTGCTTTGCTCGGCATTTCTAATACTTTAAACAAGATGGGTCGGAATGTTAGCACAGTGGTGGCCTATGGTATGGTCATAGCAAAGAGATGCACTTTGAGAATGTGGAAATCTGACTCACCACCTAAGTTTGAAGCCTGGTTGAGGGAGCTAGTGGGAATCCTCCACATTGAAAAACTGAGATATGAGATATCTGGTAACTTACAGAAATTTCGTGATGTGTGGAGACCTATCTTGGAACACCTGAAACTGTAGTCAACCCCCCTAAGAAGTATCTGTCTTGGCATAATTGATGTAATTGATGAAAGTGGACATTTAACTGATGATATGTTACGCCTCTTTGTGTGTATTTTGTTTTTACACGTTACAATCTGTGTAAAAACCTTCTTTATTCACTATTTTTATTTTCATATTTTATTTTTTTTTTTTTATTATTATTATATGTGTATATGTTTGTCTGTTGTTTCAACTATTAAGAAAACTGACAATAAAAATATTTTGAAAAAAAAAAAAAGAAATTAAGTTTTTTTTTTTTTGTTTTTCTTTTTAAAGACAGAAATCAAAGTGAGACCTTAAAAGGAAAAGTGTGGCGTGTGTGACAGTGTGAGTGTGTTTGGGAAACTTACCTATATGCTACGTAGGAATGAAAGAGATAAAACTTATCTATAAACCGAAAGGAAACTTAACTTTGAACTAAAAAGAAATTAAGTTTGTTTTTTTTTCTTTTTCTTTTTAAAGACAGAAATCAAAGTGAGACGTTAAAAGGAAAAGTGTGGAGTGTGTGACAGTGTGCGTGTGTTTGGAAAACTTACCTATATGCTACATAGGAATGAAAGGTTTAAAACTTATCTATAAACCCAAAGTAAACTTAACTTTGAACTAAAAAGAAATTAAGTTGTTTTTTTTTTTTCTTTTTCTTTTTAAAGACAGAAATCAAAGTGAGACGTTAAAAGGAAAAGTGTGGAGTGTGTGACAGTGTGCGTGTGTTTGAAAAACTTACCTATATGCTACGTAGGAATAAAAGGTTTAAACTTATCTATAAACCCAAAGGAAACTTAACTTTGAACTAAAAAGAAATAAAGTTTTTTTTTTTTCTTTTTCTTTTTAAAGACAGAAATCAAAGTGATACGTTAAAAGGAAAAGTGTGGAGTGTGTGACAGTGTGCGTGTGTTTGGAAAACTTACCTATATGCTACATAGGAATGAAAGGTTTAAAACTTATCTATAAACCCAAAGGAAACTTAACTTTGAACTATAAAGAAATTAAGTTGTTTTTTTTTTTTTCTTTTTCTTTTTAAAGACAGAAATCAAAGTGAGACGTTAAAAGGAAAAGTGTGGAGTGTGTGACAGTGTGAGTGTGTTTGGAAAACTTACCTATATGCTACGTAAGAATGAAAGAGATAAAACTTATCTATAAACCGACAGGAAACTTAACTTTGAACTAAAAAGAAATGAAGTTTTTTTTTTATCTTCTTTGAACTAAAAAGAAATGAAGTTTTTTTTTTTTTGTTTGTTTTTTTTTTAAAGAAGGAAATCAAAGTGAGACATTAAAAGGAAAAGTGTGGAGTATGTGACAGTGTGCGTGTGTTTGGAAAACTTACCTATATGCTACGTAGGAATGAAAGAGGTAAAACTTATCTATAAACGGAAAGGAAACTTAACTTTTAACTTAAAGGAATGAAAGAGTTCAATCTTATCTATAAACCAAAAGGAAACTTAACTTTTAACTGAAAAGAAAAGGAAGTTTTTTTGTGTGTGTTTTTTTTTTAAAGAAGGAAATCAAAGTGAGACGTTGAAAGGAAAAGTTTGGAGTGTGTGACAGTGTGAGTGTGTTTGGAAAACTTACCTATATGCTATGTAGGAATGAAAGACTTAAATCTTATCTATAAACCAAAAGGAAACTTAACTTTTAACTAAAAGGAAATGAAGTTTTTTTTTTTTTGTTTTTTGTTTTAAGAAGGAAATCAAAGTGAGACGTTGAAAGGAAAAGTGTGGAGTGTGTGACAGTGTGAGTGTGTTTGGAAAACCTACCTATATGCTACATAGGAATGAAAGAGATAAAACTTATCTATAAACGGAAAGGAAACTTAACTTTGAAAAAAAAAGAAATTAAGTTTTTTTTTTTTTCTTTTTCTTTTTAAAGACAGAAATCAAAGTGAGACGTTAAAAGGAAAAGTGTGGAGTGTGTGACAGTGTGCATGTGTTTGAAAAACTTACCTATATGCTACGTAGGAATGAAAGGTTTAAAACGTATCTATAAACCCAAAGGAAACTTAACTTTGAACTAAAAAGAAATTACGTTTTTTTTTTTTCTTTTTTTCTTTTTAAAGACAGAAATCAAAGTGAGACATTAAAAGGAAAAGTGTGGAGTGTGTGACAGTGTGCGTGTGTTTGAAAAACTTACCTATATGCTACGTAGGAATGAAAGGTTTAAAACTTATCTATAAATCCAAAGGAAACTTAACTTTGAACTAAAAAGAAATGAAGTTTTTTTTTTTTCTTTTTCTTTTGAAAGACAGAAATCAAAGTGAGACGTTAAAAGGAAAAGTTTGGAGTGTGTGACAGTGTGAGTCTGTTTGGAAAACTTACCTATATGCTATGTAGGAATGAAAGAGTTAAATCTTATCTATAAACCAAAAGGAAACTTAACTTTTAACTACAAAGAAAAGGAAGTTTTTTTTATGTTTTTTTTTTTTAAAGAAGGAAATCAAAGTGATACGTTAAAAGGAAAAGTTTGGAGTGTGTGACAGTGTGCGTGTGTTTCAGTGTGTATGTGTGTGTGGGTGGGTGTGAGTGGCTGTGAGTATGTGTGAGTGGTGTTAGTGTGTTACTGTCACATCTCCGGGTTGTAGGGAGAGTCGGTCATCCACGCCATGATCATCTCCGCCACTGTGTTAAATGCATCGGGTGGGAGACCACCAGGCTGGGGACCGTAGATGGAGGGTCCTGCTGTCCGTTCCTGTACCATTTAGAGAGACAGAGAGAGGGGTCGGGGGTCAGACTGGTTCAGCTACACCCTTTAAGCTGGATGCAGTAGTGTGGGATAAATGTGTATGGTGACCTGCCAGTGTGAACATTTGGAGCACTCACCTCAAGCTGGACATCCTCCGGCCAGCCCTGTGGGGTAGAGGTGGAGGGCTGCGGGCTAGGGCTCCGACGACGTCTCTCCGGAGGCTCCTCGGGGCCTCTGGAGCGGCTGTCCTCCCTCTGCCTCTTCCTGGTTCCAGCAACCTGTTAGAGCCATGAACAGAAGGAAAAAGTAAGGGACCAGGTCAAACTAGTTCAGGTATAGTCTTTTCAGACCGCTGCTGTAAGGTCACTGGTTTCCATCTGTGTTTTCTGTGTAACTGAATGGATTATTGTATTTCAATTATTATACAATTACTATAGGATACACAGCATCATGACTTCAGTCTGGTCTGACCAGCATTAACTGCTTATAGAGGAAATATAAACTCTTCAGATCAGGATTCGTTTATTTGTGATTAGTTGCTCAGCAACACCAAGGGCCACTGCAGCACATCCCATAATTACTAAATTATGTCATTAGTGCCAACTAGTGGAAATTCAACGGCTGCGGGGTTTCACACAGAGTTTCATCATAGTAAACATTTATAAACTAAACACAGGTAATGCCACATGTTTGATGAGTGTGGCCACTGTTTAGGCTGCCAAGATAAACTCAAGTGATCACAAGGTAAGATGTGTCAGGATCTGGGTGGCTAACCACCTCTGCTAAACAGTTTCCTGGTGAACTTGCCAGAGACTAATCTGCAGGCCTTTGCTGACAGCAATAATAACAGAAATCAGACTTGTAACGCTCCAGCACACACTTTCACTCCACACTTCTCATCATACAGCAAATCCCACTGGTCTCTGAGCACGCAGCGACACATCAAACTTACTGATCACTTAGAGTAACGCAAGGACCACGGCGAGACCAAACGTTCGGTAGGCACAACATCGTCATCCGGGCGGCGCATGAAGACCTGCAGGAGGACAAACGATCAGTGGGTCAGCTGCCTGCAGTTCATACAGCCAGAGAAACTGAACTGTTACTGCAGCTTCCAGGAGAGCGACACAGGCCAATATGAGGAATTACAGTAAAAAACACACCGCAGCACGTCATAGCAACACTGAAGAGGAGGAAGTTACACCGGCAGGACATGCAGCTGAATCTCCTGTGCAGACAGACGTTTTGCCGCGGGTGATGCTTGGACTGCAGGGTAACATACGAGATGGTCCCATTAATGTCCTGTAATGACGGTCTTACCTTTACAGGATATCTCTGCTGAACGAGGTGCAGGACAGCCAGCCGAGATGCCCATCTGTCCCACACTTCAGCAGAGACTTCTGTTTTCTCTGGCAGGAGCTGTAGGCCTCTGTATTGTCCCAGGATGGGACACAGAGACTAACTTTCTCCTACCATGACCCCAGCAGGGGGAGCCTCACATTTACTTTTTAACTGAATTTAGCTCATCCAGTAGAATTTAACTTTGACAACTTTCTACTGTCACATATCTCCAGTGACTGCCACACTAATTGCAAATAAGCTGTTTTATGTAGTACACCAGAGAGATCTTTTGTTTCTTAAACCCCAAAGAGCTCACTTTCAAAAGAGCTGAGGTGCTGCTCAGCTCTTACAAAACAAAACAAACGTAGACTTTATAAATTAAACAAACTAGCCAAACTAAGCAAACTAAAGAAATAACTTATAAAAGAAAATACTAAATATATCTAATCTAAAAAAAAGCAAACCTATAATTATTTCAAAACAAATAAAAACACAAACTAATAAATAGCTCCTACATCTTTAGTATGTAATAAAGTAAAAAACCTCTTCTACGTATGTACTCATGTCCTCTGATACTGAGTCCATGATGGACTGTGCAGTTCACTGTGCTCCACAGTGTTTGTTCAGAGACTACAAATGCAAAATTACAAAAGCTCTGAATGCAACACTTCACAAGCAGCTGCAACTGAAGTAGCATACTTTCACTATTGTTTTTGAGTTTGTTTTCGCAGACACTGTCTTAATCTGGAGCTGAAGAAACCCACATTTTAATTGTCAAACATTTGGTTGTTTTAGATAGTGTTACAAGTCAAACCAGGGGTAACTGTGTGAGGCAATTGTTTACAGCTTGAGTAATAAATGATGTAATTTTTCAGCATGTGGTACACTGTGTTATGTCATGGTTGTTGCATTGTCACAAAGATTACATAGTAGTTCAAAGTGTTGATTTTCCATCAAACAGACATTGACATTTTATAATATGTAGACAAATGCATAAATTCAATTATCAGGTATCAAGGCACTAAACTACCGATCTAAAATACATTTGAAGATATTTCAAATACGCACAAACTCATAACAAATCTAAAAGGACACACACTTTTAACTGTGTGCATCCCAGACAGCAAAAAGTCAAGAGTTTTACCCTAGGGGTGCTGGGAGCAGGGTGCTCCTGCTGGTGGCTCCGGCGGGGCTCTCTCCTGCAGTAGGGGTGGTCGTGGAGGGGGGTTGGCACATCACGCGTCTGTAATGATTTAAATACAGTTCAGGAATGGACTCTACTTAATTCATCACAACTATGTTTGACTGAACATTTGATAAATGTGTAAATCCATTCAAACAGAGCTCACGGATGCCCTCCATAAATAAATAAGCTATTTTCTACAATGTGTCTTATTCCTCCCTATTTTGCTAAATGTAATCACATAAAGAAAATTACAAATAAAAGGACTTAAAAATAGTCAAATAAAGAATGAATGTAGGCTACACGTGGAGAAAAATGTCAGATTGAAAGTAAAACCTCCATTTTAAAAAACTGATGTGTAATATGCAACATTTTATTTTCACAAGGGAGTGTAAATAAGTAAAATTAGCTCGATAAGCAGCTGTCGGTTCATTGTTAGGCTACATCGATGACACATTGATCACACATTACTGTCACATTAATTGTAATGTTGCACGTTTTATGTTTTCTGGGGCTGTTGTGCTTTGGACGCCTCAAGGCTTAAATGAAGTTTAGGCGTCAAATAAAATGACTTAAGAAAAACTTAAAGCATTTTATTCGATGCCTTAATTGAATTTAAACCATGAAAGTCCGTTTTGGGGGCTGTCGATCTTTCTCAAGGCTGAAATTCTGTTGAGGTGTCGAGTAAGTATTTTATTTGACGCCTAAGCTGAATTTCAGCCATGAAAGTCTGTTGGACTGTCAAGTTTTTGACGCATTGGCCTTAAATTTAGTTAATTGGTCGAATAAAATGACTTTGAAAGAGAAAGAAGTATTTTATTTGACGCTTCAACTTAATATAGTCGTGAGTCTGTGTCTGTGGGGCTGTCGGGTCAAACTTTCAACGCCTAAAGGCTTAAATTTCATGAAGTTGTCGAAAAATATGTCTTGAAAAACGTAAAAAGTATTTTAATCCACGCTTCAACTGAATTTAAGCCATTAACGTCAGTTTTTTGGGGTTTTAAGCTCTCTAACGGCTGAAATTCAGTTGAGGCGTCGAGTAAAATGAGTCTTTTTTTAAAAACTATTATATTCTTACAGTCTCCATGATGAACCAGAAAACTAGCTCCACTGGTGTCCTTTTTTAGGTGGTCACTTGCTCAGTTTTTTTGGAAATCGTCGAGTGAGAGTTTCTCCTCCGAAGTCTCAGAGTGAAATGATGAATCTACTGAAGTTTCTTGAATATATACAGTTTTGGTCGGACTCCATGGCAACCAACTTCATACGTCAGCACTAAGAGACCACCGCTATCACTGGACCAACTGCTGTTAAATGTATTAATATTTCAATAAGTTTTTAATACATGTATTGGAAATAAAATATTTTTCAATAATTCCCTCCTCATTCAAGTACCGACCCAAAGTGTACACTTGTTTGTGGACTGACGAAGAAAGTACAAATCTAACTATGTTAAGTATTAAACCGTACGTTGTAAAGTTGTTAGCTGTAGCTAGCTCGGTTGTTATTCTTAGCCATATTTCTAATTAAATATGTTTCACAGAGACAGTAGCCCTCTGGTCTGACTGACAGGCATTGTTGGACCTATGTCACCTGCTTTGTGAACACATTTAATTTAAACGGTGTGTTACGTGACTGTTAGCTAGCACACTTTATATCACTACTTGTAATAACACTGGGCTAAACCTGGGTCAAAGAAACTCAAACTTCAATGTTTGAAAACAGAATATATAAAGCATGTTTACCTGTAGCTGTTTAAATGCGGCACATCTTCTGTCACATTTATCTTTACCTTGGTGTCGGATAGTAGCTATCTTAGAAAACACAAGACATCCAGCTGTTGCTCCATGAAACATCTGAATAAAGATGCGCTCGAGCTCTCATCATCACGTGACAGGTGCAGCGATGCTGTTCAAACTGGCCTCAGCAGTAAATAAAGGTTTGAAGCTGTGAGGCGATTTGAAGCTGATAGAATATAAACCGGTGACTGATAAGTTGCTCCTGATGTTATAGTGACTGTGGTCACTTTATGGCTGAACTGCCAACTGGACCAAGACCCCAAAAGTCCTTGTTTCACTGTAACAAATACGCCACTTAAGTATTTTGTATAGCCTAACTTTGAGTCTCTCAAGTTGAGTAACTTAAATTTAGACAAAATATTGACGATTTCTTTGGGAATGTGCAACCCTGTTTCATAAATATCACATGTTCTTAATGTGACTTTGTTTGATGCTTTGGTTGCTGTTAATTCATGGTAATGTAACAATTGTACCCTCCAAACTGTTGTGTTACTGAAGCTTTTATTTCTTGATGTACAGAGACTTTTTTCTTTCTTTCATACTTTTCAAATTAGGAGATTCTGCTTCTCAAAGGAATTGATTGTGTTACTGGTAATGGTATTGTAGGGATGTATCTTTTCTCGCTGAATTTCATGTCTGTAGCTACTTTCTCACTGCTCCATGCAAAACAGTCCTGTCTGGCCCTTTAAGTATTTTTGTTATGATGCCTTTCTTCACAATACCCTTGAAAATTTACCCAGTAGTTCATTATTGACTGTTTTCTTCTAATATGCAGTGGCATTTCAACTATCTCAGCCTGGAGGGCATCTCCAGACTGTCCTCCACAAAACTTGTTTCACAGATTTTTGATTTATCAAAAATTGAGCCTGCAGTGCATGAAAACGTTTGACTGTAAACACTACTGTAAACATATACCATCCAATTCTTGCTAAATACATTTTCAATCTTCCTGAAAAAAATTGACAATATTTTGGAGTCATGGTTGATGAAGTTTGGAAACATCAGAATTTTATGTCCACAACTGAATTTTCTAGAACATTTTGAATTCTGCTCTCATGGGAACAACTGGAGTCAATGTAAAAGTGGCATTTTTAAACATCACATTTTCTCTTGTGAAGCAAAACACTTATTATTAAAAACAAATCACCAACATGTCCATGCTGTCTAGATGCAATTTATGTATTGTCAGATTTTTGTTTAGATAATAGAATTTGTGACATTTTGACTATTTTTGAAATCTGCCACAACAACTGCAGCCCGGTCGGTGACTTCCTGAGTCTATTTGAGAAGCCACACACCCGGTCTTACTTCCAGACAATTAGCTCAGTGAGTTAGGAGCTGGATCACAGTGCCAAGGACTCTGGGTTCAAGACCTAACAAGGGGGATGAGTATGACACATCAAACCCCCATGGCACATGTCCTTGGAGTTGAGTAAATCTGGCATGGGGTCGGACATTTCTGTAAAGTTTGGTGAGTTTTTGCCCATGGGAAGTATGATTTCCTCGGAAGAAGAAAGAAAGAAAGAATTATTCCGATTACAATGGGGTCCTTGGCTGCTTAGCAGCCTGGACCCTAATAAAGCAACGCACAAAGGAAGCCAGTTCACAGGACATTTTATGAAAACCCATTCTACACACTCGGCATCATGGATCAGGAATATTTTTCTCAACATTGTGTTATACACAAAGCCAGCGACTACATGTGTTAACTACACCTGGGACAGAGACTATCAACAGCTGCCCAACCACGATCATTCTTAAATTATCCAAAATTTATGTTTTACATTTCATTTGGCCAAATATTAAATACTATATTTTAATATAATTAAATACATTCACACATTTTACTTCCATTCTGTATTCCACATTACATGCACATAATAACCCAATCATAACTAGTAAGGCATTATTATACATGATGCTTTTTGGACTGAGCGATGCTACAGAGTGCAGTTTGATTAATGACTGAAGTCTCCCTCTCTACATTACCTATTCACAAGATCACAGGCTAACATGGTCCCAAACGTGACCAGAAAAAAAGTACTGCATTACTGCCAAAATCAGAAAAGACTGGATTATTGGTGTGCATGTAAAAGTAGCCATTCTCTCAAAAGAAATCACAGGGTCAAGATCAAATAATTTACTTGTCAGATAAGATTTAGTCACATTTCCTTTTTGCTCACAACAAATCCCTCTGGTCACAGACATGAAAAAGAAGAGTTATGAACCACACTTGTGTAAGGGAAAATAAAAGGGAGACAATGAAATAAAAAAGTGACAAGTCCTGCTTTGTCTTTGTGTTCCATGGTGATGTTGAGACAAAAAGTCAGTTTGTGGTTAGGTTTGAATTAAGTCCATTGAGTAGTTATTAAAGGCAAACAGCAGCTGTCATTTCCTGGATCCTGCTGCTGACTTTTGGCCGAGCTCCCTGGCTCTCTCGGTGGCAGATTGCACAGCACTCATGGTGGACGCCCTCACACCGCCCTGCTCCAGGGTGTGAAGCCCATAGATGGTTGTTCCACCTGGGGTGCAGACCTCAGAGCGGAGCTGCGCCGGATGCTTCCCAGACTCACGTAACAATTTCCCAGCACCCTGCGACAGATGGAAGAGAGACTAAATTAATGACAGATTCAAATACTGTGCTGGCATACATATAACAAAGTATTCTTAGTTACATTAAAACTGCTGATGTTACTAAAGTAAAATAAAAACATACACAGTTTAACTGACCAGAACAGTTTGAGATGCGATGCTGTGTGCCAGAGCACTTGGCATTCCCATTTTAACAGCTCCTTCTGCCAGCGCTTCAGCAAACAGATACACCTGCAGAGGGAGATCACATGCATCAGAGTCTAAAAGGTGCACCAAGTCAATTTTCTTGCCATTGCAGAAAAAAGACACACAAGAATGCTGATGTTTTTTGTAAACTATCACATCAAAATGTTGTCATATTATTGAGTTTTAGATATAAGACTTTGCTTGTCTCACCTATCTTTGATTTCCTTTTGAAATTCAGAGACTTGAAATTGACTTAGGACAGGCCATTCATCACAGGGACCATTACTGTTAGCACCATTTATACAGAGGAGAAATATGCATCTGTAGAGAGTTGATGTTTTGTGATTTTGGTTTGCTGAGGCTGACTGAATCTGTATTTTACTAAAGATATGATGTAATAGCCATGGAAAGGGCTTGTCTGCCTTTCATCATGGAGTTCAGAGTCTGCCTTTTACTTGCCAAGTTGCATTCATATTCTCTGGTAATGTGTTGCAGACCCTTCCTATCAATGTGCTCCTACAAAGTATTAACACTCAACAATAATGTGCCTTGGCAATAAAAGCAGATCCAAGATCCATAATGATTATGCACAGTGAGGAACTATCTACAAGTTGACTTTCATGCTGTAGTGAAGTGAGTTCAAACCAGTTTGAAGATGAAAGGAAAACAAAAATCTAAAACACTACAGCATGTTGTAAGAAAAGGTTAACAGAATCATAGCTTTCACTGTTTTCTGTCATTTTAACTTCATGATTAAACTACAGGCCTAAATCCCATTATCAATCGACTTTATCTGTATTCTTCTGAAGAAGTCCTCTTACAATAGTCTGCAAGTGGTTACAAAGACTTCCTTCTGCTAAACAAACTCGGCCATACACTCCTCAAACACTCACAAAAGCGACTCCGCTCCCGCTCAGTCCAGTATGGATATCGATCCAGGCCTCAGGTCCCTCCTCCACCAAACCACAACGGTGCAACAAGGAACGGAGCAGAGCTCCATCCTCCTGTTTTGCATGGGATCCCCGTGCAAACAGGAGAGCCCCCTCCTGAACCAAACATGGCAGATTTGGCATCAGCCTGATGGCAACTGAATTCTCTGGCAGGAGCTTGAAATTGAAAGAGAAAAAAAAATATTACTCATCTTTAGACCACCACAGAAACACCATTTAGTTTGAAAAACCATTACACACGTGCTCTCACCTCTTCCAGTGTGGCCAGTGTTACTCCTGCTGCAACAGACACAATAATGTGTCGGTCGGTGACGTGTAGTGAGATCTCATTGAGAACTTGTGGAACCAGGTGAGGTTTGACTGCTACAAAGACCACATCTGACCCACAAACCACCTCTATGTTGGAGTGAGTGACGCCGATCCCGAGCTCCTGAAAGCCAACAGAAGGGATGTTAATGATTCACATGACCACCTGCATGTGGAAAAGCTCACACAAAATCAACCCATGCCAATAGATAAACAAGAATAAACACCTCACTTTGCTATATACAAGGTATTTATAAAACACAGCACACAGACAGGACCACTACACAGAGAGGTAGGAGTTAGGTTAGATCAAATGTGCATCACATTCTTAATTTGACAGTTATTTATGTCATATTCGTGTCAAGTAAATGTAACAGTAGGATCTGATCTGGTTGTGTTTACGACAGTGGGACTAACAGTAATACCACATGCAAACTTGGAAAGCTAATTTGAGAACATGAATTGCCTATTTTTGTACAAGAGTTAATAATTTGTACCTCGAAATTACAAAATGATGTGCTCATACTTGACACCTGCAGTACTCCATACCAACAGAACAGAGTCAGCAGCATTACAGTGGATTAGTTTTCAGGACAACCTCCCATTCACAAGTAACCTGATTTTACAAACAGTGACAATGACCTCACCAGAAACGCTCACTGTCCTGCCATGCAACCCATCCTACTGAGAACTGATAGAAAAGTGAAAAAGAAGGGGATAAAAAGTACCTGAAAGCGTCCAAGGTTCCTGGAGGACGGTGCGCTCACTTTAACGTTTACAGGAAGAACATTTCCTTTAATGGGAACAAACAACAGAATGTTAACACCTTTACTTTAAAACTTTCTGCTCTCTTTCAACGATTCTCTCCTGACTCACCAGACAAGATGCCCTTTGCGATGCCAAAGGCCATGTTCCCTGCACCAATAAAACCAATCTTCAGCTGCGAGTCCATTTCAGGGTCCATTTTAATCTACAGGTAAGGAGAAAAAGGACATATCAAGACGCTACGTCATAGTTTAACAATAAGCTCAAAACTAGGGGTGTGACTCACAGGAACAATCTACAACACAATACTATCATGACACCTTTCCCACAGTGACAACGATATCACACATCACCACACATAAACATCATAATTCTGTTACATACAATAATATTGCAAGACAATTTAAGCAGCAACAACTAATTAATCAATTAGTTGATCAACAATTATTAGGCATCTATTTTGGTAATTGAGTCATTGTTATTTATGTTATTTTTCAAGCACATGTGCCACAAAAAATCACTAGTTTCAGCTTCTCAAATATGAGGATTTCATGTTTTACTTTGTCATACATGATCGTAAACTGAATATCTTTGGGTTTTTAAACTACTGGTCAAATAAAACAAGCAATCCTAATACTTCACCTCAGCAAGACGGAAATTGTAACTGCTAATTTTCACTATTTTCTGACATTTTATAGACAAAATGATGAATTGAGAAAATAATCCAAAAATAATCAAGTGAAAATAACCTTAAGTTGCAGCCCTAAAGACAATCAGTCATCTGATCAACGCAGCATTTTACTGAACTCAGAAAGTATTGCCTTAAAATCAGGAATCCAATATAGAGTATCTATATTACATTTACTGAGAGGTTTTACGGAATTTACAGACCACTGAGACAGACTGTAACAGTGTCCACAGTCTTAACGTTTTAATAGTAACAGTGTGCCACTGTTCAAACATAAAACATCCCTGAACTCAAATAAAGCTTAACTGCCATGAAGAAAATGTCTGAGGTACAGGAGACACGGCTGCCTCGTTGTAACAGACATCAGTTCAATGTGTGCAAAAGAATTTAACAGAAAATCAAAAACAACAGTTTATTAATAGCCAATCCATTATCCACATGCTTACAACACTACAGTGGATATCACAAAACCTTCCTAAATAAAGTATTGTGATTCAGCAATTCTACTACGCCGTACAATCTCCTGTTAGATACATACAGTAGGTTTGTGATAGTTGGAACATCATAACATGTGACCATCAGTGCCAATGCATCAGCACCATATAGGAACAAAGAGCTGCACTGAGATTGTCAACTATGTTATTATGCACACAAGAAACCTGATTATGGTGAGAAATCAGATTAAGGCAAGAAATCAGATAACATGTAAAATCCTGGTTGACAGTTGGTCAGTAATCACATTTCTCCCCCTCCCCCCATAACTGCTGCCACAGTGTAGTTTCCCTCCAGGGTAATTTTGTCATGCAACAGCATCCTTAACCCAGATAAGAGTTTATAGGGCCAACAAAGCTGGTTACTACAGCAGAGAAACCAGTAAATCTGCCTGTAAACCAGATTTCTCTCTTGAACTTGTAACGTGATGTTTCAGAAAGCAGGTTACTGCTACGAGCTGGGAGCAGTCAGATATCTGAAATGCATCTACAGTGAACAAACAGAATGCATCAGGGTGTCGGTATCTGTCAACTGACAGAAAAATGTATCAATACCTGTTTTGATAGTTGATAATTTGTTACGATAAAATCCCAAACATTTGTTGTAGCTGGTCAAATATGAGGAGTTGCTGCTTCCCTCTGTTTTATGTGATTGTACATTGATTGTTTTGGGGTTTTATCTCGTGGTTGTTGAAAAGGCCACCACAGGCTCTGAGACCTCATGATGGGCACTTTTCATTCTTTTCCAACTTGAGTAATCAAACAGCCTTAAAATGCCACAGCCCGATAGATATGGCAAGAAGTTTTTGTACCAGAACAGTGTATGGTCATATGCTGCTGTATCGATTATTTTCCACAACAACTCTTGAGACCAACTACACCAAGTTGCCAGTTTATTAGGTCCAAGGTAAAACTAAAAAGGTTTAACACAAGAGACCTGGTATAACTCCTACCTTCATGAACGTTACAATGTTTAGTTATTGTTGAAATGGTGTAGATTCAACTTTATGATCATTTTGGAAGCAGTAGCATGAAAATTCTTTTTTTATTATTACTATTTTGCAATATTACATTCAATAATTTTGAAAGGCACTTGTGGTTGTTTCCTTTTATGTAGAACCAGTGTATACTGCATTTGTAAACTGTGTGCTGTTTTGAATATATGTTTATCATTGCTTATATCAGAGGTTTTACTTGTGCACAAGTCTCTCTTAAATACCAGATCTTGATCTTAATAACACTAGTTGTTTAAACAAAAGGAGGAAACAAATTATAATGTTATACTGTGCCATATTAGTGTTTAATAGTTGATCTACACACACTGATAGTAACAGTGTAGACTGAATATTAGGAAATCTCTCAATGTAGCAAAATACAATATTTCTAAATAAAAAATGTAAAGTTGAATCAACACCTCTCTAAAACATAACTTTCATGAATGCATGATCTATTCAGGTCTTTGCACTTGACTGCATTAGTTTTAGTCAGCAGCACCTAGTAAATAAGTTCATATCACAACAACCCAGAGACAAGTTCACAATAGGCACACAGTTAGGTAATGAATGCATGCATCTAAACACATGGACGAAATGAAATCACGGTTATGATCTAATGACAAGACTACATCGCATCCACGGTATCACCCCTACAATTAAATCCAGGTTCTGGGTGGAATTGTCCGGGCAGGGCTGCGGCCAGTGCAGCATTGATGCTTCTCCATCCGAGTCTTCTGTCACTTCATCATTCCTGTCAGAGTTGACCCCAGCTCCGACCAGGGGGTGTCTCGACTCCATGATAGCTATCATTGTCTTTTCATACCGCCACCAGCCTTGTATTTTGGTCGGTGCCGGGGAGTTGGGTTCTCTCTTGCACTTGTAATACGCACTTTTGAGAAGTTTCCAGCGAAACTTCAATTGGTCCACAGATCTGTGATAACCAGCCGCTGTCATTCTCCTGTGCGCCACCTTGAACAGTTTGTTATTCCTCACTTTTCTCCCGTCCAAGCATTTCTTCATGTCCAGCTCCTTCAGAATTTCCAGAAATAACTCCGTCTCCTTCACGTCCCAGTTCTGCTTCTTGATACCAGAGTCGTCCATTGTTGTAGCAACGTAGCCTGGCTAGCTCGACGGCTAGTAGACGTTAGCCCACAATGTTCACACGGCTAGGTTGCTAATTAGGTGCTAGCATGTCTAGTGAGGCAGGGGCCGGGCGGTGCTGTTTGCTAGCTTAAATCTTAGCCTACAGGTCGTAAAAAGTGTGCCAATAAAATGTTTAAAATCCTGCCTTTAAAACCACGACAGCAGAAAACCAGCCCTGCTGCTGCATCTAGCTAGGGATAGCTAGAAAATAATCCAGCACAGATTAGATTAGAAATACAATGCACGTGTTACTTGTTGACTGGACAACCATAAAATAACACGGAGTGACATAAACACAATGTCAGGCGATACTGTCAATAACAGCGGCTAACGTTGGTGGTAGGATATTTATTCACCTGATGTTTTTCAGATTTGCTGACGTCCAGAGTTTAGCAAAGCTCAGACTGCAGTTTAATGCAAACAGTCTGTCAGGTTGGAAACACCCGGAGCATCCACAAAACCAGAGAGCGGAGTTCATGTGAACTATCGGTGGGTTAGTTTATCACGCCTATGCTGCTGCACCAGGTGGGCGGCACCTTCGGCATCCTCAACCACACCCTCCACACACGAATCCGCACACTAACATCCCGTCTCAGCCGTAGTATAAACCTAACATACCCCATGTCCGCCCCCCACAAAAATGCGAGAGATTCCATTGGCTGTATCCTCCTCCTATAGGGCGGAGAGGTGCTGGACACAAAATCAGCTGCCATTCCTATCAGCTGTGAGAGAGAGACAGCACTAACAGGGACCTGCAAACTGAAACAACAGGTACATGATTTAACAATATATATATATTTTGCATTTACTTGTGTGCGCATTGAATTTCAAGGTAATTAGTTTAAGTTATTTTACTCGTATATTACCGTAACAAGTTCACGCTGAGTGTTTTGAGTGTGCTGAAATGTGTTAGAGTTTTAAATGGGTTTCTAATATTCATGTGCACACTCTGGAGGGCATGCTCCCTGGTGTGTAAAAGAGACGGAAAAATAGATTTAAAATTGCGTCCTGGTAGATTTTAATTTGTATGTTTACATTTTAAAATAAAAAGTGTCTCGTCTTTTCCGCATTAGTAAAGTACACCGTTGAAATTACTGTTTTAATTGCGCATACATGATCTTCTGCAGCAGGTGCTGTGTTGGGGCGTCTGTGCAGCAGAGCAGACATGCCTGGGCAAGCCTCAGTGTGGCCCTCATTTCAACATGGACTTGCATTAATGAATGAATCAAAGTTTCTATAACTGTGGCATGCATACAGTTATATCCATCCCGCATGGGCTCGTAAGGCACCGTCAATATATAGAAAGCAAATCCTGCATATACATTTTCAAACAATCATTCAAACATATGGACTGATATTGTCGCCATCTAGCGTCAGCCTTCACATCTGGACATTACACCTGCAACTGAATTTTACAGAGAGACCTCAATACTGGGATTTCAGACGTGATTGGCAAAACATGTGGAAGATACGCTGCCACACATCCACCATGAGAGAATTACTCTAGGAAAATATATCCTTGTTTCAACCAAGGTAAAAGTAAGCAGTTACATAATAGATGTCAATTATGTTGTAGATAGCATGGATCACAGAAGATTAGTCACATATATGTAAATAAAATTTAAACTAAAGCTGTATTGGGAAGTTGTATTTAGAGAAAGGAAAAATACTATGATAAAGGTCCTTATGAGTTGGATGGCACTTTATCACTGTAATTTCCCTTCATAAAGTGCAATTAGAAACAGCAGATATTGATTAATTTACCACTAATTTTTTAAAAAGCCAATATTAGAAATCAAGGAAAATAGCTCCCCAACACACAAACAGATGATAGTAATTTCTGAGTAGATCTCCTGAATGGTAAACTACTGCACATCTTGAGACTACAAGAACTTCAACTTTAAGAAAATGGGGGAAATTGACATTTTACACCACAAGACCCAAAATGGCAACATCCAAACACAGCTACAGATGAGCCCATCAACAGTATGAGCATCAACATGAATGACTTTTCTTTTTTGCTGTTGTTATTTAATGCTGTCCATGGCTTTCCAATAAAGATTTAAGTGTCAGATATATTTTACGTTATGATTGTGTTTTGTTCTAGACATGGCGCATCTCCTGATCCATCACCTGCATTTCCTGCTGATCAGCATCCTCGCCTGTCAGTGTCCTGCAGTCAGCGGGCTCTTTGAGTGGCTGAAGGGGGCGACAGCACCTCCAGCAGCAGCACCACCTCCTCCACCTACAGCAGAAGTCCCAGCACTTCTTGCAAAGGATGCTCAGTTTGAGATGACTACTGCAGATGAGAAGTTTTTGGCTGAGGCAAAGCAGATGGAGCTCAGTCCGTTAGACAGCTGTCATTACAGGGTAAACTTTAAATTCAGTGTTTCTCAGTCTTTGGCTCAGAATCCACGCAGAGTAACACATGTAAACTGGATGAAATCAAGAGTTTATATGTTTTTGTATGTGTGATGTAATGCTGCAACTACCCAATATTTTTTAATCATTAAATAATCAGTCACATCCTTGATCAATAGATTAGTCTAGAAAAAACAGAAATAGTGGAAAAGTCTCATTACAGTTTCCTAAAACCTAAGCTGATGCTTGTTTTGACTAACCAACAGTCTAAAACACAAAAAGATTCATTTGCAAAACAGAGAAAAGCAGAAAATCTTCACATTTCAAATACTGGAACCAGTTAATTTTTGGTCTTTTTCTTAAAATTGTGCCATACTGCGTAACAGCCTGAGGTCTGTCTTGTGATGTTTTGAGACTAAAAATACAGTTACTGTTCAGATGAGAGACACTGCTGTGAAGCTTTTTTCACCTTTTGGACATGTTCATCAGTGGCAGCAGTCCTCACAGCTTTGTTTGCCATAGCAGAGGTCACAGTAGCATTGGTACACTTCCACTGGTTTGTCCTTAACATGTTTAATAAAGCTCTGTGTTCCTTTTTGTAGGTGGTTGCCCGACTGAAGGCGAGCTGTGAAAGCCTCCCAGAAGAGCAGCTTGCAAAGCTTGGAGTCGTTCTGTTTAACTGCCAGGCAGAGATTGAGGGACGCCGGACCTTTCCATGTACAGAGGAAATGGTAAAATTATAAAGTAATAACAAAAGGATTCAGAGAATGACTGTGTTTTGTCTATGTGGAGCTATTTTTCAATCTCATGTTGTTGTTTCAGACTATAAAAGAGTGTACAGCAGACATGGATTCAGACACATGGAATGCTTACCACATCGTGAGCAACAGAGCGCGCTCTGTTTGCTACTCAACTCGCCAGCAGCTCTTCCGGCGCAGAGCAGAGCACACCGTCAACGCTCTCATCTCCACAGCCACGAGCCAGCTAAGTGCAATGAAGGACCTGAAGGTAGATTTCAGTCTACTTTGGCCTTTTCATCTTCATGTGCACAGTATGCAGCTTTGATCATGGTGTTTTATGACAGGAGGGCCAGCTGGAGCTGAAGGAACTGACTGCAGCCTCTTTGGACAAGCTGCTGCATGGTCACACTGCTCTGCAGGCCCAACAGGAGAAACTGTATGAGGGCCAGGAGCACATGGAGAGTTCACTGAGGAACAACCTGGAGCGTCTGGGCCAGGAGAAAGCCCTCATCGCTGCTGGACAGGAACTGGTAGCCAAGCTCATTCAGGGCATTACAAAGAGAATGGGTGAGAGCTTTAATTTATTTCACACTGTAAATATTTACCATTCGGTGTATCTGGCACAGAACTGGAATTGTTTATTCATTGTTCTGACAAGAACAGTGCCAGGTCAAGTGCTTTGAAGTGTTAATATGTGCCTGCATTGTGCTTTGCATTGCTGTGGCTGCAGTCTTAGAATGTGAAAGCACACGAAGAGCACAGTCCTTTTAACTTTAAAATAATAAAACTTTTTTTATACATTTTCATCTGCATCAAAACAAGCACAATGATAAACAAACGTGGGATACATGTGCCAAAGTATTTCTTTAGTGAATACACTGGTTCAAGAAAAAACAGCACATGCTCAAAAATGTACCATGTTTAAATGAACTCCAAATTCAATTTGATTTTGTTGATAGGTTTTTAAGAAATGTAGATTCAGCTTACAAATGAGACCAAAAACAAACTCATCGGTTGATGAGATATTTTTATAATCATCCCTAATCAGTATTACCTGTGCTTGTATCAGTATTGCTCATTGCAGATGCCAAAAACATTTTTTTTTTCATAATAAATTAGGGACTTTTCTTGCTCTGACTCCTCTGTTCTCACTGTGCATATAGGTGCACAGCTATGCAGCGAGCTAAACACACTTTCGGTTAAGGTTTAAGACATGAGCTGACCTTTGTAGCTTTACTGGAAGCATCTGTTAAACTTTGACAGTTTTGGACAACAAATTTAATGAAATCATAAACAAGGGTTAGACCAAAGGTATTGCAAAACTTAACAAATGAATTAATGCTAGTACAATAGCATTAACAAGAAAACTGGATTCACAAAGGTAGAGACTGGCTGTTATATTTATTAAATTGTCTCTAATCCCAGGAAGAAGTTAAGTATTACAACGTTAGGTTCCCACAGAAAATACAACATAGTTATTAATCCAGTAAATGTATAGAGCTCACAGGAGTCAAAGTAAAACCAGTTAAATACATTAATAAGTCAAACAGTAAATTAGCACTTCCATGGAATTTTGAAAGACATCAGGCCCAAACAGCTAATCCAAGAGCTAGTTTGGTTAGCATTAATCTGATGACAGAAACAGAAAAAACGAACAAAGCAGCAGTGACCGTAATGAAAAGAGTATCTACAGACTACTTGTTGTCACTTGTTTGTGCTATGTGTGTAGCGACTGTGGAAAAAAATTCTTCCTTGAGGACAAAGAACAATCTAAAAACGAAATGTTAAACTGAAACCATTACGATTGTGCACAGATATAAATACAGGTGTGCCTTGAGCACAAAAAGTTTAAAAACCACTCTATTAAGTGATTTAAAAGGAGCCGTTACATGAGTTTCATGTGCTGAATAAGATTTGGAAGGTTTCTCTCTTTTGTTGTTGGACAAAAATGCTCCATGTAAACCCAGCTAAAATCACATCATCTAGTATGAAATGATATTTATTACTTGCGGCCTTCCTTCCTGTCTCCCTTTAGAGAATGTGAGTGAGCATCTGCAGATCCAGGGCTTGGAGGTGCAGGATAGCCACAAGGCGATTGTTAAAGACCTCGCAGATGTCAGACACCAAGCTCAAGACATCCATCAAAAGATTGGTAATAAAAACAGAGAATCACAAATCTAAATTCATCCCATCTGTTTAAAACTGGTCATTCAAACTAGTGCTGTGTTTGATTTTTATTTACCTTCCTCATATGCTTGTGGCTGATCAGACCACAGTATGTTGGAGTTTCTGCAGTACCAGGACCAGACCTCCCAGTACTACACTGACCTGATGAGCAAACTGGAGCGCATGAACAGCACCCTGGGAGCCACGCTGCACTACCTGGATAACATGCAGAGCCGCATTGAGGAGAGGCTTCACATGATCCAGGGCTACCTCGGCTGGGCAGGTGAGACATATCACCCACAGTGCAGTCCATAATTCTCATCTTTTTTCCTACAAAATAATTTTAATTAATGAAAATAGATTTTTTTGGTCTGACGTCTATAATGAACAGTGATTAAATACAACAGACATTGAGCTGAAATGGCTAATTAATTAAGAGAAAATTAATCAATGAAAGTCAACTGTTTTTATGATCGTTCTGGTCTTTTTTTCTTTTTTTTAACAAAATATGCAAAACGCTGTCTGGTTTCAGGGCCTCAATGTGAGGATTCAATGCTTTTCATTGTCATATGTGGTAGCTAACTGGATATCTTTAAATTTTGGACTGTCTGTTGGATAAAACAAGCTAATTGAATATGTGACCTTAGGCTCCGAGAAATTATGATGGCCATTTTTCACTCATTTTTTATATTTTAAAGACTAAACAATTGATCATTTGAAAATCAGCAGACTGATGAAATCAAATGCAGATCTCAGTGCAAACTTGTTCAGCTTTAGTACAATAACCAACATTGCATAGATCCAACATATTTGATTTTTTAATGCTAGAAGCATCATTTAGCACTACAAATTGTTCCAAAGAATCAACTCTCAAAATCAAAGTAGAAATTTTTAGAGGTTTTAGTTGCATATTAACAGCCTAGAACTGAAGTGTGTTAACAAACCCCACAGTCAACCTTTAGGATGGTTAGATCAGCCAGACATCATCCTCTATAGTCTGAAATGTTCAAAACTTCTTAGATATTGTTAATATTTTACTGATGTATTTTTTCCCTTGTTCTTCTTGTGATTACAGGTTTGAGTCTGACAGCCATGTGGACGTGTATTGCACATACAAGCTACTTTGTCCTGTGTGCAGTCCTGCTGACGTTCCTGCGGTGCCCAGGTTTCTCTCGAGCCATGCTGCTGATCACTGTGCCTCTCAATGCAGTGGCCGAGATCAACCAGCAGCCAGCGCTGGATCTCACCGGCCTCAGCCTGCTGCTGCTCATTCTCTCTCTGGGTACAAACTTAAAGAAATACTTCACCCCCAAAATGACCATTTGTATATGAATTACTCGGTGTGTGTGTTACCTGGAATTTCTAGATGTTTTTCTCACTTGCCTCTGTGTTGAACAAAGAATCCAAAAAGCGAATATTCTTCATGTATTGGAGTCAGTGGGGATCGCCTTCAACAGCAGCAAAACTATATCAAAACATCTGTATACAAACTCTCACAAAACTCGTGCAGTATAATCCAGGTGTCATTTATCCAGTCGTATGCTCAGTACTTCCCAACTATGTGCATTTCCACTGAAACCTTACTATTTAAAACATGTTTGTACAAACAGTCTCATGCATGGCTGAGTAGCGTGCCTGGACACACACGTGCGTTTGAACTCTGCTCAAGCGGAGCTCATACTCACATGCATGCACAGGCACACTCAGGGTGAACTACTTGTTGGCAGAAGTGTTATATTGTAACCTTATAGTGACAATGCACGTGTTTGGGAAGTATTGAGCATACGACTGGATAAATGAGACTTGGATTATACTGGATGAGTCATGTCAGAGTTTGTAAACATATGTTTTGATACAGCTGTTGTCAAACGACATCAGTTCATGAAGAATGTTCACCTTTTTTTGATTCTGTGTTCACCATGGAGACGTGCAAGAAAAGCAAAAGTTTTCATCACAAATTTGGCATAAAATGCTAATTGATATACAAATAGTCAATTTGTGGGTGAAGTATTTTTTAAACAAGGCAAATACAATGTCTCCAGTATTTTCATGTGTTTGTCATAATGTTGTGTGTTTTTTTTCCACTATATCTGCAGGTCACTGGTTTGTGAATCAGTTGTGGGCGTGCTTCCAGACCAGAGAAAAGCCAGCCGTCCCCGCTGCCTCTGACTCCATGTGAAATTGTGGAACCTCTGAAGCAGCCAGTTTCATCCTGCCAGTCATATCCACCATCCTCTACACCGCAGAGGTGAGACTGCAGAGTTCATTATATCCTGTCTGTGCTGCAGACTAGGGCTGCGACTAATCATTTTTTATTATCGATGAAACCTGACCGTTATTCTCAATTTATTGTCTGAAAATTGTTAAAGATGCTTTGTGTAAGTTTCCCAGAACCTAAGGTGATATCTTCAAAATGTCTTGTTTTGTCTGCCCAACAGTCCAAAAGATATTCCATTTAAAGCAGAAAACACTTGTATGTATGGCATGTTTGCTTAAAATGACTGAAACCATCAATTTTCAGAGTATTTGCTGATTAATTTTGTTGATCAACTAATCACTTCAGCTCTGACACCTCATTATTTTTTATCCCTACTATTTTTTAAATGAGTTATTGAACACTTATTCCCTGATTGTGCATGTTAATGCAGATCCTGATTAAAACTTAGTCATGATGGTTAAAACAAATTTCAATAATTTTGCCACAATGCCAGAGATAAGTGCTCTTATTTCTACTTATCTGATGTAGTCTCTTATTCTTTTTATCCTCAGAGATGAAAATGATGGCTTAATGGAGCAAGATGAGCCTGTTGAATCAAGACAGCTTCATTTCAGGTTTGAAATATGTACTGTAACATATCTTATTCATAATTCCCTTAAATAAAAGTTATAGTCTACTTGATTAAGTTACTTACATTTGCTCTTTCTTGTGTATTTGTCTGCAGGTAACTTTGGCGTATCAGCAGTGTCTCCCCCTCAGAGGAAACCAATGCCAGAGTCCAGGTTTATGCCGATGATTGGCACACCTAATCATTCCACTCCCAGGCTTCTACCACTGCCAGTTCTTTCCACAGTGAGCAAACCCAGTCAATGTCATATGAAGGGTAACAAAGATCTATTTCCAGTCTATTAATTATTAAAAGGTGACACTATAAATGTTATGGATTTATTCTATAGGCTCTAGTTGCTGACATGCCCCCAAGGAACCTGGGAGGTGTTTTTGATGCCGTGAACGACTCGCACGATTTTGTGAATGATTCACGAAGCGCGAGTCCTACCCCGTCAGTAGTCAGCAACAGGTCAGGGTTTCAGATTTTCTGCTTACACTAATGCATAAAACCAACCAGACCAATGCATTTTTTTTTCAATGAATTGATCATGCCTGTCTCTGTTCTCTCTACATGTTTCCTGTAGCAGCTCTCTGTCAGGCCGTCAGCTGTGCAACGGTATCACAAAAACAGGGAAGGCCTGTAAGAAGAGAGCCGTGCCGGGGCAGGAGTACTGCAGAGTCCACGAAGGAGGGCTCACCTCCTATGTTGTTACATGAGCACTCCACTGTTTTAGACTACATATGTTTTTTTTTTTTTATTACCATGTTTATAACTGTTCATTTTCAAGACAGTGCAGTTTTTCTTTACCTGTCAATGTTTGTGTATTCAGAGCAATTTTTATTTGCTAGAGGGCTTTCTCTGCAGAAAACTAATGAACTGTTACTGTGTTGTCATTGTAAGTTCTGCTAGCTGTTCATTTTAAAGTAAATAAATTATTTCTTTACCTATGAATCTGTCAGTACGTGTATTCAAACATAACAGTTGTAGTAATCCCTAAAGCTGAAGTCAATCTTGCAGTTTATATTTTCTTTTCCTGTAAATTATGAAAATCAGCTAACTTAAAAAAATAAATTCATAAATTTAGATTTACCACCCTACAGTTATATGCCTCCACAAACCTGTCAAGTTGTTGTTGTTAAATATGACATTGTCTGTGACAACATGGATGCCTCACACACACCTTTCTCCTGGCAGCACAAAAAAGCTGCATAATTAGTGTCGCCAAGTCAGTATCTGACCAAATGTCTCCCCTTCTGTTCCTGAGATATGACTTTGATTAATGCCCCAAAAAAGTGTTACTGTAGAACATTATGATGTTACAGTAAAGGTGACCTTTGACCCTTTGAATAAAAATGTATCATTTTATCATATTGGACACTTGTGTGAAGTTTAGTCATAATTAGGTGTATGAATTCTTGAGTTATGGCCAAAAATATAATTTGTGAGGTCACAGTGACCTTTGACCACAAATTGTGACAGTTCATTCTTGAGTCCAAGTGGATGTTATTGATGTTTATACTAAATTTGAGGAAATTTAAGATATCACATTCACGAGAATGGGACGGACAGACAACCTGAAAATTCTGTCTCCAGCTACAACTAGCACCGGCACAGAGGCATAGAAACAAACACAAGCAGGAGCCTCAGCTTGTGGAAAAGCCCTTAAAGAGTCAGGCAAGACACTTTGGACATATTATAGGTAGAAAACATTTATTTTGTTCAGTGCCAAAATACTTATTAAAAAAAACATCCCAGCCACAGGGTAAGCTTCCCATACCATAACCTTCTTCGTGTTCATTAAATAAAGCAAATCAAGGCCAGGTCTCTTAAACTGCCAAATCCCAAACACCTGGAGACTGAAGGTAACTCAGTAATACAACTGCTGAGAAGGATTTACAGACAGATAATTGACTGAAAATATTAAATTGTGCCAGCACCTGGATTCGATGATTGAAGCAGTCAGTTAACAACTGAAATGAACACTGCCATAGTGAAAAAGAAACTACATACAGGTAGACAATAGATTATTCCCTATACCTAAAGAGAATCAAGTAAACAGTGGCAACATAATATGGTATGGTGTTGCAGACATGGATTTAAAGTGAGACGTTCAGTCCAGCTCACCAAGTGACAGAATAAAACTTCATTTAGTAACAACCATCTACCTTTGCAGATCAACCACCACAGTGTTTTCTTTCTACCCTCTCCACCTTCACTATTAGCCTTCTCTTCCAATGGAGCAGGTCATGGGTCAAAAGACTTTGTACCAGCTTGTCTGACAGAGTTTTCACTTCCGGGCTGAGTCATAGTTGGCAACAAACCAATCACAGGTTTCCTTCAAAGCTGTAAGTGAGAGTAAAAAGAATCAATGAAGAAAGGCAGCCAGCAGATATGTTCAAGACATACTTCTTGTAATTGTACATTTCTGTACTGATGGCAACTAAACAAACAGCCATGTACACACACACAACCAGTAAGTCAGTCCTACCTTGTTTGAAGGGTGTGAAGGTGAAGTCTGGCAGGTAGCGCTGCAGCTTCGCATTGCTGGCTGTCTTTTTGAACTGGCCGTCTGCTTTACTGGTATCGAACTGGGTGTCAAAGGTCAAGGAAACTACATGCAACTGATTATTAGAAACAATCTGAATGACCACTTTATTTACAAAGGCTAAAGGACCAGTTAAATAATTATGCAAAAGTCTGTTACATACAAAATGCATGATAGTTTAACAGTTCAGAAAGGTAAGCCATAACCAGACAGCAACTTTTTTCAGGTAATTCCAGTATTTTATGGTAATAGACATGTCGAGAATGTCTAACTGGCCACAACAGGATTTGCAGCTTTTATGGGTTGTCATCACTTCATTATTTTGTCATATTAGACATTTGTGTGAAGTTTTGTCATAATAAGCACATGAATTCTTGAGTTATGGCCAAAAACATGTTTTGTGAGGTCACACTGACATTGACCTTTGACCACAAAATTCTCATCAGTTTACTCTTCAGTCCAAGTGGATGTTTGTGTCAAATTTAAAGAAATTTCCTCAAGGCCCTCTTGAGATAGCATGTTTACAAAAATTAGACAGACATGGTCACAATGACCCTGACCTTGGGCCGTACATACATATGGACGGACAATCCGGCCATGGCTATTGCTCGCATGGAGACATAATAAAACGTGGAGCCACCTCAAATTAGGAGTGTGGACTATATATAATAAACAACCTGTTCCAAATTAAACACCTGTTAAACATGACAAATTTTCTGATGACACTGATTTACTTTTAACGATTAAAGGATACCACCACTTCTCCTTTAAAGTCAAGTGCTTGCACAACTGCTTCTGCTGCTTCTTTGATGGACACTTCATCTTCCTCTCCAACTGGGACCAGCAGATACAAGACAGGCATTACTACAAAATTTAACTTGGCTTTCACTGTCAATGTGCTGTGTACGAGGACTCACCAGAAAGAATGATAGGATCGACTTCTGGATACTCTCTCAAGACCCACAGAAAGAGACGAGCCAGGTCCAAAGAATAAATGAACTGCCTTCTGGGAGTGCCAGAGCCCCAGACCACCAGGGGCTTCCCCTCCTCTAATCACACAAATAAGTACACGATTAATATTGCTCCATGTAACCCTCTTTACCCTACCCTACCTTAGTTCAATACACAAGATTGGCATCAGCGCTCTTACTAATCTTATATTCAATTTTGTTTTCCCGTCTGTCAATAAGTTAACGGTAACAACACGACTCACGAAATGTAGTGATTAAAATTTGCAGGCGCCTTAAGAGAATGTGTTAAAATCTCCACTTATAGTTAAGTAATGCTGTGTAGTTATGGTCTCATTACTGATCCTAAACACAGTGAGGTGGACATCTTGTAATTTGAAAAAAGAGCATCGATAAACTTACTTTGAGCAATGTAAGCTTTGTGTATAAGGCCTGGCAGCACATGACCGTCCTCAATGCTGAAGTTGTCATGGGGACCAAACACATTAGTGGGTATCACAGCTGTAAAACACCGCCCATGCTGCTGGAAATATGCCCTGTGAAACATAGACAGAGTTTTACAAACAATTATTATGCATGTAGGAATGTGACAGTGGGAATTTACTAAACATGTTACAGCCCAAAAACAAACAAATGAGTTCCCACCTGTTATGGACGTCAATCATTCTCTTTGCATAGGCATAGCCAAAGTTCGACTCATGAGGTGGCCCGTTATGGATCTTAAGCAAAAAAATGAAGCAAAGTTAGTCGCCATTTCCAAATTTACTGGTAAATGCAATGCTAAGAGCACACACACAGAGGCCTTTTACCATGGTCTCATCGATAGGGTAGGTGGTCTTATCAGGAAAGATGCAGGTAGATAGGCAGGAAACAACCTTGACTGCGCCAACTTCATGTGCTGCCTGCAGCACGTTATCATTGATGTAGACATTGTTTCTCTGGAGGGGGCAGACATATCAGTAACAATAAAAACACATCTGAAGAATTATTAGAAAACTACATAAAATGACATTCCATTACCCAACAGCATATAATGTCCAACGACCTTTTCAAACATCTGTGCCCTTTTATTAGCAGTAATAGCAGAAGTGTGATTTCCTCATACCCAAAAGTCCAAGTTGTACTTCATGTTTTTGAAAAGCCCCCCAACCATAGCAGCCAGGTGAATGACCTGGGTTGGCCGATATTTTTCAAACACCGCCCGTGTCTCCTCCATATTCCTAAAGAAACACAACAATAACACAGAATGAGTAAAGTGCAGAGACAACCTTCAAACTTTGTGCAGTGTACCAAAACATGTGTTGCATGTAAGCAGTAGCTTGAGGAGGTTTGCTCTCACATGAGATTGGCATCTTTGGAGGAGAGGAATGTCCATTCTTCCCCCTCCTTGGCTCCCCCTTCCTGTTTGACCACATGCTGTATGGCCCTGCCCACCAAGCCAGATCCTCCTGTCACCAGCACCCTCAATGGAGCGGTGTGTTTACCCTGGCAATTCATCTAGATTGAGAAAGCCATATAAAACACGCTTAATGGGGCGTAGGCATGATACAAACAAAACAAGCTTTGAGTGTTTGCACACGATAGTGACGCTTTGTTTTATGACATAAAGGCGCAGGTAATGTGGCACTGACAGCTTCCCCACAGCCACTACAGGTGGGTGTGTTGCAGCTGTTTGCAGTGCTGAAGGCTCAGGTAAATGCCACGTCATACAGCAGTTCAGTGAATATTTTATATATTCACACGGATAACTTAACAAGCAAAACAATCAGAGCATTTGACAAGCTGAGAGCCTTGGATAGAAACGTCACAACAAGCCAAACTGAACACTAACTTTAATGTAGACTGTGTTGAGTAATACAGATAAGCTAACTAACTTAGTCATTAAGTTAGTTAACTTTGTTAGCTTACCTCTGCTTTCGGGAAATGTACAACAACGGTATCCCAGGGCCGGCTTGTTTGTTGGTACCTGCTTGTCAAGAGAGGTGTCCAGTCTGTAGAGATGCTGTGTTGTGCTGCCCAAAGTCAGCCACACCAGCTAACGCTGTTAGCCAAAAAGTTAATGTTAGCTATGCTAGCAGTAGGTAACCGCTGCCACATTCATTCCTTGCAGCCAGTGTTATATAAAGTGAGCTACATAAACTAAACCGGAATGTGGCAACTATGCCACAAGTACGTTAGCTATATACGTTTTTCCTTTTCCTCAGAGTGAAAGTAAGACGTTAGGTCTAAGCTAAAAAATGTATTAAGTTGTTGTGTCTCACCCGTTAGCTGTAAACTGCAGACAGACGGAGCCGGTGTTAAGCTAGAATGTCGAGCTCAGCTTCCGGTCAGAACTTTCAGAATAAAATTTTATTGCCGAACAGCTGGGTCGTTTTCACGCCTTGGATTCTCTGTGTACAATGTAGTGTGACGCAGTTACACCCGTTTTACAAACTGCACATGTACTTCCTGTCAAATCTACAGACACGCCTCCAACCCTGCTGCACACAGGTGCGTATAGAGAGTATGTGCGCCTGTTGTTACATTTTAAGAGGGTGCAAAATAGTAAAATAAGGGTGCAATGCATGCTTTTGCATCCCCGCAGAACCAAGCCTGGGTGATCTGTGGTTATTTTACTGCTGCATTCAGAAGTTTCGAGTTAAAGAAGTACAAGCATCAAAATAAACTTAAAATACCCAAAATAACAGTCCTCATGATACGAAATGGCCCTTCTAGGAATAATATATATCAATCAAATATAATAACTCAGGCAATAATGTATGCATCACTTTAACATTGCAGCTGGTAAAGATGGAGCTCATTTTAATTATTACATTATCATAATTTTGTTGATTTTTTTCATTAATAATCTAGATCTACAAAGTAACAGAGGAACTAAAGCTGTCAGATAAATGTAGTACAGTAAAAAGCACGATGTATCTGCTGAGATGTAGTGGAGTAGAAGTTTAGCAAAAAAAACCGGGAAATACTCAAGTAAAATACAGGGATCTTACAACTGTACTTAAGTACACTACTTGGAAAAAATGAGACTGCGGCGCTTTTTTCCACCATCTTTTTTGCCTGAGGCCTAAAACCCAATTGTTAATGTACAAAAATACCTGTTTATTAACAAGTGATGTTAAATTCATATTTAGTTACATTTCATTCGTTACCGAGTCTTCCTTGAAATGTGAGATGAAAAACTCTGCAAATTAGTAGCGATGGAGGAACAGGAGGAAAAAGGAAATAAAAAAGAAAAGGACATTTTCCTTCTACTAATAAAGATTATTAGCAGCCGCGTATAGCAGCTGCGTATAGTTATTAAACCTTTAAAGTATCTGTGAACACATCAATGATAATAAATGAGCTGTTTGTAATCTGCTGTTAAACACAACACCTGTCAGTAAAACAACTATATAGGAATGTGAGTCTGTTTTAAAGGCATTCTTGCTTTTATTTGAAAGTTTGACAATATAAAGTAAACATAAGATAATCAAACAGAGAACGTCGTAACATTTCTTCACTTCTAATCACAGAGTATATGGACCAATAAACAGCTGCTGTGACACTTTGAGGTGTCACATAAACAAGCAGTCAGAATATAGACTTTAAATAAGGAACATCCGATGTCAGCTTTCACTTCTTCCTGTACACTGATTACAGGTTTTCTTCTCAAGTGTGTCACTCTGATGCAGATGTTCCAGTCTGTCTCTAAGCTCTGCGTGTGAAGTGCTGTGAGTCTCTGAACTCCAGGTAGAGGCTAAACAGCAGGTGCAGAGACTGGATCCTGCTGCTGTAAACAGGGATGTCCAGCAGGCCGCAGATAACGTCGGTGTACTCAGCCAGGCTGCACTGCAGGCGGGCGGGTGGCAGCTGCAGGCGGCCCAGCAGCTCCTCCAGCTCTCCTGGCCACTCCTGCATCAGGCTGTCAATGTCCGGCATTGCTCGGCTATACTGAACGCTGGCCGGAGGTTTGGAGCGGTGCAGAGCGCTGATACTGTCCACCCAGCTGTCCACCGCCCGAGGGTTGGTCTGAGGACTGGCAACGCTTGTTACCTTCTTTAACTGGAGGAGAGAGGGAGGGAGAAAGAGAAAGACATTTGTAATTTGTCATGGCTTTGGCAATATTGTTAATCTACAGTCATGCCAATAAAGCTTATTAAATTGAAACTGAAATTGACAGACAGCCAGACAGAGAGAGGGAGAGAGAGAGAGAGACAGACAGACGGAATGACAGAACGAGATCATTGTGTTTGTTTTTATTTTACAAGATTCGTTATTGGCATTCTTCCTTTGTTTGATAGAGATAGTGGAACAGTGACTGGAACAGTATATATAACCTTTATTTAGGAAGTCACATTGAGATTAAAACTGCTTTTGCAAGTGAGACCTAGCAAGGACAGGGTCATATAGCAGCATTAAAACAAACAGGACAACAACATCAAATCACAACAGCAGCAACAGGTATGTCAAAATACAACACATGATAGAGTGCTGTAAAAAGGCAGCACTATTTAATCTAGAATTTGTTTGTTAAATGAAGCAGCTGCAGCTAGCTGTGACCATTTCCTCTATTCTAAGTTTGAAATAATTTTAAGAGATCATTCCAGGACCAGGGACTGTAATACCACAGACTTGTTTTGCCAGATTCTGTGCTGGTAAAAGCGCTTTGAACTGAAGCCATTTGTGTGTCTTAAGATTATGACTGCTTTGCAAAGATAAAAACTTCTGGCTTAGGTAGGCTGGAAATTTACCTGAGATGATCTAATAGAGTAGAATGTACCAGAGTTGGAAACGTCACAAAGTGATTGATGGCCATCCAACCATGCTGTATATGATACAATAATGGGTCCTGAAGCTATATTTAGTCATTTAGGTCAGGGCTGAGTGATACAGAAGGTAAAACTGAGACAAGGTGGATGGCGAGGCAAACCTCTACATAATATTGCCCAAAATCAATCTGAGACAGAAATAGGCTAGCAACTAAGCATTTTCTTGATGCCATAGAAAAACAGGACTTGAGCCTGTACAGCAAGCCTAGTGTGAATTTCAATTTCTTTGCAAGACAGTCAAGTGTTTTAAATCAAGACTTTTGTCCAACCAAAGTATAAATCCTTTACTGTCTTCAGAGGCAGTCTGATTACTGACAGGGTTTTCCACACATTCATTTATTTGTGGCGGCCCACCACGATTAAAACATCTGCCGCCACCTTTTGATTTTCTACTTTTGGAGCTGTATCGTTCATTAGGAGCGCTGTTGGAATATATATATAATGTTCAGTTATTCACTGCACCACACTTGCAGCGCAGAGTGTACTCTGGGCACAGATAAGAGTGGCAGGACGCAGGAGCAGTGAAAGAGAAATGTAATTGTTTATTGCACTGGGTCCAAAAGTTTCCCTCTGCAGCAGCTGCTCTTCTCATCCATTGATCTGATCTCATCAGTTCAACTGAATAATTATCCACCTCAAGACTAAAAAGTCCACAAACTGCTGCCGAGGAAAAAAATGAAGTCATGAAGCCTGCACTGCATTCCCAGACTCTCCAAATTTAGAGAGGGGACACGGACTGATCCACAGGGACACACAGGTAAAAAAAAAAAAGAAGAAAAAAAAAAAACGGAAAGTTAACAACCTAGAGTCAACATTGGTTGAAAACTACAAGTTTATAAAAGTAAAAAAATCTGGAGGTCTGGAGTCAGATAGGGGTGAGCTTACCAGACCTCTGTAGACTGCCACTCATGTCTGATACAGGCCAGAGGCTCCATTAGCTGCTACTACCATTACACAACATAATTTACCACACAACTGTCAGAAGAACAGTTGCATTGTGGGTAAGGCTCCAGGTTTTAAAAAAAGGAGGAAGAATGTGTATACTAAAAAAAGAGGATATCTCTGGTTCTGCTGCATCAATCACTCATCCTATTTTTAAACTGTCTATTGTGAGTGTGAAAGAAATGAAATGATAAATCAGTGGAAGACTCTTTTAATACTCTGCTTTACATAAATCAGACTGGAAGTGAACACATTCAGCCAGGAAATGTAGCACAAGGTCCAAGCTAACAAAGAGAGAGCACTGTAGCAGCCCACCATTGACCCTTTGTCAGGATGCCGCTCAGGATGTAAACACAAGGTGTCAGGTTGGAAACTGTACTACATTCAGCTGATAAGTCGTAGTAGGTTATGAGCTACAGTTAAATGCCATGATGATTGTATTTTCTACATATAACTTGTTCTACAGGATTTCAGTCACAATAGAGTGTGTGTGATACAGGTGTACAATGGTCATCAGTACCTCAGTGGCTCCATGCTGTTTGGTCTCCTCTGACAGCCACAGCGACAGCACCGTTGGGTCTGACTGTTTCACACTGGGTTCATCCAGAACCACCAGACCCAGACTGTCCGCTTTACCATCTGGTCTTGGTACCTGAATGCCACACAGGTCACAGTCAGGTCAGGGGTCACAGAGATAAAGGGGCATTTCTAGTGTTACTACCAGTATAAGTTTGTTAGGTATAATACACAACCTTTTTCTTTTCTCACAACAAAAACAAGACTAAAACTAAAAGAAAAGATTTGAAAATGGGAACTGTGACATTATTTTACATGTTCAACAACACGATACAACAAAAAAAAGATGAATAAAATAATTACTGTTTTTATTCAGTTTTATTCAATGAGCTGCAGAATCACACACTGCAGCCTCTGATTGGTGCAACAGTTTCGTTATGCAGCCAATAATATATCTTGTTCAGAAGGTGATTGATCTGTTTGTCTTATGATCAATAATAAGAAGCATCTTTACATTCAGTAACGCCATGTCTGTCAGTGATGTTATCTGATGATTTATGGACTCAATTCATCTACAATCCACTTTGACAGGAAGCAACAAAACAGCTGAGACATGAAAACACGCAGGCAGCAGAAGTGAACAGAATACGTCAAAATTAAAAATGAACGACAACAGCGAGACTAAAATAAAAATGATAATGAATGAGTAGACAGGTTGTGTTTGTACCTTCAGGAAGGCGTCGATGTCTCCCACAGCTGGGATGAAGTCTGGGATGAAGGGCTTCAGGCTGTGCTCCAGCTCTGCACACTGAGGGGTGTAGCTGAGAGGAGACAACAAAAGACATCTCTTATTTGTGTCCTTGTTCTCCGTCCAGTTTAAATGACTGGATCTGTGTTAGCTGTCAGTCTAATTCATAAAGGAAACATTCTTTCATCATGCATAACAACATTTTTCTCTCTGTCATCTGAAATTTCTCCTTTTACCTGTATCAGGACTATTATTACATGTATATCATATATAGTCAGTGAGAGCAGGAGAGTTGTCACTTTACCTATCTATGAGGATGAAAATTATTGTGTCAAGTAGAAACTTTGCTTAAGAATGTGGATTTACTAAATTATTTATACAAATAATCTTGTTGAGTTATTTGAGCAGCAGTTGAGAGCTGCCATCTAACCTCTCATTGCTTTTTATAAGTAGGTTGAAGTACAAGTAAAAAGTGGTACAGAAAGAAAAAGCAGAAGTGCCTAAAATTTGCACTGTGTACTCTGTTACATTTCACCACTGTGTTTCAATAAAGTGAATTACTCCTGCAATGATTAGTTCCACACTAAATCCATGGAAAATTAACCAGCAGCTATTTTGATGGTCGAATAATCTTTTTATTACTTTTTTAAATATAATTGACAAAAAAAAGAAATGCATTTTCATTATCTGATTTTTATAAACAAAATGATGAATGTAGAAAATAATCAGCAGACGAATCAATAATGGATATAATTAACTGTATGGTGTGTGTGAGTGTTTCTAAAATAAACTGCTCACCGTGTGATGTACTGGAACAGCTCTTTGATCTCAGTGCTGACGGGCAGGTTAGCATAGTCGGCAGGGTCATATGCCCCCTCTGGAGCATCAACGTGCTCGTCGTCATCATCCGAGTCCTCTTCATCTGAGTCCTCCTCCTCCTCTTCTTCCTCCTCGTCATCCTCATTTGGACTGGCTCCAGGCTGCCTGTCGGTTGGCTCAATGGCCCTCAGAGGCTTGTGGTCTTCATCGTCACTGTTGGCGGACATCAGGCCTCGCTCCTTCCTGCTCCTCCTGGACTCTGACTGAAAACACAAAGGTCATCTTCATCTGATGTCAGAGGAGAGAGAACGGTGACAACAGCATCATTATCAGCTAAAGTAAACTTGATCAAACACATTCACCGTGTTTTGTCCAACACAGCCCACAGAGCAGCAGTTTATTGTATGAGAGTGAAAATTAGTGTGTGTGAATGAGAAGAAGCTGCTCAGTGACTGTCCTCTCTGATGATCACAACTCAGTGTGGAAAATATTCAGGTAGCAACTTCCATCTGCAGCTCATATCAACTGGTCACTAATTCATATTAATTCAGTCAGTAACTGGATGACAGAGCAAAATGAAACTTGTCTGGTGTGTTATTATGTATTATATTTCTACGTCTGATACTTTAACTACATGAAGCTAATAATACTTGTGTGTTTTTTTTGCTGATACTTTAAATACATATAGCTTAAAATACTTGTATACATTTACTCCTGATACTTGAACATGTAGCTGATAATTCATGTGTATTTTTAAAGCTGATGCTTTAACCACATGAAGCTGAAAATACTTGTGTACTTTTACTGCTGATACTTTAAGTACATAAAGCTGATGGTGACTAGTCTGCAGTCCTAGTGTATACCGTTACATTAACGTTATAACATGAAGTACTTCTTGTAGACATTTCTTTGGTGCAAGAAGTATAGTCACCGTCTACGCAGACAGTAGAGGGGGTGGCGGGTGGATGTTACCTGATGCTGGCTGCGGGGAGTGGGGCTGTAGACGCTCGCTACCTCCTCAGAGTCGACCACTTCCAGGCTCTCGTCGTACGGTTGGTTCTTCAGCAGTCTGGTGTCTTTCCCCCGGTCAGCCCGCTCCATAGGACGCTAACACATTATCGCGTGAACCCAATTACGACTACACACACTTATCTAGAGTTTAGATGCACTCTAATGGTGTTTGGACAGTTTATCTGCTCGCTACAACCAAGTTTCTAACCAACAAACCTGTTATGCCCGTTTACCATCTAGCATTAGCCACCTAGCATCAAACAACTAACAATAAACCGTCCGAGACAACAAACACACGATTAAACGGATAAAAGGCCTCCAAGATAAATTACCTCTCTTTGCTTCAAATGTGTCAGTCAGAGTTCAGTGTGAACGTATTTATCTGCGTCTAACTGTAGCTAGCAGGTTGCTAATGAGTGCAATCGTCTCTGAGTATCCTGGCAACGGCTCACGTAATGCATCATGGGATTGTAGGGTTTTTTTTTCCTAAGCTTTATTGCACGCAATACAAAATACATACAAGGCAACAGTGTCATCAAGTGGTGAAATCAGAAAACTGCAACACATGGAGACAAAATGAAATAAAGGGAGACAGAGTTAAAGCAAATCTATTAAAAGAAAAAGGATATTATTATTATTATTATTAGTAGTAGTAGTATTGTTGTTATTGTTATTATCATCATCATCATTATTATTATTATTATTATTGTGTATAATAATATATATACTATAGTATAGTATATAATAATAAACCTAGATATGACTTGTACTGCAGATGAAAATGGTTTTGACAAACTGTTTTTGTTTGTAAATATTAAAATTTGCCAAGGAATTAAGTAATACTTATTGTCTTAATCATGTAGAAAGAAACCAAATACTTATTATTAACATTATTATTACTATTAGTAGGAGTAGTGTTAACTATGAAGATCTTTGTATCTCCAGAGTTTTTGAGTAAATCTCCCGGTCCAGAATATGACAAGTTTCAGGCTGTAAGTCACACAAAGAAACATCATGTTTGAACTTCCAAATGAAAAATACTACAGGATCAATCTTGTGAAACAACTATTAACTTATTAAATATGGAAAACATTAATATGTAGGTTGTAGAGTCAACACACATTAAGATCGTGACAGTGTTGTTTTGGAACAAAGTTTTTTTTCTTTGTCTATTTCTTTAGGTACCAGAGAAAATAATCTTCATGAAATAACAGGAATTCCAGATGGGATTGCATCAGATGGTCAACTTCTTGTATTACTTGTACACTGCAATATATTAGCAGCGGCCCTTTCAGCTTACATGAACAATTGTTTAATGCACTTACTTAAACAGCTGTAGCATGAGAGTTTTACTTAGAGAGTATACCAACTGTTGTGTGAGAGCTTAACTAGTTGCCTAACCATAGTTACAAGTGTCTAAAGCAGGAGCAGGAAATAAACAATACATACCAGTTCAATGTCATTCATATGCTGGGCCACTGCAAACATTACTGAGTTTGCTCACAAACACTGCCTTGTCTATAAGCACAAAAAAGTTAGGCTCCAATTCCAAAGATTTACCTAACATCATAATGATTCATAGCTCCAAATTCTGGGCCCTATGCATCAGCAGCCTCTGTGGGCCCCCCGCCCTTCCTGATCCATGTCTTTCTAATAAACCTTTTGAATTTTTTTGTTTTTCTAAAGTCAGTTTGCCATCTTTCCCTTTCCTTTCTATTGTTTTTGAAACTCTGATTTTCCTTTCTTGGGGAAAGACAGACATGACAGTGTATGTTGGTGCTCCAGCAGAATCAGCAGTCACTCACTCAGCTTTTGCCGCCTTTAGAGATGGCTCCTAGTGCAGGGGCGGACCAAAACATTTTGAGCCTTTAAGGGAGAGTGTCCACTATGTTTACACACAAAGTTCAGTCTTCAACCAATTTATTTAGCCAGTTTTAATTTAGTTATGGCACTAATTACTTAGAAAAAAAAAAAAAAAAAAGGCAAACAAAACCAAACTTTTCATTACAGGATTTTTGAGGGTCCTCCTCATATTGATGCCCTTGGTAATCAGTCCCACTTTTCCCCCCACAATGATGCCCAATCAGTCCCTCCCTGATTTGCACACTAACATACATGCTGTTTAGAACATATGGTTACTGTTGGCAGCCTTCAATCTGGAAAGAAGCAAAGAAGTTAACAACACAGCAATCACGCATGGGGAGGAGGTAGGGTGAAACAGATAGTTTGACGCACACAAAAAAATTCAAAACAATTCTGTGTGAATGTGTCTCATCAGAAAAGCTATTCCCACATTGGTCCCACCAGTACGATTTGTTTTCAGTGTGAACACTGCGGTGACTTTCTGGGCTGCCTTGAGCAGTGAAAGCTTTCTCACATTGGGCCACAGCTGTATGGTGTCTCTCCAGGGTGATAGCGCTAGTGAGTATTAAAGCTACTTAGCTGCGTGAAAGCTTCACCACATTGGCCACAACTGTATGGTTTCTCTCCAGCGTGAATACTGCAGTGAATTTTTTGGCTCCTCGGAGTAGTAACAGCTTTCTCACACAGGTCACAACTGTATGGTTTCTCTCCAGTGTGACGATGCTAGAGGGATTCAACATTACCTAACTGTGTGAAAGCTGCATGGCATTGGTCACAGCTGTAGGGATTCTCAGTGGTGTAAAAGCGTTGATGGATTTTTAGATGACTCTAACATGGAAAATTTTGCTGCATTGGTCACAACTGTATGTTTCTCTAAAATGTCAATGTGTTGGTGGGCTTAAAGCTGGTTCCAGTGATGAAAGTCTTCTAACTTAAGTAACACCAGTATGCTTTCGCTCCACTGTGAAGACAACAGTGGGGTTAAAGGTTATCCCATGTTGTGAAAGCTTTGTCACAATAGTGATATGTAAATGGTTTGTCTTGTGTGTGAATACGGTGATGCTTTTTGAGTTCACTTAATGTAGTGAACATTTTCCCACATTGGTCAACCCAGTACGGTTTATTTCCAGTGTGAATGCATTGGTGGACTAATAGGTAACTTCCAGTCAGGAAAATTTTCCCACACTGGTCGCACCAGTTGGTTTCTCTCCATTATGTAAATTTGAGTGGTAAAAGCTTTCCCACATTGGTCACAGCTGTATGGTTTTTCTCCACTGTGAATGCACTGGTGGCCCTTTAGGGAATGTAATGCAGTGAGTGAAGTATGAAACAGTTGTATTTGTCTCATTTGTATGGGATTTTTATTTTTATTTTTTATAAACCATATGGTGCGAGAAGCAGCTGGTCCTCCGGTATTTTAGCATGAACACTCTTGTGTTACAATATAAGAGATGCATTGCAGTGCAATGGTTGAAATGGGGGTATAGCATTAATAATAATCCTAATATAATGGAAGTAATTCTACTCGCCGGTAACGTGATGGGACTGTATGCAAACATGACTAAACCTGAGGGATTACAACACTCACAGGCTTTATCTATCACACTGAATATAATAAAATATATTTACAGAAGTTAGCTATTAAAAAATATCATCAGCATATGTTGATGCATTGCTATTTTTGTAAAATTAAGATACCTACTTAGTGGACTGAAACACAGATGACCACTTCTCTCCAGCTGTCTTGTTAAGGTAACACTGGATGCACTGCAGGACCGTTGAGTCTCTACAAAATAAGTAGTACCATAGAATGAGTAACATTAGGCCTCTTTGACTAAGTCAATGATCGACACTAAGAGATGCAGGAAATGTATGGTTATGTTTTCATTAACTGTTACTTACCGCTGTCTGCTCTCCAGCTTGTCCTGTGTGTCAGATGTAAGCGTTTCCTCTCTGCAGGAACACTGAGTCTGAGTCGTTCCTCCTTTGCTGCTCCCCATGTGGACGTTGGAGCTGCACATAACCCTGCAGACTGAGAGTAGGTCAGATAATCTATGATTTATTAAGTAAGAGATAAAATAAGGATAAACAGGTGCATATGTCGCTAGTTTACACAGTAATATACTTTAAATCAGAAGCTACCTTCCCTTTAGTCCACAGTGAACAGCAGCAGCTCAGGTTGTGGAGAAGGAGAAAAAATGGTTAGTAAGACAAATGTTACTTTCTTAATTGAATAAATCACATTACATGGAGAACCAGGTTTACAAAATGACAAATTGTTAATATTTTTTCTCAGCCTTAAATTGTAGCTCATTCCATGTGATTTTCTTTCTTTTTAAGTCAGAAGCTCATACCTAATTTTTTCGTACATGGTAAACAGCAGCAGCTCAGGTGGTGGAGTGAGAGAAGAGGAAATCTAAAAAATGGTTGGTAAGAAAGACAAAACATATTTGAATTACTAATTAAATGTTATCATATGAACAAACAGGCATTGTATACAATAAATAACAAGTTTACATAAAAGTATAGATTAGAGTCAGAAGCTCATACCTACTTTGTTTGTCCATGGTGAACAGCAGCAGTTTAGCTGGTGGAGTGAGATCAGACATAAAAGATTAGGGAGAAAAGTGTTCTTTAAATTATTGAATATTATGAATAAAATACATTTTATATAAATACTATAACTTTTTGTCATGTTAAGGCATTTCTAATTTTGGAGGATTATGTTAAGGAAGCAAATTGTTAGGAAAAAAGGCTAAATATTCGGCAGACTTTTGACTATTTTTGGGAGCTTTGTTGGTCATATGTTTCCATGAGGTTTGTTCATATTAGATGTTCTGTTTTTTTAGCTGTCCAGATCATTGTCAGTCATTTGGTGGTCTGAGACTTCTCTTTGATTTTGCACGTTTTTTTCCCTCATCTCCTTATATTAGTGTAGTTGTCTTCAGTGAAATCTTTAGTGTTGACCTGGAGAGGACTGCTGCCAGCTCCACTGGGAGGGTATGACGTGTGATTCAAGCTTATGTTTGGCCTAAGCAAATTGTTAGAAATGTTAAATATTTAATGGCAGACTTAAACTACTTTTGGGGAGCTTCATTGGTCCAGTGTTTCCATGAGGTTTGTTCAGGGACGGTTTTTGCTGTGGGCAATGTGGGCGACCGCCCAGGGCGCAATCTATGTGAGGGCCCTCCGAAAAAAAAAAAAAAAAAAAACTCGCCAGTTTTCTGGACTACCGCTCATTTCCACGTCAAGTTAGTGGAGTGGGCGCTGGGGCGCCCCTATCGCGCCAACTTGCTGCTGAGAGTCATGTATACAGGTTGTGTGTGTGTCTCTGTCAGAAGAAGAGGCAAGAGGGAGGGGCAGGCCAGCGGGGGATCACGACTGCAGAGGTTGTGTGTGAGTGAGAGGAAGAGGAAGAGCAGGGGGGGACACACTAACACTTTACAAAACTATTCAACAGTGGCATAGCTTACAAAACAATATGGGAAGCAATATATTTTAGAATTTCTGCCTAGATTTCAAAATAGTAAAATGAAGAAACAACTAAGAAGCCAAACTCAGTAAAATCAAAGTAATATTAAATTGTAATCTGAAATGAGTACCAAATTAAAACTAATCCAATAGCCAGCTGTGGAGTTGCAATAATTGTACTGAACGGAGATATGATTGTTGAATGAGAAGTTCTTTGCTTGGTACAGTTGTCTAAAGCGCCCTACATTCATATCTCGACATGCCAATTCTCTCCATCCTAACAACATGCCAACATGAAGATTAAACAGAAACAAATAAAAAGGAATCAATATATTAACAAAATAAAGTTCCAGCCAGAGATAATTTGGAAATCTCAGAAAATATTACATGAAGTCACCTCATTATCTTTAACTGACTTGGTTACAGGCTCTGATCCAGTATTTTGAATCTTATATTGCAGACCAACTCTGAATATGTTTCATTAATGCTTTTAATTCAAACAAATATACCTTCAATAAAGAACAAAGAATTTTACAACTTTGATCTGAATGTGCTGAAAAAGTCAAATCCCTCAAACTCAAGTTAAGGACTAAATTTTTATGATTAGTGTGTTTGAGAGGTCAAGAGGAGCTTTGGAGACTCAGATTGTTAAAGTAAGAATGATCACACAGGGGTTCATACACTGTTATTCTTGGACTGTGTATTAGGTGTCTTTTTATTGTTAGTTTAAGAAAAAGGGGATGATAAAAACAGTGTGTCACAAAAAAAGGCACAAAAAAGATGTTTGTCCTAAGACCTCTTTATGAAGCAGTTGTTATTGCTTGTTTGTTTTGAGTGTCTAATGAAGAGGGTCATGGGAATATAAAGGTTCAGTTGCACTGGGGAAGTTGCCTTGCTCTGTCGAGATCCAGCATCACACAGTAACTCTGCTTTCTTTGGACAGCATGTGATGAATTCCACAGTGTGCTGCTCTCACCATCTACAGGACATGTGGGTCACCTGCACTGGAAACAAGGTGATTTATATCAATGTTGAAAATACAGCAGATTATGCTGTATACCTCACCTTTGCATATTATTTAGAAAAATAAACGTGGGATCACATATTGGGAGTATTTTCACTAATAAACATTTGTCAACAGATGGCATCAAAGTCTCATTTGCAGTGCTGCAAGTCTGATGGGCTTGTTTCTCTGCCAAATGGCCTAAAATCCATCTCCCCAACAACAGGAGAATAGGTGAAACTGTAACATTAACTCAAACTGCTGACTGTGTTAGAAGTAAGACAGTTATGTTGCAGTCTGTCAGCTGCGACCTTATGTCACACCTTTAATCTGTTGCTCATCATCAGAGGGGTAAGTCCAGGAGCAGGAAGGGTGGGAAAGTCTTCCTCTCGCTTCCTGTTTCTGGCATACGTCTGGTGTGATTATGGTTTACCATCCAACTGAGACCTGGAAGATTTCTATTCAACACCAGAGCATCAGAATGTATTAGAAAGAATTCATGCAAATTCAACATTGATATAAAACATTCTTTTAGCTTGTTTCTGTCTATGAAATTGGTCAGATGTGTATGCAATATAAATGTTATAAACAAGTTTTAACCATAAAATTTGATCAGGTTATGTACCTTGTCCACTTTTGTGTCAGGACCGGCTGTAGACTGACTCAGCAGATTTGGCTGCCATCTTGTTTTCACATGGATTAGTGTATTGTAGTCTTACTACCACTAGATGGTGCATAAAACTGTCCACAAATGAGGACAACTGGTCAAAGTTAAGCAGAATGAAATATAAGGTGCAGGAAACAAAAAATGTAATGTCCTTGTATGAGGATGCAGGAGGTTGAGTACAGTACTTGATTATATGATATACAAATAATTAATAATTAATTATTTTTACATGATAAAATAGTATTACATACTGATATATGACCTTTATCAGCGATATAATGGACTGTAACATAAATAGCGTTACTACTTCTTATCCTACTCTCACAGTACTAGGTAAATGTATCGTTGCAACAATGTGCATCATAAGTCAAAAGTTTTACAAAGGTCAAGAATTTTATTTTCATTCTCAAAACTTTGTGTAGTTTGTAGAAGAACCTGTAGGTGGCGTTAATACAGATAAATATCTTTCCGTGTTCTGCATTTTTTCAAACTGACCTATCTAGCTGCCCAAAAACTACTCCCATGGAAAGTAACTGAGTACATTTAATCTAGGGCTGACCTAAGTTTGGTATATTTCAGCCTGGACCCAATTTCCCATGTTTTTGTGTCTACATGACTAATCAGAACAACAGTTTTTGGAAATCCGTTCAGTACTGAGTGAGACTCCAGCAGCTGGTGGTGTCGAAACACTCTGTGATGTAACCACTTGGGGTATGTTTAAACCCTCAGTGTATATCCACTATAAGTGCTTGTTTTTGCTACTAACCGGCTCAGATTGTTATTTTTAAGTGTTTGACAGCTTGTAGAATGGATCCCTACAGAGAGACCTTTTTGTTAAAGAATAAGATCCTTTCTGGTTAACCAGAATCAGCCTGGAAACTGCTATCATCAACCCCCCAGACTGCTTTTAATTAAACAGTAATTTTATCATCATGAGATGTACCTAATTCAAAGTTGATAGAAACAAAGTAAAACTCACAGAAACTGTCTTGGTTTGTCTTTTCCCATTCAAACAATCTCTGGTTTGGTTGAAACTAACTCTTAATTCACCCAGTTAGATGTGAAAATGTGCTGGCTTTATACATGCTTTTAGAAATCTGGGTGATATGAGGTGTGTGACACTTGCAGGTTGTTGCACTTGATTCTTGGTAATGTTGTTGTGGAGCATTTTGTTGTTATAAATCCAGTATTTACCTTTTAACATCCTCTGATCAGGATGGAGGAGCAATATTTGTATTACTGCTGTAGGTACTGTGTATTTTGTGCCACAGTATGCCTCAGAAAAACTGTTAGTTATCACTGCCCCTTGGTGGACAGACGGAGATGTACAGACACACAGGGGTCACTGAGAGTTAACGGGATATGCACAGAACTGCTCAGTTTTTGCTTAGTTTGCTGCTGACATTTCATTTTGTTTAGGCTTGAATGCTGCCTCAGAGCTTTATCTGCACTTTATCTGCACTTTATCTGTACTTGCTTCACTTGAGTGTTTGACTTTCATGTTTAAAAAAAAGGAGTTATGCAACAGCATTTATCAAATTATTGTAAAACAAGACAATCTGTAAGGATTCATAATAAAATATGTCTAAGAGGTTTAACGTCAAAGCAGTAACACATACTAGACCTCTTATATTTGTTTGTCTTATGCATTTATTATACATTTATTTGTCTGAAACATTTTAAAATATGATTTTAATATATAGAGGTCTTCATTCTGTTAAAAAGCAATACAAAGCTTCAAATACACTGCATGTGAAGAAAGGATCAGTTTAGCCAAATTACAAATAAACATGTTCTCTTTCCACCTTTGTATCTAAAGTCTGGTAGAGGTATCGTTTTGTCCACTAAGGTTGTGAAATATCTGAGATTTTTGCAGCTGTTTCAATACAACTGCTGTGAATGGAGCAATTTGTTTTTGAAGAAACTGCCCCAGTTCCTCTGGATTATCCACATAACCTCACTGTGAACACACTTTATAAAAAACTCAGATTGTCTCCATTTTACCAGTGTAGCCACTTAAAAACCCAAAAGTCTGTTGCTTTATTTCACGTAAGTTCACTCCAATCTTATAAGGCATTAATTCAACCAAGAACACTCCAGCTGGAATAACTACATGTGTGATGTCAGTGCAAAGGCAGACAAAAAATACATTTCTTCAATAAGAAAAACATCGCAGGAAATAAAGCCTTCATTTCAAGGATTTGGGATATTTTTTACTCTAATTGGCCCAATATCTTCCTCTGCTGGTTCTGTCTACTGAGGAGATGAGAACCTGCCGAGGAAGAGGATGGACTTGGTCTTATTGTGCCTGATGAAGAAGATGAAGGGGTGGTCCGCTGTGAAGTGTTCCTCCCTCAACATACAGAATGCCACCATGCCTGCTGTGGCTGCAGCTGCCTCCGTGCCCTCCTCATTCACCTCCACAAAGGCCTTATGGGCCACTGTAGATAGGAAGAGTCCTCCTTCACCGTTCATGCCAGACAAGTCTGCCTTCGCCCCGCAGAACACGTCTGTCATGCCCAGTTTGGCCAGAGGCTCGTTCAACTCGTAGTCGTCCTCCAGCTTGAACTTGGGCAGGTGGACAAGGACTTCTGAGTGGATGTCCATGTTGTCCCTGTTGGTCCATTCGTCCAGTCTCTCCCGTGTCAGTTCAATCTCCAGCTGGAACAAAAAACACACAGTACACTGTATCTCTGGCTCACGTTTATATTAAGAGGTTGTTAGGAACAGCTTGTAGGTGCTTGTTAAATCCTAGAATCATTGATTTAGTTGCAGTTGTCTCACTGTCTGTTCAGGTGGGCTAATGCTTTGAATGTATGAATGCAACTTTATTTATTCAGGTAGTCTCATTAGGCCTCATTCACCAACTGCTCTTAAGAGGACATTTCTTCTTCAAACCCACTTACGCAGTTTTCACTGAGATTCAGACATTCATCAGTGTTGATTTTTTTTTGGAAATTTGTTCCTTTGTAAGAACAGAATTAAAACACATTCAAGAGCACACTCGTGCATATTTGAGTGCTGACATGTTTGTGCTGATTAATTTGTTACTGTCTTCTCGTCAATTCTAAAGTTGTGTAATATTACAGGATTTAAATTACAATTGTATTTTTTAGGGAGATGCTGTTTGCACCCAGGTGTCTGTAGCCAACAAAGTTATTTGCACCCAGGGTGGAAATGCCAGTGCCATCCCTGACAGGTGAGGTCAATTATAATAATGACTATATTTTACATGCACACTAATATTCCACTATGGTTACAAATATGACAGTATTCTGAATGTGATGTGAGTCACGGTAACAACATATTCTGTTAAGATATTCCGAATTAGGCCTTTCCTCTAAATTTAGCATCTTCCTATTAAGACGTGGGATAAGCAGATATTATTCGGGTTTTTAATAACATTCTTTGGACATGTGTACAGCATATTTGAAATATGTGTTTCAACTGGGGTTTTTAACCACAGTTTGCAACATATGGCCTCTTGTCTGTTTACGGGTCTCTGTGCATTGTCATGGATACGCTGTCCACCACCTGAGGAAAACTGAAAAAATCCTATTTTGATACAAATAAGCAAAATGACAAGTGGCTCCAGCTGTATGTAAACAGGGATATCAGTGGAATAATCATTTTCATTAGCCATGTCAACAGCTCAGCTGGAATACTGTCTTTTTTGGAATAAGGTCAAAAACAGGAAGCACCGTAATCTTCTGCTGGGAAATCTTGGGTTTCGGCATTCATATGGGTGCTACTTGACAAGCACCACCCAAAAACACACGGTTATAGACCAAGTTCACCTCCTCATGGCAACAGTACTCCCCGATGGCAGTGCCCCCCCCAGCAGGACAATGCTTCATGCCACAGTGCAACCGTGGTCTGTAATGGTGTTTGGGGGCGTGGTTAGTGCCAAGTGGCACCCACATGAATGCCAGGACCCAAGATTCCCGAGCAGAACATGGCATTGTTACGAGATGATCAGTGTTATTTATTTCACCTTTCAGTGGTTTTAATGTTTTGGCTGATCTGTGTGTCATAGTCTGTGTCTTTCCTTCATTCCTCATGTGTCAGCTGTTCCCCCCCCTCCGCTCTGTTTCTTGTGGTTCCTTGTTTGTCTCTCTGTGTCTGTGTGTCTGGGTGTGGCTCACCAGTCCTGCTGCCAATCAACTCCTGTTGCCAATCTGCCTGCTCACCTGAAAACCATCCACCAATCAACTCCACCAGTACAAATACCCCGGCTCTGCAGTCCAGTCTCCGCCAGATCGTTCAGTTTGCCTTGCGGTACTAACCATGGCCTACTAGTTGCTGATTGCTTTTTTCCCTTGTGGGTTTGTTGCCTAAGACTTGTCTTTTTTCTACCTCAGATTGACACTCCCTGCTAACCCATTGGCCTGCCAATTCAGCCTGCTCAGCCTGCTCTGCCCGCTCTGCCTGCCTGCCCGCCCTGTTTCTCCTGAGAGCCCAGCAACAACCCATCAACATCTATTTCTTTTTTTTTTTTTAAATAAAACCACTCAAAACTGAACTGCTGTAGACAGCTGAACTGCTGGGTCTCGCTTTTGGGTCCAGTTCTCTCCATTTCACACGACACTGTGTATATTCCTGGGTGTCTCAGATTTGTCGAAATGTGATGTTAAAACAAATGGGTCTATTCAGCTATTCTGCCAAAGTTTATGTACATAGTGTGCATTCAGCAGCTTAATACATCCTAAAAACTGAAAATAATAAGACAACTAAGTCTAAAAATAATGAGACAACATTGACTTACACAGGAGTAATCCCTGTCTCCTGTGTGATAGTACTTTATCAGCTGTGTACTCTTCTCCAGATTGTAAATTATGTTGTGTGGTCTCTACATATATATTTTGTAAATTATCTTCTTATATTTCTTATATTTTACTTCTTTTTGCACTATATCTTCTTTCTACACTTGTAAGGAGCACCTGTAACAAAAACAATTTCCCCTGGGGATCAATAAAGTATTTCTGATTCTGATTCTGATACAGCATTCATTGAACAGATGACAGCATCCCATGTACTACTAAGTATGATAGTTTGTGTCACTTTCACTTCCTGCAGAACTACCTCCACTTCTGTACTATTGAAGTGTTTTTATGTTTGGAGTCTGGTGCTCCACCCTTTTTAGACTTTTGTTTTATGCATTCTTGATTTAACTCTTTCCACTTTTCTGCTTCCTCTTGTTCCTCTTCAGTTTCTGTGTGTGCACAAGGTCCTGCAGTTTAATGGCATTTTATGGGGACTGATGTGGTTTAAGAACACATCATGAACCTGACATAGATTTTTCTTAGGCGATTTCTCAAAAACAAATTTAAGACAACAACTTGGGAACATATCTATGAATGAGGCCCAGAGATCGAGACCCCTTTTGCAAGAGGGACCTGAGTAAGGAAGAGAAACTCAATTCATTCTTTTATAAGGTGCAAATGAGTGGAAGTATAGTGTTTACCTGAGGGCTAACTAACTACAGTTTAACAGCCCTGAGATCTGGTTTGGTGAGAAGTGGTTTTAAATTTGAGAAGGGACCTTTATCAGGACAAATAATAGAATGTATTTATCGTATTGTATTTGTACGTGGTTCCTGTTAGACAAAGCAGAATTTAAAAAATGTTGGAAATGGGATAAAACAAAGAGTGCAAATGGTGCATAATATATGTACTACAGTTTCTATTACATCCCTTGCAAACCTAGTCTGTCTAGGTAGTTGTCTCTAAGTTGTTTACCTTCAGCAGAGGGTCAGAGCCGTCTGTGGACTCCTCGGGAAGCAGGACAAACATGCTGAGCTCCTCATCAATGTATGGCAGCTCCAGGATCTGCAGACCAAGCTCAGGAATGTAGTTGTAGGGCAGCTTCTTCATCTGGTACATCATCTGGACTGTCGTGTTCTCATTCTGATGCACAGGAAACACAGAGAATCAAGGTGATCGGATCATGTTAGCAAGTCGGAATTTAGTTTCTGAAGACGTTCAGCTCCTCTTCAGCTAAGTTAAGGTGTTTCCTGTATTTAAACTCAATGTCTCTACATCTGCAGATTTCACCTGGTTGACTTTAAAGGTCATCTCTTTGGTGTTTGCCTCATCAAAGCGGTTCTTCCAGTTTCCCTTGAAGTAGATGGCGTTAACCAGAGCCAATCTTGTCATAGAGCTGACTGTTCCTGGCTTCAGAAGATCTTTAATCTTATCTGAAAGGAAACTGACAAGAAACGCAACCATTGAACACTGATTCACAGAGGACACTATCAAATGAATGCTGTACAAGTTGGTCCAATTAAGATTACACACTCTCTGTCTGCTCCTCGACCCAGCCGTTGATCTCTGCTCTGCAGGCTTCCGCAGCCCCGATGAAATCAACAGCCTTCAGGTCTGCTTGGTAGTACTTCTGCGTGGCTTCAAGGAATTGCTGTAGAGAGCAGATAATATCTTGTATTCTTTAGAACATCTGACTGAATTCAGTCATATGTAGTTACTGAGTCAGTCTAAATATTTGTGTCCCCTGTGATATGTAAAAATTGAAAACTCACCGGGAGGAAGTTGGCAGTATTTTCTCCGTAAAGACGGTTGGCTAGTTTCAGGATGTATGATGCAGATGGTGAGTTGATGTCAGCATTTAGTGCCTGGAAGTCTGCGTGAACATCTTCACCGAAGCTGAATGAGAGGGCCTGTGTGCAAGTTTGGAACAACAGATTTTATCCTGGGTTAAAAAAATGTGTTAGAGATAGTGAAGGCTTAATGCTTCAGTATACAATTATAATATACACAGTATTAATCTTCCAAAGTTGTGTCAACAGTTTGAATAGGGTCCTTTCCTGTTTGTGCCTCCCTGCACAAACCCAGGAATATCAAGAAATGGTTTTTCCAGTTTGGCATGAAATAACCCAACTGGCCTGCACAGAGCCCTGACCTCACCCCATCCAGTCTGGCCTTATCAATCAACACTGGCCAAACTCACTGATGCTCTTAAAGGAGTATGGGATCAAATCCCTGCATGTCTCAATCACCCCCTTTACACCTTGCATCGACATGCGTTTTTTGCGATCGGATAGCAATCCGATTGTTTGTGACCACATGAAAGTACAGGTGTAAATACACTCGAAACGCATTGAGGACGCATTGTTATCCGATCAGCCAAACCACTTCTGAAGGTGGTCAGGGACGCATCGTGACCACATCTAACACAAGTGTAAATGCAAATGTGTCTCCAATCCACATGCAACAACTCCGTGGATGAAAACAAGTAAGTGAGGTGTGCCAGCTGGACACAGGAAGAAGGAGGAAGAAGATAACAACAACACTCACCGGGTAGTGACTGCAGAAAAAAAGAAAACACTGTGGTGAAGATAGTTTGATGTTGGATATTCACAGATGTTCACATTTTCATTTTGGGTTCAACACTGATCTCCACCTCCATGTCATAGGCAGAAAACAATGAGCAACCCAGGGTAGGGCTATTAACCCAATAGCTATCACATAACTGGACCCAGACACCTCACACAAATGTAAAATGGTTTGTTGAAGTTTGTTTTAAAAATTCTTATAAAATAAAAAGTGTGCTTTTGTGAGTGTTTGTGAGTGTGTTTGTGTGTGTGTGTGTGTGTGTGTGTGGGCGGGGGTTAATAGCCCTACCCTGTGTTGCGCATTGTTTTCTGCCTATGATATGGAGGTGGAAATCAGCGTTGAACCCAAAAAGAATATGTGAATATCTGTTGAATATCCAACATCAAACTATCTTCACCACGGTAACGAGACGTCGAGGACGGAGCCACGGCGAGACGGAAGTGTCTGCTCTCCATTTGTTCTGACAAAAGTGTCCATACAAGAACGCAACTTCATGGGTGGCTAACATCTTGTTGTTGTTATTGTGCTGCACATGATATGACGTTGTAGTGTGCCACTAGGATGTAACGTCAGCGGGACGGAGCTTGATCGGATAGCAAACGGATCTGGATGTGGACACCAGAGACGCATATTAATACCAGGTATAAATGTATGTGGTCATACACTATCCGATTGCTATCCGATTGCAAAAAACGCATGCTAATGCAAGGTGTAAAGGGGGCCAATATCTGCAGGTGGAAAGCCCTTCCAGAAACGGGGGGCTGTTATAGCAGCCTATTAATGCCTGTTATTTTGTAACGACATCTTAAAACACTCACATATGGGTGCAATGTTCATGTGTCCTTGTACTTTTGGCCATATAGTGTATTTCTATATTTCTGTATGCTGTTGTGTTTTGTGTATTCATTCATCATTAACTTGCTGAACCACTGCAGGTGATGCCATTTGGCTAAAGCTAACACAGTTCCAAAGTCATTAATCAAAATAAGATAAAGAGGAACAAAGAACAGAGCCCTGCGGATTTACTGTACTTTTAAAAGCAAACAGGTTTCCTGAGCTGGAAACACAGATCAATGTACAACTGGCAGTTTTTACAACCTTCTGCTTCAGCAAACAGTGCATTACTTGTGTCACAGGTTAAAGTCTAGGCGTCATTAAACCTCGCCTGTCTGATGTCACACCTGTCTGTACCTAGATACACACCTTGGCTAAAAGCTTGAACTTGACAACTTACAAAATGTTTGATGGAAACAGGTCAGGATGACTGCATGCATTTCATAATGTATATTACTATTTACAACTGAGCTTTGGACGTTACACAGTGATGTCAGGTGATGGAGGAGGTGCATGTAATAGCGAGTGTGCTGACCTTGGCCATCTGAGCAGCAGTGTCCCCTTTAGCACCCAGGTAAACCATTGCCAGGGCTGAGCTGATGCTCAGCGGGGAGATAAAGATGTTTCCGGTGGGATTTGCTTGGCTCAGAGTGCGGTACAGGTCCAAGGCAAAACCTGTGTTTGAGCTGCTGATGGTGGCCATGACTGGTGATGTACGGTTTTCCTGTAATGAGCAAAATGGTACATCATTTCATACTACAAAATACATTTTAGACAGATTTTAACATGTACATAAACATATTTCATGGCTGATAGTGTTTATATGAAGCAAACTGTGACCTAAATACATTAGGAAAAAGAACCTTCACATTTCATGCCTTAAAACATCATTAAACATCACAGTCTAATTGTGTATTAAGGTCCAGTGTGTAGGATTTAGTGCCATTCAGTAGGGAGGTTGCAAATTGCAACAACCTGAAGCTTCCCATGTGCCGAGCACGAAGGAGAACTATGGTCGCCGATACAAAAATGAGAATGGCCCTAGCAAGAGCCAGTGGGCGAAGTGGCCCACTTGGCTACTGTAGAAACAGGGCGGTGCAACATGGTGGACTCCATGGGAGAGGACCCACTCCAATGGCATAAGGTAGTTGCGATGAGGCCCAGTGCATGCTATTATGACGGGCCCTGGTGCATTCTATTGTGTGCATATCATCTTGTCACATGATCAGAGACCTGACATTGGATCACATCAGTATACATTTTACCCAACAATCATCATTGCATATCTGAATACGCCAAAAAACACCAAAGAAAACATGATATTAATAACTTAATTTAACAATTTTAATAGTTTATTAATAAGCATATCATTTTGTCATAGATGTTGTTAACTATTTTATAAAAAAAAAGAAAAAAAACATGAAGAAGATGTGTTTGCCTTTTTCAAGAGCATATATATTTATATTTTATTTATTTTATTTTATTTATTCAAACAGGTTAAAAGAAAAAAAACAAAAATAAATAAAATATACAATGTGCTTAGGCAGAAAAAAAAACAATTAAAGAGACAACTCTATAACAACATAGCTAATCATACCTTGTTCGAAGGGGTGTAGGATGAAGTTAATAAAACTTATCTAGTCCTACCCCTTTATTGTTGTGTATTTATAGTTTGATCAGTCAGAGCATGTGTAGGAAAACAAAAGAGAAGAAAAGAGAATAAAGTGTATCAGAAAAAAGGCACATTGCTCATTATCATAAATTCATGCAGCAAATGGCACTGTTTTTAATTTAATGAGAGTTTGTCTTTGAACACAGGTATATTTCCAAGCTGCCAATCACTCATAGGGCCCATTCTTGACCCGAACACATTGTTGGAGCCCCCTCCCTCAATGGGCCCCCTAACCTCAAGGGCCCCGGTGCAGCCGCACAGCCCGTCTATATTCACACACCTGACCTGCTCTATATGTAGATATAAACAGTGTAACAAAAACACAATGATTCTTAGTTTCAGGTAATTACACATTAATGGAAACATAGTTATAAATATTACATTCCATTTCGGCTAATATAGGCTGTCCCCCTAAATCCTAAACACTGGACCCTTACATTTAAGGGGTAATTAACTGATCTTCCTCAGGTTATAGCCACATGAAGACTTGTCTTTTTGAAACTGCCAACATTTATATTATTATTACATTTTAATATCTATAATTGAAAAATGACTTTTCTTTCACATGCAGTCTGATCACAGCGGTCACTGTAATGTTGCATCCACCACCATGGTTTATCTGCATAGTTTAAGGTATATTAAAAGGAAATTCTATCACTCTAAATTTTAATGAGTTGATACTGGGTGGGGTCTGCATGATTAAAAATGACTTTTTAACCTTTAACCTGCCAAAAATCAAACGTTTTAGACACATTTATCAACAAAGTTGTTGTCAAATGTTGTGTTTACATGTCTCTAACTGTACGTTTATCAGTTTAAGCGTGACAAGATGCGTTCATGTACCCGGAAATAAGCTCGCACGCCTCCATCTTTAAATAGCTCACTAGCTGGTATGAAAAACGTAAAGCCCCGTGCATCATGACAGGATTAAGCGACATTATGACACGATGCGGGTGTTGTGCATGTGTGTTTCAGGCCTGTTAGCTGCATTGGTACATTACCTGATCGTCCTCCCGCAACGACTGAAGCTTGATCTGCTCGCACGCGCTCAACGTGTGAAGAAGTGAAAGCAAAATGAAAAGACAAGCAAAAGTCCCAAAATATCCCCTAGAAAAAGAGAAAGCACAAAGCGTAGGAGAGGTGGTTAAACCCAGGGGTCCACCGCTGCTCATTTAAAGCCCACGGAACACAAACACTGGTTGTCACCGCAGTTTGTGGGTGGGACGCGTGATTGGGCGATAAGTCACTGCCTGGTGACAATACATGCCATTATAGCCTACTGAGGAGGGAATACATGCACCAATAATGGGCTGTAAAAATGTTTGCACAACCTTAGGCGGCTGCCTGCAAGTTCTAATATTTAAGTTACAGCATTAGATTTTTTTTTTACTACGGATGACTGTGCATGGATGTAGGTAGGGCCGTAACCAGGGCTTTAGAAACACAAGTCCAAACTCCCCCAGCAGAACCCCACCCTTCTCACACAGTACTCTCTATACACACACCAAACTCTGCACAACTTTCAGAGTAGCCAATATAAAATCACAAAATTTCTAATTTAATGTATAACTTTAACCATACAATTTCATTATTCAGTAAATATTATCTCCCAACATAAATATTGAGTCAAGGTCTTTTCAACACTGTCTGGTCGAAATGCCAAAAAAATAGTCAATATTTTATGTTGTGTGAAAAGTGTGTAAATTTGCAGCATTTATTGCCTCATGTCATTAACCCCCTTATCAAGACATGACTAATATGGAACTTGTGATAGCTTGTTACACTAAACTGCTGCGAAAAAAAATTGTAATTTGCCATTCTTGTGACAATTATGAAATTTTTAGACAAAATGCTATATTTTAAGCTGCTCATATCCAGTGGTGTAAAGTAACAAAGTAGGCCTACATTTATTCAAGTAGTGTACTTACTGTAATTACCATTTTGAGGTACTTGTACTTTAATTCAGTCTTTAAATTATATGTTACTTTATACTTCTACTTCACAGCATCTCCAAGGAAAACATTGCACTATTTACTCCACCATTTTATTTGACAGATGTGGTCACTTACTTTGTGGATTCAGACTATTAATACAAGATGTGATCAAAAATACATTCTCAGGTAAAATTCATATTTAGGTAAAATTCTGATTACATTGTTGCACAGTTACTTAGACTGATGCAAAAGATGTCACTATGTCTGTCACCACCGCTCAGATTTTGTTACCCAGATGATTCTCAAGATTCCTTTTAATTCAAAATTGCAGGAGCACAATCTTGTCATTTTGGAGCTTGGACAAAGGCAAAACAAATTTAATAGTCTCAACGGATCTCAGAGTACGGGGCGTAACCAGAAATTATGTACACGATGTGGAATGCGAGGTTTACTTTGGGGTCTTCAGGTTTCATAAACAAAATACATTTTCATGTCTGCCTTACTATAAATACTCTGGGTATCTTCTCAGAATACACAGTCAAGCGAAAGTGGATCTGCAGGCATTTTTTTTTCTTTTTTTCCATTTTTACTGGAACATCTTATTATTGGACATCAGAAATCACTCTGTAACCTTTGACCTTAGTGTCATGTAACTGTGTACTCACTGGACCTGACCATTATAGTATAGCAGGAGTCTCTTCTCACTTTGGCTAAACATAGAAATTTAAATAAACTTTTTCTATATATAAATGCTTGATGGGTAAATATAACTTGCCTCAGCTAAGACGAAGCAGCGGTTGCTCTTTTGAAGCGTTTTATGTGTAGATAGGTGTGTCTGTGTGATTTACTGTGCAGAGATTATATCTTGTCTCCACCCGTCATGCAGGCTTACAGTGTAGCCTTGCCAACCACTGAAACATGATAAACATTTCTGATTTATGGCGACCCGTGGATTCCAGGCTGTCCCTGTTACATAACAGCCATACTATATCTTATCCCACTATAGAAACCCTCCTCCCCTCTTTCTTTCTTACACATCAGTTTTTAACATTTATTACGTGCCAATATGACACTCAATGCATATAAAACAAAACAAAACTTTCCCCCACATCTTACTTTATGAGACATAAACATGTTTTTTTATTTGTTTAACAAAACTTATTGCTCAATGCATTAGTGTTTATGTCCTAATTTGTTCAGGAAATATCTAGTCAAAGAATAAGCAGCCTAAACAAGCCTAAGAATCTGAACGAGGGTTTGATGCCAACACTCCATACTTGGCCCTTTTTGGTGCACTGTGCTACAAACACCAGTTTCTCAAAAGGTACTAAGAAGTGATAACAAACCCTGCCCCACTGTCTGTAAATGAACGAGTCATTCACTTTATGTGCATTTCTGTTCCTACTTGGGCCCTAAGAGGAATTTCATAGGCTCTGTTAAGTATACTTTTCTTTTCACAGAGAGTGAACAGTGGGAAAAAAAAGAAGCTCAAAGAGATGTCACATTTGTAATTAGTTAAAAAAAAAAGGAATAAGCCTACAGTTGTTTAAGAATAAAATGTTGAATGAAAAAGCTGAATGATATTTAAATATACAATAATTATTATTGGGACAATTATGTACAGACGGGCAAAATGTTCAAAATATATGTAAAAAAGCTAAATCATTGGTGTTTGTGTTTTATACTTATTTTGGGAGTCCTTGGTGGCTGCAGGGGCTGCATCAGCAAAGTCTATCAATGCACATGCAAACAGAGAGGTCTTAACCTCTGTCTTCCAGTAGAGGGTGCTGGACGGATGTGTTGTCATGGCCAAGATGTCTTGTTCTACTTTTCGAGTTGTCTGCTCTTCAGTTTACACTTTATGCATCTAAATATTGTAAAACTGTCACATCCATATACATATATATTTAACTTGAATCAGATGGTGTGTAAGTGTACATAAAATGTAAAAAAGTCCAAAAAGGCCCATTAATCTTTTGCAGTTGCAGTCATGTGAAAATCATCACCACCATTCTCATAATACAAATTATATTATTTGTATGTTGCTTTTTTGCATATATTTTAGTGTTAAAAACGGTGGGGTCTTTATGCTCCATTGTAAATGACTGTGACTGAGTGAGGTCTCTTGACTGCATGAGAACAGTTTTTCAGATTTTTGGGGGGCTTCCATTACAGTCCTCCCCTCTGAGTGTGAGGTGGGCTGGAAACTGAAATGCCAGCGTCAGACCCTCCCTCTTTTAGGTGTTCTGTTCCTGTAGTTGACATTGGCATGTCCATTAGCAGCAGCATCTTTTGGTTCTGTCAACATGGTCCATCATCACAAGGCCCCAACCTGTTTTTGTACTCATCGGCCGTGTCATTCGTGAGGGGAAAGAGAACATGGAAAAAGGATTATCCTTGAGGAAATTGAAGGCAATGTCAAACCTCACGTGCATGTGACGCTAATGCAGCAGTGCTAGGAAAGCTACTCAAAGCTATATTGAAAGCTATTCAATACATCCATGAAGTCTGACATAGTCACATAGTGTTCTGGATTGGCTTGTTCCAACACTTAATTTAAACGATATGAAGATTTATGACCAGACACATATATTGTATTGTGCATCATTTCTCTAGTATATATTTCTCAGTAATTCAGTCATTCTTGTTTTCTTCTGAATCTTTTGGTGATCTATTGAAGCTAAATTTAAGTTCTTAAAGGCTAGAAGACTTATTTTTAAATTTGTTAAAATTGAACCCACTGGTAGGTTTAGGGCTGTAATTACTGTTTCGACACTTTTTTCCCCCAAATATTGATTTGTTTTTAACATTTTACAAATACCCCCAAACGAGTGCACAGACAGTAAAGACAAGATAAAATCATAATACTAATGACTAATGGGGAAAATAATTTAAAAATAAATAAATAAAAAAGTAAGTGGAAATGGTTAATTTTTTTCATACAGTCAGAGCACATGTAAGCAAGCTAGGTGGATGGTCAGAGATCCTTAAGAGGTTCCCATGTTCTCAGAAAAATTTCCCCCTTATTTTTTAATATTTAAGTGCCACGTTCCAGTTGTGTGTTGTTTATTCATTTATTTACTTATTAAATGTTGGGGGTCTTTGCTGGTTCCAGTTGAGCAAAATAAACTTCTTTGCTATGTATGATATTATGCTGATCCTCTTTGCAGACATGGGGTTTATTTTTTAAATCTTTTTTTAAATATTTATTGGACTTATTACAAACAAGAAAAGGAGCTGATGAGAAATCAACAAAAACAACTTAGCTAATCAAAAAAGGATAAATAACAACCAATAAAAATATGTAGGTGCAGATTTGTTAATTTAATCTTCTTCTTTTTGTTTTGTTTTGGTGTGCTCCAGATATCTTTTGCCTTTTAGTTTAAGCAAACAAGCGAAGAAACAGGTTGTCTGCCCTACATGGCCACATTTGTCACCTATAATAAGATACTTTTTAGAAACTAATTTTCAAGCATACTGTACCTGGGCCTTTAGTCCCTAACCCTCGCAAAACACACAATTCCAGTCTTCCACCTATCAAACTAACATCCACATCATCATATGGCGATGTGAAAACAATGTGACAGTGTGAAAGGGATTGCTCATACTGATGAGCCTACAGAGAATCATCACGTGAAACCACACCTCCCTTTCAAGCTCCATTAAAAGTAAAGTGACTTGTAAAACATGTAAAACCAATGGGGTTTGTCTTTAAATAGATAATCAGCGTTACAACCAATCATAATTAACATTAAAAACATCCAAAAACAGAATGATAGAACACCAAAGAGCTCTTTGTTATCAATCAGTTTGAGAGAAACAACTGGTTTCAAATTTGCATGTTGAATTTTACAAACTGTGCCGTTAACTCCCCTACAATCACAGTATAACAGAAGTGGACATAGCCTCCGTATCGCCAACTGCTGGTTTGTGGACTCCCAATATGAAACATTTAGTCTGGCACTTTGGCTGTTGCCATCTTGTCATTTTTAAGCAAAAGGTGACCATATTTTGACAAGGGCGCAGAGCTGGGAAGGAGCAGGGGGTGGATCTGACACAGCACTCAATGGTACGGCCATGGTAGCGACTTCTCACAAGGTAGTCCTAAAGCACACCCTGCTTAATCATGTTTCATTCTAGATGGGGCCATAATTTACAAAATGAACACCATGCTGTATTGAAAAAGACTTGAAAGTGGAGATTAAGACCATAAACTCAACCGGTGGAGTCGCCCCTGCTGGCCATTAGAAAGAATGCAGGTTTAAGTCACTACCACATTGGCTTCACTTTTCACACCCTGAGATAACCCCTTGCCTCAATTTGATGTTGGCCCACTTGTCCATTCAATATGTTCAATTTATTACACTTGACAGGAGGAGAGAGGGCCCGTTGGCAGAGGGTATGACTGTCATTAATCTCATCAGACTTATTTACGAGTGTGAGATGAAAGCGTAGCTGCTTGCCACCAGCAGGCGGGGGCTAAGGGATGTGTGTATGTTTGTGCGTGTATTTCACATAGTTTAACTTACTTTACCTTTGTCCTTCAGCAGGCACATGAAGGACACTCTAATGCCCCACACCAGCAGTTAAACAGTTACATACACTGGGGGACCATGGTTCAAATGATCCCTCCAGCAGCACAAATTACAAAACAAATAAAGGCCTGTATCCCTCTAAATCCTGCTCGCTGAGCTGCGGCAGCCGTGACACAAGGGGACTCAGCCAGAAAAACAGAAGTCTGTATAAGGCGGTGTTGTGGAAAAAATGTAAGGCAGAGACAGTAAACAGATGCAATGTCATGAGTTGTTTGTTCCACGACAACATTGGATGTCAGTGTAAAGCCAAGGTCTAACAGCTAACCTATACTGAACATGAATTTATGGGGCATCAAATATAACTTGATCCCAACCCTGCACAGTATCTGGTAGTGTGAGTTCTTGGATGAAGTCAGAGGTTACAGAGTCTCTCAGGTCTCTTCCTCTGGCCTTACTTTGCCTTTCAGAGGTAAATACAGTGAGTAGGTCTTCTTTTTAGGGGGGTAAAGGCTCTGATTTGCTGTTTTTCTGAAAGTGAAACAAGAATATCAATATAAACCTCATGTCTGTGCAGTAATGAGTTTCAGTTTCAGCACATTATTTTGGCTAATCAGCCCACAACTTAAACTGTTTTGGTTTACTCTCACCTCTCCTTATTGCACTGATTTCAGCAGACAGCAGACAGAAGCAACTGAACAGCAAAGTTGGCAATTAGCTGGTGAAGATAGTGGAGCATTTAGCAGCTAAAGTAACAGTTCTTTCTCTCAGCAGTTGGTCTAAACAAAAACCAGAGCTAAGCTAAGACTAAGAACTGAGTTAAGAGTGAACACTGGACTTACACCCACCAGGTGACCAAGAAGACGACTCCACAGAACCATAACATTGCTCTGAAACTGTTGGATGTGTAAATAAGCAACGGTTTGCTTAGCTCACCACATTAACTTAAAATGTACCCAACTAAAAATGTTTTTACTGCCTGCGAGTTGCCAAAAAAATCAATGAGGCAGTTGTAATTGTAGCCCTGAGGTCAGGACCAAGCTGCCAGGAACAGCAACGGGCCTTAAAGCCAATTGGACATAGTGGCCAAACTGTGGAATTACAACTATCAAGGTTGTCACATCATGCCATGGGGCCCAAAAAGACTTTTCCCCATGGACTTACATTGGGAAAGATATAGTGGACAGTAGATATGTTTCTTATGCATCACAACCCCTGTAAAATCACTTGTCTCACTATCCAGATTTGATCCATTTCGTCTAATAACATTTCCAAAGTCTAGAAGAGCTGCATGACTGAATCATTTTATCCCCCTTCAAGTTAGCGGAGGGCTATATCGGAAGTTAGCCACTCAGCTGGTGAAAGTCTTTATTGTACCTGCTTTATGGTAGCCTAATTTGATACATGGAAGTCAAACTTTTCTGGCTTCATGCCTCATTGGATGACTTTCATAGAATTGTATGGGGCCTCATCTCCAATGCTGCATAGAGTTATTTTTATACATCCATAGTCAACACATGTTTTACCTTGCTTAATGCAGAGTGCTGCAGGGATAACATATTTCTGTAGGCTGACCAAGAAGTTAGTGTTACACTGGTACCCTGGATTTTTTAACTGACCTATTTTATGTGGTAGAACAAAAGGTGAAAGTCTCTACAGCTTGTGTTGACCACAGACCTTATTTCAGGCAGCTGACCTCATCTGACTTTAGGAAAGAAAGCAAGTATATGTGTTTCCAGAATGAATTACTCCTTTAAAGTATGACCGTCCACTGTGCAGGGTTTGAGGGGCTATACTGGCAGAAATAGAATATAATATTCATGACTATGTTTTCATTAGTGTATAATCACCTGAAACTAATAATCGTTGTGCTTTTGTTACCTTAAAATGAGCCGTTTATATCTACATATGGAGCCGGTCCTCTTCCTCGGAGTCCGCCATGTTGTCTCTACAGTAGCCCAGAACGGACAAACCAAACACTGGCTCTAGATAGGGCCATTTGAGTTTTTGCATGTTGGTCACCATAGTTCTCCTACATGCTTGGCAAACGGGAGAAGTTTTAGCTGGTTGCAGTCAGTGGCATATCCAGACTTTTTTTTTTTTCACTGGGGTTGCCCAAGTGGGGCACTGACTTATGCAGGGGTGGCATGAAGTACAAGCACTGCACGTGTTGGCATAGCTTTAATTTTATTTTTTGTTTCCACTACCCATACCTACTTTAATCACTAACATTGCAGTGTCTTACATTTCTGTTTATAGTTTACTTTAAAAGATAAATAAACCTACCAATCACCATACAAGAGACTGACGCCACACAAATGTAAAATAAAACTCTTTCAGGAGCCACAGCCAGTAACGATAACAGTGCAGCCCAGAACCCCCAAAGACTTCTGTCAAGCTGACTGCTCACTGCTCGACTAGTCAGCTCTGCTCCACAGCTCCACTCCAAATCAAAACAGATCTTCCTTCTCTTCTGCGACTTTTCAGCAGGCTAGACAATACACTGGCACATTACTGCCTCTCAGGTTTATGACTGAATTGCACCTGTAAACAAATTCAATTTACTCATCAAATTTTTCAAGCTGATTGGGCAGATAGCCAGTCATAACGTGGTGCAACCTGGGGTGGCCAATCATATTTCAGGGGTGGCCCATGTCACCATCCCCAGGCCACTCCCTAAATCTGCAACCTCACCATTAGATGCCACTGAATCCTACACATGATTTAAACAAATTTAAAAGGAGCTGACAGGCACACACCCTTAACATTATATCACCATATAAAGTTGTTATGGCTAACATTTAGCAAACACACAGCAAAGTTATCATTAAGTCACAGTTGTGTTGTGTCCGCCTAATGAAAGCAAGTCCAATGTTCACACTCCTCTTAGCTTTGGTTTGGTCTCCGACAACTCCTGATGGAAATATCTGGCTCTTTAGCTGCTAGATTTTCCACTTTCTTCACCTGTTAGTTTCTAACTTTGTCTGCCATTTAGTGCAGGCAGATGGCGTACAGTGGCTTTATCAGAGCTTGTCTGCTAAAGAAAAACTTCCTGCTGCTGCTGTAAACAGGGTTGATACGAGCGCTGAGACTGAACCAGACAGTAAATGGTGCAGTGAAACCGAAACTATCAGCTAAAAGTGGCGACAAAGATCCGTAGAGCTGTAGAGTTGGGTGATAATTCTCTGTTGGTTCTTCACCCGGTCACATTACATGGGTCATTTAATTAATATAAATAAAATATTATCAAGTGGAGCTTTAAATCAAAATTCTGCAGTGAAGGCGACCAGGCATGGCGGGTTAGTGAGTGCAAGTCTATATCAGCATGTACAAAATGCATGCAGCTGTGACTATATCTGACTGAAAACATGCTGAACAAACGGTGCCACAGTAAATAGTTCATGACATATCACCAGATACCACCTAGTCTGCATGTTCACAATACTGACCCCCTTTTAATGCATGACTCTAGAGTTAATACTCCCTTTAGATGCAATTAAATAAGGTGTTACGCACTTGATACAGATTCTGGAGCCATTCAGCTGCTCAGTTTGAATCAACAGAAGGTGAACACAGTGTTCCAGCTCTTTCTGTGTTCGCCTCAAATTTCTCGGGCTATTTAGCTAAGCACTTACACGTCCATCAAAGAACTTGTTTGTAATTACATGCTCTTATCTGAAGAATCACATCTGATGCTGCTGCTACAGAATATAAACTTTAGATGGTGCCATCAGCAGTCAGTGCTATAGTTGTGAAATATCAACACAGGATCATCCAGCAAAGCACAAACTGCTCTAAGAATACAGCAAACACTTGTGCATGTGTGAGGCAGTGGTTTGTAAAGTTTAACACAATTCTACTGACCTCAGCACCTAGAAAGTTGTCAAGTACTTGTAACACAAGCAGTAGTGCAGACCAAATTAACAAGGTGGGGGTAAAGTGTATTTACGTACAATAATTAGTCAGCCAAAAGTACATGTACTGTATACTCCTGAGAGTCTGTAGAGTCTTGACCCAGAGGTTGAGAAACTGTAGCTAATTTTAATGAAGGGAGCCTGCACATGCTCTGTGCAGGCTAAAAGCAGGTTACTGAGTAGTAGATTCAGGTCTAGTCAACACAGACATGAGTGTTTTTTAAAAACGAGGTTTTCCCTCCTTTGATGTCAAAAAGTCCTGTCCACACACACATGCTCAATCAATTCAAGACACCAGCTAATACAATATAAGGTTATACATAGACTCCATTATTCACGTGTTAAACTGCATTCTTTCTTTCCATCTACTTCACTGTTATGTGTAAAATGTAAACAGTCTGATGGTACACTAACACATATGTTCTGGTTTTGCAACAAACTTGGTAGATTTTGGCATGAAGTTTTTTACTTTTACTCCGAGGTTTATGGATATGATCTCCTGCCAGACCCAGAGATAGGCATCCTTGGCTGGTCTCACCAGCTTGATACTCTTAGCCACTGGGAGGCTCTGTCAATACAGTATGGGATGGTAATTGCAAAGAAAATTATTCTTAAAGTCTGGAACAAAGACACATCACCAAGCTTTGAAGCCTGGCTCACAGAGCTCTCAAATACTTTATATATGTAAAAAATTCGGTTTGAGTTGTTAGGAAAATCAGACAGGTTCCACCGGATATGGCAACCATTTCTCGATCACATCACACAGCGGAGAGGACCCTCATGACACCTCGATATCTTGATCATGTCTGAATACTCATTTGTCTGTAATTTTTCAAAGTACAATTTTATACAGTCGCAGATTGCCACAGAAACTGTTGTTATACTGTAGAGTACAGCTTTCACCCCTTTTTCTTTCTTCTTCCTTTCTTCTCTTTCTTTTTCTTTTTTTTTTTTCTTTCCTCTAGCCTGCTTTGGGGGAGGGGGGTGGGAAGAAGGGGGTAATTGTTCAGGTTGTTACGTACCTGGATGTTTTGAAAATCTTTTGAAAATGAATAAATAAAGTATTTAAAAAAAAAAAGTCCTGTCCACAAAAGCACTTTGACAAAAAATCTTCTAAATAAAAATGTAAAACACAACTGAAGGGCTGTTAAGAGGAAACCAACCAACAGGCGACGATATAACCGTAACCTTAAAGCCATGCAAAGAAGAAGAAGAAGAGAAAGAAAGAGAAGATGTTGGTTAATAAGTAGCCTGAAAAAAGCTGTTACTGGAAAACTAACTGGAGCATTTACCTCCATCTGACACCTCCGCTCCTCAGTATATATGGAAAGGAACTCTACATTTATGTACATGTAAAAACTCTCAAGCCAAAAACTCTGTTTTCCCTGTCCTCATGTCAACACTGAAAATGGAGTTTCTGAAAATCTCCACAGCAGACAGAGTTTTATAAAAGATCCGTCTTAATTGATCTAAAGAAAAAGCTACGTACAGAAAATTGATCATAAAGTGATGGAGATTCCTCCTGAGTAGGCTATGGCTCACAAGTAAAAGCACACAGTAAACATGAAGTGAAATCATGTAATATTAAAAAAAAACGACAACATATGAAAAAAGATACACATGCTGTATGTAGCGTGCAAAATTCACTGTTAATGTTAACATTACTTGTTAGTGTTGAATGTTAGGTGCTTATCTGAGAGCTGGCTCCTCTTTTGTATCTTGTTCACAATTTGGTATAATACCAATTAACCACTCTATCATCCCGTGACTGCAACCAGGCAGCAGAACCATAAATGTGCAGCAGATTTCTGAGACATGAGATCATGTCAGTGTACTATATTGACCATCCCCATCTTCCGTGAATGTGCATCAGGTCAAAGCAAACACTGGTGCCCTCAATTCTATTAGCCGAGGGAAGAAGGCCCTGCAGCCGGCCGTCATGGTCAGCTGGCATGCCAGCCTCATTGTGTGCCCACACAGCTGTGACCTTCTCAGGGATCACCAAGGAATCTGCCCTCCCCATTGAGATTCCAGGTAAGATTTAGTGTGGCCCCTGGAAATCTGTGTCAAGTAAACAGTGTGCCACCTATCAAGAGAGCATCTTTTGTTTCGCAGCTTGCGTGCAGTCAGCAAGTGAAAGAAATTCTCTTGATGTGATGTCAGTGACCCTCACAGAAAACGTGATCTGATACTTCTTTAAAACTCTGCCACCCACAACCACATCAGACTGTTTACGCAGCATATTAGGCTGAAAATACTTTGCAGTAAACGCAGCTCTTAAAATTGACCTGAATGCAAGAAGCACGTAACCCAGTGTGTCTGCTTCATGCCTTACTGTCTGGGGAAACTATGTTACAGTACAAGGCTCTGTCATATGGAAGATCTGTTCTGTGTATGGGAGTTTTCTTATTATGGACAGTTTTATTTTGGGTGACAGTAGTGGAGTTTTTTTAATACCTTCATGTTTGGAAGGACAAGTATTTTTAATTTAGTTTATGACACTATAAAAAAAAGCTTTGGATAAGTAAAATCCCAAATGGTCTTATCTCTGCATAAAAACAAAGAAAAAAATAAAAAGATAAAAATGTACAGCTCAAAGATCTGTGTCTGTGTCATTCTTCAAATGATATTACCGACTATTTTTCAACTTAACGTATCTTAATCCACATCAATAAATTAAATTTTAAAGGTCCAGTGTGAAGGATTCAGGGTGATATATTGGCAGAAATGAGATCTAACATTTCTAACTATGGTTTCATTAGGCAAGGCAAGGCAAGGCAGCTTTATTTATATAGCGCATTTCATACACAAGGCAACTCAATGTGCTTTACATGATTAAATGTTCAACATTTAAAAGTATTTAAAAACAAAGAACAAAGAGCATTTAAAGATAAAGTACAGAAAAAAGGCAGCTTACTAAACATAAGAGCATTTAAAAACATGAAATTGCATAAATAGAGATTAATTAAAACATACAGTGCAGTATAATGCAACAGCATAAAATCAATAAAAGATTTAAATATTTCAAAGTGCTTTAAAAGAGCTCAATCATAAGCATAAGAAAAAAGAAGAGTTTTTAACCTGGATTTAAAAACATTCACACTTGGGGCTGACTTCACTTCTGGTGGCAGCTTATTCCATTTGTGTGCAGCATAACAGCTAAATGCTGCTTCACCATGTTTGGTTTGAACTCTGGGCTCCACTATCTGACCTGAGTTTGCAGATCTCAGAGTCCTACTGGGTTTATATTCCATTAGCATTTCATTCATGTATTCTGGACCTAAACCATTCAGTGATTTATAGACCAGTAGCAGAACTTTAAAGTCTATTCTATAGCTGACTGGGAGCCAGTGTAAAGTCTTCAGAACTGGAGTAATATGCTCTGATCTCTCTGTTCTGGTCAGAACCCGAGCTGCAGCGTTCTGAATGAGCTGCAGCTGTTTAATGCTCTTTTGGGGCAGTCCTGTCAGAAGACCATTACAATAGTCAAGTCTACTGGAGATAAAAGCATGGATGAGCTTCTCCTGGTCTGTTTGGGACATGAGACCTCTCACTCTGGATATGTTCTTCAGCTGGTAGAAGGCTGTTTTGGTGATTGATTTGATATGACTGCTGAAAGTCAGATCCAAGTCTATCAGTACACCAAGGTTTCGGACTTGGTCTTTGGTCTTTAAAGACAGTGACTCCAGATATTTACTAACAGAGATCCTCTTTTCTTTACTGCCAAAAACAATGACCTCAGTTTTGTTGTGGTTTAATTGAAGAAAATTTTGGTTCATCCAGTTATTTATTTGTTCTAGACAGTGACACAACACCTCTATTGAACTGTAGTCATCTTGGGACACTGCTAGATATAACTGTGTGTCATCTGCATAATTATGATAGTCAACATTAAACTTCTGCAGAATTTAACCTAAAGGTAGCATATATAGGCTAAGGGTATAATCACCTGACAAGAAGAATCTTCACCTTCAGTACCTTTGAATGAGCTTTTTATATCTACAGTCAGAGCAAATCTGCCTTCATGCATGAATGTACAAAGAAGACTGGATGCAGTGTTGGAGGCAGGACCCAGTTTATTCCTATGAAAGTTGGCACATGAGCCAAAAAAGCTTGATTTCTACTGTATGAAATTAGCTGGACCTTCTGCATCGTGGGACCCATCCAGTAAGAGTACTTGAGACTTACAGCCGCCGAGCCTGGCTGAGCGGCTAACTTCCAATTTAGCCCTCAACTAACTTAAATGGGTATGAAAATTATTTCATTGTGCAGCTCTTCTAGACTGACACATGACCAACGCGGTAATTCCATATCTGGCTACTGTGTAAAATCAGTTTCAAAGCTCAGCACTGTTCCTGGGAGTTTTGCTTCTGCCATGTTTTTTCTACAGTAGCCCAGAACAGACAAACAGAGCACTAGTTCTAGATAAGGCCATTCACTTTTTAGTGTTGGTCATCATAGTTCTCCTACACTCTTAACACAGGAAAAGTTTCAGTTGGTCGCAATCTGCAACCTCACCCCTAGAGGCCACTAAACCCTTCACACTAGATCGTTAAATTTAATAGAGTAATGTTGATACATTTTCTTGAAGAAAACACTGACTGTTTATCTAACTTCACTGAAAGTAAAATTAAAATTTTGCTCTTCCAAGTTCTTGTTTTAGTTTATGGTATTTTTACTGTATGTTTAAATGAGTAACATTTTGTGGCTGTGTGATAAAAGCAGACATGCTAGTTCCTGAAGGAGCCAGACTATATGTGGTGAAGGCAGGTGGTGGTGGTCAGGTCAGCCAGCAGCTGTCTATTTAGCTGTCTTATCATTTGCTTCCTTTTTTAATTGCATTTTTTGTTTTCTATTTACAGATACAGACGTCACTGCTGCTTCCGTCATTATACAGTACATTGTTTTTCAGGTCTGAACAACAGAGTGTCTGGCACATTTAATCTTATCTCACAGTGAGTTATGGAGCTGTTCATGGAAGCTGTAGCTTTGAGTGTTCCTGTAGCTGCGACTCTTCCTGTTGGCATTTTTGTGACATACACAGGGCATACACTGAGTGGGACACTACTCAGTGTTGTCATGTTTCCTGTGTCCAACACGACTATTGTCCTAAGGTAATCTAATTGAGTGTGAGCTAAGTATAGCACAAGTGGAATACAAACATTTGGCCTGGGGCGACACTTTTAGACTGATGTAAAGCGCTGTTAAACCCCTACAGCAACAGGCACCAGTGTCACCAATTAGCACAGAGAGAAGGTACAGGGACAGGAGGGTGACAGAACGGTGAGGGAGGATTCAGTGTCAGGACCGAAGACTAAAGACTGAGCTCACTAATGGGAAGGTCGAGAGAACAACAAACAATGGTGATAAACACAACAGATGATAATGAGACAATCCTGTAAAAGACTCGCACATAGGAACTTGTGTTTCATTCCAAAAAGTTATTTATTGTTGGTGAATTTTGACTAGCAACCAATCTATTAAATGAAAAGAATTATTCAATTACTGAAAATATTAAAGGAATTTGAAGTTATTTCATGATCATAATAATCACCCAACCTGAGTTGAGTGTGTGTTTGTCAGTCTGATCTCATATGGCTGAGTGTATTCATGCGTGTGTCCTGGGAGATGATCCTTTGGTTTTAATGTTTTGGACACTGACATTAGGAGTGTATATATTATTTTGTTAATGTTGTGAATTGATTCCATGTGATGATATTTATTTAGTAGAGACAGATACATGAGCAGAGAACATTCACTTAATAGACTGGTGCCATACATCTCAGCAATTATGGTCTAAACTAATTTGCAAGGCTTGCCCCTCCATCCCAATTCAACAGATTAACTGGAGATTACAGCCACTACCAACAATACTTTTATATCAACAACGGCTCAAATGACTATGTGAAAGTGAGAGCTGTCGTGCATAGTAAGGATCCCACAGATAATTACCAACCAACTCTACAGTTCCTCTCAGCTCTACAGTGAACCACTGAAATATAATAAAAATAAATAAGTGTTCCCTCTATAATGTCTGTGAAATGTTCCAAAGCTGTTCTTAAACTGCTTTGTTCTTCACCATGGCACGATAAACCTTCATCCAGAAATAGGACGCTGAATTTCACTGTGTTTTGGGTGGGAGTTGTCATTTAAAGTCCCCCTCCACTCAAAATGTATTTTTCTTATGTTTATGTTGCCTAAAATGTCTGACCTTGACTATGCTGACTTGTATTTGCGCAAATTTTGTCACTAAAGAGGTGTTTTCACATTTCTCTACTGAAGGGGGCAATGTCTGTGCATTTCCCTAAAATCTGAGATTCAAAAGTATGCTAGGGAAGCTAGATTAGGTACGTCCAGCCCCTTGCAGCCACTTTTTCCCCAGTGGCCATTTCTGGTACTGCAGCAAAATAATCCCCTGCAGCCCCAAAAGAATTTTCCCCACAGGCCACCAATGTAAAAGACATGTCTGTAAAACTGATGAAAGGACACTTCGAACTGCAAACTAGGTCAATTACAACTCTTTCTACTGAATTTTTGAGCCATGGCGGTTTTATGTTTGTAAAACTCTCCTTGAGCTGAGTAATTTTAAAAAACTAAGGCATCATCACAATGTAAAGTCTATTGGCCGAGCAGGAACTCTCGGACAGGGCCAGTGGGAGAATCACTACTATGCATACTCAATGGGCTGCATACTGTGGAAGTAAACCCGGGAGCTGCCATGTTGCCATCCACCATCTAGATTTAATTATACATCTCATACGTGAGCCAATCACTGTCTAAAACCAGAAAACAACTATCAACGGGGGAACAGACTTCAACACCGGCAAAGAAACTGAAATCTCTGGCACAGAGCGCATTTGTCAGTGCAGAGTTTGCATTGACAGAAAACAACGCAAAGAGTGCAGTTTTTGAATATGGAGTAGATCATGGAGCTTCCTTCCACCATTTACCAAAATCATATTGCAGCAGATATTACTGTATGTTTCATGACCAACCATTGCCACTATTTTTAACTATTATGTGGGGAAAAGCATGTTAAACATAATATAAGCACTAGTATAAGTATACTGTAAAATGTGTCTTGCAAGGCACTTTAAAATTGAGCCGGTGATCTCTGTAACTGTCTGGTGTACAGGGACACTGGGTAAAGCTGTGACTCACCGATCAGCCTGCTGAACCATTTCACAGTTTAACTCAGTGAGTTTCTTTTCTTCATCAGTGTAGTTGTTGCCACAGCAGGCAGCTGTTTTTGTTTAGCTCTAAAAACAGACTGTACACTGCCCAGTACACCAAACAACAGACAAAGTTAGAAACTAGCTGGTGAACATGGTGGAGCATTTAGCGTGTAAAGACACAGATATTTCCTCAGGGAGTTGATGGACAAAAAAACAGCTACAAGGAGCATGAATATTGGATTTAATTTTACTCTGTATCTGTGGGATGTGTAGACGAGCAACAGTTTGCCAAGGTCGGCATAAAAGATATGTCACTGTTACGTTAACAGCTGGTTTCCACTGCCTTCAAGTAGCCAAAAATCAGTTACTGCTGGTTTTCACAAAAAGTACTTCAAAGGCCCACTCTGTATCTTTGCTCCGTCCTCATTTCAGCCCCCCCGTCTCCCCCACACTGTATCACCCTCCGTCTCTCTCTCTCAGTCTATCATCCCTCCTCTTGCACAGACACATGGCACTCTGGCATGCCACTCATTCCATTATAACAAGCCACATTCCCTGGAACACTTCCTCCACTCTGTCCCTGCTTGTGGTCCCTGGGTCTCAAAGCACCCCCCCTCCTCCTCATCCTCCTCCACCCATACACCCTCTCTTTCCCTCACCCGCCCCTTTCTGGTGCTTATCCCTGGGCGTCTGTGGCTCCCACTGCAGAGAGCCACAAGCAGCCAGAGCTTCCCATTGAGCTGTCTGTCCTGATCTATCTGTCTGTCTGTCAGTCACACTGGATCGTTTTGTCTTAGCTGCCTAGTTGTGTGTGTGTAGAGAGGAAACGAGCATCCACCAGGACCAGGACCTAGAAACACAAACCAGTGGAGGAAGAGAGGAAACCTGGAGAGACAGACTCCATCACACCCATGAGAGACATGGGAGGAAAGGAGAAGACCATTTTGGTGATTGCGAATGTGCCTAACTATCAAGGGTGAGTGTTCTGTTGCATATTTTAACTGCTCCTAATTGGAGTGCTTAAAGAAATGTTTTTTCACCTGCATATGGTGACTATTTGTGTTATTCCTCAGAAATGCAAAGCAACCTTAGATGTGCATAATGACCATGTTTTAAATTCTAACACCTCTGTTCCTATGGTGTCAGTTACGCACAGTGCGAGGTGCCACTTGTGATGTTACCCGGCACACTGATTTGTTGAGTTTAAAGACAAAACAACATGAAATCGTTATGTTGGTATCATGATTAACAACTCTTAAAAAAAAAACTTTCCTACATCACACTGCCAGGGGTGTGAAGGTACACTGAGTAGAAGCTCTAAAGTTACAATCTTGTGCAGAGGTTGCTGAGTTGTTGTCAGTGTGACAGATTGGAGAGGGCTGTTGGCACCAAATATGTCTGTAAGGGCACAAATGAATGTGTATATCTGAGCATACTGTACGACATGTGTGTTTATACAGACATGTAATAGCCGTGTGGTGCACAAGCTGTAGCTGCAGTGTGTGTGATGTTTCTCAGAAGCCTGCAGGGGAGTCACTGTACCCATATAGTATGTACTCCATGTATGTATTTATTTATGTGTGTATTGTATATGGCACTTTCAGCAGAATTTTAGGGTCGCCTAGGTTCATTAGCAATTTGGCCCCATCATAAGAGAACATTCTCAGTCCAACTATTTGCATTGGACACTCTACAGACAGCAATGGTGATGATACGTTGATCATGACTTGGCACCAGAGGTCATGAAAGTTACAGCGAGCTGGCAGCCTGGAATGGAGGGAATGTGGAGTTTAGATGGGGAAAAATGAACCTGTTGATCATTTGATATCACCGTGTTGGCAGTCAACATGTTCAGCTTGATGCCTATTAATTTGGGAACTGGCTGCGGTCACTTGAGTATCCCCTCTAATGAAGGAGTGTTGGCTGGAAAATATGATCAGTATTTTTTTTTACTTTTTTGGGGGGCCTTCCCCTGTGAACGATGTTGCAGTTATACAGTGCATCCTTTAGCAGAGGGAAATTTTGAAATCTGCACTTGCGGCCCCTTTAGAAGTCCTCTGACCTCATACTGTGTGTGTTTACTGTCTTTTATTTTCAATGTTTGAACTCTGAGTTTTGCTTAATTTGCCTGAATTGAGACCAAAGACAAATCTGGTTGGATAAAAATGTTCTGTACAGTTCTATTCACCGCCCACACACGCACACTCAGAGACACCTCCCCCACATTCCCAAGGTTTATAGGCTTTGATGGCTGTTTCCATGCGACTACAGAGGCCCCTGAGAGAGAGAGATAGCACCCTAGGGTGAAGACTCTCCTTTTGAGGCCATCCCTCCTACTCAGTCCATCTGGGACTAGACCCTCTGTCCTAGCCTGATACTTAAAAAAGACCCCTAATCTGCCCCGTTGCTGTTTCCCTACCGTGCTCACATGTAACATGCGAACCCTGGCAGAGATAGGCCTTGGATTACTTCCAAACTTACATAAGTTTATACGTGGATGCACACACACGTGAACATGACCTGCGCAAACATGCATGTAGCAGATTCAGTGTCTCATCTTGCCACTCAACGTTATCTTAGCTGAGGGCGTCTGTGACGTGTGTTTACCTAGCAGCAGATACACAAAGCAGAAGTGGGATGATTTTTAGATTTTTTCATTTCAGAATATGCTACATGAATTGTTGACTGGGCTGAACTTGCTTGCACTGAGTCACTGTGCAATATTAAAGCCTGGCTTGTTATTCTACACCAGGTCAGATAAAGACCGAGGCCCACCGCTGTGTCAGACAAAAATAAATAATATATAGATCAAATGTGAAGACACACTGCCACTTTGAAAACAACATCTTGGATTATTTCACATTGACTGTATCAATATATTCTTATAAACACCAACTCTGCTTTGTAAAGTTATATTGTAAGGGTCAAGACACTCAGATATTGGGAAATAGACTTGTTTGCCATCTTGCGAACACTCACGTACATTTTCCTTTCAATGCATTTATTGCAAACCATGTCTGAGACATGTGTACCTGTTCTAAAAGCAAGTAAGGGCTAACCTGTCAAAAGTAAAAGAAAAAGACCTTCCAACATACTATAAAACTCTATTTTCGACATGTTCTACCTTGTAAGCTACAAAGAGAGTTACCAAGACAAACAAGACTCATCTGGGTTTTTTTTAGCTGTTATAACAGCTGTTGATAATCAAGAAATAGTGCAACTGCGTGAGCTTACTGCTTGATAAACCACATATTCTATTTATACAGGTGTTAAATACACAAGATAAAATGTGTAAATACGTAAGCACAGGATTTGTTTGAAGGGCTGCTTTCATGGTACAAGACTAGCCGTTTTTCCCTCCCGCTACAAGTCCAGTAAAAAATGTCGACATTGTGAGTTTCTGCAAACCACTGATATGTTACTTTTGCACTATATTATGTAGCAAATATGTTGGAACTTTTCGTTTTGACTCTGCTGTGATTAATGTGTGGTTAGATTTAAAAACAAAAAAACACTTGGTTGTGGTTAGGAAAAGATCATGTTTTGGCTTAAAATGGGTGGCTCAATCTCAGCAGAAAAGCAGCAATATTCTTTAAAAAAAAAAATCGCTTTTTGTGCCTATAAAGCTGCTGGAGACAAAGCATTAACTCACTAAAAGTCAACAAATTTTGTTGTTTGTTGGTCTCAAACTGTGGTCTGCAGCTTGGCAGGCGACTTATGTGTCATGCCATTCACCATGCCCTCCACCTCCCCATGACAGAGTCAGCATCACTTTAGAAATGCTGAATGTATGATACGTGCAAATGTAACATATTCATAGTTTGCAGAAATGTACGATGATAAGAAAGAAGAAATTCAGGAAAAAAGAGTACTCACATATACTGGCATGGCTAAATTGTTGTGTGTAATGTGTCACTTGTTTCCATTGGTTAAGTATGAACTTCAGTGCAATTAGGCTCATTATGTCGCATAAAATGTGATTTGTTTTTATCATTAGTTACAGTTGTTATGGTGGCACACATGGTAGCACTCTTTGTAGGCCTTTCACTACAATAGCTTTTCTTATTATACTCTTTATGACCCTGGTGCCATGTTGTGTCCTTAACAAGACATAAAGAAGAGTGACGCAGGAGCAATGTGTTGTCACCTGTTGCTACTGTCTTTCATAGTGTCTCTGTTTTTAACGCTCTCTATTGTCCCCAGCTTGTTCAATTAGCCTGTTACAATAAACCCACAGCTATGTAGCTACAGCCTTTAACACAGCATTTGGCCACAGTCCTAAATATGTGGAAATTATTTTACAAAACCAAAAACACCCAGTGTTGCCCCCTCCAATTGGCATTATTGTCATAATCAACACTTATCGTGCATATGGTTTTTTAATTCTTTTTAAATGCCATAGACAGTAAGTATAAATAGAATTGGGGATATTTAATTCCTGTGGGGAAGTTTTCACATTGATGTTTCCTCTCATCACTGTGCTCTTGTGGCACATTTGGCATTTTAGGGGGGGATTTCAATGATGCCAACCCCCCTTCTTTTTTCTCCTGCTCTTTAATCATCTAAACATACTCTGATGGACTCACACCGCCCTCAGGGGTCTCCATGAATCATTGCTACTTTAAGAGTTATGAGACACATGCAGGTCTTCCTATCAGTTACATGGAAGGATTATGATGGAGAAGACAGATAGGAACCCCCCTGCCATTTTATAGAGGGGGATTACAGCAGGCCGCCAAGCAAAGTAAACATACACAAACTACAGCATTGCTTGGACAGTGACACACTTGCTACTAGCATGCAATCACACATAAAACACAGCCACATACCATACACAATACCCTTATGTAAGGGGTGGTTAAAGCAACAACTGCAATGAGTCAAAGTGACCACAATGGAAAACGATCTATTCAGCTTTAATTCCTGTCTGCCTGGCAACAAGCATTGTGACAGCTCCTGCCTCCTAACGGTTTTTCACCGATGGACATTTTCCATTTCTAGTGATAGCGTGCCCCTTGACCCTCACCCTGTACTACAGAGCACCCAAAATAAAGTCCTTTAAAGTAAGTGACCCAGGGTCATCCAGCCTCCCAGGAGAATCAGGGCTCCTCAGGGCTGTGAGCCATCTCAGCTCCAGCCGACACCGTCAAAACAGGCATTTCTTGAAAGGTCCTCTTCAAAACACCAAATTCAAAGTAACAGGCCTGGGTGGTGGTCAGGTCGGACAACTGTCTGTGTCTCACAGTGAGTGGTGGAGGAAGTACTCAGCTCAAGTAAAAGCAGTAATACATACATGTAAAAATACATACATCCCTTCATTTTTCTTGTCTCAGAAAACCTGAAAGCTCAAATGTTTTAACTATAAATGTACTTACTTAAATTTAATAATAACATGCGTCAGTGATGAAAAATTTGGGGATTTCTGTGCATTGAGATTAGTTGGAACATTACACGCTCCTCAACAAGTCGAGAAAATTCATGTCAGATACATTAGCATCAAGCTACAACCAGGATGTAGTCTTTGAAAAATTTACGTTTCAGGAATGATTTTTATTGAACAAGATTTTGTAGGCTCACTGTATTTTATGTTCAGTGTAAAATCTTAATTTAGAAAATTACAATGCAATTGCCAAAGTAAATGTGCTACATTTCTGTAAACCATGGATACGTTACATTTGTATGTTATTTTGTAGAAGATATGTTAAAACTTAAAGTTTCAACAATGCGGTTACTGTGTGGTTAGGTTTAGGCACAATAAACACTTGGGTGTGGTTAGGAAAATCATGTTTTAGCATATAATACCCCAGTTTGGTAATGCAATTCTGGCTGGAAATGCAGCAATGTCTTGGTTAAAAAACAATTGCTTATTTTGGCACTATCCCTGGTGGAAACACTGTGACAAATCGCTAAAAAATACCCACATTTGGTGGCCTAAAAGCCGCTGGAAACAAATACTTGCTAAAAACAAACAAACAAACAAAAAAAAAAAAACGGTTTTGTTGGTTGTTGGTCTTGAATAGTGGTCTGCAGCTTGGCAGGCATCTCGCCTTGGTGTCAAGCCATCCACCATCCCTGTCACATCAGCTGAGATACAACGTAACTTGTAAATAATATTGATACGAAACATATGAAACGTACAAATGTAACGTATCCATGGTTTGCGGAAATATACAATGTAAAATTTTTTTGGGTTGACTGGGCTGAAAATTCGCTTTCTTCTGTCCACAGATGCATGTAGTGAAGTACCTTTATAAAGTAGTGGAGTCTCATCACTTTGCAGAAACACCTACTTTATAAATCTCAGCAACATATCACAAATATGAAAAATAATGAATGTAATTATTAAGACAGCTTTGTTATGATGTTCAACATGGTCTGTAGGGTACATTCGGCCTATTGTGGTAATTCGTTTTCCCAAAGATGAGTTTGCGTAAATATTCATGTTAGACATTCTGCAAAAATGGTTCAATAAAAAAACTACAATCTGCCTTGTAGAGTAAAATCCCATAGAGGTTGTATCACTTTTTTCTATAGCTATACATTTTCAGACTTTATCCACACATTTTTCATTGATTTACTTTAAGCTCCAATGAACAAAATGTCTCGTCATGATGTAATTATTCAAATATAAATGATAATTATAATATTCAAATATAAATGAATGAGTTGTATAAATGTATCTGCGCAGTTGGTGCACCTGCAGCCTAAGCTTATTCCCTTCTGTAGGAAAATAAATAGCAGTAACAAACTATTAAAGAATGTGTAAATAAATCACCAAAGGTAAAAAGGCCATAAAAAACAGTGACAGGTGCATCCTTGGCCACTCAAGTGGTTTTAGCACTGGAGTTGAAATTCTACCCTGAGATGCTGAAGAACAGCCCTGGCTGCTACATACAGTCTGCATCAAGGGTTAGCTGAAACTACAACCACTCTTTGACCTCTGTAATTGTCAAGCAAAGGCAGGACATTTACACTCTGGAGGTATAAATATCCCCAGTGATCTTCCATGACTCCCCCGGAGGCTCAACAGGTAGAGCGCAGCAGAAAGCCAGCTGTCGCCAGCAGGCGTCAGGGCGGATTTCCCCACCACATCATCAGTCATACCACTTGGATCAGAGATACTGCTGTCGACTGGTGGGCTGGGGCCAAGCATATGGTGTGAACTGCTGTTCCAACAGTATAGATTAGAGTTGGGATATAGATTAGGCAAGAGATTTTGCTATACTGTTTCTAACAACGCAGCAATCCCTTAGAGCAGTTCTGCAAACCAGTGAACAGGACTGCTTCATAACAGCGTTGGACTTAAAGGAGTTTTGCATCAATGTGATGCAGTGCACTGGTAATGTTTTGTATTTGATTCACTGTGTTAGCAAAACACTAATTCAAAATTCAAAACAAATGCCAATTTTATTTTAAAAAATCAATTATTCTGCACATTTTTTTGTCCTCATTAATTGTTTGGTCAATAAAATGTCAGAAAATAGATCCAAATGTTTCCTAAAGTTTAAATCAACAGTCCAAAACACAAAGATTATCAGTTTACTATCACAGAAGAGACAAAAAGCAAAAGGAGCTGGTAATGTTACAAATTTGTTTTAGATCAAATTGTGATAAAATATTGCACATATTATAATTAATAAAAATTGTAGGGCTGCAACAAATTTCTAGCTAATATTTTACATTCACAAATTAATCAGATTGATAGTTTGATCTAAAAAGTATTAGAAAATTTTGAAAAATGTCCATCACAAACTCAAGGCCCAAGGTGCAAGCTGATACCTTCAAATAGCTTGTTTTCCCCAACTACCATTCAAAACCCACATATATTTAATTTACAATGTTTTAAACCAGGAGAAGCACCAAATTTTCACATCTGAAAAACAAGTGGTAGTTGGTGGTGGTCCAAAATGTGGCCACTAGACTGCTAACTAATACACAATGTAGGTTGGCCATTTCAGCAGTATTGGCTAATCTACATTTGTTACCCGCAGATTGCAAAACATAGATTGTAAAAAATTATGGACATAGCTACCGTGACGTCACCCACTGGTTTGTGGATTCATGTTTTTTAAGTTTTGAGTTTGGCATTTGGCTGTCGCCATCTTGTTTTTTGGAGCCAAAAGTTACCATATTTAGGCAAGAAGTTGGTGCCTTAATAAAATATAAACGGGTGAGTTACATTAAACTTCACCCTCTGTACAGGTGTCATGAAGGGGGAAATTAGCTATAGGGACCAAAACTGTTTTTGTGCCAGACTGAACAAAGGGCATTCTAACATGGTGGTCTATGAGGAGCCAGCCTCAAGTGACCATTAGAGGGACAGCCATTTTTTTACACTTCTGTGTTGGCTTCAGTTTTCAGCCCTGGAGGTTGCTGCTTGGTGCAAAATTGATTATAATTTTTTTATTACCAATAAATCACTACATGGCCTGGCCCCACTTCATATTTCTATATTTCCCCTAGACATGGTGAGATCGTTCGGGTCTTCTGACCAAGGCCTTCTGGCTGTTCTGAAACTGAGGCTTAAAACTAAAGGGGACTGCGCTTTGCAGCAGTGGCTCCCACCATCTGGAACTGTCTTCCTCCAGTTATATAAAACACAGTCAGTCAAAGGTTTTAAGAGGCTGTTAAAACTCCTCTGTTTCGCAAGCACTTTTTCCTGTAACTGGTCTTTGCCTTCTGTGTAGTTTTTTATTGTTTGCACTGTACAGCACCTTGTAACTCTAGTTTTCTAAGGGGCTTTATAAATGAAGTTTACTTACTTAGGTATTGCACAGCTATTTAAATAATGGATTCATGCTGAATGTAATGATATTTTTTAAAAGATAAAGGTTAATGAAAAGATCGTTGTGATTTCAGGTCAGACAAGAAGACTCTGTGTAAGGAGTCTGTTTCTGGGAAGAAGAATATGAAACACCCATCATCCGCCATACCACCACCGATCCCCATGTCTCCCATCGTTGAGAAGATGGAGGGGCTGAAGGACATCCGCAACCGCAGCAACAACCTTCGCCTGGGCCGACTGGCCTTCTACCGTCACCTGGAGAAGGTGGAGACCATGCGCTGTTTCTGGGAGCTCAAGCATGTGGAGTTGGAGGGAAGAAACCATGAGGTAACAAACACTGCCTTTACTCCACTTACAATTGTCCACACAGAAGCCTTACACCCACTCCCTGAGAACTGGTGTTGATCAGATATATCAGTGATTCCAGGAAATAGAAAACACCATTTCCTGTCAAATCATTTCTCACAAGCTGATACACCTGCCTGGAATATTTTGGGTTACTTAGTTGAACTCCCACCCTTCTGCCATATTTAAAGCTTGGGTGGGCAGTTTTATTTTGGCATCACTGAGCAAAAATCCAATACTAAACTTTAAGCATATTATAATTCAAATGGTTTGAGAGAACACTAGACTTCTGCACCTCCTCTTGGCTCTGTTATCGGGCCTTAGAAAATCTAGCCCATCTCGGGAGAGTTTGACCAATCACAGGTCATTTCAGAGAGAGGGCATGCGTGAACGTACCTTCAATGAAAGCCTAATTCAATGGTGAAGAACCTGGGGAAAAAAGTTTAAATTCCAGCATTGGCAACAACTGCCTACACTGCAAAGCAACCCAAAAAAGGGTGAAGGACATATCAAAAACAGTCAACAGCAGTGGGGAGCGAGTCAGAGGCACCATGGGGTGATGAGCTAGCTTATTCTTGTCTTATTCCTGGTCTCATAAACAGAGAGTTGGGAAAAGAGGGACTCGGTGAATGTGCTGCATGCAGCTCTGCAGTTCTGCAGTAAAGTAAGATTAAATAAATCAATGTATGGGTAACACTGGGTTACTGTATGGAACACATACATGGCTGGTGTCATCTGGTTTGGAGGGGCTTAGGACAGAGAGGGAAGAGCTGCAGGAGGAGAGTGGGTTTTTTTTTTTGTTTGTTTGGGTTTTTTCTTGCCTTTTCCAGATTTCTGCCTACCCCAGCTTTAACTGGATCTACCTCATTGAATAATAAAAAATATGCCTTACTTTGTAGTACATTGAATAAAATGTAAGTATCATTACTGCTGTCCGCTTTCCAAAGCATTCAGTGGTGTTTTGGAAAAACAGTAATAGTAACAAAAAGTATATGTGATTTGCATGAAAAAAAAAAGGCTGAAACATAAAAACACCAGTATGGTTCTCTAAATCTTCTGTTAATCCCTCTTTTATTACCAATGAAATATCTGAGCTACTAAATCTAACCAGGTCCATCATACAGTCGGTATTTATGGGAGTGAGATTACAAGAGAATGACTGTCTCTGTAACAATGTTGTGCCCCCTGATGGCAATAATGCCATGTGTTCAACTTGAGCCACAATCAGCAGTCTGTGCAGAGGGGGTGAAGAAGGGAACTGAAATAAACCACTGCAAACACTATCCGGGTTCTCAGCACCTGTTGGCAGGCGCAACATGCCCTGACAGGTGGAATACAACCAGCTCACTAGAGGGAGCTGCAGATCGTCTAATGTTTTTTTATTGTCTGTTTGAACCTGCTCAACTCAACAGCCTGTCTCACACACACAGTCAACCACTAACTGACATGAATATTTGGCTCCTGGTCGTGCACACAGATCTAGTTGCCACAAGATGGCGGCCGTGGGCCAGCTTGCTTTGCTCATTTAGAAAATGAATCAAGGCCTTGCACTCTGACATGAGTCAGACACCATCAACAGAAGATGTTAGGTGTAATTTCAGATACTCTCATGTGATATCAGCAACTCAAATTGAATACGATGTAAAATATTCCAGAAAGCAACTATGCACCCAGGGAGGTCTGCTCATATTTAACGTGTAATGGTAGTCTTAAACTATAAAGTTAAATTATACAGTTATAGATGTGTACACAGTAGCACTGGTTAAAAGAAAACATATTACAAATACAGCAAAATCCTTTTTTAAGAAGATGATAGCTCTTGACAAAGAAGCTGACATGACTGCCTTTCATATCTTCATATCAAAAGCATTTTATATATGTGGGGTTGGTTACTGAGTTAGCATGCAGATATTTAATTGTCATAAATATAAATAAATGCTGAAGGTGATAATGTCATGTTTATGTCTGTATTTAAACACCTAGGTGTAACTGACTTTGCTGAAGACAAACCTAAATATGTCCATCAAAGTTAAATGTGGTTTTTCTAGGGCAATATTATTAAACTATGTTGGGGATTTGTTTCATTTATTTTTTGTCTAGTCCAACTATAAATCAGTGGTGCTTTAGAAGTTACCATCAGGCAGTGCTGAGGGAAATGTTTCAGGTACATAGGAGGCACCATGAACAATTTAAGATACTATCTTTCTCTCTATATCTGAACTCCGACCTCAGTTGCACCTTTGCTCCCCCACCTGTCCTTCTGTTCCCTCTGCTTTTTTTGTTCTCCATCCTCCTTCATAGCTGAACTACAAATTGTTCCACATGCCAAAAACGTGCAGGTCAGCCACCAGATCTATCAGCTTCATTAACACTGTCATTCCTGCCCTGCTCTGTGCACAGGTTCTCCTCAGGTTCCCACTGGGGAATATTTTACCTCCAGGGGTCCTGATCTGTGACCCCTTTGACCCTTTAACCCGCCCCCCCACCTGTTGCTGCTTGTTCAATCAAGCAGCTGCTTTGGACCGTTCCACAATCTTGGAAATCTTAAAACTAAAGCTAAATTTCTGACAACCTCCTAAAATGGCTGCCTGAAAAAAAGAAGCATTTGTCTATTTTTTCTATTTTATTCAAATACAAAATATACAAGTTAGTAGAAGTTTTTGAAATTACTAAAACACACACACACATACACACACACAAGTATATATATATATATATATATATATATATATATATATATATATATATATATAGGGGTTCCATACCACACAGTTTCCTGAGGTTGTTAATCAACATTAACACAGTATATCACTTCAACACACAGCAAACGTCTCATCTTCTCTTAAAGAAATGTGTAAAGGCACCAAGGTTAAACGTCCCTCATACGTTTGGCAGGGCGTGGGGAGGGATCTGATCTGCTCCATTGCAGTTGGTCTCATTCCACTATCCAGTATAAATCATCAGCTACCATCCAGATAGATAGCTGTCACACACACAGAGGCACTTAAAGTCCAAAAAGGGAACTCTGCAGTCCTCTGCTGAGAACACAGATAGAGTGGATCTGTACATCTCTGTCAGTAGGTGGCGTGTACTGAGTATACCAAAGCAGGGGTGCTTCTGTGTTTCTTTCTTTCTTTTTTTATATCAGAAATTTGTCACATATCTATCTCTGTCTCCTTCTAAGTCAGGGTGAATTGATTTTTCACAACCATAAATATTAGCTGTTAACTTGATACAATAAAATTGAAATTTAAAAGTCCTCTCTCTTTTTTCAATCTCTCACAATGTGGACTGAACACAGCAGTTCACTGAAAAAGACACACGTGTCTTGTTTTACCTCGTGCAACATGTGGCCACAGAAAGGATAAAGTTACCACCACACAGATGCAGGTGTTTGTTTACATGCATGCATGACTGCTGACTTGTTTGCCAGTGTAAAAATCTACAATGATACACGCGCACAATTTTGTCTGTTTGTGAGGTATAGAGAGGCCAAGCGTCTGCCTGACAGATATACTTAGGAGTATGCATGCATGCATAAATTGCTGTGTCTGAAGTTAAAGGATACCGCAGGGGTCTCACTAACATGCCAGCAGCAGCAGTAGGCATCTGATTCTGCGTACAGCAACGACACCCTGAACCCAACACCACCTGTCCCGTTCTCGTCTCAGAGACAGCATGTTCTCTCCTTTTAGGTCCCGGGGTGGGAGGCAAGGAGAAGCCGGGTGACGGGTGAATGGTTGGCCGGGTGGGAAGGTGGCTTGACAGCACAGAGCTCCTGTTTTTGTCCGAGTCTGTAGTGAGCAAGTGACTGAGCATTAAATGCACAGCCGCAGGAGCCTGACTATTTCATAATCAACACCCGCTGTCTCGTCCAATGTCAACAACTTGTTGCCCGGCACCTGAGACTCCTTCGCTACAGGCAGCAGAGAGGCTGAGATAAGACAGGCAGCCTGTGCAGGCGGACAGCAGGGACAGGAAGAGGAAAGTTTCCATCATGGAGAACTTCCTAAGGGATAAAGATATTTGGATATTTGGGAGTGTGTGTCTCATGGCCACTTTCCTGTGGGGACGGCTGTGGAAATTATTCTCCAACAAGAAGAGGGGAAGGACCAGGACTGCAGACATACAGGTAATACAGCAAGAGAGGGTCCATGTACCTGTGCTCAACAGGTGAATTTGGAAACGTGCCTAGAAGTTCATTCTTGAATCAGCTAATCTTTGTTTACTGTACTCAGCTGTCATGTTGAGGATTATAGCAGAGGCCAACAAGCTGCAGGCCTGCATGAACCGGAAATGAAGTAATGGATGTTATCACATTATCACTCACACTAATGCTGCCTTAATGCCAAAGTGATGCAATCTAGATAGTTTCTTTATTTGTCACTTTGACAGATTTGACCAAAGCTGTTACTGTTTGTTGCCTTTGCCAAGCAAGTTGTGTTTTCCTGCTTGTTTGTCTGTAAGAAAGCAAGAAATCTGAAAAACCTGTTAACTGTGTATATTGACATTTGGCAGAAATTTTAGGCCATAGAGCAAGGACCAAGCGACTAGATTTTGCCATGTATCCAGATTTAGGAATTTAAAGGAGATCTCAACATTACAACTATGGCATATTTGCACATTTTCACATTTTTTTATTCAATACCACACTTTTTTAAAATAAAAACACACTGGTGGTTGTCTTTCATGACATGCATTTTGATGCAGATCTGAACAAAGAGAACCGTGTCCACAAGCACCTACTTTGTTTTTCTGGAGTTTAAGTAAGACTAAGCACAGAATTAAAGACATTTAAAACCTGATTTTAAGAAAAAGCAATTGAAAAGATTTAGAGGATTGGAAGCACTTGAACATGTATGCACTATGTGACAATTTTCTCTATCATAATACACCTGGAGACACTGCATGTTCTGTAGGTGTCTTGATTATCATATCTTTGACTCTGGGAAGGAGACCCTGAAATATTTGAGCTCCGCAATGCTGGCGTCATCTGTGGGTGGCCTAGTTTCTGCTGTCAGTGCAAGAAGAGGAGTTGTGTTTCTGGTGGTGTGAACAGGCTAAAATGTTTCACAACTGGTCTTCCCCTGAATAAAGTGGAACAGTACTGACTGATGGGATCTGTGTATACAGAGTACAGCAAGGTATCTCTGGCTTCTGTAACATTTCTACTGTTGGGTTGAACTGAAGTGAACTAAACATGTCGCTTTGACAAAACAATGCAACAACAATAGTCTTTGGCAAGTGAAGCATCCATCTGTAGCCAGCGGGTGAGCATGGGACAGTCAGTGGAAAACATAACGTCATCTGACATGCGTCACACACTTGTCAACAGCATTGACATCTAAATTCTGTCCAATAGCACTTAACTCCATGACTGTCCTGGCGAGCCTGTGCCCTCTACACTACACATACCGTGTCTGGTATAAACCAGTTTATTACGTTAACATAATCCAGCAGGAAGTAAATGTAACTGACTCCTCATAAAGTGTGAGAGCTGTGGTGCTTTGAGCTGTTAAAGCCTGTCAGTGTCAGCTCAATATTTTTATTAGTCTCAGTCTTCTTGTCTCCGCTGACAGTGGACTTATTACTGCTAGATTTATAACTCTATTTATCATTTCTACTACCCTGGACTGCTGAGTCCAAACGTGTCTGGACATTGTAATGTTATGTTGGTTTTAAGGTGAATAACAAATAATAACACATAGTAGATCAGTCTGATCTGAGGGAATTCAAAGTAAAGTGTGAACATCACATTAAAGCTTTTTTGAAAACTGCTGCAGAGAAGGTTGACCCAGTTTAATGCCTCATTTCCCCTGCATAGTTTGGCTCAACTCGACTCACTTTTGGTACCAGGTCCTTTATCTATTTCCTTTTCACTATGGATAGTACCCCCTCAGTGTAGGCGGGATTCTCAGCTAATCGCCATAGTGATGCAGGGTGAAACTGCCGTGATATCATTTTGAACGTGACACTTGCTGAATCCTTTCATCAGGAATTAAACAGAGGAACGTTTGCACCACGTCAGTTGTCCAGCTTATTACATGGCGTAGTTTTAGGGGCTGACATTGTTTTGAATTTGGGTCGAGTGGATAAAAAAATTGCGGTCTCTACTGATGATAGCTTGACTATTTAAAAATGGTTGGTTTGTGCAGGATGTCCCGTGTCGTGCAAGTGATGATTCTCTCTGACCAATCAGTGGTTTGCATTGCTGTAACCACAGCCTGTATAGAAATAATGGATGTAGCTACCATGACGTGACCCATTGGTTTGTGTGCTCATGTTTTGAAGCCTTGAGTTCAGCATTTTGGCTGTTGCAATCTGGGATTTTTGGAGCCAGAAGTGACCGTCTTTCAAGAAGATGGTGGAGCTGTGGAGGAGCGAGGAGCTGACCTAAATCAGAGACTGTGGTGACGCCTTGCAGATGGCCTGTCACTCAAAACGGATTTAAACCTGATTTCTGTAACCATGTACAGTGTCGTTCATGCCAAAGCCGCACTAACCTGAATACAGGTGGGAGCCTCTTCAGTTGACCTGGGAGGATTTTCTTTTTTTAACTCCAAGTTAACACACAAAGGCAGCGTGCAGCATCCTAGGAAACACAAAGTGATAGTGTCAAATGTTTACCAGATAGAGAAGAACATGTTTCTGTGAATTTGTGTGGAGCTCATGAGAATGAAATAAGACTGAAATTGAATGCTCTGTTATTTGTGTCAATGCAACAGAGAAGTCAATGATTTAACTGAAACAACATTCTTAGTGCTTTTAGGAATCAGATCTTTTAGTTCAATGCAGTGTTTCAATTTAGATTAATTCAATCAGCATAAAATTATTTTTAAGAAAGCCATTTTGTCTCTGGAACAATGCAGTACAATACTGTATTTGTAGTTTTGACTTACATATGGGTCCAACTGTTAAAATTGTGTGATGTGAAAAAAGCTTTTGTCCCAAAACTAAACAAATTATTATATCTTTATTATCAAAATCAAGGGAAGAAGTTCACTTCTATGCATGTCTCAGAACAGGGACATACAGTATACAAACAAATGATTTTGTGTGAGGTGTGTACAGAGGAAACTGTAGCTTGTGTTAATGCGCATGAGTGTGACTAATGTGACAAGGGCTTCTCCTGCCTCAGATTCTCACACTCACATAGCTCAGATGAAATTAGCACACAAACAAAAAAAAGGGGGGGGGGGGGGCTCATGGAACAGAGCCAGATATAGTTTCATGTGATTCAAGAATGTAAGAACAACAAAGGAGGTCATTTAAAAGTGAATGTGTTTTTTCAAGTTACTTTTTAATCTCAAAATTGACAGATAAATCACATTTTGAAAATAAAGTATCTTGACTTCTTAAAGTATTTTCCTGCTGAAACTTGACGTTTGGATAGGACATTAAGTATGAAGGAAACATCACAATTTCCAGTTATGCAGCTTTTGCATAAAGATCTCAAATTTTTTTCATATTTGCAGGCCATGTATTTTGTTTGCTTTTTATACTCAGGACTAAGTCACATTTTCATCACTGCTGTTAATAAAAATATTTGAACATTTCTTTACCTACTACCCTACCGGTGCATGATACTAAGACCCACTCTTAGACTTCAGTATTAAAAAAATCAACATAAATAAATGAATTCTTGCTCCATTGGCATAAATTGTCAAATACATTTTATGGTAGAATTTGATCAAAAATGGGGGAGAAAAGCCTTTGACTCAAAGTCAGGCTTCAAAGTGTTGATGAGAATGTTGATGGATACATCTTACTCCTCAGTATACGACCGTTTTTCTATAGTTACAAGCTTTCTGCTTCAAACTACATGTACTGTGTTTGTACATTTGTAATTCAGTTTAACAGTGCCACATTGATCAGTTACACATGATATAGACTATCTGTATATTGTGTGAACTGAAGGGAAAAAGGGGACTGCACTGAGAGTTAAAAAAAACAAGGTTGAAATGACACCTACATTTTACTTAAACTTTAAATCCTCGGCTCTCCTGGCTCCATGTCTTTTCCTCTGTGTCTCCCTGGTATGAGGACTCCGGGGGAATGTGCTGTTTTCGCCTGGAGTCCTCTGGCCTCTCAGTTGGTGTCCACTTTCAGTCGTTTGCATAACTCATTACCAGCATTGCTTATACACAGTGGTGGGGCCCTAATACACACATACATAAACAAAAACACACAAACACACTCAGTGCACACAAAGTGCAAGTTCCTGGCTATTGCTCTGTCTTATTTTCTGAGCTGAGTTTTGAAAGTTCATCGAGTAAAATAAGTTTTTACCTCAAGGCCAAGGCTGATTAACTGCCCCAGAGGGTCTTCCCTCCATCCAAATAGTTCTCTGCAGCACACTGACAGGTAGAGACAAATAGATAAAGTTTTAATTATTAGGTTATGCATACTATGTAAAAACTCAATGCTTTTGAGTTAGAGTATTTCCCCAATGTTGAAAATGTGAATATGTGTGTAAGAGCCCATACTGACTTTTCCTTTGAGCTAGTATTACAGGAAAGTTATGTGAATGGGCAGCAGTCATTACATCACTAATGACAGTAGCATTGTGTACTAGAGACCAATAAGCCAATAACAAACCTCCAAAAGCAACATCAGCACCAGAGGAAGACCCATCTGGTGGGTGCAAGACAGCAGAGAGAGGACCATGCTGATCGAGCAGGCTGACAGGTAAAATTAAGCAATTAATTGACCATATAAAGGTACATAACTGGCAAGGCAGCCCAAACAGGCAAACACTTCCAAAGGGGCAGGCAGAAAACCCAAAGTCCACAAGGTTTAATAACAGGCAGGTAACAAGTCGAAGCAGATAACAGGATACAGATAACTGAGATGAGGAAGCAAAAACAAGAAGCAGCACTGCAACTAACGTGAGCAGGTTGGCAGGGAAGGTCAGGTGACTGGAGGAAGAGGGTTATTGCAGGGCAGCAGAGAGTGGCTGGATGTGGGAGTGAGGTGATTGGGACAGGAGGAAAAAGTCACAGGGCATCCGGTGGACAGGTAGAAAATGGTGTATTGTACATGTCCAAAAGACAGCTCATGCCTTCTACACGATATTAATAACAATTTTGTACCGGTGTAAATAAGCAGATGCAGCAGCCACAGGAGCAGGGACTGTCTTAAACCACAAAATAACAAAAAGCCACAAAGCAAAGGTTAGCTTTTAACATACCTGAAAATGACACCCTTCAGTTATAGCACAATAGTTTAGCTTAGAACTGCCAGCAGATGCCAAGGCATGGCTAATAAACTGAACAGCAATAATATAATAATAACCATAACAAATGTATTATAATAACCAACAAAGTGGGCTAATAGTGAACTGTTTCTGCCTTTAAACAGTTGATAATGCTGCTGCAAAACTGAAATGTGACAGATAAAAACAGCTAGGCTAATGCTAGGTTAGCTTAGCAACATCTGTGAAATTTGTGAAGTCGCAAAAAATTAAACTAAATTCAGCCAAATCATTCAGACACACAAACATTTTAGCAGCTGGCAGAGATACTTCACGGAGACCGGGAGCTCACAGGCATGTGCTATTTTTTTAACGTTTTATAATACGCGCAATTTAATAGTTTAAAAGGCTGTGCGTTCAATATCGGTCCATTGGAAGAAGGGAAAGCTGTTACAGGGTGTCTTATGCTACGTAGCCAACAGCTCCACCCTGTGGATTTTACCTGATATATCTGCCTCATGTGAAAGTATGTTTCAGTTGTTTACATGTACAGCCAGTGAATACATGACATTGAGATACAGCCTGATATGCGTCATTTATTCTGCACTTACCCGTATAACAAAAGCTATGGAGCAGAAAGCCACAGTTGGAGACCAACTCATTAATTTTTTTCTTCAACTTAGGTATGTGCGTTTTAAAAAAAATAATGTCACCTCCTAGTCTCCGTACCTAGCCACCAAAAGCAGCTAAGAAAACCTGGGTCTGCTCCATTTTGGTACGCAGGTAAGGGTGAGGGCCGGGAAACTGTTAAAATGGAGTCTAATCTGTCAGCTGACAAAATAAATAACAGTGATGCCTTCAGGGCCAAAGCTACGGTAGTGTAGCCGCCTAACTGAATGATTAATAAAACAATAAACGGGTCGGGAGACTGTGCAACAGTTTGAACAACAAGCACTGTCCATTTATTTTCTTCACACCCCCAAACTCCTTACACATGCACGTGCCTAACCCCAAAACTTTTTCTGCCCTACGGCAACTCAAGAGGGACACACAACATAGAACAGTCTGTGACAGTAGCTTTCTTAGCTACCATAGCTTAGCTGACAAATAATTGCCCGCATGAAGAGTAATGTTCACAAAATGACTTTATGTAAGTCTGATTTACACCCATCAGTTCTTCTTTTATCATTCATTTTTGACTTCTATGTGTTTGTATGAGCAATATGGTCGTGGTGATGTCTATGCCGTTCTTCCAATGGTTTGCACCTATTTGGCGCCCCGCCGGCACAGTGAAGGTGCTGACCCACACTCTTCTGTCTTGCTAATGTTAGCTAGAACATGCTAGGCACTGGTTTATTTAAAAATTGTTGAAACAAATGTTAGACTGCACTCAATTTCCAGTTTTTATGCACCAACAAGAGGTAAACCAGTTCAAAAGTAGTCTTTTGAAGTCCGTATTTGCTTTATGTTTATTTGTTTGTGATGCAGAGGAGCATCAAGCCTTCATCAGTGTGCACTGTCAAATCTCTTTTTTAAACAGGTAAATCCCCTCACCTGCACATTACCACAACAGAACACTGGCAGAAATGGAGCACATCAGATCTCAATGTACAGAACATAGGTTTAGGGGTATAGATATGGTATACAGTTAGTTACCATGAAAAGTTAAATTAATACCTCTCTAAAACATTATTGCAAAGCGTGGTGTACCAAATTAAGTGGTAACTGAGTGTGTGACGAGAACATTTCAATCCAGATTAACACAGTTTCACCTGGATGTCTTGAGACCAGTGTAGCAGCAGCACATGGGTTGGCAGAGCAAACAATGGGCAGAGTAGCCATCTTAAAAAGACCACTCATTTTTAAAGGATGTATTGGATAGGTCTATATATTAGGTTGCAGTGTGTGCAGTGTGTCATATTTGGATGCAGCTGCAGTTAACAAATAGGAAACATCACTCCAAAATAACAATATTAGCAATATTATAAATTATTATATTATAAATTTGTTAAACAAATTTCATGTCTGCACAAGTTGATTTTTATACATAAATTAATGATAAGCAATGGCTGCCTGATTTAAAGGACTCCTTTACTGAATGACGAGTTTTATATTAGAGTACAAATTAGTATTATACTTGGAGTTTTCTGGCTTGTTATTTTGAAAGTGCAGATGTAGAGAATGATACCAGGATGAAATGAAACTAAACTAAACTGAGAATAAGGCCAACATCGAGTCACAACTGGTGGTGTTTACGACCTGTCACCATGTACAGTAGATCTTGCATGGCAAACATTGACTAGTTGGTTTTATATGAATATGTGTGTGTGTGTGTAGGGGGTTAGTAGGTGGAGGTTCAAGGTAACCAGAGAACAGCTGGGTGTGACTGTCAAACCCTCCACCAAAATGCCATCCTACTGCTTCCAAATTCCCAGGTAGTCATCAGCAGGTTTTATGAAGAGAAGTCCTGGGTTTGTTGCCCTCTTCTGCCACCCAGTGGGGTTAAGACAGAAATGCACCTTTTTCAAAACTGCAACCCCATATAACTAGCCTATGAGTTAGCATGTTTTAGTTTATTTACTCCTAATCATATACACTTTACATTGCTGCTGACTTTTTTGCAAAACATAGCAGATGTTCTGATTTAAAAATTAAAAAAAGCCTTGGTATTTTTGTTTGTTTTTGCAACAGCCGAGGTGGTCCATTAAAAGAAACACCATGTTGACCTTATTGTTGCCAAAGTTATATTACTGTAGGCGTTACAGACAACACATTGCAGTGCAATACATTTATAAGGCCCGTCATGCAACGATAATGTTGCACATATTTACCAATTAATTGTACAAATGTTCTAAAAAGGCTTATGCAACACAAACACAATTACATTTGAAAAGGACAATTTAGACATATATATTTATTGTTTATATTTATTCATGATTTAACACAGTAAAACATTTATGTAGAAGTAAAAATATATTGCTATTACATTCATCAGTTTCTTCACTAATTTTAATTAATTGTCAATCGTATTAATGCATCCCTGTGCGCAGTTGTTTCAACATGTATCTCTTATTTATCTATGTTTTGTTTAGGTGATTTTAGTCTACAGTGTGTTAGCACAATAAGGCAACTGTGGGCCATAGCTTGTAAGTAATAGCACGGAATAATTAACTCCATTACAGGGAATGCATTGATGTGTACATTTTTAGGAGAGTTGAAATAGAGGAAGTTCAGAGTAAGTGCCTTGCTGAAGGGCACTGCACTGCACACAAAGACAGAACTTGGTCCTCTAGTTCAAGGACAGTCTCTAACCACCAGATTAATGTAGTCATGTTAATAGTTTTTGAATCAGGGAATTTCTGGGCAAACAGTTTAGATCAAATTATCAAGTTGCGAGTTTACACCACCAGATTGTACCCAGGCTGTGACGCTGAGAGACAAAGTGAGACATGAGATCCTCTGCTTGAATTCTCCACTAAGCTCTGCTGGTTATATGCATTTGTGTGTGTTTTGGGGCGGTGGGCTTGACAGTCATTCCACAAGGTCAGAGGTCAACATTTATCCTGAATCGTCTTTCAAACACTGGTCCCATCTCACCCAGTTGTCTACATGTTACGTAACGCTGAAAGCAAGCAGCAAACTCACAATAACCGAGGGAAGCTGGTTTGTGTGCACTTATTTAAAAGTCTGTGCACATACTTGTGTTGCTTACGTAACATATTTACAGGCTGCCCTCTCAAGCGCAAACACAAGTATATATACATTTTGCTGACGTCTTACAGCACCTCCTTTCCATGAAAGGAATTTTTTAGCGTCTGTCCGAGCTCATAACAGAGCAGGCCTGACGAACGTTATCGTGGCAGCTGAACTGTGAAAGTACAGACTGTCATCAGCCAGTGGTGACACAAGTAGGTTTGTCAGATAGAAAAGCAGCAGGTGGAGCTACAGAGATAATGTGTAGCTTTCTTTCCATTGTCATGTACACGCCAGACATCCCTCCTCAAGCACTGAGGAATTGTAAGCCATAAAGAGAGAAATTTGACAATTTGACTCTTCAACGCTGCAAAACCTCCCACTGACTCCATCAGTAGCCTGATGCAACATGAAGCACTGTTTAAATGCTCATAACTTTGTTTAAATTTTAGTTATGACACAGGGGTTTCCAAAAATGTGCAGCTATAAAACATGGTGTCTTTGGTTTGAATATCTGGTAAAATGTCACAAGTAAACACACAAGTTATTTGGATGGCTATTATTAAGTTGCAACTGATGATTATAATTTCTTGTTAAATGGTTCACTAAGTTTTAATTAACCATCAATTTACCATTTATGAATAATGGTTACCCACACTTTTACAACTGAGTATTTGACACGTTGTTGGCCGTTCAACTGAAACCTACTGGTGGTGAAATCGACGGGCTTTACAAGTTGCCAAGGACCCTTTGAATGCGCTCATTTGAATTCATTAATAAATTATTTTTGGTCTCAGTGAGGCTGTGTGGGACGAGTCATCATGACGGTATGGTGAATCCTCTGTGGGCAGGGGGAAGGAAACCCTGGATGATTCAGGGACCCCAGAGCTGGACCAGGGCCCTGGGACATACCAGGGATCAGAGAGCTGTCAATGAGCTGTTGTCAGGTGGCCTAAAAATTGCTAGTCTATTACTAGGCACCCCTAGTACTATCAGCTTTTCTTATTTAAGGAGTAGAAACAGGTTCAGCTCATGAGCCTTGAGCCTCTCATAGGATACGGTCCCCTAAACCGTATCTGAGGCCTGAGTACCAATACACTATGAATGAATATGCATGATTAAAGACTTAAATAGATGGCATGTTATCTTAAGAGTCTGAAGTTTCAGCAGTAAAAATAGAAAGTAAGCCAAAACAAGATGTAACAGAGGCACAGTCTTTATCTGCAAAACTTTTCAGATAAATTAAGTGCAGCAAAAGTACAAACTGTAGAGCCTCAACTTAAATGCCAGTACTTGAAAATGTTTACTTAGCTGCTTTTCCAGCGGCCTTTGTGCCACCAAATGTAGGTGTATTAGGCCAAGACATGATTGTTTCCTAACCAAAACCAAGTGTTTGTTTGTACCTAAACCTAACCACATCCTTACCATAACATTAATAAGACACATAAAGTGCACACGATCCACTACAAAATAATGTACAAATGCAACATATCTGTCATTTGCAGAAATTTACACTGCAACATTTATTCTGGTGACTGGGTTGACTTGGGTACACCACAACAGCAGCTATTAGCCTGAGGCACATGTTTGTTGCATGTCACACAGTCTATTATTGTGTCTCTTGGCTCATAGCTCGTTGCATTCATTTTGTCCAGGTCTTGGCACTGGGGTGATGTGGATTACCGAACAGTCTGTAACACTGGAATAAGCATTATGTATTGTCTGTGTCTTCCTGCTGAGTAACTCTATATGCGGTGAGAGTGGCGGGCGAGGCCGCGTCAGTCTCATTCCTAAACAGTGCCTCTATACCACGCTGGCTCTCATCTTACCATGTAACCTTTTCTGACTGGGGATTTCAGAGATTGTCCAACAGGGTACAGTTAAACCTCCCTGTGCCCTCAACACCAGACCCAGACCTACGTATCAACCACCACTCTGCTCCTTTTCCTGATTGCTCTCTGTGCTGTTACATCTCTTTGCTTGATGGTTTAAGTCCACATATATGTCTTTAATTTTGTCAGTCATCTATTATGTTTTCAGACACCTAATCTAGTGGCTGTGCTGACAGCAGTAGCCTAAAACACGATGAGTCTGATATAAGAAAATAAGGTTGAAGTGAGGAATATAACAATAGGGATTGGCATTCCCCTCACTGCCTGATTCCATTATTGTCCATATAGGGCATCTATGAATGCATTATGACTCTTGTGCCACAGCCACTTACTGCAAGGATAAAAAATTACAGTATTTTAGCTGCACTAGTCAATATATTTTTTATATTAAAGAGATAGTTCAGATTTTCTAAAGTGGGGTTGTATGGGGTTCTTATCTATAGTAGGTATATTACCTACAGTGGATGTCAGTCGGCACACCCTCAGTTTGGAGAAGGAGGCTAGCGTCTAACACAGAAGCTATAATGTACTGCTGTGGATGGGGGTCAGCAACAAAACACATTTTAGCACCTAAAAAAAGTCCCACCTAAAAAAGTCAATATTTGTTTAAGCCTATGCTGTATTGAGAGATTTTCACCCCTTTACCTTTGCGTCAGACAGCCCATTCTGACGGGGAAGCCATTAACAGCTTCAGTTCCCCATATATGCTCTCCTGAAAGCCACCAGACCCCATTGACAAAAATAGTAATTTTAGCACGCTGAACATGGGAGCTGCTGGTCTACTGCTGCTTGCAGTTCAGTTAGTTTGTGTTGTTGTGTGACTTTAGTGAAACCAAACTATCTCTTTTAAACACCAAAGTCACATAATTATACAAACAAAATATTGGTTCGAGGCAGCAGTAGACCAGCAACTCCTGTGTTCAGCAATGTTAAATCATTGTTTTTCTCAAAATGGAGTCTGGCTTGAAGAGAGCAATATGACAACTGCATCTTCCAGCAGGAAATCACTCGCTGACATTAAGGTAAAGCAGTGAAAACATTATAAATATAGCATACATTTAAACTGATATTGATATTTTTAGGTGGGTCTTTTAAGTGTCTAAAATATGTTTTGTTGTTGACCCCTCCACAGCAGTAGATTGCTTAGCTTTAATGTCAGACTTCAACCTGCTTTTCCAGATTGGGGGCATGCCGACTGACATCTACTGTATATGATATACTGTCTATGAATAAGTACTCCACGCAACCCCACTTAAAAAAATCTGAACTATCCCTTCAACCGTGGATCAAATGACTGTCTAATGTGAAAGGGGCCTCTTGTAGAATCAATGTTTACCCAACTCAACCCAACCCATCAGCTCTACAGAGCATTTTAGCATCTTTCAGCTCATTGTTTTGGTTTACAGCCTGCAACTCCACTGTTTTGATTCAGTCTCTCTGCTCTCATCAGTCTCAGCAGCAGCATCCATCTGTTTTAGTTAGCTATTTGCTAACTAAAACAACTAACTAAACATTTTAGGCAAGAAATAGGCAATGCAGTAACAGAATCTTGATTCATTTTAGCACTGTTTTGTTTTACCGTATGACGGGCTTTGGTCTGTGTTTGAGAAAGAGAGAGAGAGAAAGACGGCTCTTTCTCTCGATCTGTTTCTATACTCTTTGTGTCCATGGTGGCAGCAGCTGTACAGAAATCTGGAAATACAATCTATACTTTGAGTAACAACTCAAGAGCCAGCAAAATCCGCTGGATGACACATTTTGTGTTTTCACTGCCCCCAAGTGCCCAAAAAATCAAGTAATTCTACTTTAGGTGTGTTTGTAGTTAGATTAACAGTTAAGTTTCCCCAAACTGGTGATGTAGCATGAACCAGCAGTACTGCTGCAATGTTAACCTATAGTTTAATCCACCTCGCTCCCTGTCTTAGAAGTCCTTCCAACCAGTGTGAAAGAAGTATTTTTTACATTCATGTGTTGTATTTTGTGGAGAAGTTTGCAGCATGATACATGGAATGTTTCACTCAAAACATGTATTTGTATTTACCCATCTAAGTAGTAATCTTGTTGAGATTTGCTGAGGTTTGGAGATATCTCTTGTTGTGTGGCCAGTACAAAAAACAGCCAAACTCAACAGCAACATTTCCTAAATAAAATCTGATTATTAGATGTACCATTATGCGAGAAGTCTCTTCCTTTGTTCTAAAGAGATACTGTTGGCTGTTAAATGTCAGTTAAAAGTAGTAGTAACTGATTTTTTTAAGTTGGAAAGATGCTTCTGTTCTGATGAATGCATTGTTTGGGTAAAATCTAATCTTGGGTGAAATGGCTCTTTAAATTCCTGGATAGCTGCAGTGCATACAGTAGGAGCTCTAACAAACAAAAAAGTTACATTACAGTTCAGAAACCAGGTTAGTATAATTAAGAAAAGAGCACTGCTCAGTGATCTCCTTTGTTCGGTCAGTGTATTTTTCACGGCATGCACTGTACTCTGTCTGCACTTGCACAGTGTCCTCTTTCAGTCTCACCTTAGCTGGTAAATGGGGATACGAGTGTTAAACCTGACAGCTGACGAGTTGTCTGTACTGGGAACAGTGCAAGCGACAGGGTGTAGGTCAGGTTTTTCCGGTGCTGACAGATGGGTGCCAGTATATAGGCGCCGGCGCTTTGTCACCCTGCCTACTCCAGATATCACTGTACCGAGACGTGGAAAAGTTTGAGTCCAGTGTGCACAGTCAGACACGTCTCAATAAGTGTCAATCGCTTGTGTCCGTTCATGAATACGAACTTCCATGTCCATGTGTGTATCTGTGTCAGTTTGTCCTCTTTAATTCTCAGCAAACAACACATGTGCAGCAAGTTTCCTCTCCCACAATCCCCTTCTGCTCTGTATCAACAGCTCTTAGGTGTCAGTGGCATCACCTGTTTCCTGTTTTCTTCAGTTGTCTTGTCCCTCATGTTATACTGACAGTGGATCTATATTGGGAACCTTGCGACTCTTTTCCGACATCTAGTGCAGCCAATCTTTTTAAGAAATTTCCTTAACAAACATTTTCCTCTTTGCAAAATATTTAAGTGAAAATATACTGCTTCAGATTCAGTGAGCTATTTATTTATTTATTTATTTATTGCTGTAGAATTTTTTCTCAAAATGCAATTTGTATTTAGATACAACTTTCAGCATTGAAAGCATGTTTTGGGGTAATACAAAATTGGGCAGGATCTAACAAAATGATTTAATTTATTAAGGATTTGAGGATTTAAGATAAGATCAGATATTCCTTTATTAGTCCCACAGTGGGGAAATTTCCAATATTACAGCAGCAAAGTGGATAGCAAAAATAGAGAACACAGCAACAAGCAATATAAACAATATATAAAAAGTATGAAAAATTTAAAAGAGGAACATGTGGAAGTATAAAATACAGAGATAATACACAATATATACACAATATATACAGTCTTCCACATTTACACTATGATATATTGCACCGTAAAGTTTAGTTCACCTTAATCAGTAGAATTTAAAATGAGTAACAATATTAACAAGGAACAGATAATTACCGCTATTAAATGTAAATACACAATTGCATATTTTACTTTGCAGCAATAGTTAATATTTATACAGAAAATTAAACATATATATTTTTAAAAACTATGTATAAAACTTGGATACTAGCTTAAGCTATAAATGATGTGGCATGTACTGTAGCATTGTTCAATGTTTTGTATTTGTTCCTGTGAAAAACTAAATAACAATAAAATAAGGTGAGATAAGATAATAATCTAGGAATTACCTGAAATTATAATTAGTTAACAAAACAAGTTTTTGAGCTTGACGAATGTGCTCATTCAACAGCCTTCAATGAAAGGGTTGATTTGATAACTTATTAGCAAATGTAGAGATTCAATTTTTGTATGAAAATTGCTTCAGTAAGTGTCCCAAGAAGAATTACTAGAATGCATTTCCCCACCATTAAAAACAAGATTTAAGTTTTTGTTTTGAAGAAGTCTCGACCTTGGGAACTTGTGGCAATTACGCAATGTTCTGCAGACACATCGACAAATCACTTATGAGATCTCTGTGGCATTTGAGGAGGTTCAGAAATACCCACAATGTTTGTGTCTTTAACAGAGGTTTAAGTGGTTAATAAAGTTTTTGGGGCCCTGAACACACTTGCACCTGTCACTTCACTTCCTGTTACGGAACAATGTGAAAACAATCCACAACTTCTGTAGAGAATCTGAAAATAAGACCCATGTTTTGACAATATACTCATATTACAGAGTTTCCGGTAATCTTTCATGAGTTCTTAATTGTGAAATTTGGTGTTCTTCTGTTCTTTTTTTTATTGGTCGGATATTTTATTTGTTTGTCTTACTTTTTACGGTGTCATATTTCAGTCCCACATTCTTGGGATTCTGACACCTGACTGAAGGGCTTTTGAAGTGTCTCAAATGTCACATAGCGATCCTCTCCAGCATCTCCCCTCTAACCCACATCAATCCTCAACTGCACACCAGAGCCCTCAGCTCTTATCACTGGCCACTCAGTCCCTGACGTCCACAGGGGGCTGCGCTTTAATTTAGAGGGCAGCCATTTGCTATTCTTAAAACTCAATTCTGTGGTGCAGTGTTGAGGGAAAGATCTCTGTTCTCCCTCCACTTCTTTTCTTCCGCCTGTAGCTTTGTCTGGTAATATGGTTTTTGCTGTTTCCATCGAGCCTGCGTGAAAGTGAACTTTAATCGGAGAGTGAAAAGTTTTTGCTTTTTGTAAGAAGACCTGCTGTAACTCATCATGAGCTCCAGCCTTGTCAACTCTTTAGCCAAAGTCTATGATCCAAACCCTCTTCATGGTCAGAAGCCTGGTGGAAGAAAGCTTTCGCTTAATGGACCGCAAGCCTCTTCATCATCACCTTCCTCCCCTCATGATGCAGCCTTGCGCTGCATGGAGAACCGAATGGACTCCCTGACTTCTCAGATGGAGCGCTTGCTCAACATGCAGCAGATTGTCTTGACCCGGCTTGATGGCTTGTCCCAGGATGTCAGGGGTATGGGTCAGGATCTGGCCTCTCTGCAAGAAGGGGGCCATGGGGACAGACGTGGTTCAGGGATGGAAGCGGCGTGCAGGGAGCTGTGTGGGGCCGTGGAGAAGGCCAGTGAGCGGATAGAGAGTCAGGGACGCAGGCTGGAAGGGGTGGAGAGGCTAGTGGAGGGTACCCAGCAGGTGATCAGCTTCATTGGAGAGGTGGTGAAGAGCTCCAGGCTGGTGGAGCTGCTGTTTAAACAGCCTGGAAAGAAGGCTGACAAGAAGGTGAGAGCTTTGACAACATGACAAGCGAGGTTTTCCTGCAAGAGGTGGCCTCAAAATCAAATGTTTTTTCATCTAAGTTTCTACTTACATCTCCAACATAGAGTTCATTAGGTAAGGTGCAGTGCAATGTTCTAGGAGTGATTCTATTACTGTGTTCTGTGTCTCTAAAGGCAACATAGTGACAGGTCTAATTACATTGTGATCATAGCGGCAGAGGCATTAAGTGCTGCCCAAAAGGTTGCAAATCCTTGTGATGGAATATGTGACCTGTTTGCAGCAACGTTATCAATTAGTGTCTCTAAAATTAGATTTTTTTAAAAAAGTAAAATACATACAGTAAATCTTAAAATGATTATTAACAGTTTTTTAAATTTCTTCTTCACATGTAAAGCAGCTTCTCATTCCTCATAATGCTGATATGGCTCCTTAAACATCTATTATCAGCTCTGCTGTACTCTAACATGGTGTTCTGTGTAATGTTAAGTTATTTTCCCTCATGCAGTGATTGTGATTTGCCTCTGAGGTGTTAATGATTAGAGTCACACTGGTTATCTTATCTTAACCAAGTCTTTATCAGCAGTTGGTTTGACTGCAGCTGCACAGGTTTGGCACTAGCCTGGCCTGTTCTGAAGTCACACCTAGTCTGCATCACATTGCGCATGTTTGTTATTCCTGATCCTCGGCGTAATAGGAAGAATGTACTGCCTTGTCTTCGCAGAACATCTGTGTATGTTTTTGTGTGAGATGGAATATCTTACATGCTTGAATTCTGCTGATTCAGAGGCTGTTTTTAGGAATAGGCGTGCAGTCAAGCAAACAGATTTATTACCCCAGACAGCCTCTGTCAGACATATTAAATGACGGCAAGGGAACCACAGCAGGGATAACTTGAACTTCTTTTCTGGCATCCTGTAAAGTGTCATGCACAAAAAATATATTTTATTGATACTGCCATTGTATTATGTTCTTTAATCACTGTATAGTATATGTGGGAAACAGTGAATAGAACTGTTTCCTGTGTTGTGCAGCATCTCGTCTGCTACAGATGATATGTGACCTTTCCTCTTTCTCCTGGAGGAGGCATCCGTCGCTCAGTACATTATCCTCGAGTTACAGGGGCAACCATAGCAACACTAACAAACACTATGGCTTGCTGTCTCACTATTGTGCAAATGGAAACACATATATGACTACACTGCTGTTCCTGTCAGAAATCAGACTCATAAATTACTTTTGACCCCTTTTGACAAGTGAAAAGACAAAAAATGCTAGGGGCCAGTTAGGCTTTCTTAAACCTGCTTCAAGTTTTGTCAACATCTGTCACTTTGTAGATGTATTGTCTAATCCTTGATCTTTCTTTCTTCCTTCAACAACAAGGCAAAGGATGACAAGGATAAAGCCAAGCTGTGCCTGAAGGGCTTGAAGGCCCAGAAGAAGAGGAGAGCTGCAGATGTGTCAGGTAGGTTCAAACAAGGAATACCACTCCACTTCAAGCCACCTGAATTCATGCAGAGATGTGAAAACTTGATTTTTTTAAGCCAATATAGATATGAATACTTGGGAGTTTAAAAATCTGATGATATATGGGCTGATAGTCTTTTTTTTTTTTTTTTTTTTTTACATAATCACATAACTTAAAGCTACAGTAGGCTACTTTAAAAAAAAAAAAACTTTCTGTCTAGTGTGCTGAATATGTCACTGTCCTCTGACAGTAGCACAGGAGACTGATAGTCTGTGAAAAAATCAGGTTCCTCTGCCACCTCATGACATTTGTAAGTATCCACTGTGCCTGAATAAAAACGACCAGAGCCAGGAGGAGTCACTAACACAGTGTCAGTCAATGCTTGTGCGCACGCTGTGCTACCAACAAAAGTGTACATGACTAAGACAAGTAAACAGAAGAAGACGGGTGATAAAACCTTGCTTTCACTTTCACAGAAGAAGACCAAGGTTACCTCGTGTGCCCAAGCAGTGATTGACACTGTGTTAAAGACTCCTCCTGGCTCTGGCTGGCTGTTTTCATTCAGGCACAGTCAATTCTTGAAAATACCTTTAGGAGCACTACCAGGAGGAGGAGCCAGAGGACCCTGAATTATTCATACATTTTCTCTCTCATGTACTACTGTCAGGCTATATTGACAGTTTTACCAGATATGACAAGACGAAAAAAATGTAATAAAAGTTATGTACTGTAGCTTTAAACAGACATTCTTGATACACGTCCTCTAGATTTGTATGCAATTGTGACCAAAATACATACTGAGATTGAAATTTTACAGTTTGAAAATCAACTTCTCAGTGCTCTCTAGTGGACAAAGTATGCAGTGGTGAACTGTTTTTAAATTACCTCTAACCTCATTTGGCAAACATTGCCATCCCTAGTGCCACTACTGGGGTTAAAAATGTTGCATAAAATATACAGAATGCAAATATGTATCATGAGTCAATTGTATCCAGTCCAGGGTCATACATTTTCAAAACACATTTAAAACTTGAGTAGAGTAGTAATAAATATCCATACATTGTTTGCTTTGTTTCCCACCTCAGACACTTCGTTGCTGAATGAACCTGTGCTGCAGGAACAGGTGGAAAAGCTCAACAGGCAGAACACTGAGCATTCCCATGGAAAAGCAGAGGCTGACGATCAGAGAGGGGAGGACAAAGGAAGAAAACAGGAGTCTACAGAGCTGATCCTGAACGAATCACGCACCTCTGCCACCCAGCCAGAGGACAGGAAGCAGGCAATTAAGGAGGAAGAGGAGCAAGAGGAGGGAGAGGAAAGGGATGTCTTTGAGGACTCAGAGGAGGAGGAGGAGGAGGAGGAGGAGGAGGCAGAAGTTGTTAGTCCAGAACAGGCTGAAAAAGTGGAGGATGATGGGAAGACGAAGCATAAAGGAGAGGCGGAAGTGTCCTCAAACTCGGACAAGGCCCCGTGTGTCATCGCAGATATCTGCAAGACCTCTCTCCTACCAAAAGAAAGGTATTTCTGGCCAATCGCAATTCATCCTGATGCTGTCATTTATAGAACTGTGAATAAATAGTGTGTTGTTTTTTTCTTTGGTCAGTTAAGAGCAAATTCCCCTGTGGAAGAGAGGGAAAAAATTTAATAAAGTGAAATATTAAAGTGTTCAATGTTTTCTTGAATTATCACATGTAGCACTGAGGAGAACAGCGATGTGGCCACGTGCAGCAAACGTCGTGTCACAGAAGAAGACCTGGTGAAGGATGACACCAAAAAGAGCAGAGTGGAAGACAGTAAAGTGGAAAACGCTGATGGACAGGTGGTGGAGGGGGGCGTGCCTCAGGCCTCCAAATCTGACAAAGTAAAAACAGTGGCGGAAGAGGAGAGGAAGGCGGGAGAGTCATCAGAGAAAGAATTTACTATTGGTGAGACATGTTTTTACTGTGCTTGAATGCATGAGGACAGTCCAAGCAAAAAATGTGGTCATGGCCTTGGTTTTATAGGGAATATGTTTTTTTTCAACTTGTGTAACTTCATGTGTAACTTTCAATTCTGGTGGGAATCAGTTATGAGAATATTTTTCTAGAATAGTAATTAGTTGATTAGTGAGTAACATTAATTTTAAATTAAGACCTTCAGGTTCAAAATCCTTTTGCTTCCATGTATATATTTCTAATAACATTTGCAATAAAGTACAAGATTTTTTGTCACTGAGACATTTTTTTTAGTCAAAATCTGTCCAGAATTGATCAGATAGTGTCAACACGAGCCTACAGCTTCAGACAAAAACAATAACAAAAAGATTTTATCTATAGAAGATGCATGTAGGACTCTGTAGTATTTCCAAAATCCTCCTACTCTAGCTGAGTAATTGGCTATGATATTATTCCTGTTTGTTTCCATATTAATGTGCAGCCGGCTCCGTGTAGACCCAACTTGGTTGCTAGTTGGTGACATTTATCTTTTCGTTCCTCAGACTTTGAAGCAGCTCCAGTGTCATAACACCATGCCTATTCAAGCATCACTCACATGTCATTCGGCACAGCTGGCAAAGCAGATAATGAGACATTGGCATGCTGCTATTTTGATCCACTTTGTTTCTGGGGGCCGAGGCCTCTTCCTCCATCTCATACTTTTCATACTTTCTGTTCTCAGCAACACCTAATTCTCTTTATTTTATATTTCCTTGTTGTTTCTTCAGACTTAAGCCCTCCACCATTAGCACCTTTTGACCACCGCATCGTGACACCCAAACCTCATCAGATAGCCACCTATTACACTATCAACAGGGATGAGGTCCTGGGAGGGTGAGTACCAGTGAGAACCCGGCTCTCAAGTGTTTGTTTTCATATCCCTCAGTTACAGCCACAGACACAAACACATCGATCCTCTCTAATGAAATAACAGAGGATCTCACAGCCTGTGAGGGGACGTCTAATAGTTTTTTCCAAGGCCTTTTTATTCCCCCGCTTGAGGGCATTTAATTGAGAGCCTCGGGGGGCACTTGTGAAATAGCGGGCCTCTCTGATGTAATAGAGCAGTGCTAAATCCTACCTCTAGAAGTGGAGATTACCCCTTAGCACGCAAGCACATTTTTCAAATTACTAACATAATGGCACGGTACATAGCCCTAATTACTGCATGACTGAAGAAGCCATTGTGATGATTAATAATTATTTTCATAATCAATTAATCCAAGTTATTTCTACAATTAATTGATAATTGTTTGGTAAAAATATTTATATTAAGATAAATAAATAAATAACGCCTGTCACAAGTTCACAGTGCCTAAAATGCTTACTTAAAATTGAATGTTTTGCCTAATCAAAACTCCACTGAGCGCCACAGGAAATCATTCCTGCCTGTGGCCATCAAACTGTACAACTCCTCCCTCTAAGTTGCCATTGGACTGTTTCAACACTATCACCAACTCATAATAAATTATTACATATTTATTTTTAAATAATCTGTGCAATAACTGACTGTATTGTTCAGTCTGTATATAAGGTTCCTGTATATATTGTAAATTATGCTGTGTGGTCTCTACATATATATTTTGTAAATTATCTTCTTATATTTCTTATATTTTTACTTCTGTTTGCACTATATCTTCTTTCTACACTTGTTTGCACTATATCTTCTTCTTTTACACTTGTAAGGAGCACCTGTAACAAAAACAATTTCCCCTGGGGATCAATAAAGTATTGCTGATTCTGATTCTGATATAAAGCAGAGAAAATCATAAAATCCTTTGTTTAAGATGGTGTAACCACCAATTATGTGGAATGACCACGATAAATTACGTAAATTAGAATGCAAAAAATCAAAATGGTTGTTTCCTTTCAGCGCTAGAGTTGTGTTTTTTAAATCCCAATGCAGTTTCTAAGATAGTTCTTATACTCTGCCTCTAGTACCTATGTATGTCTTTGACTCATCTATCTGCTTTTCTTCCATCAGGGGACGTTTTGGACAAGTCCACAAGTGTGTAGAGAAATCATCTGGTCTGACATTGGCTGCCAAGATCATCAAAGCCAGGAGCCAGAAAGAGAAGGTGCAGTAATGACGGCCAATGAATGCTGAATATGTACAGTAACAGAATACATGTGCTGCAATGGCATTGGGATGTCTGTTTCCCCAGATAGTCTAATGGAAGGTTTCTTTTATCATTGCTAAGCACATAAAGGATTACGTTTAAAAATAGACCCAGCTCAGCAGCACAGAGGGCGTGGGCATGTGGAAGTCTGTCAGCCTCATTGTGTCTTTCTTGCCCTGAGTCATCCGAAAGTGATGCGAGACAGGTCAGATGTCCGAGCATAGCTCTGCGGTTACGTTATACTCTGAGATATTCAAAAGGCTCGGAGCCGACCCAAAGCCCACCAAACACACAGCCAAATCCTTGGCTGGCTCATGTTGCTGTCAGTGAGCATCCATGACAAAACTACCTGTGTCCTGTATAGTCCGTGTACTATAGTTGATTCTAGTGTGCAAAGATCAGAGCCTGTGATACAGTTTGACCTAGAAAAACCTGCCAAAGCCAGCATCCTCTCTTTCAATTAATCACCTGCAAAATTTGACATTAGAATAATATTAGATAAAATAAAAATAAAAATAAAAATAAAAATTAAAGCAAGTACTGCATAAGTCAAGAAACTACAGATCCCATAAGTTTCCCCAAGAGGCAATTTTTTAAATCTTAGTAGGATGGATGGATGGATGGATGGATGGATGGATGGATAGATAGATAGATAGATAGATAGATAGATAGATAGATAGAAGTAAGTTATATTGCTCCTACCTGCTGGTTCTTGGGATCCTCAACTGACAGCCAGACAAGAGCAGCCCAAACTTTTAGTGTAGTGAGTGTGAGGTATCTGTAATTAATTGTAAGTTGGCCTTCCTGTGTACAGCACTGTCAAATATATTGCAGAGTTGTTTCTGTGACTTGACAGTCTCCTTCCATGCACTGGTGACAATCTTGGAGAGCTCGTTTTTACTCTTTGCAAAGATAATGACTTGTTATCACAAAATAAATGACTTTGTGCACAAAGTAAAATTGTTACTTTCCAGGTCTTTTGGGGCTCCGTAAGAAACATAAATATAGTGTAGAAAAACAGTACCAAAAAAAAATGTGTAAAAGTTTTGTGCAGGAATGTGCAAAATATTGACATCATAATTTAATTTTATTTTACACGAAATTACATTTATTTAGCTGATGTTTATTTGTTTAACAGTTTCCAAAAAAAAAGAACAGCAATGCTAAATTATTGCCAAAAAGTGCTAAAAATTTCTGAATGATGTCTATGTAGGGGCTAACTACACTTTATGATCAATTAATTTCCGTAATTTTTCAGTGGAAAGCATTTACTATGAAACAGCTTCATATTAATAGTAGCTCACACAATAATGGACCCTATTACAGGTCAGATTGCTCGACAAAAGAGGGTCGGAAAACAGTGAGAGGTCCATCACTTCTTATAGAGGGGTAATGTGGAGTTAAATAAAATTCCAGACACATCAACAGGAGTTAACAAGGATATGATGCAGCCAATTTAATGGTTTAAAAAATGTACAGAATTTTGTCCATGCATCATATCAGGGTTCTTGATTCAGATCCTTTCTGCTTTTCACAGAAGTCTTTACACACTTTTTAAAAATGGGAACACATGAGGGTGAGGTCTAACAGCGTAACACCTTACTTCCAGCTCACAGTGATCTTGACTCACAGAGTTTTGACAAACTTCCATACATTTTCCCAGTTTACAAGTCTGAAGGTCTTAGAAATCAAAAATCACTCCAAAATAATAAAGTTCTATGGTGTTCTACCACTGTGTGTGTTTACCTCAGTTGACTAGTATGTGTTTCCGTCTTTTGTCTGTCTGTCTCTCAGGACGTGGTGAGGAATGAGATCCAGGTGATGAACCAGCTGAACCACGCCAACCTCATCCAGCTGTACGCTGCCTTTGAGTCACGCCATGACATCATCCTGGTCATGGAATAGTAAGTCAGAGTACCTGCTGCTGTATGTGTTTCCATTTGTCATTACAACAAATTTACAAATGCTTCCTCACTGTAATCATGTTGGTGCTTCCCTCTGTACCGTAGTGTGGAGGGAGGGGAGCTGTTTGACCGCATCATTGATGAGAACTACAACCTGACAGAACTGGACACGGTGCTGTTTATACGCCAGATCTGTGAGGGGCTGCAGTACATGCATAAGATGTACATCCTGCATCTTGACCTCAAGGTAAACCTGCTTCAAACTGGGATTTCGCATTCTCACAGTCAGCAATATCACTTTCATTTTTATCATTTAACTGTTGATTTATGTACCAGTTTCTTGCTGCAATGCACTCTACTCTTCATCTTTAGGTTTACTGTTTTTGAATCCAAACCCAACTAAAATATTGTTTTCCACTCTATTTGTGTAAAGCTCTATCTCATTTCTTAGTTACGTTTAATATTCCATACACTGCAGTCCCTCACTGGGATGAAACACAATGAAACAAATGTTAATGTTTTATGTCTCTTGGATAGACACATTCCAGAGATAGGAATTTGTAGGAAAAAAAAAACAGTATACATAACCAGCAACTAAACACAATTGCGTCTGTTTCTTTATCTATGTATGTATGGTAATCCTTTTCTTTTGTTCTTTTTCAGCCCGAGAACATTCTTTGTGTCAGCAGAGCCACTAACAAGATTAAAATCATCGATTTTGGCCTGGCCAGGAGGTAAAATCTGTCATCTAGTTACAGTTTAAAGCTTTGTTAACTTTCATCTGTTATAATAGGACTTTGTCAGCCCCAGGTGTATCTTCACTTCATGTTTCTGCTCCTGTGTCTCTGACAGGTATAAGCCCAGGGAGAAGCTGAGGGTCAACTTTGGGACTCCTGAATTTTTAGCTCCTGAAGTCATCAACTATGAGTTTGTTTCATTCCCCACAGACATGTGGAGCCTTGGTGTCATCACATACATGCTGTGAGTTGTGGATGCTCATTCACAGTTGTGAATGCTCGTACTGTGTATATACTGTACATAAAAAGACACTCAGTAGCATCCCTGACCTCTGTTTTCTCTCCGTCCAGGCTGAGTGGCTTGTCTCCGTTTCTGGGGGACGACGATAACGAGACACTGAACAACATCCTGGCCTGTCAGTGGAACTTTGAGGAAGAGGAGTTCTCAGACATTTCCGACGAGGCCAAAGACTTCATCACCCTTCTGCTGGTGAAGAGCAAGAGCTGGAGGATGAGCGCATCAGAGTCCCTCAGACATCCCTGGCTGTCAGACCGGAGTCTGCACTATCGACTTAACCAGAAGGTAATTTATTTAACTCCATCATGATGTGCTGTTAAACAGAGCTGTTTGGTCAGAGCTCTAATAATTCCTGCTATAGCAAATAGCAGAGGCACACACATTTTCACATTTGAAAATGCTTTATTGAGAACAAAACTCAAAGCCTTTTTTCATAAATCATTTTGCAAGTCCATCCTTTTTTATTTAGTTTTCTTTTTTGGGGGGTGGGGGCATTTTTGACTTAAGATAGTCACTGGAAAGGTGACAGGAAATTAGGGAAGAGAGAGAGAGTGATGGGGCACTTGAACAGAGGGTGTTGAGATGCATGGCCAGTAACCTCTCAGATATCTGCATATGAATATGGAATCTGTAGGCAGCGGGATAAGGTTTTGTTATCAGAAGCGCTCTGGTTTCCATTTGTAGTCAGAGTAGCACTGACCAGTCATTTATCAGCCAGCTTTGGTTGCATGCAGGTGAACAGTCCGTGTGGAGAACAAAAGTGGCAGATTGTAACGGCAGAAAGGCAATCTTGGAACCCATCGGCTATCGTCTGATGACAGTTTAACTTTTGGCTTGTTTTCTGACTTATTTGCATTCATATGCAGATATCTTTTTATAGAGATTAGCTGAAATGTCCAATAACCCTATTCTTGTGTCTCAAGTTGCTAAATGAACTTTAACCAATGACCAGCGTATAGAACATGAAGTATATTCAATATTCATTATCCGTTGAGTAGCCTGTTCTCATTCCCAAGTTGTACAATATAGTCAGTTTGTCAGTGATTTTGCCGTAAGGTGCCTACGCAAAAAGGCACCTTTCGCAGTGGTATGATATGGGCCACAGGGGTGTATAACAGTGCTAGATGGCGTCAGTTTGAAACGCCAACAGTAGCAACATTGGTATGGTACACCACTGGGCAGCGTCAGTTCACAAAGCCACTACAGCGTGAGTTTGAAATGCTGCAAGTAACAATGAAAAATAAGGAGCAGGAGGAGCATGTCCCTATAGTGCAGGTAGGAGGGAAGTCAAGTCAAGTTCAAGTCAAGTTTATTTATAGAGCACAATTCGTACACAGGGTAATTCAAAGTGCTTTACAGATACATAAAATTACAAGAAGGCAGATAAAATCATTACATAAAAACATAAAATGATCGAGGTGTGGAAGGTGGATGTATCCACAAAACCCCAGACTGTCACCCGTTTGCTACTGTTTGCTTCCCATGTGAATGAAAGCCAAACCATGATGTTTTTTCTAAACCTAGCCACGTGCTTTTGTTGCCTAGGCTAACCACCTACTTTTGCTGACGTTCAGGCGTTGGTTATGGCGTCCTGGAATGTCAACAACAGATGCAGGACGATAAATCCACTGACATTTATATTTGACAAGCCCCCAGGGGCTAAATCGTCATCAGACTGATAGGGTTTCGAGATTGCATGGTCAGTGTCCCCAGGCCACCAGGACAACCCTGACATGGAATTTTTAGGCATCATTGAATTAATCAATTTACAATTTGAAAATTTTAATCAAATGATTGTGATAATGCATTAAGAAGTTCTTCAATGATTCCTGACTCTATAAAGCTCATTCAGTGTAGGTTTTAAACTGGCTAGTGTAGACTTTATTCAGGACCATTAGGAGCATTATGTGTGACAAAGCACAGTGACAGTGATTGTAAATCAGCCCCCCAAAAAGCTAAAAAAAACCTTTACTAATATATTGGTGCACAAACCAGTGTTCATTCAGGTGTTTGCTTCAGGACACTAATTCAATGGATTCTCTCTCATTGCAGAAAAACAAGTGCCACTCCACACATGCTCCTCCTTCGAAGAGCTAGACAGGTAAGACTGATATTTTCCTGTCACTCAACATAACAGATATTAAAGCATAGGTTTTTCCACCATCTACTTGCAAACTTAAAGCCTGACATCTGCTTTTTTTTCTGTCTCCCTCCCAGAGACACTGTGAGGCCCTTCAACATGCCTTTCAACAATGTAGGGCCCCGGGGCTCAATACTGGACCAATGCTGCTGTACCTGTTTGGCTACTGGATAACTACTCTCGCTGTACCTGTATAGCTACTGCTTAACTACTCTCGCATCTCATGCTTAGTTCTACAGCTTGTAGTTCCAACCCGTATAGTTTGATGCCCACAGGAGAAAAAGAGACTTTGACGTCGAGGCACAAACCACCTGCTAGTAGCTTACTGTCCTGTAGAGCTCAAAACTTCAGACTGTTCTAGTGAGGACTCGCTCGCTCTATGGTGGTGTACAGAACAACCTGTCACAATGGTGAATCCAAAATGTTAGAGACTGAGAAGTTGAATTACTTCTCACTTCTACAACTTCCACATATACCACTAAAAAGATGAAGAAAAACTGAAAATCAGCAGTTTGGCGTCAAACAGACACTGTTATTCTCGTCTGACAGTGATCTAGTTCATCATGTTGTCCTGGTTTGTTGCATGCTTTGCACTTTTTGGCCTATTTCTTCAAGATTTAGCAAACAACTTATAGACTGAATGCTGTTATTTAAATAATATATTTTTGTGAATACAGATTTTCTTTCTTTCTTTTCATTTACAAGTCTTATAAAAATGTTTTTCTTTCTTGAACATAAAGTAAAAAAATATGTAAACTTTGTTGAAGTTGAAGTCATACCACATTAATTTATTTTGTATATACCACAACACTACACACTCTCATTCCCCTGAAAAGTGAGAATATCTCAACGACTGAGTACTTCCTGGCTCGAGCCAAAGTCAGCCCACACCTCTGGTACATTTTCACTGTAGACTGGATTGCCTTCTGTATGCGTTCATGCCACTAGTTCGCCTTTGCTTGGGCAGTTTGGAGTAGCCCTCTCACCTTCCATGAAGGCATAACGAACAACAGAATACTACCTATGAATGATTCATGTTTATGACTGAAGTGGATTCTTATGTTCATTTATTTACTGGTTCAACACCAGATTGTACTTGAAGTGCAAAGCTTTTATGATGATGGGATTCTTTCATGGGAGACAAACAGGATTTCACTTAGCTCTGCAAATACTGTATGTGTAAATGAACAGTTGAGCTTGATGGAGAGCCAACAACAGAGCAGAGACGACATCAGTTAGTGCTTTTTTCCCAATCTTTTTAAGAGATAGGAAGTTGGATGAATGTTTGTCACTCAGTTTTGGCTGCTCCAATTGGAAATGGAAAAGCTTTGTGATTTTGAATACTTGTGTAATTGAATTTATGAGATCTTTTTCAAGTTTTCTTGTGTATGATGAGACATAATTACATGTAGAATATAAATAATCAAATAAATAAATAAAGCACACTAGAAAACATTTGCAGTGTTTCTACAGTGTATTTCTTTGGATTTTTTTTCTAATTTTAAAATTGTTTGACCATTTGCATTAAATTTATACTGAGTTTTGTAAACATATACAAAAAATGTACATGCACACTGACATTGTAAATGTGTCAGCCTATCCACAGATGGTGCGTTTATTGGGTAGCTTATGTTTCATATTCCTGCATGTCCACACTCTCAACTCAGTGTTACACAGAAGCCTTGAAGAAAAAAGCAAAAGGTAATAATGAGATTTACTGTAAGGGCACCTTGCCTCAAGAGCAGAAGTAGAGAATGATAAAATAAGTGAATAAATAAAAACATAAAAATAACAATAAAAAAATAAAATGGCATCATACACATTTAATAAAAACAGTAATAAGTAAATTAGGAAGCAAAATTTAAAGCCTTTTTCATAGAGAAAAAGATAAAACTCACTAACCCTACATTGTTCTTTTTAGTTTTTTTTCATTTCCGATAGTAGTCAGTAGAAAGGTGACATGAAATTAGTGAAGTGAGAGAGATAGTCACACTATAACAGGGGTTAATGAGGTGCGATATCAGTAATCTCTATAAACAGATACCTATATATGGTTGCAGAATCAGTGGTAGATTTTGGTATCATAAACATTCTTGATTTGCTGTAGTTAGTCAGATTAGAACTGACCAATAATTTTTGAGCAGGCTTTGGTTGCATGCAGGTAAGTAGTCTCAGAACACATCGGCTATCGTCTGACAATGATTCTGCTTTTCATTAACTTCATTTTATCTGCATTCATATGCAGATAAGTCACATTCAGTGAATGTTTTGAACTGGTGTGTCAAGTGTAGACTTCATTCAAGACCTGAGGAGCAATATGTGTGACAAAGCACAGTGACACTTATTGTAAATAAGTAAGACATAATAATAATGATAAATAAATATAAATGGTTCTAACAGATTGACCCACAAAGAGGTCTTCATTCGAGGACACTAATTCAGTGGATTCTCTCTCATTGCAGAAAAACAAGTGCCACTCCACACATGCTCCTTTTCTAGAGAGCTAGACAGTTAATTTTCATATTTTCCTGTCAGACAACATAACAGGTAGTAATTTCTCAGTCTAAAGCATCAGTTTTTCACCATCTGGGTTCTTGCAATCTTATAATCTAAAATTTGCTTTGTTTCAGTTTCCCTCCTAAAAACACCATGAGTCCCCTCAGCATGCCTTTCAACAGTGTAGGGCCCTGGGGCTCAATACTGGACCAATGCTGCTGTACCTGTTTGGCTACTGGATAACTACTCTCGCTGTACCTGTATGGATACTGCATAATGCATATGGCTACTCTCGCATCTCATGCTTAGCTCCACAGCTTGTAGTTCCAACCCGTATAGTTTGAGACTTTTTTTTTTTAAAACGCTACCATTGAGGAACAAACCACCTGCTAGCATGCTTACTGTCCTGTAGAGCTCAAAACTTCAGACTGAACCAGTGAGGACTGTCACTCCAGTAGCCTGCTCCAATAGGAAATGGAAAAGCTTTGTGATTTTGAATCCTTATTTAATTGAATTTTAATTGAATTTATTTTCTTGTGTAATGATGAGACATAATTAAATATAAAATATAAATAAGCAAATAAATGAAGCACACTAGAAAACAGTAAAAAAAACCTTTCAATTTTTATTTTTTATTTTAAAATTGTGTGATCATTTGCAAAATAGTACTGTACTGAGTTTGTAAACATATACAAAAAAAAAGGTGCATGTAAACTGACATCATACATACGCTGGCCCATCCACATGGTGTGATTTGGTGACTTATGTTTCATTTTCCTGCAAGTCCACACTCTTAACTTAGTGTTCTACAGAAGCCTGAGGAAAAAAGTTAAGGTAAAATCTGTACACATAAATTGCTAAACAAGGAAAAGACAGTAATCCGACTTACTGTATGGGCATCTTGCCTCCAGACTAAAAGTGGCAAATGGTTTAAAAAAAAAAAACCCAAACTTTTAACTTGGAGACTTCCAGCTGTTAATGAAGAGGAGCAGTATTATATCACTTTATTTTCACACTATCATTTAATCTGTCAATCTGAGAAATTGTAAAAGAAGAATTAGCAGAAATTCCAAATTAGCCTCAAGACATTTTACGGTCTGTAAAGTATATGACACCCTCTGTCCCAAGACTCCCCAAAATACATCCTTAACAGAAAAACAAAATGGAGGAAGAAACTGTGGAGAACAGACATGCAGTTGATGTCAAGTGTACAGAATAAACAACATAATAAAATTACAGTGTAAACTGTTCAAATTTCAAAATGTAATGTGTAATGAATGTAAAAATAAATGAAGAATATGGGTCCAGGAGGATGTCAAGCAACTTCCAGGTGTCTCCAGCCACACAGAACCCTCGCCACACAACCTCCCTACCACCATGTAACCTGAATAAGGATAGGCTACACAAACAAACCTCTTTATTAATCGTTGTGTTTAGTGATAATAAATGACTGGAGGGTTCATCATCTCTTCACGCAGTCAGCTGTAGAGAATCAAATCCTCATTTAACAACTTAAATCCAGCTGTGCTCCCCTCAGTATCATTTACCTGGAAAAACAAACACCTCTCTGTGCAGTGAGGGATTACTGCCTGTCTGGGAGAGACAAAGAGAAGATAAGTAGAATCAAAGTTGAATATCGTGAAGAGATATTTCGGGGCATCTCTCATTACCTGATATAATACAGGCCTGTAATATATATTCCAGTCAGTTAAGTGAGGAATAAAACTTCTTCTCCCATAAACATACCAGACACAGACTACAGTTCTGGGTTTAAAACCCCTTTATGACTTTTCACATCCATCAAAGATCAGATTGCTGTCCCAAAATTAGTTTTATTTATCAGTGTAAATCAAATCGTTAAAAGTCAGGGGCTCTGGGAACAGGAAGAGAAGAGGAAATTAAGCTCCAGCCAAGATTAATTTAGTTAACATAAAGGTAAATACTTTCACAACCTCATCTCAGTGAAATCTCCAAGATCTGTTTTTATTTCTGTCTGAGCTTTCAGTTAATTACACAGAGACATATACTTTCGGCTCTGCAGTAATGAGAATAAGGCGTATAGATAATGGGACACATGGATATTCACCATTTGAGCACTTAAATACTTAGTTGGATGTTTCACAGGCAGACAGGCTTAATTAATTCTGTCGACTTGTGACCCTGAAAGATGCCACTCCCATCAGGATAGAACATTTTCATAAAGATACTCAGATCCATTTCTTTATCTCAGAATGAGCCGTTTATATCTACAAAGTGAGTAGATCTTCTTTCATGGAGTCTACCATGTTGCACCGCCATGTTTCTATAGTAGCCTAGAACAGACAGACCAATCACTGACTGTAGATAGGGCAATTTGCATTTTCGCATTTTTGCATTTTCCTGTTTCTAGTGTTTTAGCAGCTCGTATGCAACAAGCCAAACAGCGTCATAAAAACATTAATTTTTTAGTGTGAAACTGATTTACTTCGTATTTTTACCAGTTTAAAACCCTAGGTGCTGCGCTAGCGACCCATCTGCGACATACAAAACAGCATTGGAAAAACACTGGTTTGTAACGTGGAACTGCTTTATTTAGTGTTTTTACCAATTTTATTCACCTGGTGTTTTTGTTTTGAGGAGGAAGAGAACTTTGCAGATAATTTGGCTCTCAGTAAAAACCACCATAACAATGAACACTGAAGGAATCATGCAAGAGGAGTTCAACTTTGGCACGTGGGAAAAGTTTCAGCAGGTTGCAATCTGCAATCCTCCCCACTAGATGCCACCACTAAATCATGCGCACAGCTCCTTTAAGATGGCAGATATAGCTATAGATTTTCTGAAGGTGTGTTGGTGTCACATCTACAGAACTGTGCAAGATGAAAAAAGGAAGTCAAAAGAGTAATTTTTCTTTTTGTTATTACTAACCTGTTTGGGAAACTTGCTTTTACCACAGTTTGTGTATTCATGCACCTGTGGGTCAATGCCAAGGAGGACATCAACTTGAAACTTGCTGAAGAACAAAAGTATAACTAGCCGCTAGTTGCTCTATGAGAGTGATCCTCTAACTCTGTTCCTCTCAGTTGGACCTAACCCTGCACTCTTTAGCGCTCCCCCACTCACAACACATGTGTGTAGGATGATGGTTTCTGCACAGCAGTGGACACACAGTGAGAGTCAAATACCTCGAAGCACACAGCGAGACACCTGTCGTCCAAACAAGAGAAGAGAAGAAGAAGAGCCCCGAGCTGTAACAGAGCTGTGTGTTGTTCTCTTTTGATCAGGCAGGGTGGATGAGAAGACCGCTGTGCTTCTCAGGACCCCAGGCACTTGTTTTTCCCCCCTCTTTTATACGATCATGTTTACTTAAGACTGCAATGAAATCACATCTCCCATCATGCTGTGCACTCTGGGAAGCTGAGCAGTGCTACTGATGCTCTCAGCTGGAGCAGATGTTACCATACATGCTCAAATGTACAAGAATAATACTGGCCCATGGGCCAGGCCAGAATTTGGTGCCACCTATGGTGGCATAATCTCTTTGGTTCAATTTTATTTGAGGGGCCCATTTAAGTACTTTGAAACGGGATATCTGTTTCAAATGAGTACCTTTACCAATTTTTCAGGTCAATCATTGTTTTGCCATTATTGCCCTAGAGTATCCCCACAATAAGTTTGTGTGCAGTCTATTGTAAGATCTTATGTAACAATGTAGGCAATAATTTAAGCCCCCCTCCATTTAAAATCTGTTCTTTGTATGTCCCCTAAAATGTCTGACCTTGAATATACTGTGCAAAGTTTGCCAGTAAGGAGGTGTTTTCACATTCCTCTACTGAAGGGGGTGATGTTTCCCTAAAATCTGAGAACTGAACATTCGCAACGTACTGCACACCTGGCTGAAAGGAGAAGCTGCACTGCAATCTGGACTTTATTGACAACTTCAACTTGTTCTGGAACTGTAACCAATTGTACAGACCTGATGGACTTCATCCAAACCTACAGGGGTCAAAGCTGCTCTCTGTAAACATTGACTATGCACTGATTCACCTGAAAATGCCTGTCTGAGAAAGTCCATGCCACCATGAGGTAACCCACACACACACACACACAATCCAATGACTGCTAAGTGCTACTGTAAATACACTGATATAGGGTTCCTGGTACAAGGGAAACTTCTGGAACACCTAGGCAAATTCATCCCCTACCACTCATGGAGCATGGACTGTCACTCACTTTCCAAATCTGTCTCTCTAAAGCATCTCATTCAGTAAGCACAGACAGTCTTAGTACTAGTACACCCACAATAATTCCATCCTCACCTTCCCTTCAAGTTTGGTCCTCAAGTTTTGATCACTGTCAAACAAATCTTGAAATCTTGAATCTTTGACTGTTCTGATAGATGGCACCCTGCCCATTTTCTGCCAGCTACAGACGCCCTGAGGAGATATTAATTTTCTGATCTCCTTTCCCACAATGTTCTCAAGTACAAAAACATTCTCATTTTCAGAGATTGTAACATCATTTGCTGTCCCTCTGAAGCCATGACCCATGATTTTATAAATTTACTTGAATATTTTGGTCTACAGTAGTCTGTGAATGGCCCTGCACACGTTAAGGGCAACACCCAGAATAGTTTTCTTCTCTAGTTTATCTGTCTCCAGCACTGTGACACAAGAGTTCCACCTATCTGATCACAAGACTGTCATTTCTGATCTCAGTTTGCCACATGCTTCTTCTGTTCACCCTGCCCTTCTCCACTCCTGCATCATGAATTCCTCCACTGCTACTATGTCTGCAGAGGCCCATAGGGAAGCTCCCATCATTTACATCAGTAAGGCTGCACCAACTCATGTAAGCACAGAGGAACTTGTCTCATTATTTAACAATACTGTTTTGGTCACCATTCACTGTGTCATGCCAGTCAAAACTAAAGAACATAAGCCTTTATCTTCACCACAGCTTGGCAACAATACTAGACAAATAAGGAGAGTGTACAAAGGGCATCATGAAGGTGGAAGTGAGATAAATTGCAGATCTGTTTTCAAATCCTGAAGGACCTCTTGCTTAAATACCAGCAGACTGTCAAAACTGCCAGAGCTCAGTATTTCTCTGACATTGTTAACAAAAACTGTCATAATCCCAGTGAACTTTTTAGTGTTTTGAAGTCTGTCACCTCCTCTACACCACCCTCCTGCTCAAAAGCATCTGACCTTAGGAATTCCTACACTTTTTTAGAAACAAAGTTCTCAATATCAGAGCTAGTTTTATTTAATCTGTAAATAATCTATGCATGTCCTCTAAAAACACTGCAGTTCTGAATTCATTACTTTGCCAGAGCTCTATTATATCATCTCTTCTATGAAGACCTCCACCTGTTCTCCTGACATTCTTCCAACTAAACTCTTTAAAGAAATCTGTAGCACCATTAGCCCCATATTTTTTCCAATTATTAATAGCTCCCTGGAAACCAGCCATGCTCCCCAATATCTCAAACATGCAGTTGTTAAAAAAACAGAATCTAGATCCTGCAGTCCTAGATAACTACAAACCAATCTCCCATTATCTACTGACCAATCAAACTCCCCTTTCTTTCTGAAATACTTGAAAAAGTAGTTTTCTAACCAACTGCTCCAATCTGGTTTCAGAGCTTTTCACAGTACTGAATCAACCTAACTAAGTATAACTAATGACCTCCTCCTAGCTGCTGACTCAGGAAACTGCTCCACCCACTTGCTCCTAGGTCCGACTGCAGCCTCTGACACAGTAGATCACTCTACTGTATTCTCATTCACAGATTAAAGGAATGGGTGGGGGTCTCTGGTTCTGCTTTAAACTGATTCTCTTCATATATATCAAACAGATCCTTCTTTGTCTCTCTCAGCAACTCATTTTCCTTCTTGGCTCCCATCTCCTGTGGTATCCCCCAAGGTTCCATACTTGGTCCAACCGTCTTCTCCATTTATTTATTTCCACTAGACCACACTAACCAAAAATACAACATATCTTTTCACTGTTATGCAGATGACACACAGATCTACCTCCTCTTAGAGCCAAACAACTTCAACAAACTGACCTCAATAACTGCCTTGACGACATCAAATCCTGGATGGCTGCAAATCTTCTCCAGCTCAATGAGAATAAAACTGAAGTTATTTTATTTGGTCACAGCACTTGACCAACATTATTTCTCCTCATCTTTGCCCATTGGCCTCCCCTGTCAAATCACATGTTAAAAATCTTGGAGTCATATTTGATTGTGAATTAAAGTTTGACAAACAAATCAGTCAAGTAGTAAAATTAAGTTTCATGCAGCTGCACACCATCTCAAAATTCAGATCAATTCTCTGTACCTCTGACCTTCATATCCTACTGCCTTGATTATTGCAACTCATTATATTTTGGTATTATTCAGTCTTGTTTGTCTCCTCTTCAACTAGTCCAAATGCAGCAGCAAGAGTTATAACAAGGTCCTAAAAAAGGGATCACATTACCCCCATTCCTGCCTCCCTACACCGGCTGCCTGTAAGCTACAGGATACATTTTAAGATTCTAGTATTAGTCTGAAAAGTAGTTAGCAGTCTTGCCCACTCTTACATTACAGAGCTCCTCTCACCATATCACACTGTGAGAAAACTGGGATCACCTGACCAAAGACTTCTGTCTGTCCCAAGATCAAGGACTAAGTGTTGTGGGGACAGGGCCTCCTCTATCACTGTCCTGGTGTGACAGAGGAGCAGCTGCAGCAGTCGGCTCACTGCGTTGCAGAACGGAGCATTTCAGGAGATCCTTCATCCCCATGGCAATAAGACTGTTTAATACATCCTGAATCCAGTCACACACACTTACACACGTCACATTGGCTACAACTGGACTGGACTGTGCAATGGACAATTTTATTTTAATTAATATCTATTTATGCACTTATTTTAATGTATTTATTTTGGGTTTTTTTTGTCTTTTATGAGCTGCTGGACAGCTGAATTTCCCTTTGGGATAAATACATTTCTTTCTATTCTACTCTATTTTTTAATAACGATAATGATATTTTATTATCACTGTTGTTATTATTTCACTGCTACTATCACTCAAATTTTTGTTTGTTTCCTTTGTTTTGATTTGTTTGGTTGTGTGTGTGTGTGTGTGTGTGTGTTATAGAGCACCTTCGATCAACTGTGTTTGTGTGTAAAGTGCTATATGAATAAATTTGATTTGACTTGAGTTGAAGGTGATTCAGTTAACACCACTACATAAAATTGACCACCACACTCATGTACCCAGCCTCCTGTCCCGTGCTGATACAGCCTACAACTACTGCAGGTGGCAGGACTGTGAGCAATAACATTTTCTGAAGTCTGAGGTGTTAAACGGGAAGGGAGACACTTTTCCCTGAGGTCCCACTGTGCTACTCACCATTATGTCCAACACGTTGCTCTGAAGCGTCTCTCAGAAGTGTGGCCGACCTGTGAGGTCGTTGGTGATCCAGGCCAGTAATGAAGCATCCACCTGCTTGTCCAGTAGTAATGTGGAGTAGGGCAGGTTGTGTGGTGTTAAAACTGGAAAAGAACATGACTCTCACAGTGCTGTCAGGGTAGAAGTATAAAGTAGCATAACATAAAAGTAAAGTACAAATACCTCAGAATCATATTTAAGTACAGTGCCTTAGTAAATGTGCTTAGTTACATTTCACTATTGCCACTAAGAAATAGCCACACAAAGCACTCTGTAATAGAAAGCTGACTTTCTCCCTCCGTCCTGTGGGTGGCGCTGTGTCAGAGCACCCGCAGCCCTCTCAGAGACTCTGCCCTCTTTAATGAGCCTCCTCCGCTGCTCCTACTCGCTCTCTTCCCATTGGCCGATCAGTCGGCCGCTTCCTGCTACGTACTGCACTTTGTAGTACTGTGTAGTTTGGTTTACGGATGCTGAGGAGACCTGTCGGTACTCTCACTTTAGACACACCGCACAGGCAGGTTTTTTTGTCCGCTCTTTCGGTCGGTGTGGCAGCTGAGTTTAAACCTCCAGAGGAGAAGAGATGGCCCTGTGCTCCGAGCCCGCTAACGTTAGCTCCGCAGTGAACGAACAGCTGAAGAAGGAGAGGAAGGTGGCCGTTATCACCGGCATCACCGGACAGGTGAGCTTCATTCATACCCAAGACACACCTAGCTAATTAGACTGTTGCTGAAAACACTTCAACGACTCTTTGTATTGATCTCTGTCATGTGGAGATGCTTGTTTAAACTGCCGGTGGCGTTTACACCTGTGCCAGGTGCTTAAATAACTCAGTGTGTCACTATTAAATCTCCATTTGCCCTGAAATGATATCTTTCCTGTCTTTTACCTCTGGCGTCTGAAGTGTGCTAATCCCCTCTGTTGACTTAAGTTTGCTAAATTACACTGAAGTTGTGCCTGAAGCTGTTGTCTCACCAGAATTACCGTTTAATGTTTACATATGTTGCCAGAAGAGAAGAGAGATATCTTCCAAGAAGAAATCTTTTCTTCTCCTGTTATCTCTCTTATCTCAAACACATGCTCCCACTGCAAGGAAGTTGTCAGGTTACACATTAACCACCAGTTGAAATTCTTGTTACAGTGTAATATATAAATATAGGGCTGCTACAAATGATTATTTACATTATTGATTATACTGCTGATTACTGTCTCTGTTGTTTTGCCCATAAAATTTAATACCATAGTGAAAATGAATATAATTTGCCAGAACCCAAGGTGCCTTCTTTACATTTCTTGCCTTGACATCCCAAAGACATTCAGTTTACTATATGACGAAGGAAACCAGAAAGTTTGCAGTTTTGCTGGGAGAATGATTTAAAGACTTAAGTTATCAGAATAATTGCAGGTTACTTTTATTACATTATGAGTCAAGTGATCCAAGTGGAGGTTGTAGAATAAGGCAAGGCAATATAGTTTAATCCTTATAATTCTATAAGAGATAAATCACAATGTGGTGATTTTATATAAAGTCACATATAAGGTAACTAAAGTAATGTTCATGAGAACAAACTCTTCACAGGTGTGCAAAAAACTTCATTAGCTTATTTTGTTATCTTGCAACTTGGTCAGACTTATTAATGTGGGAAAACAGACGATAACATGATAAGAGCTGATGTATGACATAAGTGTTTGCTGCCTTGCTGATCAGGAAAGTAAATTCAAACTGCATGTCTCTCACAGTGTATGTAACATATGTATTTGAAAATCAGTTTTATGATTCATACTGTACCCTCAGTGAGTGAAGTCAAGATTACGGGTCTGTGATCCACTCTGTCTACATCCTCCTAGTCCTTAAAATAAGAGCTAACAATACCCAGAAGTAATATCTACTTGAAGTTATTTACTTTGTGCCTATTGACTCAGACACATAGAATACAAAGTTGATATCTCTTGTTAACCCTCCTAAAAAGTCAACAGTTTGTGGACATATTCATGGGTGCAGGACTATTTTATTGTTCATGTCTTACAGCTACTGTCTAATCTGGCATTTTGTGAACTGGGCTGGGTATGCTGACATTTTCTCATTACAGTGATGCTACATTACTCAAAAAGACACTTTAATTGGTTTGTACTTGTGTACACTTTGGGTCCTATTTAAATTATCTTTAGGGCTTTGTCTAAAGTTCATTGTGCAAGTGCATCTAGGGTGTGTCCAACTCCACAAGCAGGTTTTTGGTTAGAGGTGCAATTAACCCTTTGCCAAGTCCCGCCCCTTGAACGCAAACTGGCCAATCATAGTGTAGCATCTGCCAGCTCCCACAAAACGGTCAACAACTACACAGCTGTGCTCCACAGATTGTCATGCTATCATTTTTTTTTCATTGAACAAATAAATACATTTCTTAACCCACCCTGCCTGCTGGACAGATTCTGTACAGTAATTTTTTTTAGAGCTTTTGCATCTAAGCACTCATTTAAACTGCTAAAAAAATTTGGTTAGTGCTCTAAAGCTATGTTTGAATTGTGTAGCAATATAACAGGGGGATGTAAGGGCAGAGAGGATGCTGAGGTTCAGAGTCCTTGACAGTTTGACAGTTCACAACCTTTGACCAAAATGACAGGATGTATGGGCCAACATGAATAAAGATTATCATCTGTTTGACAGTGTAGTTGTGTGATGGATGTGAGAGTAAGCCTTTTGATGGAATTTATAAGCAGTGATGTGTGGTCTGTGTCGAACTCTGGATGGTATTAGTTGTTTTGAGAGGCCTTTAATGGAGGAATGTTTTATTATTTGTGTTTATTCTGTGGACACAATTTAGTCAGTGTTTAAAAACATTTAGGAAACATCTAGGTAATTCTGTATATGATCTATAGGAGGGCAGGTACCAGGTTGACTTCAGCACAACTTCCTGTTTGACTACATGCTGCTACAGTGGTAAGAAACATTTGTCATTGTGTAAGATATAATTGTGATCTTTACCTAAAGGATCATTGCCCAAACAAAAGAGCTGCACAATGGACATAGTGGAGTGGTGGCTTGGCAGAACTAGTCTTACTGGTATTTATATACAGACGAATTTACATCAAAATGGGTCAGTTGTTAAATGACACTGTGATGTTAAATGTTAAGTGAAAGAGTGACTATGTTGTCAAGCATGTTTGCTCTCGTTTTACTATTATGGCTTTGGTTGTTATTGTTTCTGTGCCTGGAGGTCGGGAAGTTGTGTCATTGCCACGGTTACAATAAGACAGGACGGGGACCCATAATTCATTGTCATGAAAAACCCACCGTGAGAGTCAAACATGCCTAAGTCCATTCAGTATCATGGCTAGAGACTGAGGCTGACATCTTGCTTGATGTAAGCAGGTTTTAAACAGCTTTTGTGGTTCATTTCACTTTTTTGTCAGTATATCAGATTTGCATATCATGCACTGTGAAGTCCATTATTGCCTCTATGACTGCCAAACTGCAAAACATCAGTGCGTCATATTTTGGATTTTGGTTTTTGATAGTGGTTGTATTCATGTTTAACATGCCTGTATTTATTTTTATTATTCATTTGTTGTGAAATTTTCATTTTCAGTTAACTCTAAAATGTACTGCCTCAGTACATGTATTTGTCATAACTCTTGGTACTTGGTTTACTTGGTCGTGAATAATTATTAAAGGGATAATTTGCAATTTTCAACCAGCTCTGCATCATAACATTGTGAGCAGTATGTTTAAATGAACTGTGGTAAACTTCCCTTCGTCTTACCAGCACCCTGATCTCCCTGCTCATCTCTCACTGGCTCTAGGGTTGTTGCTTGAACTACAGATTGTACTTCTGCATCTTCGAATGCCTGACACCACGGACACCAAGAGTGTGGAAGTGGATTGAGAGACCTGCCTCTCTGTTACACACATGCACACACACAAGACCAAACTCCAGTCTGATCAAACGATAAATTCAGGCAGTACCGATGAAGTATAAATCAACATTATGTTACGGAATTGCCAATTTCTTGCTTAAAATGTCTTCAGAAACATATTTTAGTGCACCGTTTGGCTGTAATATAAGAATTTGTGAACAGGAAGTGGGAGCCATACTGTTTTTTGTATTGTAAAAACAGACAATGTGTTCCTATGTCATGCCTAAACTATTTGAAAAAACACATTTCTAGTTTATGTTCAACTGCATTTTGAGACCAGTGAGACACTTTTTTTTTTCTTTAATAACTCAGATTTTGTCCTCCATACAGCTAATATATTTGTGAGCTTTTGCTTGGGTACTTATACCTTGGTGGTATCGATCCATGTAAGATAAGATAAAATAATTAATTCATCCCACAGTTGGGAAATTTGCAACATTATCTGTATATGTATCTATAGTTTTTTAAGGCCATTGCAAGAAATGTTGCAATATGGGATTTACAAGATTTTTGTACAAGTACTTTGATTTGTCAAATATTTGTCAGACATTCTAATCTGATATTTTACCTATAAATGAAATTAAGTTGACATAAAATCTTCTATCAATGCATACTGTAGAATGTTCTACTTATTGATTTATATTGGGAATAAAACTTGGAATAGAATTTAAGAGCCATCATGGAGGATATTTAACTGTTTTACTTGGTCATCTCTACAGTGAAGATGTGGCTTGATGCTCTTCAGAGAGTTAATGCGTAAGCTAGTTTTTCTGTATTTGGATTTCAAAGCATGGCTATTTTTCAAAAGATGGCAGCAGTGTGAACCTGTCAGAGACATTTGCATTTGTGTTTTCATTTAAATGTAGGTGTGTGAATGTGTGTCCTCTATAGCAGTGTGGCCAAGGAAAGCATTGTCAGTTTCTGGGAGTTAATTTCTAAACGAAATAGATCACATAAGCAGAGACCTCGGGAGTGTTTAATTGTTTTAGGTGAAAGTCGAAAGTTGACCCTTCCCAGAATGCAGCCCTATCCTCCTCACAATCAGAGGTCTTGGAAAGTCATTTTCAGCATCTCACATTCCTTTTCTCAAACAGCACTTTCCAAAGCTCCTCCTCCCCTCACTGTCTTTAACAGAAAACAAAGAATAACAGTGTTAATTCATTTTTATATCACTGATCATGGCGATACTGTTGAATACCGAGAGGCAGGAGGCAAGCAGCATCTGGATAGATCATCTCACAAGTCACTAGCCGGGTGTCAGGGTCACAGTGATGCCATAAATCGGCTGGCTAACTGTTCATATATTTCAGGGCAGCATGCTGCTCAGTCTGAATATTTTTGACTGTTGTCCCAGTGTGAAGTATCGGAGTGAGAGGGTGTGAGTTATGGGAGACCACCTGAGTGCCAAGGCAGAGCTGCAGAGCCGGGCAGGGGCTCTGGCTCATGGTGCTGTTTTACGATCCGGGGTTATGAAGAGGACAGCTCCAGCCTCTGTGTTGTTCGACGGTAAAACTTTATTTTGGCTTTGAGGTTCACACGTCTTTCTTCTGCTCCTCTGGTTGGGAAAACAAGGCTGCGCCGCGATACTGCCCCTCGAGCTGTTTGATGCTCATCCTACAAGCCTCCTTTGTTGGCGTTTGATACACTTCTCTCATTCCTTCCTCGCCTCCTTCCACTGACTCCTCTGTTAGCAGCACAGGATAGAATTTGAGTGAGTGCCAGCAATAATAATCATAAAGCTAAGAATCCGTGCACACATCCCCTCTGTCGCTCATAATGGCTGCTGATGGCTCCTTCAAGGCTGATTCCTCATCTGAATGAAGTCTGGTAACCTGTACTTAGACAGGAAGAGATGTAAGTTCAGCTGGAGTGATCACAGGGATATGGATTTGAACTCAGATTTTATAATGCTTACTGTACATTCAGTGAGTGAAGTATTATTGATACCAGGAAGCCCTTGTCATTTATTCCAGTGACCAACCTGAGTTGGTCCCAAAGTAGAGGGGGGAGAAAGAGATTCACACAGCACTCCGAGTGTTCCTACTTACTGCTGTGTGTGTGTGTTTCTGTGTGCATGTGCTTGTATGGGTTGTGGGCTGTGATTACAGCATCATTTAACCATATCAGGCCTAATTGCAGACCAGTGGTGTGCTTGGCAGCTGCTCCTTGTGGTCTAATGAAAGCACATTAAACTGAATCATTTGTAGTTCACACACAATGACAAACGCACGTATGGCCATGAACTCCATGTTTCCATAAATACACGCACAGTGCCTCCAGACATGAGGACCACGCTCTTAAAATTTTGGTCTTTACATTTGTTATTTTTTGCCTCAATACTAGGCAGGTGACCTAACATTGATTAGGTACTGAAGGTCACAGAGCGTCGCAAGAGGTTCTATTGGTGAAGGTCCCAATAGTTTATCATTTTACCAGCAGGGGGCACTAAACTCACAGTGCTGGGGTTTGTGCAAAGACATCACATACTCCCTCCTTTGCTTTGGCTGAAGATGACATTAATTGGTTGATAGTCCTATTAGTTGAATAAATCTTAACTGTTTACTACATTATATTTGTGCACACTGTCCAGTATGTATAAATATATATTTAGGTGCCAAAAAAATTAGTGTCTTGCCTCTGAAATGTTAATATTTGCTACTTTTTTTGGTTTCCAGTGATAGTAAACTGATTATCTTTGGGTTTTGGACATCTGAGTCTACTTGGGCCCTGGGTCATTACAGACAGGACAGGACAGGACAGGACATAGTGCAATTTAAATGCAAGGATTGGCGGTTCATTTCTTGGGTAGGAAATGACATGAAAAAAAGGCTTTGTGGAAACATGTTTACAGTTCTTGAAGTAAGGTATGAAGAGTTTTGGATTTTCCTGAAACTCGGGTTTTGTGTTGGCACTAGCATTGAAAAACACATAGTTAGTGTCTGAGGCATTTGTCATGATTATTTGACTTCTCTGCACTGCAGAAGCAGCTCATCAATAGAAGAAATAGTTTTAAAGTGAAAGACCAAAAACTTAACAACTTTCCTGTAAGAAGCGCACACACAGCAGTGCCACCTACTGATATTGATGTGTATCCATTCTCCTAATGAAACCACAAGATGATGATGTGATAATGACGGGAATGTTGATTGGAGCTAATGATAGCACTCGGGGAGGCAGTTCTGATGAGCGAACATTGTTAACATATTTCAGACACATGGACTGATTTAGTCCAACATCAACATCAGCTTTAGTTTTTTCCCCTCTGTCCTTTCACCCTCTCTTGTTTCATTAATTCTATCTGAATTTCCATTTTTTTTACCCTTGTTTTCTCTAGTTTCATGTAATGTTAATAGAATTGTTTTTGATAATTACATTTTGAAAGGCCTATTGTTTTTTTTCTAAAAATGAAGACGGAAAAATACAGAAAATTAAGAAATAAACATGAAAAACATTTAAAATACACTGCTCAAAAAAACTAAGGGAGCACTTAAATCACAGATCAGATCTTGATGAATGAATTAGTCAAGTTGAAAATCTTTACTGATGTACACTGTATAATTTGTTGAGAACAGAATGATGTATCAGTGGTCAATGGAACCAAAATCCTCAACCTACTGAGGGCTAAATTCAAAATCACACTGAAAATCAAAGTACAAAATTAAAATCACAGGACGATCCAACTTGCAGAAATTTTATGACAGCAACTCATGATATTACTACTTAGTAGTGTGTATGGCCCCTGCCCGCCTGTATGCACTCCCAACAACGTGTGGGCATGCTCCTGATGAGTTGGTGGATGGTGTTCTGGGGGATCTCTTCCCAGACCTGGATCAGGGCATCAGTGAGCTCCTGGACAGTCTGTGGTAATACTTGGTGGTGTCAGATGCATCAATACATAACGTCCCATAGGTGCTCAGTTGAATTTAGGTCAGGGGAACGAGAGGGCCAGTCAATGGCATCAATGCCTTTGTCATCCAGGAACTGCCTACACACTCTGATGTTAAAGGCAGCATATTGTTCACCACGGCATCTCCAGACTCTTTCACGGCTGCCGCATGTGCTCAGTGTGAACCTGCTCTCATCTGTGAGAAGACAATGGGGCACCAATAGTGGACCTGCCAATTCAGGTGTTCTCTGGCAAGTGCCAGTCGAGCTGCACAGTGCTGGGCTGTGTGAGCACAGGTCCCACTAGAGGACGTAGGGCCCTCATACCACCCTCATGGAGTCTGTTTCTGACAGCTTTGTCAGAAACATGCACACCAGTAGCCTGCTGGAGGTCATTTTGTAGGGCTCTGGCAGTGCTCCTCCTGTTCCTCCTTGCACAAAGGAGCAGATATTGGTCCTGCTGCTGGGTTGATGCCCTTCTACAGCCCTGTCGAGCTCTCCTTGTGTAATGGCTGGTCTCCTGGTATCTCCTCCATGCCCTTAAGCTTGTGCTGGGAGACATAGCAAGGCTTCTTGCAACTGCCCGTATGGCTTTGTCAGCCTGGAGGAGCTCAACTACCAGTGGAGCCTGATTGGGCTGCAGGTACCACCTCATGCTACCAGTTGTGACAAGGACACCAACAGAACACAAAACTAGAGAAGAATCAGTCAGGAAGCATAAGGAGAGAGCAACTATCTGTGGCCACCACATGCAAAACCATTCCCTTATTGGGGGTTGTCTTGCTTTTGCCTTTCCATCACACCTTTTGTCACTCTGACTTGCACCAAAGCAGCTGAAACTGATTCACAGTCACATGTGCTTCCTAAATGGACACATTGATATCCCTGAAGTCTAACTGACTTGGTGTTATACTGTTATGATAAAGTGTTTCCTTAATTTTTTGAGAAGTGCAAATGAACACACACAAAGCTATACATCAAAACAGCTCTACTTAGTCCTTAAAATCTCTAAGATTCTTTTTTTAAAGATCTTTGAAAGGGGTTAGTGTGTGGGATTATACAGTATATGCATTTACATTACTGGCAGGAAATAAATTTATCTTCTATTTGATTTGTAATGTGTTGTCTTTTTGTACCCTAAAAATATGCAACATGTGTACATTTGCCAATTGTTTTCAAATATAAAAAAATAATTCAATAGAATTACAGCCCATTTAAGGAGTAAAGAAATTAGATTTCTCAAATGTGAAAATCAAAGTATCAAATTATAGAAAATTATTCTGAGTTTACCCTACCCCCTACAGTACAACCCCTGTGTAGTAGTAGAAGCAGCAGTAGTAGCGAAAAGTTCACATCTGTATGCAGCTCATAAGTTTTTTACACTCTTGCTCCCCCTGCAGACAATTCATGCTACTGCAGACAATCCTTAACATTTAGAGGAGGGTTTCATTTAACTCTTTTGTAACACCAGTATTTAAATGTAAGACAAACATTGTCTTATACTTCGAGTAACTTTCACTCTCCTGTTGCTAAACCAGCCTTTGGGCTTATTTTCATGTAGCTAAAGAGCAGAGAGATCTCACTGTGTCAAAGGCCAAAATTAGTCTTTGAGAAGTTTGTGGTGTGACATTGACCTGGCAGGTGAGCATGTAGTTGTGTGTGTGTGTGTGTGTGTGTGTGTGTGTGTGTGTGTGTGTGTGTGTGTCGACCCCCCCCCCCCCTGCTCCCACCAAGCGCCCAGCTCCCCATAACAGGAAACAGCGAGGTGAGGCCAGGGTTTATGGGCTAATACGGCCTCAAAGGAGCTTCTTGTTTTGAAACAGAGCTGCAGCTCTTCAGGCTTGTTTTCCATATTGGTCTGGCGTGGAACGCTTTGACCCTGGCACAGGGGCAGGAAAACATGACACCGGCCGGAGCTTTGAACACCGTGGGGACGGGCGAGGGGCTGCCAGTGCCCATGCCCATCTCCCCCCCTCCCTGGATTAGGGAGAAACAGGTTGGGTATCAGTGCCAACGACCGCACAACCTGAAAGCTCAACCTGCAGAACTGAAATTATATTAAAAAAACATTTCAGTAGTACATAGGCACACATTCATTTTTATAAAGCAAGAAAAAATGCTATTAGTGAGTCTTTAGAGGATTGTACTAGTGCTTTAGCCCATTCAACTTTGTTTCAGAGCAAAAACAATGACGTAAGTGAGAAGTGTGTAAGTCCAAATTAAAAGTAAGAAGAAGCTAAAAACAGCCACATGTTTTGGCTTACACCTTCTTCAGGGTGTTTAAGCCACAGCCATGAAGTACATAGAGCAATGTAATCAAGAAAACACCTGTTTTCACCTGATTTTATTTATAACTATCCCCACTTATTAGATTTTCCACGCCATTTAACCACATCCCACGGTCTTCATTAGTGGATGATGATGTCGTGGACATTTTGAGATGTTACAGTAGGAAAAGCATAGGTTTAAATAGTAAAAATAACAATGGCTTAATTTCATTTAGCTAATGTGCTTTTAGGGTCACTGTCATGGCTAGATGCATGCCTCAATACTCACAAATAACAGCCACATCAGCAACCAGAGAAGAGAACATGTACATTAGATTTTGTTGTGTTTTGTTTTGTTACACCAGCCCCGTTTCCAACAGCATGGGAAAGCTGTTTTCGGCAGATATGCTCTGATAAACCCACTTTACGCTACTGGCAACATGTCAGGACAGTGTTGTCTGTCGGCATGTTTTCTTCTGCCCTCTAGTGGCTATAAATCAGCTAATACCGCTTTAAGGCTACTCACCGAGAACTTAACCTGAGAGGTAAAGTCTTGGCTTTTTCTACTTGAAAAACTACTAGCGTTTTTCCAGCACATAGTTGTCCGTTTGGAAGGGTAAAGCATTCACAGGCAAATTGCTCCATGTCAGACTTTGCCCACCTGTACAGCCTCTTTAGGAGCATGCGCCAATGCAGCCATGTTCCTGCCCCAGTGCTGAGTGCAGGTTCTTGGGTGTTCTCCAACATCCAGTCCTCCTAAACCCTTTCCTCCTCTGCTCCCTGCCCTCCACCCACCTCAACGGTTACCCCCAAACCTGGAGAGGACGCATGGGGCTGGCAGTGTGTGTGTGTGTGTGTGTGTGCGCGCACGCACGCACGCATGCACGCATGCGCGTGCACACATATGTGAGGGGGATTGAGGGATGAATGCCATGACTAGTTCGGAATGTTCCAGAGTGTTCCAGAATGTGCGGTCGGAAAGTCTGAGCAGGGAAAAAAGACGAGGAGTAACATGGGTGAGGGGAACAAGACCTTATTGACAGGGCTCGCTCTCTCTCTCTCTCTCTCACACACACACACACACACACACACACACACACACACACACACACACACACACATTGGCCCAATGTCTGCCCAAAGCTTGTAATTCATGTGGATGTTACACCTAATGATCCCAGGACACAGTGCTTAGCTACAGTGTGGAGGATTCAGGACGGTTGAGGTCCAACTCCATAAAAGAGTTTTTCTTGTCATGTCCATTAATGTGTCATGGAGTGAACAATATACAGGTTTACTTTCCAACAAATCACTACACTGGCCAGTTTCACTGGGAAGAATTGTACTGAAAGACCATTTAGAGGTTTTCTGATGGGATCTCTCTGAAACATCTCATATGACACTACATTTGGAGATCTGCTGGTGTAAGCATCAATCACTGATTTCCAGTGTTTCTCGTTTTTGAATTCGCATAGTTTAAGATTATCCTATTATGTACTTGTACCTAAGACACAATAATGATTGTCCATACTTGAGACATAACATACTTCACTGAACGCATAAGGAACTTTCAGCCGATATGGTCCTATCATTGATATATCAATGATACGCCGATACGAAAACATTTTTTACAGAACATAAAATGCTGTAAACAAACCTTTGGGGAAATTAAACAATGATGTAATTACGTAGTTTGTCCAGCAGAGCGCGCTCAACTCCATTGCTCCAGTGCTCTCAGCTCTGTGGAGCCATGTGCAGACAGCACAGGAACCAAAATGCGTCACAGTGACGTTCACGGTGGTTCAGGGTCTAGCGGTCCTAGATACAAACTAGTTTGTGAAATACACACTAGAATGTTTCCCTGTTTTTAGTATAACCAATATAACATTAAACCTGTTACTGTTATCACATCTGTGTGCCATGTTAGCGAGGTAACGTTAGCTAGCTAGCTATACTTCGTCAGTGCAGCCATGTAGCAGACTGAAAGGCGCACCTAGAGCATCTCTCCGCTGCTCAGCAGGTGACCGTACGGTGTTGGTTTGAGTCTGGTGAGTTTGACTTCATGCTGTGTTGTTACCTAGTTGGTGAGTCTCCTTCCTTTACTCTCCTTGAGGACGAGTTTATGATACACTTTAGCTACATTAGCTAACTAGCCAATTACGTAGCTACGTTACACCTTGTCATCTGAGTAGAAGCCAACCTGTGAGTACACCAAACTGGTTTGTTCTGGACTCTTAGTTTGGGACATCCCCAAACCGGACAATTGCAGTCTTTGTCAACGAAAGTCTGGTTTTCAACCGTTTAAAGTTTACTCCGGACATGAAAAGCACAATACCTTAATCCGTATTAAAACACTGCTGCCTGTGTTTTTCTCGTCTCGGCAGCATCGAGCTGCATGTGACATTAATGTTAAATATCAACACCGAAATATTGCCAAAGATGATGTGTTCCGATAAGCCTAAAAAGCATTTTGATTTTATTTTATTTTGATAGGGACAAAGCAATTTAACAAAATTCCAATACAGACTGTGAGACTGATGTGTTGCACAGATAGTTTATAGCTTTTCTAATTTTCTGATTGGAGTTTAATTTCATTCCAGCTCAGAAATTCACAATATCGGCCATCATATAGGCTAGCGATTTGTTATTCTGCTTTAAATCAGTACTGGCATCGATTAATTAAAAATCCCATAATGGTATGGTAATGGTAATGCTGATTTTTCTAAAACTACAATGATATTTGATATGTTGTCCCTGACAACCATATCATTAATCTGCAAAACCTGTGAAAATGTAACTAACTAAACGTTCTGATATGATTTCGTTATCTGCTAACTTCTTATTAAAGGAGAAGTCCAGTATTTTGCACTTTGAGCCCCATTCCTGGGTTGTTTATGATGAAATAGAGTGGTTAAGACCAAAATCTTGACGATTGCTCCTTCTCTGACAATTTGAGAGAATTTGGCTTTCCCCTACCTGGCATAACAATGCGGTCTATGGCCATGTGTAAATCTGTCCTAAACCACCTTAAATGTTCGTTTTTAAAGGAACTCACCGAGCGGTCAGTGGTGTTCGTTGATGTTCCGACATAAAAATCATAGCAATCGTCAAGATTTTGGTCTTAACCACTCTATTTCAACATAAACAAACCAGGAATGGGGCTCAAAGTGCAAAATACCGGACTTATCCTTTAAGGGCTGTAACATATTTTGGCAAAGTAGAAAACAACCCTTTTCTGCTTTGCATTTCAGACATTACAGACATTTCTTTGGTCCAGCATCGTCTCCATTTAATTTTAATATGTGCATGTCTTTTGTACTGTTTTTGCGGTAACATACTTTGACCTGATGGCGCCAGACTTAAATATAATAACTTGTACTATTAAATTAAAGTCATCTGTTAATTACATTATCAGTTATTTGCATGTAAATGTTTAGACTTTTTAGTAATTTTCACAGATGTTTTATAATATATTTTTAAGCCCTGTTCTTCCCCTGTTTTTATTTATATAATTTTACAATTAAGCCGTTTTCTCGTATGAGCTCTGCATAATGTCTGGAGAATCAGTTCCGGACATTGACAGGAGTTGTCCTTTCACACATATAGCACACAACAGGAGGTTGTGCGTGTTCTTATCTACTTGAAATACATAATTTGGTTTACATGTAGAAGTTCTTAAATCTTATAGTTTATACAGTTAGACATTTTTGTTGGCGCCTTTGTGTAAATGATCCTTCGTCTTTACCTTCAGATGTTTGTATTTTTACAATTTTGTGCCAGTCGCATAGTACAAATATCATTAACAACCCCACTTGCCGTGAATTCTATGGACAGCGACCTGTCCTATTCACACATGGGCTCGATTATATTACATTACATGGACTTTGTATTAGGGAGCTGGCAGGGTAAAGTCTGTTTAATGTCCGGTCCAATTGATCCGGACATTGCGTTCTCACATACAGCTCCTCCGGATAATGTCTGCTGATGTTCAGGGTTGCAGTGCATATGTTAATGGGGCTTTACATAGCAGATATTACATCAGCATTTGGTATCCTCTAGCCTGTGTGTGTATATCTGTTATTGGTTGCACATCAGACCATCACTTTTTGTTTTTCTTGTCCTGTAGAAAAAAAGGAGCAAAGGTTGTCTCCTAAGGGTGTACAAATAATTTACAGTTGGGGATGTCATGAATTCAGTTTTCCCGAACTTCGCCAGTGAATGCTTTATCATCTTTTGGTTTTGTTTCTGTGATCCAATCAGTGCAAGAGCCTCTAATCAATATGTCTGAACCATAAACTTGTGTATTTACCAATTAACAGGTTTTAAACTGTGTTGTTTTCTGTCTTTTCAGGATGGTTCCTACCTGGCTGAGTTCCTTCTTGCCAAAGGCTATGAGGTGAGAGAGAAATCCAGAATGCAGGCTTAGCAGTACTAAGAATTTGTCCTGTGAAAGCTCAGACACACACACATACCCAGAAATGAATGCAGACACTGGTGAATGCCAACGAACACAGACACACACAGAGCGACATTCCCTCGATAAGCTTCATCCAGCCCTAGCAGTGTGTGGGAGCTCCTAAGGGATCCTGACGTAATTGTGACTTTGTGCACGGACTGACTCACACCTCACCCTGATAAGACCCTTTGTGCTGCTTCAAGCCTGTTAACCCCTCACCTTTTACCCCTGGGTCAGACCATTAACAGGGAAATGGTTGTTATTATACGGTCATAGGAGTGAGGTCACTAACTTTGACATGCTGTGCAACGTGTTTTCAGGAGCAAAAAAGTCAGCCTGTTGATGGATACAGAGGTTAACGAGCTGTTTCTGCTACGTAAGGCTTTAGCATTGGTTTCACAACCACGAACAGTGACTATACTTAAAGTACAGCACACTTGCATAAACATACATGTTGCTCTAGTGCACATTGTGTTTCCCTGACAGTAGCTGCATGACTTCATTTCCCCTCACATGTGTTGCAGAACACACACAAACACACACCTTCATCCCAGCCTGCCTGGTCAGCTTCGCCATCTGCTGCCTGCTTCAGAGACAGCACAGAGGAAATGGACAGGGTCCAGGTTGGGGATGCTGCATGTAGAGGGGGTGGGATGGAGGATGAGGGGGATTGGCATTAAAGAGGAGCGCACAGGCAGGCAGGAAGTGCACAGTGAATAAAGGAAGTAAGGTCAGGGCACAGCGTCCTCCCACTAATGGACTCCCCTTGGATCAGGTTCTGTTATCTTCTCTGAGCAGAGCTTCCTCACGCATTCCCTGTAGAACATGGAGTACAGATCTCAGGCAGCATTAAAAACACAGCAAGCTGGAGCCATGAGACACAATATTGTTATATCAACTGTTGCAATCCAAAATATTGCTGGTCCAAAACTCTTTCAGAGAGAGAGTAAATCAAAGTTGGCTATCATATCACTATATTAGACATCTTTCAAATGTGTTGTTACGAACCTGAAGACAAATATGTTCATATAAATGAATAAAGTAAAATAAATACGTAGAACAATACATAATGTGTACATACATATCACACAGTAAACATGACAAACTATAGCTAAATAGTACATCTAAATTCACGTGCGATCATGACACTGATGTGTATAACAACCTCCCAACTGTAAGAAGAGCCCAGATAAAACCAGTGTTTATGTTAAGGTCAGAGCAGTAATGCTAAGATAGAATATGCCTGTTTTGATTTATTGCAAGATGAAATCCTCACCTTTTACAATCAAATTGACTCAGTTTAGTAGGTGCCTGCAGATCCAGTTTGGTTAGAAAATTGATCAACTCATAGAAATGTGTTAAAATGATAGAAAATAATTAAGACCAGTTTTAACTGGGGTTGCGACTGAACCCATCTCATAAACGCTGGAAGTTCAAATATAACTATAACACCATACTCGTATACAGATACAACTGCGGCAGGCTGCCTCATGAGTCTGTAGCTTTTACTTATCCACTTATGATTTGTGTAGAATAGCTTAGTATTATATTTACTTTACAAAGTGTTGATGAACACATATGTCATATTAGAACTGTGTAAGGGGCTGTTTCAGCCATGCAGCTTTCATCTTTTTATCTAAAGGTGCTTGGGAGGTTATGCTACTGACGCACCTGTTGTTACAAAACAACCAAAACCTGCACGCTGTGATAATGATAATAATGAAGTTGAGGTAATTTAGCAGTAAGCCTTACTGACCAAACTTAACTAAGTCAAACCAAAGGTAATGGATTTCCAGCAACGTAACTCCCTCACACATTTTCTGACCTTTCAGCCAGATGTGATATCCTTGGATGGAAAAAATTCAGTAATTCCTTTTGAGCTAATTGGCTAATTCAAAGGCTTACGGTTTTGAGCGGGCTTGTCTTAGGTCTCCATTTAAAATAATGAATTAGTGCAGCTGAAAGACTGCAACATGTGACCGGCCCCAAATATAATTATAGCACACAATGGAAAATTGATCTACATTGTGGTCCTCTGTGTATGTTAAAGCTGGTCCCGTTATCACTGTCAGTCTTCACCACGGTGCTTCAGAGGATATTTGCATAACATTTAAACTACATGTATCTCAGCTCCATCCATCTTGCTGCTGGTCAACCTTAAATTTTTTAGTTTTGGTGGTCGGTGCAACCATGTACATTAAAATCTGATTGACATTGGGTGGCATCCTGTCGCTTCTCCATTTCGTACTTGTAAATGTGGGAGTAACTCAACTATCTCTTGCAGCAGCTTCACAGTAAAAGCAATGATCAGCAGTCTTTTTCTGTGAAGGAGCTGTGTTTTGCAGTTTGCATGAACAACTTATTAGCTTAAAAAATATTGTTTTTAGACCATAGGAATGTGGTCTTCAAAGTTAACTAAGTATAGTAATGATTGTAATAATGATAATGTTAAAACTGATGTGGTCTGAACAATTATTGTAAAAATAAAAGAAATATAGTGTTATAATGTCTGTCTCCTTTCCTCACAGGTTCATGGTATTATGCGTCGTTCCAGTTCTTTCAACACAGGTCGCATTGAGCATCTTTACCAGAATCCGCAGACACACACTGAAGGCAGTAAGTATCCTGTCTACACCACCAGTGTCTCAGTGTCACACACCCTCTTAGATATTATCCCTCAGCTTACAAATATTTAATCAGATTTCTTTTGTTTTGTCATTTTGGTGGAATCTTGGCAAGTCCTCGTCTTGGATTCTTCCACTTAGAGATGCACCTTTATCAGGTGTCTTTGTCTTAACTGAACTAAATGACAGAATACTGTTCATCCTCCAAATGCAGCAGCTGCGGATCCTGAACAATAACTTACTTCAGCTCTATTCTTTAGTATTTCATTCATCTGCAAACCCAACACCAACAACCTGTTGACATTAAATTGTTTAAGTATTAACACAGGGAGTCTATATTTTTATTCAAGCATTAGGACAGGATGAATGAGAGCTTAGTTAAACCTTAGTGAAGAGCACTTTCTCCAGACTGTACTAAAGCCCAGCATCATGCATATGCACAGACTGGAAATCATAAGATGACAGATTTCACATTGACAGTAATGATGTGCCCACTGGTAGAAAAAACATGTATAAGAAATAACAGTTATACCAAAATATAATTGACCTTTCACCAGAATCAGCTGGCTGTAAACTAACTTCTATGAAGGAGGCATCAGATCTGGCTGATGATTATTATGTAAATAACCAACAAGTGAGTTACTGTGAGTGTATCTGTGTTCGTTTGTTCCTGTGTTTGCTAGACATGAAGCTGCATTATGGCGATCTGACTGACAGCACATGCCTGGTGAAGATCATCAATCAGGTGAAGCCTACAGAGATCTACAACCTGGGCGCTCAGAGTCATGTCAAGGTAGTGTGATTTCACAAACACTTAAGCATTCCTACTGTGTTCCTCCAACTGAAGACCATCTTTTTTTTTAACGCCCTTCCCCATTAACATTGTTAAGTTACTTCCTGTTCCCTGGAATCACTGCACATGGGTTGAGTTAGAGAGCCAGACAAAGGAAAAGAGCTGATAAAAGTCTTAACAGGAGGGGTAGCACCATGAGTAATGAATAAGGTTGTGTGTTACTTCCAGAGTAAAACTGGTTTCTGTTTTGTGCCATGAAGCTCTTGCCCTTATGATGATAAACAGATTTTCAGTGCAATCTGACCTGACTCAAAATGTAAAATGGTGGTAGAGGTCACTTGCCTTTTTAGGTGATGATCTGGTTTGATTGATTTGTAATCGATCACGGAAAACAATTTATTTATTTTTGTAGGTTTTATTCAGTGGCACTCTATCATCACATGATCGTTGATTTTTGAGTAGGGGCTGTAATGATAACCCTCCTTATTGCCGCATTTAAGGGCATGCTGAAGAGTGACATTTTAGATTCTGTTATTAGATAGTTTGGTCAGAGATTTGGATGTGTTATGCTTATAGTAGTAGCCTTGCGTGGCTAGCCTAAAGCATAGATGAGAGGTGGACTACAGAGGTCTGACAAGCTCTCTTCTTTCTTACTCTATGATCCCAGATTTTTTTATTTTTCATACTTCAATGTGTTGAGTTTCTCCTTTTTAAAAACATATTGATCAACTGAACTTTAAGAAGGATAACTAAAACATGTGAATGTTGCTTGACATACTAAAGTTTATTTTTATAGCATACCTAACATGAGTTGTAGCCAGTGACCGCAAAGAAACCAAATTGTTCCAAAGACTGGAGTTATACTTTGTCTGCAGTAATTTAAGGTCCAAGAATTTGTGATAAATGGGCTTAAACATACTGTCTGCATAGCACCTTCAACACACTCTAAGTCTCTAACACCTAACACCTTTTTCACTATTGCATCTAAAAAAATGTAAATGTCAAGTCAATTTTGAGACCTAGTGGATGCCAGTTCCTCCACAAATATAGTTCACTGTGTTTGAGTGCCAGTGTGTGCATATGGTCAGTACTGACTGCTTCTGTGAATGGTTAAAAGCAGATGATGTTAAAAAGGGACTCAGTTCTGGGAAGTGAGCTGCTCATGTGCGGAGGACGCTGGAGCTGATGGGACAGGAAGTAATGTTTTCTTGGATGGGTCAGTCTGTGCCACAATGTCCCTTTTGTCTCGGAGCTCCGCAGTGATCCCAGGAGATCCCTCGGCGCCTCCCCCCCTCTCCTCTTTCTGCCCCTCCACACCGGGATCTGACACACAGTCTCCAGGCAGCACTGATCCTGCTTCACCATGGCGGTTTGGGTGGGATACGGAGCCAAGAGCTTAGTCAGATCATAGATAATAAGGCCATTTGTAATAAGAACATGAGACACTGCTTTTCAATAGTAGTAGTTTCTTCATTGAATCCAGCCACATTTGGATGAGACTGGAATCATTTCATCATCCAGTTCAACTCAGTTTGTTTCCAGTCATTGAATCCCTGAGTTAAACTGGAAGCCTGTATGTCTCTGGGGTGTAGTCCAAGCTTTGCTTAAAAGATAGATTCATTAATTTATTGGTAAATCAACAGAAATTTATGAGTTTTAGTGTCAATATCCTATGAATTAAAACGCTTCCTAATGAAGTAAGAATGATGTAAGAAATCTTACTTTATTTGCTTTGTGGCACTTTTAGGCAAAAGGATTTCATAACAAGCTGACAGACAAACATTTCTGCCTAATAAACGAGTGGTGGCTAAAATGTTAGCAAAATTTAGCTTATTTACACATCAGGCAGACACAGAGCAACATGATCATTCATTTGGAGTAGCGTTTGTGTCCACCTGATGAATGTAAGTCCAGTATTCACTCTCCTTTTAGCTCTGGTTTGGTCTCCACCAACTTTTGAGGGAAATATTTGTCAATTTAGCTGCTAGATGTTCCAGTTTCTTTATCAGCTAGTCTCTAACTATGTCTGTCTGTGGTTTGGTGCTGGGCAGGTAGTGAACCATGGATTTATCAGATCTTATTTGTTGCAACAATGTTGTGTCGGCTGGTATTGTTTCCACTTTGTGTGTGTATTATCGTAGCAAACTGTAGTACTGGTGGCACCTACTGTGGCAAGAACTACCACAAAAGCCATTTTGTCTTTGTTTTTGATAAATTGATAATAAGCTAACTGTTTAAGTAAAAATGTGCAAAAATCTCTTATTCCAGCTTCTCCATGTTTTATTGCAACATTAACTAAATATATTTTGATTTTGGATCATTATTTTCACAAGACAAGACAGTTAAAAACCTTGCTATGGATTCTGAGGAATTGAAATAGCCATTTTTTAAAAACTGAGAGATTGAACTGACTGAACTGTTTCCTGATACTTTTTTTGAACAAATGATTAATCAAGAGCATTATTGGCATACAAATTTACAATGAAAACAGAACAATTATAACCAAAGATGAGTTTTAGGACTCAGTCATACAATAACTATGATCATATCGTAAAAAAGGCTATTTTTATTTGACACATTGTAAGTATAAAAAAGAATATTTAGGAGTTTGAATCAAGATATTAGGTTTACAACACTGCATAAAATAATGGACACAGCTAACGTGACGTTAACCCTCGACTTGTGGACTCCTGTTTTGGAGCCTTAAGTTCAGCATGTCGGCCATCGCCATCTTGGTTTTTTGAAGCCAGAAGTGGCCATATTTGGATGAGAGGGTGGAGCTGTGGAGGAGGGAGGGGTGGATCTGATTAACAGACTGTCGCAGCACCTCACAGATAGCCTGTCACTCAAGCGGCCGTGCCCTTAATTATTCTTAACTTAATAATACACAGAATACAACTGTAAACAGGTGGGCCATATATAACCCCCCCCCCGTGTTTACTTTAACATGGGTTAACATGGGTGTCAATGGGAATTAACCCACTTTATTAGCCAGCCTCATGAGGCCATTCAAGGAACTACAGCTTTTGGCACTTGGCGTTGGCTTCGTTGTTCAGCCCAGGCGGTTGCCACTTGATTTACAACAACCTTCCTCTCAGTTTGTATAAAGGGCATTGGGCAGTGTTTTCATCTTGTGTAGGCTAATAAATGATCGAAGAAAAATAGATTACTCACTGTTAAGGATAATTGTTTGCTGATGCTAAATGAGCATCGAAGTGGGACTAAGAATGAAAAAAGAGAAAAGACAGTAAAAAGGAATGAAGGAAGACAGACGGAAAAAAAAGAAGAGAGTGGGAAAATGAGTGAGAAGGGAGATAAATGATGACTCCTCTCTCCACATCCTTTGTGGTCAGAGGCCATGACTTTGTTCCCACCTCCCACATGGTAGATCATCCTCAGGCCACACACGCACACTGAGTGACAGAAAATCCCTGTACCTGTATGAGGCTGTCCTGTGTTTATTTGTTTCCACACCAATAAACCCGGCGCTGGTAGCTCCTCACCACATGCTGCCCGCTCTGAACAGCTGAGCCGGCTGGATTACTGGCAGCAGTGGTGTGGAGCAATTTCCAGTCTGTCCCACCACAGAGGAAAAGATCACTCACACCGGCTACTCAGCATCTCTCTCTTCCTTCCCATCAGCCCTCTCCCTGTTGCTGCCGTCTTACAGGGAATCCCTTCTGAATTATTTGAGTTGTAGTATTGGTTTGAGATGGGGTGTCTGTGTGTGTGGGTGCTGGTTTCCGCTGGAGAGAGTCATCACTGAGAACAGAGTGAAGGTTATTTTGTAATGCTGCAGGGGTGGAGGTGGACAGGGAATAGTGGACGGACACTGGAGAGGCAGAAAGGCAGCCAGCTGCAGTATCAAAAGACCAGTACATAAACAAAACAGAAGGGATATTATGTATTTTTTATGTGACTGTAACGGCAGAAGAGTTGATCAGTTTCATCTTTACACTCAGACATCTTTCCTGAAAGCAAGATTCCAAATATGTTCTCATGAGCCACAGGAAAGAGGGCCAAAAGACTTGTAAAAAACAGTATTTCACATATGAGTTTCTGGTTGATTGTTTGCTCTGCACAAACTCAACTATTATAAGCTGTAGGGAAGAATTATGACCATTTCATATTATTGGAAAAGTGCATAATAACAATTATACAAACAGCAAACTACTTCACTATTTGTAGAGGAAGAGTTTACAGCCACACCATCAGTTGTACTTTTGATGCAGTGTTAAGTGGTGTTTTGAGCTAAACGCTAACATTAGCATGATAACTCAGTTACATGTTAACCTTCTGATGTTTCGCAGCATGTTAAACATGTTCACCATTTTATTCTAGCATGCTAACCTTTGCAATTTATTATTAAGACAAAGTACAACTGAGGCTGAGAATGTCATTTAGGGCTGTCTCCTGAAAGTCAATGATTCGAATCGTCAGTCAGAGACCACACAGTCAGTTTGAGATTCTTCTTTTTTTAATGTCAGCCAGTGTGCAGAGTACTTCTGAGGAAGTTTCAGTCCCCAGATCTAGCTGGAGAGTGAGCGTTCTTCACTTTCACGTGGCTCTTGACCACAGGGTGAGTCTTAGTGAGACGGAGGTAGCTGCCCAGAGGAAGAGAGGCTTTGCCTGGTGAGGTTCCGAGATAAAATGATCTTCTGCCTACTGCTTAGTGGTGAATTTACAGCTCATAGCAACTTAATATGATGCAGTCTCTGGCTTTTGTTTGATATCTTGTGTCTGTAAAATTGCCGTACATTTGACAACTGTTGAGTGGTTGCCACGCATATGTTCGGAGGGTTAACTTGTCTTGTTTACTACATTAAGTGAACATTGCTGTGAGCCTGAATGTCCTGTCAAACCCTGTTCAAACTCTATATGGAAGAGCAGGAACATTAGTCTAATATTAATATTGAACAGCCATTTCTGATTTGACTGACATATTTCTGAGTTAGGTACAGCCCCAATATCATTAGATGGCAAATATTTGGTCATAAACCAAAGTATTAGTTACATTTTGATCAGCATGGTGTCAGAGGACCTTACAACTGTGGACTTGATGGTGGTGCTACAGTGAAACCTGGGATCATCAAAGTCAAATGTTGTCTAAAGGCTAAAAATGAAGTGCAATATCCATATACAAACTTACTTACATTTACAAATAAACTTGCATTGGCTTGCCTTACAGTGGGGAGAACTTTGTTGTCATAGAACCTATCCTCTTAGGCAGCACTTGCCCCCAGACATATCGCTTTACTTAGCTACTTTAATTTACCATTTTAAAGCTGAGTAATTTCTAATCTAATGCCTAAAACTAACCATTTTGTGAAGCAGTGCCACATTGCATGATAGGCAGCACCACGGTTACCCAATAGAAGATGGCAAAATGTATCTGTCCCAGTTTGCTCTGTCATGTGTACAAACCCTCCTGTTTTCACAGCCACAGCTTCATCCACAGTGTCTTCTGTGTCTTGTTACTTGTCAGAAACTTTCAGGAATCCAGGTTTGGGTGACAATTTTAAGGTCAGCTGGGAGTTGTGTAGTAGTCAGGTAGGGTGTGTAGTTTTTGGGTTTTGCTGACCAAAACTGATCAAAACCTTCATTTTATGTTGGGATCTCCAAATTGGAAATTGAATGTGTTTTGCTTTACAGAGTGTATTCTTGGCTTGTAGCAGGAAGTGCTAGAAACAAGAACCAACACAAACATATGGATGTGTTTGATGTCTTTGTTCTTACCACTTAACAGCCTCAACAGCCAAATTAAAAGAACATGCCAATCTGATAAAAAAAAAAGAAAAATAAACACTGTAATAATAAATGAATTATGCATCTTTCTGAGAAAATATTTTGGAAACTACACTAGTAAAATATGCATGAACAACAAATTCAAATGAGGAAGTTCCTACAGACTGCACACAGTAATCTGTTCTGCATCTGAGGGTTTAACACGACCCCATTGTGTTCTCCCACTGAAGCGCTTCACAGGAAAGCCGTGTACAAAACCCCTCAACGTCGCTCTCTCCATGCGAGTGTTCCCACCTGCAGCTGTCACAGCAGACACACAGGGAGACGGGATGAATTATTAACACACCTCGCTCATGACAGGGAAAATGACATGACGGGGAGGAGGGGGGCAGGGGAGGGCTGAAGAGACAGAGAAGGTGGAAAGAGTTTTGGGAGGTGAGAGGGTAAATTGAAGCAGCGGTAGGTTTCCATTTCATTGTTTTTGATGGCTTTTGAAGACAAAAGTGCAGATTGCATCCAGGAGACAGACTTCCTTCATCTATATCCTTCATTATCCATATCCGAATTCCTCCTCAGAAGGACTTATCATCATCCTATTATCTTCTTACAACTCGCGCTCCCTCTGCTACCCTTTGGTCTCTCCCCCATCCGGGTTTGCAGAAGCTCCCACGCCAGAGACACACACAGGATTTAACACGCCTGTTTCCCCACAAAGCTCTGCACTGTTTGCTTGCTGTGTTGATGCGTTTATAGGCCTGAAGCAGCTATTGTGCAGCTTGCCAGCAGTTTACTCTCAGATTGAGGCGGTAATACCACTACTTACTACAGTTTGTGGGCATATTATGCAATCCTTGTAACTCGTTAGTAATGTGATTCAGTTGTTTTGACTCCCTGTGTGTCATCTAATAGTGTGGGTAGGGAATGTTGAAGTCTGTTTAGACCCAAATTTCTTGCCTTATTAGCCTTTTCACTGTTGAGGCGGCATCTTTATACACAACACTTGTCATTTCTGCTCCAAAAAAGTATCACTTTGCTTTCCAGTGAAAAATGTGTTACCCAATATGGGGATTTTTGTTTTTAGATAAACTGAAGCATGCAGCTCTCTTTTATGGGTTGGGATTATTCATCAGAGGCTAGTAGAACTCTTTCTGAAAGCCTGTTGGATTATGTCAAAATGTGTTGTCATGAGGCTGAAAATAAGACCTGAAATTCATAAGAAGATGGTATTTTTGAGAAACACGCTTTTCCCACACTACAGCAAAAACTCCCAAAACGTTACTTCTTCTTAGGCCAATAGCACTAACTTTTCAAAACTCATTGGATTATGTAAAAAATGCTTTGTCTGAAAGCTTTAATCAAGACTGTTCTTAAGTCATGAAAAGTTAACATTGTTTTTTAAAATTCCAGTACTTCTGCTTATAGGCTTATCAAACCCTTTTAAAAACACCTTTAGATCATCTCAAGTCTGCGCTGTTGCAAAACCTAAAACAGGACTGTTTCTGTAATTTATTGAAAAGTTGACATTTTTGGGAAACATAGTTTCGATCACGGATCATTATGCAAATGCCAGTCCTCATTTTGTTTGGCTAATAATCTACTTGCCTTACCTAAAAAGTGCATTGTCTTAATACCAAAAACAAGACACTTCTGTAGATTATCATAAAATTATAAAGAGCTGATGTTTTTGAGAAATCTGGCTATCATAGTACAGTGCCAAAAACCCCAAACCCAAATCTGGTGAAAGCTCTGAGGTGTGGATAAAGCTAGAACACCCTCTAAAACCTCATTAGACTATCTTAAACATTTGTTTGGACTATCTTGAACGTGGTTGTCAAAGACAGTGATGATGATTTTTTAATCACCATTTCTCCACTTTTGGAGTATAAAAAAATCTTACTAGATACTAAACAACCTTAAAACAAACAAACAAACAAACAAAAAACACAAAGCTCAATGCAAAAGTGCTTTAACTAACATGGAGAAAAACTGAAATCTTTCAGAAGTCTTTTATAAGACAACACTCATGATTTTGGGCATGCCAGTTCTTCATTCTCCTGCTGCTGGGGAGAGACACCCGTTAGATTGTCTCAAAGTTCATTGAAGGTCCAGTGTGCAGGATTGGCTCTAGGAAGGGCTGGCCACCAGAGTTATAAACCCCTTTGTGACAAGCGTGAATGCAAAACTGTTGCATTCAGTGTTTTTACCAGTTTTAATAACTGGATCCATTTGTTTTGGAGAGGAAGAGACCTCTGCGAATAATTCAGCTCTCTGTTGAACAATGACCACTGAGGGAATTCTAACCAGAAGACGTTTCAGCTGGTTTCAACTTGCAATCCTCACCACTAGATGCCACTAAATCCTCCTATATCTTACACACTGTTCCTTTAATACAGACAAGATTCTTCCTTAGTTAAAAAAAAAAGTTCTGGAGAAACCTGGTTTTCACAGGACAGCAACGAACCTCTCAGTGAATGATGAGCGGTCTCGTCTCTGTAACAGCTCATTGGCCGGGTTTACTCACTCTCTGATTGGTGTTTATATTATTCCCATCCAATCAGCCCTCAGTGGCACGCTTGCTGCGGTTTGTGTATCTCACTAGGATAAAGACTTGCATGGAACCAAATTAGCGCATTCCCCACTGAAGTATGTGTTTTCTGTCTCTTAGGACTCATTAGCTGCGTGTGTGCGGTTTGTGTGTATTTAAGGTGCCATGTTTTCCATTGTTTTAAAATTGCCATTCAGGACCAGAATCCTGGTGGTTTTGGCCAAATGGAGATGCAGTATAATCTCTGAGCCCACATGTTCTCATGCGTCCCGCCTATTGAATGAGCAGAAACAGGACCGTGTTGCGTTGGTGGCCTGGTAGTCAGCGGTCAGAATAGCTCCCTGAGCAGACCGATCCCTGTTTTGAAAGGTTAGGCCTCCGTACAAGGCAGCCCGCCTGGCCTGGATCGAAAGTGAACTTTAGCTTAAGAATAGTCTCTTTTGTGCCAAGAGAAACAAGTCTGCACTTTTCTCGTTCAGAGTTAGGGAATGTTTTGTGGTTGTGCTTTGTGGGTCAGATTCGTTGCTCCACTCATGAGTCAGTTCTTTTTCTGTTTTCCAGCAAAGTTGTAACACATGGAAACATGCAGTTTGGGAAAGGAGGAGGAGAAGGAGGGGGGCGTTTGAGGTTTGTTAAATAAATACACAGAGTCAATAAATAGTATCACAAAGCTAAATATGATTGCATCTAAGTCTGTATCTTAAATCAAACCCCAAATATTCCAGATCAACTGTCTTGTTCATGTGATATACAGAAGCCAAAATAAACAGTGCAGATGTAGTTTCACCTGTGATTTATAGATGGCAGCAGTGAGCCACGTGGACGATTCCCCTGACAGTTTCAGACAGGGCTGAAGTCAGGTATTGAACAGCAGTAGGTCCCAGTCATGTCTGGGGAATGAAATTTAATCGAGTGGGTTTTTGTAGGATCCAACTTTAGTAAAGACAATCATTTTTCAATTATCTTTAAAGATGTTTTTTTTTTTTTTAGATTTTTATCAAAAAAAGTGATTCAGAGATGAATAAATTAGTCAGTCAACAGAGCATTAATCAGCAGCAGTTTTGATATCAGGTTAATAAAGTCCATGATTAAGCAAAAATGCAAAATCTTCTGAGGTTATGGCTTCGCAAATGTGAGGATTGGCTAATGTAAATTTAAAACTAGAACATGCACCTTTTTCAAAAGTGATCCTGTTTTGTTTTTTTTTTAACATTTGTTGATATAATTTTTGATAATTAATAAACAAGACTGCTACTACTTACTTGCTTTGCAAGTATGAAGACCAAAATAAACACGTTTGATAGTTCTGATAAAGGTTATGTATTGATCCATTAAATGCTCAATCAATTTAAGTCATAAAGTCAACAAAAATAACAAACATTTGCTTGTTCCAGCTCCCCAGGAGGATTTTCTGTTTTGCTCTGTTTTGATGTGATACTGTAGATTTTGGACTGTTGATTGAACAAAACAAAAATCTTAAAAACATCTCTTTGGACTCGTGATAGACATTTCATTGTTATAGTCATCGTCATTGTTATAGACAAAATAAAGCACTGCGTATTTTAAATTGATTTATTTTTAGTTATTTTATTTGAAAAGTAACTGGCAGTTTACTCGATAATTAAAACCGTGGTCAAATTTGAAATGTTAAGCTGAGTTGATTGCAGGAGATCAATCTGCAACAATTTTGCCAATTAACTATTTTTCATTATTTATTTTTCACACTAAAAAGGCAAAACTGTCTTCAGTTTCAACTCGTCAAATGTGTAGATTTGCTACTTTTCTTTGTCATGTGTAACAATAAACAAATCATTTTGAAGTCAACACATCGGGCTCTGGAAAAAATGCTTTCTTATTATTTCTTTTTCAAGAAAATAATCAGCACATCAACTCATAATGTAAATAATTGTCACAGCCCTACAATAGTGTGTCTCTTTGGTTTATCTCAGTTTTGATGATCGATGCATTTGTTTCAGACACCAGGTCAGGATGAGGCCCTCTGCAGGTCAGTCAGTCACATTACAGCGCCTCGACTGGCAGATGGAGGAGAGGGAGGTCATGTTTGATGCCTACTTTTCAAAAGTAGACAGAAATACAGGAAAAAAGGGGGAAAAAGATTGGCAAGTTAGACAGGGAAGACATCAGAACTGGTAAAATCGTGCCTCTGAGGAAACTATCGTAGGATTTGAGCTGTTTACGCTGTTTTCTTCATCTGATACATCATCTCTCAGCCTCTTCCCCTCTAACTTTTTCCTCCTCCCTCCTACTGCATGTCATTTATTCCATTTTTACCTCTGTGGTGAGTGACTGACAGTAGCCCGTAGCGTGTTTGTCGGTACGATAACTTACCACAATAAACACACAAAGCTGGGATCGTTTGCTTAATTAGTTTGGTATAGCTGGTAAGAGGGTAGAGCTGAGGTGAGAAGACGGTAACCAGGGATTACACCAAATATTTATCAAACTCATCAATCATCCTGTTGCTATGTCCTCCAGGGAGACATTTGGCAATAATAATCAGCTTCATGGCTTCATACTTGATGTTCTGTAATGATTTATCTGGAGCTATGGCGGTTGTGTGATCAGTGAACAAGGCATGTCATGGCTTAAGAGATTCTTCATCAGCTAATTCCAAGTTATCTGCCTTTGTAGAAAAATTCTGCATGAAAATACTTGTTTTTCCTGATAGTCAGACCTAACCTATAATTAGAGTAAGTATTGTGGTATTTAGCTCATTATTATATCTATAAATATCTCTGTCTATATTGATATAAATCCTCATAAAGAGGATTGCCAGAAGCAAGGTTTGAAAAACCACAAATAGCAACACATTGTCCTTAACTGGAAACTTTTGGACTTACAGAACCGACTATGTTGTTGAAAAGATGTAACTGTTAACAGCACTTATACTGTAAAATTGATCTAAGTTCACTCATCTTTTACCATTAACTCAATGTCCAGTTAAGGTGCTTAGTTATTACATTCAAAACAGTCAGAATGTGATATGTGCATTTGTATACAGGTGTCTCAGATGAGATGTACGGTCTTATATCATTAAAATGAAAGCAATGCAATCCATGATGAAGACAAAGTAGCTGATTTCATATTGATGGCTTTTTAATGCAATGGAAATGGTTTTAATTGGCATTCACATCTCGGTCAAATGACTCTGCAGTAGTGACATGTGTTTATCGCCTCCAGCTCCGATTGGCATTAATGGGAACAGAACACCCGGGTGAACTTGCTAATTTTAGCCCCTGAACCGGCAAGATGCAATGACACATTGTCACAAGACACTGTCCGTCTTTGCCCAAGCAGCACTCAGACATCAATCTAAATTAGTCTGCACTGAGTTTGAAAGAGAGACTGATAAAGTAAGAGATAAAAAGAAGTAGAAGTTTTCTTTCCTCCGTGCTGCTTTCTCATCGTGCTGTCTTCTGTTTACCTGTTCTCCAGCCTGTCTGTGATGTCGACGTGACACACCAAAAAATAAAACCCCCCACACACAGAAAGGCATAATCGTGTGGCCAGCTTTAATCCATTGCCAATAGGAAAGGAATCTATAACCTATTATTAGCGGGTTTGTCCATGTTTTAAAAACCCGCGTACACATGCTAACTTTGGTAGAAACGGGTATTATATTGTCAACCAAAGAATGTCCTTCAGACTGATACACAAACCAAATGTCTGCTAATAACTGGGAAAAAAATCAGTGAACATTTGAATGATTCTTCCAATAAAAAAATACAATAAGAATTGCTGAACTTGACTTTGAATTTGATTATCAAAATTTAAAGCTTATTATGATTGATTTTTGATTTTGATTCGAAATTGTGACACCCATAGTCTTAATTTTCTCTGCTTATTACATTTGACAGTATCTCACTGTCAATATTATATTGTACTTATTTATCAATAAAAGCAATGCTTTCTTTGTTATGTCTGATGATATGTTTCATTTTCATTAAAAAAAGTAAAATTCCTCTGACTTTAACAGGCTCGGATAATGCTCTATCTGAGACAATCCTGACACCAGTCACAACCAGAACAGATCTGACCTGTTTTGACCAATTAAAGTTGCATAATTAAAGCTTCAACGTATTGGCCTGTCATGTCAGCAGGCTGATACCTATATTATTTTAAAGCCTATATCTGCTGACACCAGTGACGTGCTGATATTACTTGCATCCCTACTAAAGAGCTATCATAGATATTTTCCACGCTTTAAGTGTTGTCTTTGAAACTAAAATGGGCACATCTGTCATATTTTGATAGTCCCTGAGGTACTTAATATAGCCAGTCAGTGTAGGGTTTGGTTTTGTTATTGACATTATGGCCTCACTGATAGCCTCTTATGCTTCAGCTGCAGCTTTAATAGTGAGGCAACTGCACCCAAAGGTAACATACATAGAGTTTGTGTTGCATAAAAGCTTCACGCATGTGCTGTGTACTATTTGTGTTAATTCAACATTGGTTATCAGTTAGCGTCCGTAGATGGCTTCCAGTAAAGAGAGGGTAAATCACCCCTGTGACAAAAATACCTGTGTGATCACACTGTCTAAATGAGTTTACTCAATGAACATAGAGACAGCTCAATTGACATAGAGATTTGACAGTATTGGTATTTTTCACCAGTGTGTGTACATAGTAGTGTTTGCAGAGACATTATTGTCATATGTACAAAGGGATTTTTGTCAACGGACTCACTGACTGTATACATACACACAGGCAGAAAGGCTTAGTGAAGATGCCTTAAAAGATCTGGGCATTTATTTCGTCTGTTTTCACTTGTTTGTATCCCAAGGTGGGTGTCAAACAGCACCTAGACTTTATTATTATTTCATGAAGAAAATAAGTCATAATATCTCCTCCTTCTGTCATCAGTGCAGCCTCTTAATTACACCGTAACCCCAAACACCCACACTTGGCTGTGACACACAGTGAAAAGATGCAGCCTCACTCAATCCTTCCATAAGTGACATAAGCTCATTACTCACAGTAAACATTGTTGCTAATCTGTGAACACAAGTCCTGACTGCTGCTGCCCACTCTCTGCTGTGTGCTCACACCCTCATAGATACAGCACGCACACACCATCACTTCCCCTGCTAATGGCATGTTTGTGTAATTCAGCCCTTTGTTTTTTGTTTTTTTTTGTTTGGAGTGTGGCCTGCAGTCGGATCCCGCTCTAGTCATTGTTTTTAACTGTTTCGAAAAGAAAATGATGATGTTAAATTCCAGTTAGGGATGAAAGGCATAGTCCCTGAAAAAGGGCAGTGTAATTGTTATTTCACAATCCCTAAATTCCCTTTTAGAGTGTCATAATCTGTAGTCATTCCAAAAGGCACTGTTCCCTATATTACTTTGGTTAAGAGTGCACGTGGGTGTACTCTGTTTTCTCCGCATACGAATGTGTGTCTGTTGGGTAATTTGAGGATTGCAATTTATTTACAAAAGCTTGCTGTAATGAGCTATGATCTCACTTGTTTGGATCACATCATGGAATGATGATCAGGGGAGCAAAAACAAGGAGAGGAGAGGCAGAGTTTGAATCGAGGGCAGAGACAAGATGAGTTACGACATTAGATACTAATCTAGAAGAGAGTGTAATTGTTTTGGTCTTCTGTTGACTTAATAAAGGTGTTATTGTACAGTGTGGAATTTATTTTTTATCTGTAGCTTCTTTGTGTGTGTGTAGGCTGCTGTCGTTGCCTGAGTGTTTTTAATTGAAGCTTTAAATCAGGCTGTCATACCTGTATGAAGGGTTGGGCCACTCTTACCTTGTCTGCTGTCAGCCAAACAAACAGCCTTTATTCTCAGAGAGAGAGTGCGGGATGTTCAGGTACAATAAACAGTGAACACAGCTGCTCATTGAAGGCCTCATCAGCAGGGAGCAGCGTAAGAGATGTTCTCTTCTCACATTGCTTTCTTTTGACTCCAAGACCTAATATTTCTGGGGTCACGTGACAGCTTTTGGGCAGTTGATAAAATAGAAATTGTTCTTAACCTAAATGATGACAACCAATACTTAAACTGAATATCTCAGATTTTTCCTTTTAATTCAGGCTTAGTGCTTGACTTTTCAAAACCTCTCCTTTTTTCTGGCTCTGAACACATTGGAAAGAATTTGACAATCATATTCTCCCATGAATCACCTGCTGTGGACCACAGGAGACGTATTTGCTCCTAATTATCAGTCCATGTTCTGGTTTCTCTTACTGTAAGTTCTCCTAGTGAAACTCCTGTGACATTTTTGCAGATCCAGCAACATAATATCTGCATCTAAACTCTGTTCAACTGCTGTGACAGATTGGTTATTTCACTCTCTTGTCTATTTATGTTGCACTTTTGAGAAACAACTTTTGAAAGTGCTTAGTGGGATTTAAAAAAAAAAAAACTCACACAAAACACCATGTGGACACCAAAATGTTTCACCCATATGTGACTGCTGAACATGTTATTCCAAATTTGTGGGCATTGATCTGCTTCCACTGTTTAGATTTCAGGCTTTACACAAGACTTTGTACGCTGGCTGCAGGGATTCACTCCCATTCAGACACATTAGCATTAGTGAAGTTGTCTGCTGGTGTTGGGCACGTTCACATCTTATGGGATGAATGGTAGAGATTTATTCCCATGTTAACAACTTGCAGGTGTTCATATCACAGCCCAGGTTTCAGTTAAAATACTGAGGTCAGGGCACTGTGCAGACCAGTCAAGTTCTTCTGCACCACACTGGGAAAACCATTTCTATATGGGGTTGGCTTTGTTCACAGAGGCATTGCCACAACAAAACAGGAGAGGGACAAACACAAATTGTTGCCGCAGTGTTTGAAGCACACTATTTTCAGACACACCAAACCGATGTCAAAGAACTAGTGGTGACGAAGGCTGACTGTTGCATTGCCTCACGTCGCCTGTTTCTCGGCCCAAAAAGTTGCCATACCATAAACACTACAGCCAACAGACAACTAGCGGGTTTGTTCTGTGCCTGTGGGAAATGAAATAACTCTTCATAGCAACAGGCAGTGGTAGTCTCTATTCCTCATTTGAAAAGGGAAAGCGAGATGCTAGATAGTCATTTGGCGCATTAACAACACAACTCAATGTTGTCAGAACATGGGATATTTACCATGCCCTTATGAACCATTTCTGCTAAAGACCTCAGTGACTAAACTCATTTGTTTCAGTTTCCCTCCCTCTTGACCCTCCGTTTATCCTCTTTTGCGCTAAGCTGAGCTGCCAATCAGAGTGATTTTATTCACAGACAGACTCTGCCGTCTCTGACACAGATTCAGCATGCTAATTCAGCCAAAAAAAAGCTGTCAAGGGCCAATGAGGGCCAACAGTGTGGGACACACTTCAAAAACCAGGCTAAGAGATGCTCACAAACGGCCCGACACTGATCGACAGCTGACCATTGGCTTGTTGTGTCAGGCACTAAAATGTCATTGTATGTTGTAGCAATACTTTTTTTTTTTTTTAAATGTGGAACTAAAAACAGACTAAATATACACAAAAGTATATAGCCTTTGATGTCCACATACTGTTAGCCATGTGGAGCTTTTAAGTGAGGAGATTGAAATTAAAATAATCATTAAAAGGGGAATTAAATGTATGAAAGTGAGACATCATGCTCCTCTTTGTAGCAGTGTGGTTGAGCAGTCCTTGAGCGTGTGCATGTATGAATCAGGAGGTGAGTGTGAGGTCACACACTCATGGCCCGTATACCAGCACCTTCTGTCCAGCAGTTTGGTGCTGCCAGATGTGTGAGTGGCAAATAGAAAAAGAGATCATTAATCAAACTCTCATCACTTGTCCATTGTTTCTCTCTGCCTTCCTGCCTTAGCTGTTTTGCCTCTCACTTTTTCCATCCTAACTACAGAATAAAATTTGTTATATTCTTTGGTTAAATGTATTAAAAATGTCTCAGGATCTTTCAGAGGTGTAAAGGTGGCTGTTACAGTGTCACTCCTTGCCTTTAGGCTGCTGTAGGATCGCAGTTAAGATCATGATTCCTTCTCCTAATTATCATCATTAGTGCAGGTATCAACAGCATTGATGAGAAATGTCTCCTGTAGTGTGAGAGGCTGGTTACAAAGTGTGATAAATGGCTCCTGCTCTGGTTTTTGGGAACGCTGATTCTGTCACTGAGAAGAATGGTTTCCAGTTTTCCGCGGTACCATCAATCATCGGTGCTGGCGTCTGGCGGGGCAGCTTAGGCGGACGGACAGACATGGTGAGACTGATGGACATGTGAGGCAGACGAGCCCTGAGCTGTCAGGAGGGCGCCAACATCCAACTGTTGACTTAAAGCTTGTAACCTCTCGGCCTCCCTGAGCTCATCCTGCAGTCAGATTCCTGTATTTGTTTTTGTTTGAATCCAACCTGGTTTCATCATCATTATCACATAAATCAGCCAACGGTGGTGTAATCATTAAACATAAAGAGAAACGAAACTGAGGTTATCTGTAGGGTTGCAGTTAATTATTTCCTTATCAAGTCATCTTGTGGATTATTTTTTCAAATAATTGTAATAGTGCCTGACTGATACTAGATTTTAGAGTCCAATATCAGATAATTACATACAGTATTTACATTAACATATGTATATAATAAAGCCACAACACAGGCATTTCTGATTAATATACCTTAATTTCTGACATTTGCTGTCTCAGGTGAAAGATAAACCTGTCAGTGCTCTCTGGTGGATAACCTGTGTGGTGATGGTGTCACTGTCTCTATATGAACTCAAACACTGACACTGAAAGTTGTTTTATTTAGGCCTGACGTTCTGCACATTTAAGTGTGTGGCTGCATGAGTTACAGCAACGTGTTGCTACATTCTGTGAGTCAGACCCACCCGTGATCCACAGCTCCACCCTCTTGTCCAAACATGGTCACTTATGGCTCCGAAAACTCAAGATGGCAATGGCTGAAATGCCAAACTCGAGGCCTGAAAATGGCAGTCCGCAAACTAATGGGTGACGTTACAGTAGCTGCTCACATTATTTTATACAATCTATGGTATCAAATTAAGTAGTGAAAATAACCGTATCAAATGAAGTACTATATTGGTGTCAGTATTATTTAAAGTGTACTGGTATTTAAACGATACCCAAACCTTTCAACATTGGACATTGAAATCTTAGTAAGCTGTACTTGAGCATTTAATCATATCACACAATCTTTCAAGAATAAACTTACAAGGTCTTTTAAACTTTTAAACTGACATTTAGAAGAAGTCCTTGAGGTGCTCAGAAAAATGGAAATTTAAACTTTTACAAATCCACAACGAGCGGGCACTCTCTGTCTGCTGAGGAATATTGTGTGATGTGATCAGAAGCTGTAGAACAGCTTCTAAATGGACCTTGTGATGAGATTGTTTTGTTACCTACCTAAAACATATGCTTGGCACCATACTGCAATTTCTTGTTACTTATTGACAGACACATATGCCAATGTATTTGTGATAAACTAAAAATTGTCAAATAATGACCTGCTTAGTTATTGGTCAGATGCTAAATCTTAACAAAATAATTAATGATTCATCATTTTCTCTATAAAATGTCGGTGCCAAATAATGCCCATCAACAGTTCTCTGAATGCAAGGCTGTTGCTTGTTTTGATCATTAACAGGCTCCTGGAACCAATTAATTTTTGCCATTATTGCCTCAAAAATGATTACAATAATATATTGATTGTTGTAAATAAATGTGTCCCTAATTGATTCATCAACCAATAATTTTAGCTTTAGATATCTGTTTTGTAGAGAACACCATTATGCTGGGTCTGAGTGAACAGAAAACCATTTTCAAGTCAAAAACATCTCAGAACTGTTTTCTTTAGGATGAAACCGTGGCGGGCCCCCTCTCAGCCGTGTAAATCACTTCTGAAAGTGCCCTCTTAGCGGATGGTGCATCTCAGACATGCTTAAGCTGCAGTAAGTGACCCTGAGATATGAGTGATATTTGTGCATGTGTGTTTTGCTAAATGTGCCGGCAACAGTGCACACACCTCTGTGTTTGTGTGTTTGGGGTGCCTTGGGCCCATATTTGCATCCATACATGTGTGCATGCATGATTGTACATCCATGTGTGATGATGATGAAATTGGGGGGTGGTTGAGTGAGGGGGCGATGATAAGTGCCATCTCACAGAGTACAGAACACGATTAGTCAGGAGATAATCTCTGCTCTCCTCCGTCTGTGTGTGCAGTGTGGGTAAACTCCAAAGAAAACACTCTACTGTTTTCTTTACTTTTCTCTGCTTTTCACACAGACACACACGCACACACATGCACACTAAACGATTACAGAGAGTTAAGCAAGAAATGACACAGCGAAGAGTGGGTGTTGCATTTTTTTTTGTTTTGTTTTCTTGTGAGTGTGCACTTAATGCGTGTCTGTTTCCAAAAGCTTTTCTCCACTGTGTTAGACCTTTTCTGTTTCGCTCTCTGCTGTAGGTGACCTCGTCATATTCTGGGTGTCAGGGTGTAGCCGTAGCTTAGCGGCAAAGCTTGAGGGTCCCCTGACGTCTCTAACTGTTCCCCCAAGCATTCCTTCCCCAAATTATGAACATAATGACGGGGAAAGAAAAGCCATAGATACACAAACACTGTCCAGGGCAGTATTCACACTTTCCCCTGAACGGCCAGTCATTTTGACAGTGATGACCATTACGCACATACACACACACACACACACACACACACAGACACACACACACACACACACACACACACACACACACACCTGGGATTTTGATCTTCCCATGCTAAAACTTTCCTACATATCCGTGCCACTGGTATGGTAATATCTGCTCTGGCTCAGTAATCTAAGCCTGGAGTTTATATACATGTGTGGCCGGTGCAGGCCACCACCACAGTTAAACGTTTACAATAATAGTCTCCAAGTGATGCCTGTTGTAATAAAAGTCAAGCGTCTCACCCAGTGCAGTGAAACCAATCTGTCGCACTGATCTTATTATAGTCAAATTAAACTGTCGTGCCTCGGGCAGCGAGGCCGTAAACCGTGGAACTCCAATAAAAACACATTCATGCTCACCAGAACCTCCTCCGTCATCATACACAGGTGTGATACTGTCTGTGTACTCGATACACAGCCAGTTGAGCGTGTGAAGACACTGTGGTGGGAAGTCGTTTCGAGCACATAACTCTTGTTAGAAAACTACTGTTTTGTGTGTTGATGTCCAAACCAAATATGTGTGATAGTAGTGTTTGCAGATTTGTAATTCAAAATCAAGAACAGGAACAATCTTATTAAAGAATAATTAAACAAAATTAATATTTAGATCAGATACAGTATGTAATGACAATTTTAAGTAGCGTTCCTGAGACAGGATGTTACAGACATATTTTGGTCGGTACTACAAAGGTATTGACTTTCACTACCCAGACCTTTGATACGGGGTACACTTATGTTATGTAACTTTCACAGTGTTAATATACTGGCCAAAATTATCTCTGTATACACTGCTATAATACTGTAGTAAATACAGGAATTAAGTAAGCCTTTCATGATAACTGCGATAAATTATCATTGTCATTTTAAGACCAATTTATGCCCCCGATATAATGAGAAGAATATAAAAGCATAATCTTGGATATACCTTTTAAAAAAGCAACATTTTTTTGACTCCTAAGAGTATTTAGACATTAAAATTGAAATATAAAGAAATTTATTTGGATTAGGTGCTGAAAAAAAAATGCTTAGGCACTGCACCCAAGTCTTATGATGATTGGGAAAACCCTGCTCTTGATTCTGGCATCATTTTGGCCAAAATTTGGTGACATTCTTATGTAGACAAACATGCATGTAAACACAAGGGCAAAATATCAAACATAGCTTACTTTAAAAAAAAAAAACAACAACACTATTTTCGTTAAAAACACATTCTGAGTAAATAAAGTTTTCTTTCATTTCTGCCTTTGAAAATTTTTAATAAATATACGATAATCCCCTCTAGGATTGAATCCAGTAGATATGTTCACTATCAGTTGATCTGATAATTTAGTTCATAAAATGCTTAAAAATAATTTCATGCTTATTATCAATTGAATTTTTAAGACTTTAGAGTTTCCTATCATTTTAGTAGACTTTTCAAACGTGCTCTACTAATGTGACTCTACTACAGGGTTGGTCAGAATAAAAGGAACACCTGATTACTGTATATGAGGTTCATAGTTCCAAGGTACATTTGTTAAGAATACCATAGACTTCAATCAACACCTCTCTGAAACTCTAAACAAAAATTAAACATTAAAAACGGTACAAAGTTATTGTTAGTTTTAGTGCTGTTGCACTGAATTCCAATAAATTATACAGGTGTTCCTCTTGTGTTTCCACCCTTGTATGCTGCTAATCTTTTTTTTAAAGAAATGTTTTAATATTGTTTTACTGTGCCAGCAAGCAGCATTATTCTGAATTGTATTCTACTTTTTAGTTTCTTTAATGACAAAAAATGATCTTTTCTCTCAATTAAAATAATAATAATGTGATACCAATATGAAGAACATGCAATTATTTAATAAAAGTAATCTTATAGCCTACTTAATATACAAATATTTAAGGTACAGTGTTAGCTCCACAGCTGGCGATGCCTGCTGTTGCGGAATAGTTTTGCAGCGTCTTTTGTTGCTCTGGATTGTGTCTTAACTTGCAGCGTTTTGGCAGCTGAGGCCTCTGAGAGCGAGCAAGAGAACATCTCAGAGCCAGACGTTTCTCTTTCTCTCTGCTCTCAGATGTGTTCATTCAGTGTGTTTGGACCCTGCTCAGGTTTAAGAGACATGGAGGCATTACCAAAGTGTCAGTCAGCACCTCACTGCCCCGGGGAGGGACGCAGCAACACTCACACGTACGCGCACACGTATACACTGTTACATAGAGTTAGCCATGGGTAAGTGTATTGTTGCAGGCCTGTTTTCTGGTTAGAGTTGGTTCTTCTCTCATTTATTGACTTTGACTTGTGGGTTAAGGAAGAAAATATGGCCCATCATAACCACATGTGAAGTCTCAATGCTACTGTTTTGTATTTCTGCAGATTTATGGATCATGCTGTGGATGTTACTGAAGTTGTTGTAATTTAAAGAGTGCTCCGTGTCAAAGCCTTGTTATTCTCAACTGAATAAGCATGACACTGATGCTGTCATTACGTTGTGCTCAGACAAGTTAAGAAATTGCTTTGATGAAAGCGGATTTTATGATTTTGTGTAACTTGTAACATGCAGAAACATCAGCTGGAAATTAACTTACAAGCTAGATCGTAGATATTGGCAACTCAGTGCTTTTAAACAGTAGATTGGTTGTTAATAATGTTATGGTCAAGCATTTCAGAATCAGTACACACTGAAGATGGAAACATGTTGCATACCTGCATTTTATTTTATTAATGGATATTGAATCAGTCCATTAAAAAAAAACAACTTTGCAAACAATGTCCTTATGCCAACAAGCAAATGAACAACATTGTAAACATGACCTCTATAGTGAGTGAGCACAAGTTTTAAAATTATGATATTTAAAATAATTATATATATATCGACCATCTTCGTCAGTCCCCTTTACTGAGGATATGTGTGCTCAGCACTGGCTTGAAGGCTTTCAAAAATGTTGGAACAAGATTCCAAAAAACCCCTTATTTAGTGGAGCTGAAGAAATAAAAACTGACAAAAACAATGGGAGCAGAAAAAAAGAATACATTTTAAAAACACAAAACCAAAAACCTTAAACTGACCAGCATTTGGAAGAAAGAGGATGCAGGCGTTTCTTTTTCTGAGAATAATGGAAGTCTGGGCCTCAGCAGTGAAACTGTCTCCACTGCATTTCATTTTTTTACGTGGAACAATCTTTGAAATTTTTATGAAAATGATTCTCTAGGTTGTTTCTGAAACACAGTATTAATCTGAAATGAAAATTAACATGTATCTATGTAACAACGTTAGGCCTTTTTTTGTCCTGGAGTCATCTGCGTTCAGGAAGTCAGACTCGTAAGCTTGAGACTAGACTCAAGCGAGGACTATTTTAAGACAGTGTGGAACTGTGGAACCAGTTTTATAGCTCTGTTTTACTTATCAGACCCTAATTGCTGTTCTGAATATGCAAGTTTTGTGCAACACACAAGCTACCTTGTAATTTGTTCTTTCGAGTCATCAGGTTGAAGCCTCTCTAATAAGTTTAAATTGTTTTATTTGCCATGACATTTAAAGAATCCAGAAGGTTGTCATACCTCAGACGGTGACCTCATGGGAAAGGACATAAATGTGAGAGCTGATGGCATCAAGGACGGTACGTGCTGCCTGTTTGAATGCAGTCGGAATGCTGCGTCGATCTGTATTCCAACTATCCCAGGCGTTTTCCACACACAGCAGCAGAAAGTGCTGTAATAAACCCTCAACTTCAATGAGCCAGTGATTAGCTGAGCAGAGCAGCTGCCAGGGCTGACTTGGCAGAGCACCAGGAGTGTCATTGTGGTATGTTGTTGTTTGCTTACAAGTGTAACCGCACTGGGAGATTGTCACACAATAGCAGCTCTCATTTTTCCATGTGTGCGTCTGTTGACACTTGCTGTTGGATTGAGAGATGATCCGTGACAGCTACGTGATGGGCAGGTCTCAGCAGAATTCCTCAAATGGCAGTTACATTCGCAATGGATTTTTTTCTTTGCTTGTTGCTTTTCGCAACAATGATATGTCTGAAAGGAACAGACATGAATTATTTGGCTTACTGTTTTGGCTTAGAGATATCCACTTTACTGCATAGAATTTTGATTCCTGTTAAGATATTTAAGTTTCACTATTGATGCCCGCCCAGTCTGAGTTTTGTATGAGACAATCTGCCCCTCCGTTGGTTTCTGTGATGCAGTGACAAAAACCCTTTGAAGACTAATAAAAACACACCAATGTTGTCTGTGCCCAGTTTTCCTTCTCTATCTTGCACAGACAGGAAGTGAACACCGGGTTCTGAATATGTGAATATGCAGATGAAGTGTAAGGTATCACTGCAGAGGAAGAGATTTCATATGCAAGGCTTTGAATGGGTCTCTGTGAGTCCGTGTCGGTATCCGCTCCCACGCGGTAAATGGGAAAGGCGACCCGGGCTGGACGAGTTGTGGTCAGCCTCGCCGGGAAGGCGGAGGTCTGAGCAGTGAGAGCTCTGTTGCTGTGGCTGCTGTGGTGGAGGAGAGGTGAGGACAGAGAACTCTGTGAGAAGATAAACAAGGGGGGACACGGTCACACAGACTCATGTCTGCATGATCTGGTAGTTGGTGATTTATACCAAATCAGGTTGATAATGCTTACTGATTTGTGCAGAATTAAAGATTAAACTGTGAAATTGTTAAGTAAGACTTTTTCTCATCCAAGATAATCAGGCTTTAATGTCTTTGTGGATCTCACACAACTCTAAATATCAATATACACTGTGGTTGGCTGAATAATGTGCCACAGTGTGACTGAAAGCCATTACAGTGAACTGATGCCTTGGAAGGAAAGTGTGGCAGCAATTGAAGATTCTTTTTTACGGCTTTCTTAATGATAAGAGGATCATAGTCTTTCTGTGTGCATAGCAGCTAATGCACTGTGGCTGGTGAACGTTTGTGCATGTATATTATGTACACCCAAAGAGTTCTCATTGTTCTTGAATAGTTTGGACCATCAATTTTAAGAGAAATTGTTTGAAGACAATTTGGAAGCAACCCTAAGTAAGAAAAAAAAGTTCAATTTATTGTCATAGAAATGCTGAACAGTTTGAAAGCTGTCACTTAATTGACCTTATTGTAGACATTAATTGACATCATCATGTCTTATGTGTTTTAGCCAAATTATGCCAAATGGCTAGTAACATCGGCAGTCCCCAGGCAGGATAAAACCTAAATTTGAAAGAAGTCAAATGTAAAGGGTGCATGTCGTGCTTTGCAAATTACTTTTTCAACAACATTTACATTTCAGTAAAAGCCACTATTATTTAGGTGGCATCAGTAACACCACTGCTCTGAGTTTGACTAAAACCAAGATCAGGTTCTGCACTAGGGATGATCTTTACTACTAATTTCTCTGACATTTAAATGGAAGTTTAAACTTAGTTGAGTCAAGTAGTCTAGAAGCAACACTGGCCCAAAAAATACTGCGTGTATTACAAGAATCATTGTTAAAAAAATCTTTTCAATAACCAAACTGTATTTTAAATCCCCCTAAAATGTAAGACGCTTTGCACTGTTCATTATGAGCATTGCACATTATCCTATAAAATATGACAAGTCACTGAATAAAAGTTTACAAATAACATTTATTTACTGTCATTAACGTCCTGACTCTTCTCTGTTTAAAAACACACACACACACACACACCGACTTTAACGCTCTCATACATGAATGTGCATGCAAATTGACGTAAGCACACACACACACACACACACACACACACACACACACACACACACACACACACACACACGTCGAGTGCATCTCCATCATTCAGCCTAATGAGAAAATATCCAGCCGGTGCAAGCAGGGCTGTCATGGTGAACGGTAAATTGGTAAATTGGCTGGAAAAGACAAGCCCTTGCACAAGGATTTGTCTCTGAATGCAGCTAGACTACAGTAACTGTCTTGTCTTTCCCCACAAAAGGGAAATTTGGGATCCATAAAAGAAAAGAAAGAAAGAAAGTCAAGGAAAATAAAGCAAAGTGACTTTGTAAAAAAAAAAAAAAAAAAATCAAAAGGGCATGGGCCCAGAATTTGGTATTATGTGGGTGCGAGTGTGTGTGACTTGGACATACCTTTTGCTTTGAACATCCGCAGACAGCTGCGTACTTGTACTGTTAACAGGGACCATCCATTAAGTCTAAGACGTGTGTTTATGCGTGTGTGTGTGAAACAGAGAGAGGGAGAGCTGATGATCAGACCCGCTGGTCTTACATGCTGATCCAAACACCTCCTTTTCCTCAGGGTGTCTTATCAGTAATTTTAACCAATGTCTGGTGCCGACTATTGAGGGTTGCAATCTTAAATCAACAAGTGGACAAATCATGCACATCTCTATTATGCACCTAACAGTACTGATAGACTTTTTGTGCACCTTCACTCAGTGTCTTTAACGGCACCATGTGTAGAACTGCTGGGTGATTATCATGACGTGCTTTGTTGTTTCTTATTTGACACTACCACAGGGGGGCATCAAAGTCAGAGAGCACCTGTGTACTACATTTTAACAGAAAATATTTTATTTCCAGTAGCTTGGTTATTAATCTGTATCAACAGTTTCCACTTAACAAATCCAAAGGAGAGCTGCTATATTATGCATGTACAATTGCCTTTCTTGACACGATGAGCAAGGCATTGTCAGACCATCTACTGAGAGAGCACATTTCATTTCTTATCTGTAACTTGAGAGTAAGTCTCAAACTTCTCCCTGCTGGTGTGTGTGAGTGTGTCTCTGTAAGTGTATGTGTGTGAATTTAGTGATATTTTTTAGAGCAAACAGCTGGATAGCCAGAGGTTGTGCTTGTGGTTAAGCCAGGTTTCTGTTGGATCGTGGGATAGTTAGGGTCAGTAGACTTTGTTCCTACATGTTCTCCTGTGGGCTGAGCGTCATCTGTCCATCAGGCTCTGGCTGTATGTATGTATGTAGACTGTCTACATCACCACCATCAGATTTTAGTATAACTTGTTTTACTGCAGTTTTAACTGTATGCATAATGCCTCACTACTTTGTTTCATACAAGCATCTCTTTTTTTCAGGGATTAGATTGTAGTTGTTTAGGCTGTTGCTTCCTGGAAATAATTCTGGTACATGTTTCTTTGACATTGTCTTTCCGTTGTGGTGGGATAAGTAGTGGGAGATAAAGGAAAGTCACTCTGCTGCCCTGCATGGCAGAGAGAAAGCCTTTCCATTGATATCCAAAACTTCCAGCAGTGCACTTCCCCTTCCCGAAAACCCTTCCCCACCACAGGCCTCCTTCAAAGACTGGCCACTCCGCATCGGTCCGACCCGGCATGCCGACCCCTGCTCCGCTGTTCCCGCCCTGTTGAGAGAGGCGGGCTGGACTTGAACCCAAGCAATTGTCTTCTGCTAACCTTTCTGTGTGTGTGTGTATTTGTGTTTGTGTGTGTGCCCACGTGGGTCTGTTAAAGTGTGAATCATGAGTTTCTGCTGATGATATGTTGCTGGTATTTTAAGGTCACAGACAGTAATGGCCGTGGAGTGATGATCCAAACACTCACAGAGGGAGACGGTCTTTGTTAAAGTGACGAGAGATGAGTCACATTTAGGGCAGTGGCTTTGGAAAAGATTATGTTCAGCTCACGTGAGTACCGGCAAAACAGACAAAATGCACTGTTGTTTTATAGTATTGTGGTAATATATTATTATTTTTGACTTATGGTTTATTATGTTTATTGTAACATACAATGGTAAGCATGCAGCGGCTATGTATTTTGCAAACAAAACAAAAACTTTGAAACAGCAACAACAAAAACAGAAATATAAGCACAGAAAAAAGTACATTTCAAGGAAAAATAATGGACAGCATATTACATGATCAGAAGAGCTTTTTGAACATATAATCAGAATGAAAAAGAAAAAGATATACAGGATTCCCACGGTCATAATATCCCTGGAAAAGTTATGAATTAATAAAAACTGTTTCCGAAGCTAATAGTATGGAACTTGGCTATTTTTTGAAATATGCTCATCAAAATCCCGAAATGTGTCTAACTTTGTGCAAAAACCGTTACCTGTATAACCTATTAAACATCTAGCGTTGCACTGTGTGATCGTTGAAACGTCACTAGTATCACATGATTCACACAGACCAGAGTGGCATCGCTTCATCACCAAGGCTGCGCCCCTTTTGGGAATAGAAAATGCTGAAACATGAAAATACTTAAAAGCAGCTGTGTAGCAGGTTAACCAAGGCTTTCAAACTGAGATTTGAGGCACAACATAAAATATGTCAATAAATACCCCACTGGCGAATTTAATAGCTTTTATGTGTCTCGAAATAGGCAGTAGCCTTATTGTGATAGCATGACTAAGTGATGTTAGCTTTTAACTTCCAGCGATTGCATTTAGGCTTCAAAAATCACAAAAGTGGTGTTCATTTGTGAAAATGATCTTGCTGAACAAAATGTGCAAGTATCATAAATGTTTGCCACAGAGTTTATTTTCTGCAGTTATCCAAGATCCAAAGGAAAAATCCCATAGGCTTTTTGACAAGGGAACCAGCGTGACACTAACTTCTGCATCAGCCTACACGAAAATGTCATTCCTGGAACACTCTATTTACAGACAACACTTAGCCTAAGAACTCCGGGTTATTAATCACGTATACATATTTGATTGAATCCGAGGAATTGTGTTTTGAACATCTGTGCATGTATAGATGCCTGAAAAAAACAATAGCTGGCCCGTGTGTTGGGTCATCGATCCACATGAAGGGGGGAAGACTGAGGGGACAGGACAGCGGTCAAACTTAATTTATGAAGGTATCGCAAATGCGCAGGTTCAGTCAAGGTTGCAAAACAATCATTTGACAAATCCATAAAACACATTTGTTTACCAAGAAATAAATGCACACAGACTTGTTGAAATTATAATCCTAACACATCAAATTACAGTGACATCTACAGGATGGGATGTGGTCTTGACATTTTGCAAAGTGCCCACATGTGCTGGTCTGGCCTATTGGCATATGCAGCAGTTGGTGGTGGGAATGCCTAACAAGTGAGTAAAGTGATTAGGTGCTAGCGCTTTGCTTATCTGCACATGTCATTACATGCCTGTTAAATCATGTACGGCTGTATTGCTATAAAGGCCTACCTTTTTTAAACTTCTTAAATTGGGTGAAATATTATGAGAACGTATGAAAAAGCTTTGAAAATTCAATTATACAAATATGTGGGAACCATGGATATAAAAAAGAAGAAAATTAGAAAACTGGAATATGTTAGTCAAATAGACAAAACATTTATCCTCTTCTGTTTTTATTTATATTACAGTTAGTCTGAGGTGCTAACCACCACGGTCAGACTGACTGTTTTCTTTCACTCTTGTGTTTAACTGGCTTGTTAGCTTGTCGGCTATGTCAAGGACATGAGGTAGCGCCTCACCAAATCACCATATAGAAAAAAAAGTGCTGTTGACCAGAAATTAGTCATGTGCAAAATGTGCCTTAACCTCTTTGCCCTACATTTAAACCTGAAATAATTTATTTTTTTGGCCACTGGGAGGCAGAAGAACTTCAAAACAAGTTTACAAACACAGCCATGACGTATTATCACGTTTTAAAGTTGATATGGCTAACCTGTTAGCAAGTAGATACCTATAAACACAACCACCAGACAACATTAGCATTCTCATTTTTTGTCTACCTAATGAATCAAAGTCTAGTATTCACTCTCTTTTTTAGCTCTGGTTTTGTCTCCACAGAATCCTGAGAAAAGTATCAACCTCAGAGCACTGAGACTGAACCATACAGTAAATGTAGTGTAAAACCAAAACAACTGGACCAGAAGATTTATGTGATTGCTCTTGGCCTATGTACAGCAAATATTGAGCAGGATGCAGTTGTTATCAGGCAGGGTGGTTACCGTGTTATGCACACATTTGTCCTCATGTTTATTGACTCAGAATATTGTATATGTATTGTGATGTTCGGAATCTGCAACAGCGTAGCCTTGTCAGACCAGTGTCAAACCCATCGGCTATCTGGAGCCATTTTAATAGAGATAGATGACAGAGATTAAATTCCCATCACAGCCCAGGCTCTGAAACACGTACTCCCACTGAGCACGCTGTCATATCTCTTCCCAATAAGGACGGCCTAACGTGCCATCACCTCAAGATTGATGACTGGTATTAATGTGGATTACCGGCTGTGTGTATGTGTGTTTGTTTATAAGTACTAGGTTAATTTTAGTCTCTGTGCAAACGCTCCTGTAATATCTGTAAGCCTCTTTCACATTCCACCGACAGCACACACAAACACAACCACATTTAGATATTGTAGTAAGGTCACATTATAATGCATAATATCTATATGTGTCTATGTGCACACCCGGTGTCAGTGTTGTGATTGATCAATTTGTCTTCTCCTAACTAAGCTGCATTCTTTGTGTGTTCAAACAGAGCAGAGTGGACTTGGCTGGTGCTCAAATGAAAATATGTGCCTGTGCGCTGATTTATGTTCTTGAATGTGTGCCAGATTTTTCTTAAAAGAAGTATAATAGTTTAACAACAGACTCTAAAAACAGTGTGGAAGTGTAGTTTGTTGTCCACTCTTTCTTTTTCAACCCTTTTATTTAACAAAGGTTGATTTCTTTCTTTTCCTTGGCACGTTGTAGAGTATTTTAAGAATGCACAGGTACAGAGATGGAGAAATAAAAGGGGTGGGTGTTGTGTGGGAGGCCAGAGACAGGAAAAGGGGGGAGATGGTGAAAGACGCAGAGGAAGGCGTAGAGATAAGAAAGTGCTAATGTCTCTAATCCGTTCCAGATGAAAGCTATCGGTGTGATGGGGTTGGGAAAGGATGGGAAAGGTTGGCCACTCCTACATCACACCATCTTTTATGACTCAGCCTCCTCATGCAGTCAGAACCCATCACCATAGTAATAAAAGAGAGCAACACACACGTGATCACAGACATGCACCTATCCAACTGAGGGGGAAGGTGGTTAGCCAGTTTGATTCGCTCAGCTCTCGTCTTTTTCTGCTTGTCTTTGTTTTAGCAGTGTGCCAGCACAGGGTGACTCTGCAGGTTTCCGTATCATCACCATGCTATGTTCATCACGTACTATGTTTACACAGGAAAACGTCACTGAAAAAAATGTCACTCTAATAATTGCAGTTGCTTGTTACTTTATCTAGCATGTACATATGTCTTGACAGAAACCCAATGTCTTTCCCACCATGACCATATTTCTGAATCAAACCTAAGTTTACTACAAACTCTGTAGTAATTAGAGCCACAGTTTTTCCTTGTACTGCCAATTTTATTGTTCAGGAATGGAAATAGACTTATTTAGACTTTAAGAATCTACCACACTTTATTTTAGTGTTAGTGTTTGTCAGACTTTAGATGTAGTTGTTTGGATACAAGTACACAATGCTGGGAGTAATAATGCTACCTTTCAATTCAGTCAGTTCAATCTAAACTTTATCTCAAACTCACAAGAGGATTATTGCAGTAAAAGAAAAAACAAGACATAGAAGATAAAAACCACCACAATTTATCAGTCAATCAAAAAAAAAAAACTTTGATATGTAGGCTATCTTGCCAGTGTTTTCTGAGCCTCAGTGAGTACTGAAAGCAGCTCATCCTAGGGCTGGTTAACGCCTCTATGATGCTGTACTTTAACTCATCCAGGTGACACATAAAACTGTACAGAAGATGTCTTAGATGTGCCTCAAATGTAGGAACACTAGAGGACACACAAAAAGTTGTGGCACTTTGCCACCAACCCGTGCATCATTGCAAGCCACTGTGAGCTTCTGCATACTGCTTTTCCCGTAGCTACACCAAAGGTGAGCTGTGTACATAGATGTGCAGAAAGCTCTAAATAATGAACATTTTACACTGACAGGACACATACAAAAATTGCAACCTATTGGCCTGAGCATATAGTTTACAATACTGTTGATAAACCACTCTGTTCATCATTCAAATCATCAGTAAGAAAATGACCAAGGTGTTTTATTTCTGCATGTCATGAGAGGAATTTCACACAAGTGAAACTATCTTTTCTTCTTCTGACTATCATGACATTGCTCTATTTGGCATTGAATGTATTGTCATAATCTTTGCTGTGCTGGCCCAGCACTAAATAGACTAAGAATTACCAGCATACATACGCTAATGGACAACAGAGTTTCCAACAAGGCAGCCTGTGTTACACTGATTGTTCACTGAACAAGATAGGGGACAGAATTCCACCTTTCATTTGGCTGCTTTTTATTTGCTTCAGGCTAGTCATCAGATTTGTCTTATTTGAAAGGATAAGGTAGATGATATTGAATATTGTTGTCATTATCATCAAATGAACAGACCAAAACCATCAATGTGTTTTAGAAAAACCAGTATCACCAGGCTTATTCTTGAAGTGTATTAGAGACTAAACGCACAGTTAGTTACTTACAGCATGAATGTGTTGAATTTTACAAAAAGTTGTCCAAATAGTCAGCTGTTCAGCTGTCAGAAACTTTTTGGACTTAGAGCCTACTTAGTGGCAGTTTCAGGTTTACTTCAACTTTGAATTCAAAAATTTTAAAACAAGGATGCAGGCATGTGTCATGATCTTGGTCTTACAGCAATACCTTAACTGACGTCTTTATCAGACACAGCAGCATGTCTTAAAAGCTGTATGGAAGATCTAATAAAATAATCCCAAACTGAAGTCTGATGTGGTTTCTTTGGAAAAGTAAGTAAGTTGACCTTGAGTTAAAATTTTTTCATCAAAATAAAATGAAAACAAGTAGAACCTTGGTTAAGAATACATGTGATCAAGAAATTGTCTTTATCTTGGGTAATTCCTTTGGTGAAGTTGTGTTTCTGTAATATCTTTCCCTGATTACAGAAACTGATTGTCTTGTTTACATGACGTTTAGTGTGCATGTGCAGGTTTTTAGAACGCAAGAAAACCAATATTCAACTTTCCCGCTACCAGTACACCAAAGCCATGTACACACTATGGCTGTATGGCTGCTTTTTTTTTGTTTGTTTGTTTTTTTGTCCTGGTGTGTCACATTTGACATAGTGGACAGGCTGGAAAACAGGTTATTAAACATTAGAAAGCAGCATAGAGGTCAGTGAAAATAAAATCTGTTACTTATTCAGTCTCTCTTTCATACTTGGAGCTGACTATTTTTAACAGTGTTAAAGCACTTCTTGGATAGTGATCGATGGTGTTTTGTTGTGGTGTTTCATTGCATCGCGTCAGTAAGGGGCTAGCACATCCTTCCAGTGTTATATTTGCATTGCTGCTGATCGGAGCCGGTCAGAGCTTGGGCCGATATTACCTCTGCAGAGTCATTTGTCCTGGAAGAGAATGCCGATTATAACATTTCATCTTAAGTACAAAAGCCAGATGTTTGCAAGTGTTAGTTTTTTCTTTTTCTTTTGTGCAGTAGGAAAGGGCCTTAAGAAATCAGATTAGAAATCCACAATAACCCAGCTACTTTGGTGCATGTAAACACACTTATTAGCCTCTTTTATAGAGCCAGCTGAAGGTGAGAATGTTGCTCTCTTTATCTGCCTTGCCAGTCTTCATAAAAGGCATGGACATGAATGGAGGGCATTGTCCTTCTGGCATTAAGCTGGCCAAATGACATCTGTGTAAAACTACACACTAGATTTTAATGCTGTTGTGTTACACGCCATGCCTCTTCAGCATATGGAATGCTGGAACGCTGTCCTAAATCATACACCAGAGCAGCATTATGCTGGCATTGTTTGGGTCAGTGCAAAACAGCAAAGCTGGCATAATGGTATTGCAAAATCTCTGTTTTAAAAGGGCTATTGTTTCAAGCCTGTCTCTGGTCTTTTGCTCCGTCATGCCATGGTACTCTTTTTCAGATCAGTCTTGTTTATTTGTTTTGTGTTTTTTTTTTGTGTGTGTGTGTCTTTTTTGTTTTTTTTAAATAACCTTAGAGGCTTGCAAACACGACAACATAAACATTTCAGTAATTCTGCAAGACAGATGAGAAGGTATTTATAACTGAGCAGGCACCACGTAACTGCCCGGCCATAACCTGGGTCCTGCTTGTTCTCCTTTCTCTACAACACACAAACTCACACATACACACATGCAGCTGTTGTGCTGCCCCTGTCCAGGGGGTCCTGGGTGGGCCCAGGATAGACTGGCTGGGGTTTGAGGTGGGGCAGCAGTGCAGAGAGAGAGGGGAGGTTGTGTAAATCAGGCATAATGTTGGATCATAATCTGGGCTCCGTTTTGGTCACATGGCTATGTGACAGCTACCAGGGCAGCCAGAGTGTGTGTTGGTATGTGTTATTGTGGCTGACTGTGGTTTGTGTGTGTATTTATGGGAGTGTGTTCTTGTGGTGGTGTATGCAAGTTCATATGTGCGTGTGTTTATGTGTGTGTGTAACCAAAGAGAGGTAGCACCTGCAGGGGCGGTGGTCCCCAAACTTCACTTCTATTTAAGGATCATGCAGGCAACGCCAGGGCAGGGGAAGCGTGTGTGTGTGTGTGTGTGTGTGTGTGTGTGTGTGTGTGTGTGTATGTGTGTGTGTGTGTGTGTGTGTGCGCGCGTTCGTGCGTGTTCGTGTGTAAGTGCGTGCGTGTGTAAGTGCGGGTAAAGGTGGGTGGTGTGTTGGTGGCTTCCTCTGCTCACAAGGATAGCATTCATCAAGTGAGTAGTGCAGCGTAGGTTGAGTGGGTGGAGGGGTCGACAGGGGTGCTGCCAGATTTAAGTGGGGTCTGTGGGCGTACGAGAGGGGAAGAGAGGATTGAGAGAGATGGGGAAGAAGGGGACTGGGTGGAGAAAAATGGGCCAATTTGTCAAGTTTTACCTCACACCACCCCCACCTTTTCTAAGCAGAGATGATGCTGGGTGCTGATTACAGCCAAATGGAGCAAGGGCAGCAGCTGGAGTTGGGGGGGGCGGGTAAGGTGAGCGAGAGAAGATGGGGGGTGGAACCGTAAAGGGGAGCAGTTTGGTCCTGGCAGGGGGTCTCAGATGTGGGAGGTCCTTCATCACCTTTCCTCTGAGTGCTCACTTTGAAGTCATCTGGTCCTGGTCAGCTGATAAAAAGTGTGTGGGAAAACCCCCAGAGAGGGAGAAAAAGAGATGTTATCACTTATTAAGGATGCTATTGTGATGCTGTGGTGTTCAGCTGTGGCTGTCAGGAAGGTTGCTGACAACCTCATCAGGTCTCTCTCCTGGTGAGATGTAAGATCTTAGAGGTTTGTCACAAATACAACCCAGAATAGAAACAACTTTGACCATGTATGGGGTAAAAGAAAACATCTAGAATAAATAAATAAATGAAGTGAAGATGAGATGATATGTTAAGTGTCAATGGCTATGTTTGTCTGACAGTGTTGATTTGCAGCATTGACCTCAGCCATAAGAAAATCAATATTGGGCAGCAAATGCTGATTTTGTGGTGTTCCACTACAAATACATGGATGTGTGGGAAACCCTCACACTGTTTTTTTAGAAAAAAATCTTGCCTAGTATAACCTTTGAGTGACCCATGATCACATCACTTTTTTATACTCGAGTAGTTGACTGACAACAGATGTAGCTGTAGGTGGTTGCACCGTGGATATGTTCTTCCATCCCCAAAATCCACTGGTGAAATCCCTGAAAAGAGTGTCAGTGGTGACAAAGCTGGTTCTACCTGTGTAATCATGTATGTCAGTTTGTGCACACGTGTGATTGCTCCAGAGCCCCCGGGTGTGACCACAATCTGCTGCTCTAAGTCCCGTTGCCATGTTTACACACGTGTTTATATTGGTTAGGTTGGAGTGATTGATTGGTGGTAAATGTCTGCAGGGTAGATCACGCGATCGGAGGAAGGCAGGAATGAAGGGGTTCTTCTTTTCTTGATTGACTTATCCAGGGAGTTCCCATTCCAAGCGCTCTTATCCATCACTAAAGGAATGAGCTGTACTGACTGCACCTTAACTCTCCTAATAAACACCTTTTACACTCATTACTGATCAGATTCCTCCCTCTCTGACTCTTAAAATATTGGAGCATATTTGGGCACTTTTGACTGTGATGGCATTCAGCACACATCCAAATTAAAGATTCAGATCATCAACAAATGGAATATTATTGCTAAAAGGAAACAATGCATTTTCACATATTTTCATCAAACAACCTAATATGGTCAAACTGTTTAGAGGTTTGAGAGGTTGCTGTGGAACCTTTGTTTCACATTTCTGCCTTGAAAACAAATTTTTGTAGAGTATTACTTTTAATGAAGTTATGTTACTCGCATTGAAGCTCATTGTAACATGATTCATTGGTAAGGATGTGTGTCTGGCAGTAGTACCGGGAAAACTATCAAAATAAAATGATGGAGTTTTGGACCACGAATTGATTGCATTGGCTGCAGCACCCCTGAAATTTCCTTCATGTTGTTGCCCTGAGAGATGGAGCAGGGCCGCAACAGTGGAGAGACTGGCCACCACCTGTTCACATCAATGCCATCAAGAGAAAACAGTGCAGAGAAAAAGAGAGAAGGAGTGAAAGGGGTAGAGTGGAGTGCCGGGAGGCAGACAGGGACTTTCCAGACTCAGCTGCATAAATCCTGAGTTTGACAGCCAATCTCCAACTCTCAGTCTACCTGCCCTGACATACGCTGCCGCAGCACGTAGTTCTCCACACGTGTGCTACTCACACTCCCACATCTCCATCTGTCTCTCTCAGATCCACCTGATCTGTTTGACTTGTATTTGTTCATTGCCATAGCTGCAGCGGCCTCCACACTAACCGAGTGGAAGACGCCTGTAATTAGACACAAAAACGCAGGGATGGAGATATGATCGCAACGATGAGTGAACATCAATGACGGGGATTAGTGGGTGTATGCATGTCATGCCATGTACAGATCCCTGATTTGAAAAATTAATGTTGACCTTGAATTTGCCTTCAAGTTTAAGGTACTTAAGTTTATTTTTTTAATCCTATTTTATAAGCTCTGCTTAAGTGGATCAACATTTTGGTATTCAGCCTCACATTCTGTCACTGTCTCTGTACTTTAAATCTGTTAACACTGAATAACCACAATAAAAGAAACACCTGAGTAAATGAGGGAGAAAAACTGTTTTGAAAGCATGCTGGTGCGTTTCATTTTCTGTATAAATGGTGGTTAACAAGAAGCAAAGAGCCATTTCAGTGATAGTTTTCATCCCATAGTAAAGTCAAGCTTTAATGGGAATACACCAGTTGTCTCTCAGAATAAATGCTGAACACATCTTGCCACTTCAGGAATTCTTTCTCTGTTGAAGTTCTGAGAAAGATTCTTTATCATGAAGAAAACACTGAATAAAACAAGTTCTCATTTTCAGATACTTTTTAGCTACTTTAACAGTGGCTCGGGAGACATTTCAGGAATTCAGGAACGTTACCTTTGCTTCTGAGTGGTGGAACCACAGACTGAATGTAGTCCATTCCTGCCGCAGGGACTATCAAGGTGGAGTTCGCAGGGCTGAATGCAAATCTTGTGGCTGCAATGACTTGTGTAGCAGTTTCAGCCTCATTCACACTAGGGATGTCAACAATGACCATTGACATTATTTTGGGCCGATAATGCATGGTGGTCTGTAGGTTAATTTTGTTACTCTTCTTACTTCTAACTGCACTGTGCACCGCTTGGGTCAGGTGAAAGCTCGCTAGCAGTGGGGTTCAGTTGGCAATTACTGCTTGTGATGCTGTTGTCACCCAATGGCATTGCTTTGGGAACATTGTGCCCACCCTCTGGTCTCCCTCTGGTATAGCCCCAGTGAGTAAGCGGTGTAATTTTAAGCCGCAACCCCTGTTATGGCTTCTATGCCTGCAGGCTCTGTTCGCATCCATTTAAACAATAAAGTCCTTTTTCGTGCATTATTGGTCTAATTTGCCTAATTTTCTTATTCTTCAGATGCAGTGAGATTACAACTTTTAGTTCCTGATATAGATTCTGTGGCTCCTAAGGCCCTGATACACTAGCCCAGTGTCCTTTGGCTTTATGCTTATATGGCTTTGTGCAGTTAACCTTTGTCTTTTTATTGATCACAACCACAGTCTTTCCCAAACTGACCAAGCATTTAAGTTGCCTTAACCTAACCCTGCCTGGGCCATTCTATTTTTCTTTATCTTTTATAATCTGTGGTTTTGCAAAATCATTCAATACCACTGTCTTGTCTGATGATGGTATTTTGATAAACTTCAAAATGGGCAAGAGTACAGACAGTGGACTTGTACACAGTTCTGTTTTTTATCCTTTGGTAATAAAAACCTTGTGGCTTTGCAGCTGTGGAAAGTGTAATTTGAGCAAATATTTAAAAAAAGTCCAAGTCAAGTTATATATCTTCAAAGGGAAAATGTCAAAGTCAAAATGCAAATCTTACATCCCTTTGTATTTGAAGACATGCATCTTTTTCGTCATACCCTTTTTCTGTAAACTAATATCCATTGTTAACCCAACTATAAAACGACTCATGTAAACCATGTAAACCTGTTTTGCTATTCTGGGAGCTCATGCTAAACACAGGCTCTATTAATAGACTCACCGTTTGGATTTCCTTCAGGTGCACTCTATAATTGATGCTCTTTAGAGGCTTGTATTGTTTCCGCTTGTCACTGTGTCTGTCTTTAATCTTCAGCCTTCAAATGTCATTTGTTGAACACAAAGGATTTTGGCTACAAGGGAATTCTTGGCAGGACGTGAGTGTGTACGTGTGTGTGTATTTTAAGCACTGCGTTATTTGAGAATCTTTGACATGCTAGTAGTGTTTGGAATTGGTGGCTGCAGTGTGAGAGAGTCATACCTGTAATTTTACCTGGTGTCGGGGAGTGATAGTGTTACTGAGATCCATTTTAAGAACACTTGGTTCCCAGCATGAAAACACTCAAAGAGCCAACACACGTTCCAGGCAGATGATGCAATGTCATACATCCCCGCCCCTGTCTCGCTCTCCTTGTCACTCACCGTTCACTGTGTGCATCTCTTACCCTCCTGCTCCTCTTTGAATTGTATTGTGTCTGTGTCTCAGGGAAAGGCAAATTGGCACAGTGTGAGGAAAAAATAGCACTTTGTTTTTCTAGCAGGTGTGTGTGTTTATGCAAAGAAGAGCTTGAGTGACACAGTTCCAACAAGACAGAACTGGAGGAGAAGAGATTCTCCCTTGAGTTTCATCAGAACACATGACGATTGAGATGCGGCTCTGTTTGGAGAGTGGGCTGGTAGCGTGGGCCCCATACAGCAACAGTAGCTTAGGCTACAGCAGGTAGCGGGTGAAAACATGGAAAATTGTTGAGCAATTTTAAATCATGTTGCACTACAGCCAGTCTTTACTGAGCTTTGAAATACATATCACAGAGAAACCTCATGATTAGTGTTGACTGTTAGCCATCGTTTGGTCAGTAGTAATGATTTAAATACTTTCCTTTGGTACTGTTAAGAGCACCAACTGGATTATAAAGGTACCATTGATTACAGATTCACATTAAATTTATCTGTTTCAAATGTCGGTACCTGAGAGCGCATCTAGGTGAGAATACTGGGTTTGGACCCCAGCAGCTTCTATAAAATTTATTTTTTTTACGTTAAAAAGGCACTGTTGGGTACCGTTACCGAATTCCAGGTACCTGAACCACTGCTGACTTACAGTAGGTTCAAATGTGAACAGCACCCAACCTTATTATTTTGTTTTTATTAAAGCTGCAACTATAAATTGATAAATTAATTCACTAAGCGACTGCAAAGTAAAAGAATAAGGAACTGTTTTGATAATTGGTTAATCCAATACTACCTCTAGGAAAAGAGTGATGAATGTGTTGCAGATACTGCAAGACAAGGACAAATTATTAGTTTGCATTGTAATTGGTAAACCCCACAGTCTGTACATGAAAACATATGTGCATCTAAATAGTTGCACGAGTTGCAGACCTAAAGGCCTGTTCACACCCGCTCCAACCTCAGTGTGAAAATAATGACCATAAACAAAAAGTTGGCATGAAAATAATTGTGCTGTCATTATAAGATTTTCCTGATAGTTGTCTTCTTGCTGTCATATGAAAAATAACTTTGATGCCTTGGATTGGGTGGTTGGTAGTACAAAACATGTATGTTTGAGACTGGAGATCATAGTTCACGTTCTGTCTCATACCAGCAGTCAGTGTTGGTATCTTTCCTGAAGTGCTAAACAACCTCATTTATCAGTAAGGGAGGAATCAGATGACCAACATTCATCTAAACTTGGGGATTTATATAGTAATAGCCAGACTGAGGCAACAGGTACCATCTGTAAGAGCTGCACTTCCCAGTAAATCAAAAATATGAGTGAATTATTAGAAGGTAATCTTACATACTTTAATGTTCTGTCAAAGAACAAATTCCCCAGCCTTCTACTTTGTGTTACGTCCAAGCTTAGTCGCCAGAATCAAATGTTGGCATTGTTTATTTCTGCAAACCATGGATGTGTTACATTTATACATTTCCTATGTATAGTCTCAAAATTTCAGAAGTGACATAGTAAATAAGCTGACTTTGTCATCAGGGGCTGGAGGGGATGATGAATGGAGTGTCACCTGAGCGACACGTTTGCCAAGCTGACGACCACTGTCTGAAACCACTGAACAACAAAACTGGCTGTTTTATAGCACAGCATTCCTGCGTTTCCAGCACCTTCAGTGCCAGCAAACCTGGGTGTTTTATAGCAACCCATCCCTATGTTTCTTGTGGATTTTTAGCCACCAAATGTGGGCATTTTTGCAAAAAAAAAAAAAAAAAAATTCGCTGTTTTTTTCTGTGGAGATGGTGCCACCATTGTTTTTTACAGAGACCAGGTGCTGAGCTTCCTGCCAGGATAGTACCACATTAGGCAGTTTTTTTTCTGCTTATATAATCCCGTGTTTCCAGCGGGGATTGTGACACCAAAAGCAGATATTTTAAGCAAAAACATGATCTTTTCTTAACATTAACCAAGTGGTTTTTGTGCCTAGAACTAACCACACATTAACCACAGTGTTATTGAAACATAAGGTAATAAAGTTTAATTGTATCCACTACATGATAACGTACACATGTAATGTTCCCGTAGTTTACAGAAATGTACAATGCCAGTTTATTCTGGTGATTGGGTTTTACGTCTTTAGACCAGCTGCAGCCTTTGTAGGCTATACTTACCCACTGCTGTCAATTAGAAGTAATTTGTCTTTTTTTTTTTTACACAAACTACAACTGTAAAATGGCTTTGCCCAGTCAGCATTTGCACCTTTTGATCACTGATGCTCAGAAAAACTTCATTATTCAAACACTGAGAGGAGCAGTGCTGCACTAAGTTTTTATGTTTGCAAGGAAAAGTGGGGTCTATATCTTGGCTTCATAATGCAGATGAGTGACACTGTAGTTGAGCTGATGAAAGCAGAGTAATTGATCTGTCTGGCGGTACGTGGGTTGCCAGGTCGGGTCTAAACCTCTCTCCCTTGGAGGGAACTCAGCCTGTTTGTCTTTGCCCTGTTAACACACGACTGCTCTAATTTCAGTTGGCCTGTAATGTGATGAGTAAAGGTGTAATTGACTGTGGTTTCTCCCAACAAACCCCCACCCATGCTCATGCACGCGCACACACACACACACACACACTTTCTCCTTCCTCTGTCTGTCTCTATTTTTCTTCTCCTTCATACCTTTTCCCTCACAGTCGTCTCCACCTCCAGGGCGTCTTAGTGATTTCTTTATTTGGGTGTTTGCGGTTGGCAGGAATGTGCCGGAGTTTCAGTGTTTGACAACGTAGTCCAGGATAACGAGAAAGTGACGCTCATAGAGGGGCGGTCTTTCTCCTGTAACTTCTCTGGAATCTGAGGTGTTATGACGGTTTACCACAGAGGTTATTAATCTGCCGCATCACTGTGAACAAACAGCAGTGGATCAGGGAGCAGGTTGGTGTTGTGTTGGGCCCATAAAAAAATACAATCAAGTTTCTTTTGTTTACTTCCAACAACAAAATGATTTTATGAAGAGTCTGGATGAAATTTGGTAATAAAGTAAAGATTACACATTACATACGTTGACCTAGATTTTATGATCCCATGCACAATTTAGACAATGCAGAGGGAGCTCAAAAATATGCATTTCTCGGATGGGAATGTACAGTTTTCATTTAATCATGAAACACTGAAGTGCATAAATAAAACAAATAAAAGATACCACCGGAGTGTCTGCAAGTCCTTGAGAAGTCTTAAAAAAATCTTACATTCAATTATATAAATTTTGGGCCTTAAAAGTAATTAAATTGTCTTAAGCTTGAATTTATTTATTGCATCAAGCAAATTATACTTATCCGTCTTTTAATTTGTTTTTGTCAAAATTCGTCAAGATTTCCTGTGTAAAAGTCCACATTTATGATGTTGCAAGTCTTAAATAATAATTTTATTTGTAAAGAACTTTTCAAAGTTGAACATTATACTGTCTTTTTACCTGATACTGTCGTGTTATCTTATACTTGTACTTACACGTTAGCAAAATAAAGACACAGAACTCACTCTAATAACCATATTTCTGTGTAAAACCTACCTCTGCATGGGGCTGCATACATACTTTCCTACAGTGCCTGATCAAGAAAAAGATGATTTGCACAAAATTCTACCTTACATTTGGATTAAATCTGTCTTGAAAAGTTCTTGAAAAGCATTAAATTAAAGTGTCTAATAGCTGTACACACCCTGAGAATATGATAATTATTCAGAATTAAAAATTTTGCAGGCCCATTTATACAGAGCTTTTTCTTTTATCCAGAGCACTGTAACAATTTTTAATTTCTAAAAAGACATTAAACAAGACAAAAAATAAGAAAACATACACTTAAACAAAAATAAATGGCGCAATAACACATAATTAGTAAACCAGAACATTGCAAAAATATGATCTTTTTTTTTATCTACTGCCAAAGCTAATGTATGTATTTCTTTTCATGACATTAAACAAAGAATAAACAAGCTAATGCTTTCATAATGTAAAGATAATTATAATACTGTGTAGATCTCACCAAAAAATGTTTTTTTATTCTATAATCAATCATAAAAATAAGTAACCTTACGCTTTTCTCTCTGTTCCTGAGTGATTGACTTGTTCTTTTTTCTGAGCGCACAATAGAACTCCACATTCTTCCACCGCTATGTATATGCAGTTTAATGCCTTCGTATTATCCTGTATGGAAGGCCATGCAGGTATGCAGACGGAGGCCACGGCTGAATAAATGTAGCTCATATTTATACATCTGTCAAGACACACACCAACACTCTGCTGTATTTGCACACACACACACACACACACACACACACACACACACACACACACACACACACACACACACACACACATGCATAGAGTCACATTCCCCAGTTTCAAGCATGCATTTCAACAGGCCTTGTGTGAGCAGGAAAGAAATGAAACCACTAAATGCGGCACGTATATCCTGTACATTTAGAACCTTTTAAACGGATTGCTTTTTTTTTTTTTTTTCGGTCGGCGCAGACCCCCAATGCTGACAGAGCCTGGCTGACTTCCCAGAACAGAACAATATCTGCCAGGTCGACCGAGGGGCCCAGCAGTCCATACACACACACACACATATACACACAGCAGTGAACACAAACGTCTGGCCTTTAAACCGTCAGCGCTCAGGCCCTGCCTTACATAATGACAGAGAATGGAGGCATTAAGGCAATTTGTTTGATTTAAGTTGTCAAGGCATCCTGGACCCTGCCCCTCTCAGCTGGTTTTGATACCCAGAGTCTGTGTGTGTGTCGTAGACCTCTTGGTGTTGGAAAAACAAGAAGAATGGAGGGACTTGCACACAGACAGCAGGACAGAGAGGGTTGTCAATGAGGTAGGTGCTGTAGTAGCATAAAATAAGGTTTATGAGGTCCAGGGAGACTGAGCAGTGACAACGCAGAGCAGAAATGTGTGAGGAAGGAAGAGGTGGAGGAGGGGAGGAGGAAGAGCTGAAGTTGGACCTGAGAGAGCAGAGATTACATTATGTCTTTTGCTGGACAGGGAATGTGTGTGTGTGTGTGTGTGTGTGTGTGTGTGTGTGTGTGTGTGTGTGTGTGTGTGTGTGTGTGTGTGCATGCGTGTGATTTAGACTTCATCAGGAGCCAATATGCTCCATCAGCTAGCTGCACATGCTTTTACATTTAATTTGAAAACTTCAATTCAAAATTTTAGAGGAAATGCTGACCATGCTTATTATACTTAAAAAAAAAATCCCAAAACAATACTTTATTTGCACCTTACCATTTACAGGAAACATGAACCAGTTTTTTTTTTTATTTGATGAAACCCTTATTTTTTATTTAACAAGAAGAGCTAAGTCTGTCAAATGGTGTTTAAACCCAAATCCAAACATTTTATTTAAAAAATGGCCAAAAAATGACAAAATGTTGATTTAAATCGGGAACTGTCTGATTAAAAAAAACAAGTAAAGAAGATTACAAACATTACCTGATATTTGGTGCCAACTTTATTTACTTGACAACACTCAGTGATGTGATATATTGCATAGTGTGGTAGCCCTAGTTATACATTTAAGTGTGTGACCAAGAAGAAAACGCTGAAGAGACTGAAAATAATGTCAGATGAAACCTCAGATCTGTGTGGACTAATGAGGAAACTAACGTTCCATTCATTAATCTATTAAACAAATAAATGCAGTATTTATTTCACATCTTATACATTGTCTTTCGCCATTTAAGGTTTGACTAAAGCTTATCATGTCGTGTGTGCTCCTTCTGCAGTGGTTTAACAGAAGTGCTGGAACCAGTGAATCAATAGAATGACTGAAACTTTTAGCTTCACTCATTGATCAACTATGGAACCAGATATTTCCTTGGTATGGTTTCAAAAATGCAAAGAGCTCCTTGTTCTCAGTGCCAAATCATAAAAAATACCTCAGATTTTTTGGCTTTTGTCAGACATGGGGCACGGACACAACAGTAGGGTGAAGTGGGGTGTTTTTTTTAAACTTTATTTTAAGATTACTTTTCAGGCGTTTTTGCCTTTATGATAGGACAGCAGTAGATATACAGGAATGGTGGGCGAGAGAAGAGGGGTTACATGCAGCAAAAGGCTAGGGGTCAGAATTGAACTCGGGCTGCTGCAAAGGACTCAGCCTATATGGGGTGCACACTCTAGCAGTTGAGCTGGAGGTTGCGAAGGTGGTGCAGAGGTGTGCACAGAAAAAAAAATAGACCAGTTGCATTGAAGTGTCCTGACTTCCCTCTGACATCTAGTAGTGTGTCTTTTGTGCATTTCTTCAGCTGGTCTATTCTTAGGCCCCAGGTTGTTGTGATTTTAGATTGGTGTTTATTATACAAGTATTGCCACTGCTGTGTGCACCCCTTGTGTTTGCTGTGGAGTCATAATGTAACATACAGTATATATGTTGGTGTATGAAGTGTCCCCTGACTTTCTGTTGTAAATGATGTAAATGAAAATGCCAGAATGCAAAGTAAAAGCGTGAGTGGAGCGTCACAGGTAATTACACCGAGCTGTGGAGTGTAATTGAACCTGATCAAACCTGCTCACTGTGTGTGTGTGTGTGTGTGTGTGTGTGTGTGTGTGTGTGTGTTTAAGTGGAATAGAGGCCCAGTGTTCTTCGGTCCCAGCTTTAAATAAGGGGTCTTTATCTGGCCATGTGTACAGCGCCGGTGTGGAAGCACTAAAGGGCCAAAGCGTTTCCTCCGTACAGACGTGGCTCATGCCGCTCGCTCCAGGTGTGGTGACCACTAACCAGCACGGCTTTTAACCGTCACGCCTGATTTGGAGCCTGAGGCCAAGCTGGCACTCACACAAGCACACACAGTCCAAGTGCACAGTGTCACACACTCACACAGTCGTGCTTGCACACATCCATATCTAATTTAAACTTAATTTCCCCCCAAGTGTTCATTAAGGCCCCCCCCCCAGCCCTCAGCAGTGGAAACAGGCATTCTGGGAGTTGGAGTGTTTAGTTTGAGGAATGAGCTTTCTGATCAGCTCTGATGGACTCCAGAAACGACACATTCTCCAGTTACATTCCGCATCATTGTCGCCCCCTACCTTCGTTTATGGCAGATTTTGGTGAATTAGTGTGAAATGTGCAGTGAACTTGTGGCTTTTGTCAAGTTCCTCACTTTACATCATTCTGTTTTCAAATATACTTTAGCAATACCCTTCATTATTTACATGTTAAAAAATGACAGAGTTTTTAAATGAATTTCAAAACTTAAGATCTGAAGGTGATTTAAAGGATTTTAGTACACTTTGAGTGATTGGACCTCATAAGACAACACCCATTTGTGATGTGTTGCATATGATTTCTGTGAAACTAGGCCAATCATTAAAATAACACAGCATTTAAACATTTTAGTTTTTAAATGGTTTTCTTTCCTTTAACGTGGCTAAGACCATGCGTACATTCTTTCAAGTTTTGAAAGTCTCGAGTCCTCATTGTTGTTACTTAAGTACCAATGGAGACAAGTCCAAATCTTATGTGTCATGTTTACATCTATTTCTTATATAGTCTACATCAAATAGTATGAATCCTTTACAGAATTTACATTATTAAGTAGAGGAAATTTTTCTATCAGCGTCCCTTAATGATTTCTGCATCTCTTTTTTTCTCCCCGTCTTCTTTAGATCTCCTTTGAGTTGGCTGAGTACACCGCTAACGTGGATGGCGTTGGAACGCTTCGTCTCTTGGATGCCATAAAGACATGCGGTCTGACCAACAGCGTAAAATTCTACCAGGCCTCTACCAGCGAGCTGTACGGCAAAGTTCAGGAGATCCCTCAGAAAGAAACCACGCCCTTCTACCCTCGCTCACCTTACGGTAATACACACATACGTAATGTGCTGTAGATCCATGTGAAAACACACACACACACACACACACACACACACACACACACACACACACACACACACACACACAAGGATTACCTAACATTTTCTACATTGCACCATTCATCAAACCATTGCGTATGGCCATGTAAGGGCATACAAACACAGATTGCTTGATACCTCCACAGCACTTTTTCTTGTGAATCTGTGTGTGTGTGTGTGTGTGTGTGTGTGTGTGTGTGTGTGTGTGAGAGAGAGAGAGAGAGTGTGTGTGTGTGTGTGTGTGTGTGTGTGTGAGTGAATAGAGGGGGGCTTCAGTGCTCAAGCAGCGTTTGAGCTCTCCACACACCCAGAGGCCAAAACGTCTGAGTGAAGACTGGAGTGGCTCTCACTTTAACAAAGACACCTTTATATCCACAGCACTCAGCACTCACTTTCAACACACACACACACACACACACACACACACACAAACGCAGGCAGGCTGTACACGTGTGTGAGCGATAGGGTTTCATGTTCTCTGTTGTCTAAATGCTCTCCTCACTGACACTTTCCCCATCTGTCAGCACTCAATCTGATGCTGCATGGGAGGCGCATACCATCATGAGGAGGGCTGCTCCTCTATTAATTAGACTTAGGATAGGGGGAGGCGAGGGTTGCCATGGCGACCTCCCTTCACCTCCAGTGTACATCCTGACCTACGGCTTAATCAACGGGCGCCTCCCTTTGCTTGCTCTGGTATTCCCCTCGTCGCAGAAGGGGAGGATGGTGAGAGGAAGAGAGGGGAGAACTTTTTGTACAAGCCTGCTTTTGGTCAGTCAGCAGGAGTCTGCGGTTCACGTTCCTGACGTTGAAATATGATCTGCAGTACTGCTGTGTTCAAATATGACATGTAGTGTAGTTACAACACAGAATCTTTCTCTCTGTTAGGGTCTTCTGCATCTTTGAGAAGAGAGACCAGTGTCTCTCTCTGCTTACATTGTCACTCTCTAAGATTTAACTGTGCTAATAGCTGCATCAATGTTTTATTTACTGATGGGGTGTATAAAAGCATCATGTTATCAGGAAGACTTGATTGTGGATCTGAGAGGACTGTTAGGTTGTGCATACCTCTTCGCCTGTCTGGTACTAATATGCATCTGGCACCCTGTTTCCTCTGCTCCTGTCTCTCTCCACCTCTCCTCTCAGGTGCTGCAAAGCTCTATGCTTACTGGATCGTGGTGAACTTTCGAGAGGCCTACAACATGTTCTCTGTCAACGGGATCCTCTTTAACCATGAGAGCCCGAGGAGAGGTGAGCGCACAGCACGACATGCATCCTGCTGTTCTATGTCACCACAAAACTGTGGTTGGTTTTTGTCCTCGTGTGGAAATGAGGTTGTCGTAGCATCTGATAGTAATAAATGAGAAGAAGACAAGAAAATGTGCTACTCAAAGAGCTTTTTGATTACATTTATAGAGATGTTTTTAATTAAATTATTCCTGTCTGCCACCTTTTGTTTATAAGGGCCAGGCAGGAGTTGGAAAAGAGTCACATTACAGATTACTAATTGTACACAGAATATAACCTATGATAAAACTGTATGATGATATTTGGTACAACTGTGAGAGTGATAATAATTCCACTAACAGTCTGTAAAACTAATAAATTTTAACAAAAATAGCTTATTTTTTTGCAGCAATCAATAATATGCTTGTAACCATAAAAGGACATTCAAAGTACTTTTTTTATGATTGTGGTAGCTGGTACAAGAAGTACAAAAAAATCTCTCAAAACTTTATGTGTCCTCAAATTCCTATTTTATTCCTCAGGTTGTATATGTAAGAAAATAAATCTTCATCAGAACACCACAAGAGTAGTGTCAAAAAAAAAGAACAGTAGGATCATTAGAAATTCTTCCTATACATACATATGTACATATGCTCACAGCAACAAACAAATGGGTACCTTGTCACACACTGAGCCACAAATGAACACAAATCACAAAAACAACTTTATAGACATAAAACCATCTATTGTACTCAAATGTATCCTAAAATAATCTTCATTTAATGAGTGGTGTTGTGTTTATAGTAAGCCAAGGTGTTGGGAAGGTACTCCCCCCCCCCCGCCCTCTCAAACATACACATGCACATACTTTGGAGAGCGGCCTAGTGCTCAGTCCTGATTGTCTCTGTCCTTGTCTCAGCCCTCAGTCCTGACAATTGCGCTACTGTAATGCATAAAGTTGGCAGTTTAAAGCACCACTTGACAACTAATCATGAACAAAAGCAGGGTACAGGGTTAGTTTGAATTTGTCATAATTGAACATTGTTTCATGAAAACAGTAATCTTAGGAGTCATGTGAATAATACTGAATGTAAATGATTACCTCAACTGTTGTGGTTTTTATCATAGGACCTATTGATTAACTATTTTACCTATTAGAAATGAATAGATTATGTCATGCAGGGCAGTTTTTTGTGTAGTAAAAATTACGCTGTGAAAAAATGAAATCACTAAGCCTGAGCAACAGGCAGAACCCACGATAAAGCAGTAAAATAGAAGGTAAACCATTGTTGGATTGTGTAAAAGTATTCAATTACATGCTCTATATAAAGCCATATTCATTCACTGGTGGAGCCAGGTTTCTCATAACTACTTGACACACACTAACACACATTCTGACACATAGTGAGTGGGTTGTGGTCACATTTTTAATATGTGCTCTGAGCCCCGAGGGTCGCAGGCGCTGGTTTAACCCGATTTACACGCCACCGCGACCCAAAATGAATACCACATGACTGCAGCCCCAGCGCTGTGCCCAGGTCAGTCACTCAGGTGTTTATGATTTATCCCCTAATGAAGGCCCTGGCCACGACCCCAGCCAAGGTCAGGGGTCAGCCAGTAAACCCTAATGGGTTACCACAGATAGATAGGTGTGGGAACTGGTGCAGTTTACAGCCAGCTCAGCTAAGACGATGTGGTCGCCATCGAGGTCTTGTAATGGAGAATTAGTTGACACAGTCAATCTGGGAATGATGTGTGATGCAGACAAGTGAATGGAAAAATTGGTTGGATGATAGGAGGAGAAGTGGAGATAAGTAGAAAATTAATCTAAAACAGTAATAACTGGTTAATTGATTGGGTCCTTTATCAATCAAAAATGACAAACATTCTCTGGTTCTAGCCTTTTAAAATTCGAAGATCAGCTGCCTCAGTGAATTGAGTATTTTTAGGTTTAGATAGCTGGTGAGACAAAAAAAATATTGGGCTCTGGAAACTTTTTATGTTTTTTTGAAATCGCACAAACTTAAGGATAAATCAGTTAATTGAAAAATACGCATCAGAGCTATTAATCATGAAAATAATCATTAGTTGCACCCCTAGAGATAAACAAACAGGCTGATTAAGTGGCTCTGTGAAACTGTGAAATCAGAGATGATTGTGTCCTTTTCCAACTACACACAATGACCTTAAAAGGGCAAAGCTCTCCGCTTGCTAGATATCACGTTCTTAGCTTTTTGGTCCTTGGTCAGCTCTTTCTCATCTCCCTGCCTGACTCTTCTTCTATCTTTCCATTCTTTGTACACACTCCTCTCCTATTTTTTCCTCTCTCTCTTGCTTCATTCCATGTCTACATTCTCCTTTTTCCACAGTCAGCATTTCTGCAGTGGGCCATTGGGTTTACTCCCGCCACTTCTATTCTCAGAGTTACGGCTGTTGTTGCTCATAAAGCAGGAACGCGGTGCTGTGATGTGGCCAGATGTCCCACTGCTGCCTTACACAACCCGGTGTGGCGCTTGTGTTGGCTGGATTGGACAGTGTTTACCCAGGCCCCCTGGGCCCGCCATGACCCGGCCGCTGCCACACTGAGGGGGTGTTTGGCCATGCACTCCGTCACCCACAGGAGGGCTTTTGAGGGGAGGAGTTGATGCTTTGTGCTGCAAAATACCCTAATGGCATGGCACATTTTTTTCATTGTTGGTGCGCAAGATCTTCACTGTAAATCACACAATGCGAGATACATGACTACTGCACTGATACTGTATAGAGAGAATACTGAGGCAATGTTTCACATACTTGATGCCATGAGTATGTTTTACCTTCACACCAAAAAAATGACGAACTCATGCATACTTAAACTGCAAACATACACACTAAAATGTCTACTTTTGAGTTGGAATGCTTTTTTAACATACGTGCTTCCTTTAACTTTGCTATTCGTGATATTTCTTGATTTTAAAATGGTTGATAGTGTTCTCTTAGATCAATTGAAGTGACCATTTTTGTTACATCTTGCATCGTTTTTTATTCGTAAAAAAGCAAACATCTCTGCATTTTAGTTAACAGACGTAGATGGACCAACATCACTTTATTTTGCATAAACTTTCAAAACAATATATGAACATTATTGTACATAAAGTATGCACTTAATATTTTTAGTGTATAGTGTCGGACTGGGACACAATATAGATCTTTCTGGGGGAAAGAAATCAACTGATGCTGAACAAATATATAATAACTCAGCAGTTATGACAATGGAAGATAATGACAAATGCTTACTGAGGAAAAATAAAACATGCACCAACAGATTTTGGAACATTCTCAACAGTAAAAGTTCCACCTAAAACACCAAAATATATCAAATAAAAATCAATAAATTCACACTGCTGGCTGCTCTCTTTGATTCCCAAGTGATTTGGGGAAATTACTCACCAAAACAATGACATCACTTAAGAAGCTAGTGAAACATATTGCAAATCACCAGAGCCAGAGGAATTTTCATCTCTCCTCTGTTCCCAGCCACACCCTGAGCATTTCTGTTCAGTATTTTTGTCCCTACGTGTGTTAACACTCTTGTGGTAGGCAGAGATAAAGGTTTATTACCTGTATGCTGCCCCTCCTGTCCTTTTACGCACACTTGTGCCTCTGGCAAATTAGTCACTAATGAGGGAGGAGGTGCACAATGTTGGTGTCTGTGGCCCTGACATCACTTCTCTCCTGCACCCCCTCCCACACACAGGAAAAGCTGTGATGTCATTGTCCCTGGGTGCCAGTGGCTGTGTGTGCCTGATTCTGAGAAACAAATAGATGTTTGCCTTTATGAGGGAGTTTTTCCCTTCAACAACAAACTCACTGAGTCTTTCTGTAGCTGTGTCTGCCAAAGTGACCTACCAGTGGCCAATCATGTCCGTAGTGCGGTGTGGCGTGGTGTGGTGTGTCACATAGGATGGTTCTGATGGCTGCTGGGAATGGCTGGAGAGGGGAGAGTGAGGCTCAACACCAGTTTCCCCTCTGACTTACTGTCCCTCTGTAGGATTCAACAAGGAGCTCTGTCTCTTACAGCGCCCAGGATGACTTAATCCCAGCAGTAATGCGCTTCTGGTTTCTCTTACAGTTCTCATAAACACCTGACTGTTCAGCTAATAAACAGCCGATCTCCATTGTTCCACTGCAAAAGGTTGGAATTGGACATCCAGCATGAAGCAAAGCAAACAGAAGCCTGCATCTGCCGGTCGGTTCACACCACAGCTAGCTCCTTTCTGGTTAGCTTAGTAGTTAGCCATAACAAACAGCCCTCACACTGACACTGAAGAGAGGGATTAGTGTTAGCAGGGGTGCTAAATAGACTCCATATTGCTTTGACATATGAGACGGTGCAGTACTTCACAGTCTCTATTGAAAAGTGATTGGAGTGAAACCTGTGTAAATAACCAGTTCATATATTTATTTGGTCGTCATATTCAACAAACATACAGCACCTCAGAGTCCCCCAAAATCTAATTTTGTCAATAAAAGACAAAACCCAAGTTTAATTTATAGTTATTAGCAGTGTGTTGATCTAAGGCGGTGCAGTAAATCAGCACAGTAATATGTTTTGTGTGTATATTCTCCGTTGCTGCTACTGACCAGCTCCAGTTGTAGGCTAATCCCCTGGTTTATTTGGGGAAGTCCCATCCATCTCTCCACCCAAAGAGCTCTGTGGTTCACGCTTGGCAGTATAGAATAATATACTGTTATGTTAGGAGAGAAGACCGGTTAGCATTGGGGAAGTTAGAATAGCACTGCCAAAGTCAATGCTGCCCCCTGAAATACTCACACATACAGCCGCTGAGCCGCTACATGCCTTGGCTTCATCTTTCTGCTTTCATTGAGGTTGAGCCCAAAAGGTCAGATCGCATGATAGATTTGTAAGAGGATATGTTTTCCATTTATTGGAGAGGTTATTTTCTAAGGAAATCTTCAAATAGGAATGACTCGGTCAGGGGGGCGTCAAGGGGATTTGGAATTACCTCGTAAGAAGGAACTCGGCATGGAGCAAGAACTTTTTGATTTTGGTCCTTAGTTTCGTCGAGTGTTGATGAGAAAAGGCTGAACGATAGCAGTCTAAACATCAGCTGAACTGTGGCCAGCTGAAGAGTGGAGTCTGATGCCCCGAAGCACTGCTGACGACAGATGCTCCCCTCCCTCCATGCCTACCACCACCTTGTGTCACATTGCCAAAAAAGGTGCTTCCCTCCGCCTCAGCCTACCTTGGTTTCAGACAAGTCACGTGGTTGTTGAGGTTTCTACCTTCACTCATCCCTACTGACGCCCTCAAATCTGTGTTTGTTGTCCCAGATCACCATGGTATCCAAGAATCTTGTTGACTGAGTGTTCGCTTTGAGCGGTGCTAATTGCACCGCCAGTTGAGGGCTCCCCGTCGCCTCTATAATCCTTTGCCAGTTCCTCTCAGAGGACACTCGAACCCTAAGATGTCGCTCTAAGGTCATTTTATGTAGTTGAACTATGGGATGCTGCCAGACACAATTACATCATTGTTTTCTATACTGGGGTGAAACACTTTGTCTCATTTGCTCTCGGTTCTGCAATGTGGAGGTGGTGCTGTCAGTGTTCAAGCACAAGAAAAACATGTATGATCTACTCTTGACTCTTTGTCCACACCCTCCCTTTCTTTCCCCACACCTTTGCACACCCTGTGCCGTCTATCTATTTAGTTGCATCACACCCAATTTAAAAAAAAAGAGAGACTTTCTTAGTCTTTGTCTTCACAACCCTCCAGCCCCATTCCAACCCTCCTCACATCACATTTCTTTCCCTCTGCACCCTCTCTGTCAGTTGAGTCAGCTCAAAACGAGTGCAGCAGTCTGTCAGGTGTGAATAGATGCTGTGTTGGCGGAGCTGAGCACATGACCTCTTTTGGACGTAATGCAAATATTCTCCCTTCGTCAAGGCTCCAGAGATCAGTCAGAATGTGAATTGTGCAATAACGGTGATGGCAGACACTGACAGGTCTTTGGCCTGGGTGGAATTTGGCCAATCCCCGACCAGGGGAAGATTACTCCTGCAGAATCACTCAGTGCTCCTGCAAGTCAGGTATTTTGTTCATACGTTAGTGCAGATAAAGGAGATGGGTATAAGATGAGAGCACATTCATTTTGATGTAAACAGGGCTTCAGGGTCGACCTAAATCCTGAAACGTGAGGGAGTGGAGGTTGTAATTAAGGGTTGCATTTTCCACTTCAAGTCTACCACAAAGCCTTTCACTCCCCTAGGCCATTGGTCAAAGACAGAGAGGGATTATGGGATTTGCAGTTCTGGTTGAATTCCAAAACAGGTGTGTAAAGCCTGTGTTGAGGTAACCTAAGGGTTTCTGTTACAACTATGTGGCAATCAAAATGAAGTCTTGGCTATTTTTTCTTTACCAGCTTCAGAATGTGGCGAGTTTAGACAAGCTCACGAAAGAAATGACTCAACTGTCAAATATCCGGAAAATACTTGGAATGACTATTTGTATTTAACTTTTTTAAGAAAGTAGGCGATCCACAGTCCTATTTTTGGAATGTGGCTCATTGAAGCAGTCTGGGTTACCAAGTCATTCCCCTTTTTTATTAAGAAAAGGGAGAACTTAGTAACATCCTGCAAATCACCCGGGAGCTGATTTCTGCCGTGATGAGAAACATACGCCAGGTCTAAAGTTGGAAGAGGAGACTTGGCTTTAGAAGGAAGTAGATGTTTTACCTGTGCAAATGTAACATAAAAGATTAACTTGATAAATGTTCAACATGATTCAAGACTTGACTTTACTCCATTTTTCAGTTTTTTCCAGAGCTAACGCGCCATTCGCCTGAGCCATGACCACACAAAATAAATGTTACAGAAGAGTGATTTGAATAAATCACACTGCGGTTGAATCTCAATTAGTAAATGCACATAAATACACTCACAGACAGTTATATAGATGAGCGTGAGTCAGAAATCTTGAGGTCTGAGTGCATACAGAAAGGGCTGGGCCGTCACACAGTTTGAAGACAGACTTCATAAGTCACCTTTCTTTAGCAGCATGGTTCTAACAACAGAATCTGTTGAGTAACCGAGGCCAGTCAAGCCAAAATCCCCTCAAACCCACAGTCCCCTCCCTGACTCCCCCACACCAGAGCCCCCAGCTGACAGCTCCCGTCCCCATCCTGTCTGGGCCCACATGGCCTGGCTCTGGATGGGAGACATCTCCGCACAATTCTCCTTAACCTCCTCCTCCTTTTTTCTCTCCACGCTTTAGCCCAGCTTTGCCAATGCAGCCCGTGTGTTACGTTTTTCCTGTCGCTTCTCTGGCCAAAAAATGAAAAGGAATGATGGAAAAAAAGAAAAGAACCGGTTAAGTGAGAATGAGAGAGAGAGAAAGAGATTGAGTGTCCATTTCTGGCATGGGTTTTGCTGTCTGCTCAGTTTTCACGGCCCGTGGTTTTATTAGACTTTCCGCCGGGCCGCGGGCAAGGTTAAACGGCCACCGCTGCCCTGTTTGGGCTCGAAACCTCCTGTTAGCCCCCTCCGGCTCCCCTTGCCTGCCTCCACCCCTCCTCCTGGCTGTCCTGCGGTGCTGCTGCCAGTAAAGGAAACACATTAACACCCGGGCCAGTAACAGAGCAGGCTTTGTCCACAGCCAGGCAGGCCGGTCCATTAGGCCCACGCTCTGGTCCACACCACACCAATTAGAGCAGGCAGGGAGCAGAGCCACTCCAAACAGAGGTGTGAGCTTTACAAGGAGACTACAGGTGTGCTTGGGGGGAAATAATGGACTTTATTACTGATTGGGTGTACTGTGCTACACTGTATCCCTCTGCCACCATTTTAAGAGCCAACACGGCACTGCAGAGTTTTGACAACCTGTGTTTAACCTGCAAACTTAAGTTTCCCTTGGATCTTGGATCAAATCAAACCCTTGCTTTCCAATTTACTGTAGTTACCAATCTGGGCTCTTGTTACATTGCCTCACCCCACTGGGTCCTAATATACAATATACTGCAGAGAGCTACAACTTATGAAAAGGTAATTATTCATGAAATCTATTGATTATTTCTTCGTTAAAGTTTTTAACTAGAAATGTTAAAATCAAAAGTGGGAGTTGTCCTTCACAAATTTCAGAGCACAAAGTGACATTATGAATTGGCATGCTTAGCAGATCAGCGATTAAAAATACCCCAATCTTTAATTTACAATGACATAAAATAGAAAAGCACATGAAAAACATCAGGAACAAAAACAATATAAAACAGAAAGTTAAATGTAGTAAACTGAAAAGCAGCTAAATTAGCCTATTTACTGACGTGTGACCAGTCAAAAATATTCTCAGTGGTTAATGGATTAATGGTTCACCATTGACATCCCTAGTTGAGAGACTCACCAGGTAGCAGTTTTTTCAAAGCGGCAGGGCTAAGGATAGGACTGTATTCACAACCTCCCATATTTAACTCCATAGCATATTTTCATTAGACCATCCTTGCATAGTAAAAAAGACAATACCTTTAAAATATAACTTGCTCAGATGGTATCGCAGGCTCTCCATTATAAAGGCCCAGCTAAGTTAACCCTAGTGACATCTTAAGAGGTTGTTTTCTCAGACTTTACAAAGTTCCTTCCAGAGCCATAGAAAACATTATACAGCTGTCTCTGGCTGAGTAGCATTCCCCATGACTAGGTAACTGACATTTATGTGTAAAATCTGTGGAGTTCCCCTTTTAGATCGTTGTCGATTAAGTTTCTGTCCATTGACTAATTGCTTAATCATTTGAGCACCAGATATGACATGAGAATGTTCATGTGTGTGTAGCTTTACGGTAAACATCCCTCATCCTGTGATGAGCCTTTAGCTGATATGGATGAGAGCAAAGCTGACAATCATGCATGTGTCAGATGAATAAATGTAGCAGGAGCAGTGGTACCTGCCAGAACAGATGACCTGCCACGCTGAAGAACGGCCCCGGGGCCAGATGAGACAATCATGCAAAGACAGGGCAGGTCTGACAGTGGAGGGGGTTTCCATCCACAATTTATCCACGCTCTGTAGGCACATGTTATTTTCTAATAAATGTGTCAATAATATTGATTCACAGAATTCTGAATAATAGAAGTATTTGGACTTAAAAGATTTTTGTTTTGATTTTTTTTTAAATCCAGAGGAAGTCTGAAGACTGCATAGAGCCTCATTTAAAATCCAGCTCAACATGGCGACAGAGCAGCGTTGACATGGGGGCCATGTGACCTGCTACCAACACACAACATGCTGTATTTTCTCAAATAAGCATGTCTAACCTTCTCTGGTCTGTTTTTGCTCAGCCTGCCCAGAGCTGTCGCTTCCCTATGAAATAATTACTACAAATTTGGTGCATTCGCATGATTGGGTTCATGGGATTTTCCTGTGTCTAAATGGAGGCTCTGCTCCGTGTCAGGGCAACAGTGATACAGTGTCGAGACAGAGCCACGGCATTATAGACTGGATGGGCGCAGAGCTAAAAGGCAACATTCATCTCAGACATGATGAGTTTAAAAAAACAGCATGGAGGAACTCTTAAGGGGTCTTGAAAAAGGTTCACGCAAGGTTGTGGGAGATTTATGTACAGCAGAGATGTTGTGCAGGCTAAAAATAGCCAACTCTTTGATGCAAGCTTCAAGCTTTCCTTTGAAATTAGACTTTCACATATCCCCACATATCTGCCATTTTGGTTTTTGAACAGAAGACAGAAGAGCTGAGCCAGAGTTAAACCCCTCAAGCTCTAATAAGCTGTTTCAACTAAGATGGTGGCATTATTAGACATGACACCCTAATATTTAGTGTTGATTTCCATCAGTATAATGCTGTGTTTGGGTTGGAGGACTGGCGCATTTATTCACAGGCTCTCCGCAGCATCTTTCCCCCCGCAGCAGGAACAGAGAACATGACACCGGCTCTCAGTGTCCCGCCAAAAACACCCAAAAACTTCTCTAACCCTCCTAGCGGCACAGAAATAGTCATTAGGAGCTCATTTCTTTTCCCGCAGATGATATCGCCACGTGTGTCAGCTCGCATTGAGGAGCACTGCTGGGTGATCTGGCAGATGAATCGGCTCTCGATGTGGTGATTCTGGACTGGACGCTGCACGCCGCCAGAGCCAGGGTGGTCCTGTTTGGTTGTCATTTTTCTGTGGCACTTCCCTGTTGCTTTTTTCAGTGCAGACAGACTGATGTTCTGAGATTTATCTTGGCATCCAGCCCAGAATTGACACTGAAACAGTGAATTAGGGAGGAAAATGAGAGAGAGGGAATCTAAAAGGATCTAGTGGCTGTAATGTGAGGTGGTAACGAATTGATTTGACTCAGGGTGGCTTTTTGCTTGAATTTTTGCTTTGGCTAAAGAGGACTTGGAGCAGTAGTAGAGGTTTGGAAGGCTGTCTGTTTGTGTGTGTGTGTGTGTGTGTGTGTGTGTGTGTGTGTGTGTGATAGGGTGTTTTATAGAAGTTTGTTAGAGATCTCTAAACTACATCTTCCACGTGGAGGCCTCGATTTCACTTATCTGCTCTTTGTTTTCAACTATCTGTGTTTGTATGTGTTGGACTGAGTCAAACCTCTATAATATTTATATCCCATGTAAACTGGATTGAATTCAAAAGATGCCAACAAAGCTTTTTTAATGTATGTGTTTTAGGTTCAAACTTTGTGACGCGTAAGATCAGCCGTTCTGTGGCAAAGATTCACCTTGGCCAACTGGAGAGCTTCAGCCTGGGCAACCTGGACTCCAAGAGGGACTGGGGCCACGCCAAAGACTATGTGGAGGTAAAACACACACACAACCATAACCGCACACAAGCCCAGAGAAATAGACACAAACTGTGCGTGCACTGCTTCAGAGTTGAGCAGGGTTCAGATGTGCACATAGCATTAACAGGGCATGTTTTCCCAGATCATTTGAGGCCGCAATATGCGATCTGCATGAAGCCTCCTATGATTCTCTGCCAAAAGAGAAACAGAGATAGAGAAAGAGACGGGGAGCGGGAGGAGAGAGAGAGGGCCGCATGCTGTGAGGCCACAGACTGCACTCTGGTTTCCCACAACTCACCCATGTCCCAGATCCCTTCAGGCCCCCATCGCCATTCCCTGAACGCCCGCAGAAGAAAGAGAGATATTAAGGGAACGCCGCGTCCTGGGGACGATGACAGAAATATGGTGTTTGTGTTAACGTAATGGTGCCAGCAGCAAGCAGAGAAAGGAGTGGGGAGATGAAACGAACAGTGGGGTTGCCACGGCCAGAAGCAGACAGTGCTCAGTGTGTCTGAATGTGTGTCCCCCCCCCCCATGCATGTGTGTGCGCATAAGGAAGCACACATTCCTATGTGTATGTGATAAGTTAAGGTTGGAACACGTGTGTGTGGCTGTCGAGATGAAAGACTCGATGGGTTGCCATGTCTGACAGCAGACCCCTCGCAGTGGACTGTGTTGTTATTAGGAGGTGATGGCGGTGGAGGAGGTGGGGGGCGCTCTTTGAGATGGGAGTGGGGGTGAGGAGGTTATTGTGGGGAACCTCAGTTTAACTGCACATCACAGTGTGGGGTCACTGCGTCAGAGCAGGGGTGGTAGGAAAGCTGCTGTTAAGGCAGGTTGCGGAGGCGTTGATGGCGTCAGTGAAGCAGTCACCACCTGATATGGGAAGATTTTAGCTCTGTCATATCCGATCATAACCACACTGAATAATATTTGCCTCCTGTGGTAGGAAGTCTGACTTGAATTGGGATTGGTAAAATGGAAGCACAAAAAGTTTGTTTTTGAATGAGACACTGTTTGGGATGGTATTTGCTGTCATACAGATGGATTCAGATTTGTCAAATAAAGGATGGTATATATAATAATATATTGACGTGATCTTAGTATTTAATGTCCTATTCATTTTTCCTAGACACAGAATCACTTGTAGGTGGAGTGTACTGAATACGAAGCAAATTTTAGAGGCGGTACAATTGCATACAAAGTCAATGGAAAAACCCAAGTGGGCACAAACAGACTCTGATTCCCAGTAAGGGCGTGCCCATGTGGGTTGATAATGTTTCTTCATGACTCTGCTTCATGAATGTACAGAAACAGAAGGTTGAAGATGAAAATCTGGATAAAAATAAAAGAAAACTGGAATTTTAAGTTGTGAGATCACTCCGAGCTATCGCACAGACACACTCTGCACACACTGTCAGTGTGTTGCCATTTAGCTACAGCTAACATCTGTCAGTCAGTGTTGGCCAGTTGTGATAAATAAATATGTACTGCTCAGATGCTCAGACTGCTTAAAGGGATAGTTCAGATCTTTTCAAATGGGGTTGTATAGTATGAGGTGCTTATCCTTAGCCACTGTATTACTTAGAGTGGATTTCAGTTGGCTCACTCCCAGTTTGCAGAGGAAGGCTGGAGTAACAACATGGAAGCCAAGAAATGTACTGCTGTAGACGGGGTCAACGACAAAATGTACTGTGTTTTAGCCACCTAAAAAAGGTTCCACCTATAAATCAATACCAGTGTAAGTGTAGTCTATACTTTCAACACTTTACCTTGCTGGCTTACAGCAACTTCCAATAGGTAGCTGAAGCCATTTTTATATCTCTTCAAAGCCAGAATCCATTGAGAAAAACAGTAACTTAACATTGCTAAACACAGGAGCTGCTGGTCTACCACAGTAATATAAACAAACTTAACTGATTGAAGCAGTAGTAGGCCAGCACCTCCTCTGTTCAGCAAGCTAAAATGACTTTTTTTGTCAATGGACCCTTTGGGCTTTGACGAGATTTTAGATGGAACTGAACTGAAGCCATTAATGGATTGCCCATTGGAAAGAGCCGTCTGCAGCAAGGTAAAGTGGCTAATATAGCGCACACTTAAGCTGTTATTGATTTTTTTTTTTTAGGCGGGACTTTTTTTGGGTGGCTAAAATTAATTTCGCTGCTGCTCTTGTCTACAGCAGTACATAGTTTAGCTTCCTTGGCAGTACTCCTGTCGGCTTCTCCAAACTGTGCAACCGACATTTACTTTGTGTAATACGCTGACTATGGGTAAGTACTTCATACAGCCCCACCTCAAAAGATCCAAACTATCCCTTTAAACCCTCTTTCATAAATTATGAGTGCAAATGATTCACAGTGCAGGAAAAAAATCTTGTTCTTTGATTAAAATTCAAAGATAAAAGACAATTTACAACTGAGCTTCCTGATGGAAGGTAAAGTGTTAAAAATTAAAATACTGTATGTCACACTTGCACTTGGGTTGTTGTCTTCTTCATCCCAACAGCCACTGAGGCTCATAACTGCTGAATAGTAATGTTGCTATTTAGAGAAATGTTGAGGTTGTCATTAAAAACAACAAATTAAAACTTTAAATTTTCAGTGAGGAAAAAGCAACTTCCAGAACCTGCAGCTCTGCCCACTGAGTTACTATGTAAAACAAGACTCATTCTTGTGCAAGAGGAATTCTGGTTGTTTAATCACATTCTGCAGGTCTATTCATCCTGTTATGTTAGTCTGACCGGCCAGTTTTGTACTTACGTGTTCAACGTGCAACCCTGTGTTGCCGGATTTGTGTGTGTACTCGCCTGTCCAGGGCACCCTGGCTTGAGACGCCCCAGGTTTCCTGTGGGAATGGCTGACATTCCAGCTCTGGTGAATCAGGCACCTCCTCGCTGTGCGTCTCTAGTTTCGGAAAGGCGGATTTCGGGAAGCCAAACAGAAGCCCAAGGTGCTGAGGGGAACTGATGAGGAGGAGGAGGAGGAGGAGGAGGAAGGGGGAGAGGATGAAGGCAGGAGGGAAACAGACGCGTGTTTGTCAGACATTTGTACATAATGCATAAATGGACCATCTCTCCTACTGAAAATTCATCCCGCCCTGCAGACCATCAAAGGCTGCAACTGTCACTGCGACCCCCTCTCTCCGTCTCACTTTGAAATATCAGTCCAGCCAGTGTCAGCACTGTGTTACCATGGCAAAGCCAAACAACTGGCAATTTGTAAACAGAACCATGTGTGTCTGCTTTAGGCTGACAACTGCTTTTCCTCCCTCTCTCTCGCTCCCTCTCCTCACCCCACCCAGGACAGGGAAATTGCTTGTAATTGGCTGTGGATGGATTGCGGGTGGCAGGAGGGGCGTGCTGTGTGTCTGCTCTAACGACGTCTGAAGGCGTGCGGCTGGCTGGGCATCGTCTTAGTAGGGTATCGGGTGTCTGTCCCAGGCAGGCAGACAGACCTGGAGCTGCCCGCTTACTTTCAATAGAGCCCTTTTATTATTATTATAGTATTATGGAATAGATGCTGAACGCTTTCGTATAAAAATGGCAAATAAAATAAATAAATCCTCCTGATCTAATTTTTCTCAAAGGGGTTAAGCTTCTCCAGTTTGGTGATGGTGTTTGAAACATTTGGCTGGTCTTTTGTTGAGTGTGGTTTTCCAGGATTTGGCGATGCAGAACGAATTTTTGAATCTGAGCATGCCAAGGAGAAGAGGAAACCCACAGCGATCACTCACTAAAAACTCAATCAAAGCCGATAAAGATGTAGGAGTAGTCCATCTTTATCAAGGGCTGCCCTCCTCCCTACTCCTACCTCTCCTCTAAGCCTGTGCCCCAGGCTCAGTTGGCCCACAGTGGGTACAGCTGTTTGGAGCCCCCCGCCTACACCGCCTCCCCTCCTGGCTGCAGAGCCATTTCCTGTGCAGAAAAGAGGGCTGGCTGGGAGGGAGCAGGAGCAGAAGTCGGCGTTGTGGTTTTGGCCTTCTCTCTCCCCTCGGGCTCCATCCTGCCTCACTTTCTCTCTGTCTTTTTGTCTGTTTCCTCTCCCGCCTCGTGTTTTTCATTTTTCATGTTCCTCCCGCCTCTTAACCTTTTTACTTTTTGATGTTTTGTACTCCTGTAAAGCTGCGTCACTAGACCGGTGCTCCACCAAACTGTCGCTCCCTCTTGTCCGGCTCTCGTCTGGTGAGCAGTTACCACCCAGTTACCAGATATTTCCCTCTGACATCTAATAACCAGCTCTTATTTTTCCCCTGACTGGAGCTGGCGTTGCTGTTCTCACTGCTGCAGCGGACCAGAAACCATTGCCAGATGAGACGTAGCTGACCCGCTGACACACAGTCCCGACAACCCCTCCTCCCTGCTCTTGTCTTGTTCGCATATTTATTTTCAAAACATAATTACCTGTGAAATTTGGGCTTTGGAAGGTGTTTCCTTGCAGTCTTCAGGTGTGTGTGTGTGTGGTTGCCCCTGTGTGGTGGTAGCTGTCTGATTCCTGGCATTGTGTGGAGGCAGCGAGGTGACAGGACAGCCCTGATGGTGTAATTTTTCACCTCCTTTATTTTTCTTATCCTTTTTTTTTCTGCTGCAGCTGCCTCTCTGTGCAGTAATGGTTACAGATGAGGCTAATTAGCCAATCACAGCGCAGATCAGGGCCAATCACAGATGATTGATGAGAGCTCTGGGCCATTCATCACATGTTTTTGGCCTGGAAGGTGACAGCGGGGGCAGGCTCTGGGATTTGGTACAGTAAACTAGACATGTACGTCTCCATTTTGAGCTTTTTGCTGAGGCATTTATCCAGTGTGACTCAGCATGCAAAAGGGCCTTATTATCTCTCCAAAAGACATTTTGACAGGACGTTAAACTTGATGGACTCTGGATATATGACGTTGGGGAGATCTGACATAAGACGTGTTGGGCGGATGAATAAACCTGATAACCTTGATGTTTTTTTTTACATAGCCTTTGAGATTCATCTGAACTTGTTGAATTCAGATAACTGCAACTAATGCCAACCTTACACCAAACGACTTTGCAAGAGATTTTAGTGTCACAGAAAAATTTTAGTGTCTGAATAAAAGCATTAGCTTTACCTCAGTTGGTGTGCGCTCCTGTTATCTTGATCGTTACATGGTGGTCAAAAAAATCAGTAAAAGCTGTCTTTTCCATGTTTTGAAGTTCTGACAAAATCAAAGATTTTTACTATTATTGTAAATTTTTAGTCTTGGCTCGTGCAAATACTGAAGTTAAATAACGTGAATATTGTCAACAGCCAATAGCTGTGTCCTTTTCAGCACCAAACAGGAGCAAGCAAACTGGATAGGGAGTAAACTTGTTGTAGACTCAAGGGAGGCACAAGAATGTGAACATGTTTTGGTTCTCTTTGACAGTGGGGAAAAAAGGAGAAACTAAGGGAGTTGTTGAGTGAACAGGAGTCAGTGTTTGATTCTCCATGTATCTGATCCAACTAACAGTGCTTACTTAAATTAGAAATCTTAGTTCTTGAAACAGCAATACGTATGTGCATTCCTTATTTACGCAAACACTACGAGCAGTCAAAAGCAGGTGTAGGTTTTGGTGGTGTTTACAAAAAGATCGAAGCTACTAACATATCGACGAATGCCGAAATACATATAAATTTCCTTCTGCAAACAGTTTACACACAAATTTGTCCATTGTCATTGTAGATGTGAGAGGGTGTCAGACTTAAGTCTTTCAAAAGTATTTTTAAAGTGTTTTGTAGTCTTCTAAGCTGATTAATTTTCTGTCATTTTACAGAATCATTGCCTAGTACCACTACACAGCCACAGTAATAATTAACAATGCATTACATATTATTTATTGTCCTCATATAGCAGATATCACAAATAAACATACAGATAGTAGCGTGTCCATGAGTAGTAGGATTAGATGTCAGCTTGGGGGTTTAAGTGAGCAGTTTAGGGTCTTGTTTGCAGTGGAGAAAAGCTGTATGTCTTGCTGGGCAGTAAATTGTTGCACCTCTTACTTCAACCTCCAGGTTCAGTATTTGATTTTGCCACTAATGGTCAGCCCTGTGTTGCATATTTGCATTGAGACTTATAAAGGCTCATTAGAGCTCTTTGTAGAGGGCGCTGTTCCCTTGCTGTGTTTGCACCTGTACTGTGTGTAATGCATCTGTGCATGCGTGCAAGTGTGTGTGTGTGCGTGTGTGTGTGTGTGTGTGTGTGTGAGGGTGTGTGTGTGTGTGTGTTACATGCGTGCCTAGATCTTTACAGCAGTGATTCATGGCGCTGATAAATACCTTTGCCTGCTCTTTAAGGTTTTAATAAACACAGCTGGAGTGAAAAAGAGCTTAAATGGGAGCTAATAGGGCAGAGGACAGGGCGCGTTAGGTTTCATCACCAAAACCTCGTGACTACAACTACTACAACGCCCCCCCCCCCAACTCCTGCTGGCCCAACACATTCGGCTGCCTGGCATAATCATAATGTCATCTCTTGAGATTTGTGTGTGTGTGTGTTTACATGCATGCTCTGCAGGGGAGATAGACTAAGCATAGATCATTAAGTGAGAGACTATGACAGAAGCTACTGTCATGTTGACTTGGCATGCCACACATGCAGGATAAGTAAACATCAGCAGCTGTGCGTGTGTGTGTCTGTGTGTCTGTGTGCGTGCATGCCTGTTTTGTGAAGTTAATTGTAGGTGAAATTCGACCCATGGCCTTTGCAGCAGCTTAGTAAAACTGAGGTTTGCCCCCCTGTGGCTCAGAGCAATAAAACCTCAGTGAAACATCCAGCAACCTGATGCATTAATACATGCATGCATGCATGCACACACACACACACACGCACACACACCGGGATTATTTTACCAACTTGTTCATTTTCAGAGCCCGATGGCTGAATATAACAAAAATTTTTTTGGCCTTTTTAAGGTCTGATAAAAGATATCTGATTCCCAGCCTGAAGACTTATATAGGTTCAATGAGCCTCTAAAACATGTCTATTAGAACATGGGTTCAACCATAGACATTTCTTGCAGTGGTTCACAAGAGTAATTGCTTGTATTGTAGGGATTCAGAATTAAAATGGATTACAGATAATGGTGTTGTAGCTCATCATCTCTCTGATTTTAGGCAATGAAAATAATTAAATTGTTAAGGTGCACAGACTTTAATAGAAAAAAATACCTGCATTCCCTACAAGGAACTTATGAGTTTAAAACAATGTTTTCACGGTTATTATGTTTTCAGGCCGTGCATGCAGGAACATATTTCCTTTTGAGGGGTGCTGCACAGTATATATGTGCTCCCTTGGCCATGTATGTGCACACGCTTACAGGAGCTACAGGAAAACTGCTCATCTGTGGTTCCATCAGCAACTAGTTTAAAGAATGTTTTCTCCCTCACCTCAGACAGTTTCTGTCTGGATTGCATGTGGCAAAATGTCTAATACTGTATTTAATTTTGAATCATGTCGGACATCCAGTTGTCTCTTCGCTTAACCCAATTACTTGCCCTGGGCAAATCATAACATACAACGTTAGTTTGTTGTCTGCTCTATCATTATCTGCCAAAAACTCCATCCCAATAGCTGGGCTCCTACAGCAGAAGTCCCCCGTGTCCAAAATATTTTATCGTCAGATCAGAGGAATTAATTCAATTGCACATTTGAAACTTTTTCTTTCTATGTATTTTCTGACAGGCACCTTATCATATGCTGTTCAAAATTTAAACAAATGATCAGATAGCCCATTAGTTATGGTAAAATAGCCAACTATTTACAGACTGCTGTGTTCCACCCCTTGTCAATAGGGGGTGCTGCAGTACCCTTAGCACCCACGTTCCCTTGCCTATCATCAGTCATCACTTTTTTTGGATTAATTTACATTTTCTTATCAAAGACACATGTGCTAGTTTCAAGTTGAGTATGTGAAGTTTCATTTGTTTCATTAGTGTGATATTTTTAAAAGTCAGTTTTCACCTCAGGATCTGTCAAAAACCTCAAACCATTTTTTTTTCTTTTTGAAAGATCAGGGTGTTTTACACAACTGAATTGACACATTTTTTTTATGTTGTGTGTCTCATTAGTTAGTACTCATTGTTCATATTTGAAGTAAGCAATCCATAAAAATGTAGGCTGAGATTTTCATTGAATGTTAGTTTGGTAGTTGTTGATGAAGGTATGGCACACACACACACACACACAGGTAAACAGAAAAGTGTTGCACTTGGATAAACACACAGGATAGAGGCGTAGGAGTTGAGATATAACGATAAGAATAATGAATTGGGTGAGAGACTTGAAATAGATCTCCGGGGAGGTACTCTTGCACCATCTGAGTCCAAACCCTAAATCATCAGGCATGGGGTGAGTATTTACTATGGCATTGTACCAGAGGGACAGAGGAAGAGGTTCAGGGGGAGTCATAGAGCAGCGATACCAAAGATTTTCACAGTCCAAATCACTTAGAGCTGAGGAAAGATAAATGGAGAAGGGTTGTGTAAAAGTGACTCCCTCTTGCTGCTCCAACAATAGAAGAACAGATAACAGACAGATGCATGACAGCAGAGACTCTAGGGTTACTGCTTTTGTAAAGGGGCCACAGAAAGGTCTGCAGCTTTACAGACTGAAACCTGACCCAGGAGGTGTCCTCATTTTTGGGGTGAGATTCAGGAGTTTTCAGTGAACGTCTTGCTTTTTTTTCTCTCTCCCTTCCTGTTCTGTTCATTTACCCTTCTGTTTCTTCAGTCAGTATTTGGCAGTACAGCTCTGTGTGATTGGCTGTAAGAGTTGGATCGAAGCTGAAATTGGCTGGAACACAATTTGTAAAGGGAATGACAGAAGGGTTACTGGGAGGCTGGAAGGCCTTCTCTGTCAAACGGGGAGTTTTCTACAAATAAAATCAATATTGCAGTGTTTCTACTGGCAATATGGCAGGTTTGCAACCCTCTAATTTGCTACAGTGCACTTTGATTGCTGCAGAGTGTGCTCCAGTCAGGACCTCAGCACTGTCTTCTGCAGTTGGAGAACAACATCATGTCTTTAATTGTGATTTGTTGGTGAGTTTCTGGTTCACCTGTAGTGGGCAGCTGTGGCTCAGGAGGTGGAGCAAGTCGTCTACTAATTGGAAGATACCTGGCTCCTCCAGTCCACATGTATCATACCCAAGTATCCTTGGGCAAGATACTAAACCCCAAAATGGCATGTGAATGTCTAAAATGAGTAGCAGGTCGCACCTTGTATGGTAATCTTGGCCACCAGTGTGCAAATGTCTGTGTGAATGGGTGTAGGTGACTGTGGTGTGTAAAAGCACATTGGGTTGTCAGAACACTAGAAAGACGCTATGCAAGTGCAAGTCCATTTACCATATATTTGTACCTTGATGTTTATTAAGGGTGTAATGATACATTGATCTGGATCAATATGTAGATTCAGTGATTAATGATCCACTACCATCGATGCAAGGTGAAAACATCAATACATGTCATCATCTTTAAATCCACCTTTATTTTGAAATTCCCTTGGCATGTCTGTGTCACCATTTCTGTCCAAGCACGCTTCCTTCCTAAACATTCAAATCGTGCTAGTAGCCAAGTGCCGGGCAGACAATGGCAAACAACCAAGAAAAGGACAAAGAGGATATTTACTGATGTCGTCTCATACTGATCACAAGCCCCTGAACTGAATCTGATCAGACTTGTGATATCAGCAAATATGTTGTTGTTGTCCAAAGAATGAATATAATATTGTATCATGATGAAACTTGTGATAATGCCCCTAAAGGTTATCAATTTTATGAATACAACATCTTCAATTCATGTTAGAGCCTGAATGATCTCTTCATGTGACAGAGGGTTACCTAAAAAACACTTCAACTGTAGTTTTACCTAACACAAGTACAGAATACCAACATGCAGAGTTTATTATGAATTTCAGATGTACAAAAGTTCCTGATGTGATTATGCTATTCTGTTTTAATACAAGTCTTGGCTCTTAAAACATCATTCACAGAGGAGATCACACCTCCTAATCCAAACTAGTGTCCTCATCTGCCATTTGCTTCCAACAAAATGATACCAGAAGGAAAGATTTTTTTGTTATTATTAGTTGTCACTGTTTTCTGCCAAAGCGCCCCATTGCTTCTTTTGTGTTTTGTTTCAGTTTTACTTTTTATCTTATTTCTCCTATGGACTACCTCCTCACAACTCCCACCTTCTGGTGTGCCGAGGCAAGATTAGTTGATTGATTGATTGATTGATTGGTTGAAGGCTTAAGTAATCCTGGAACCACAGACAAAGTACATTTTGTGGGCCAATCAATAACTGTAATTATTTGAAAACTGTAATTATATTATTACATTTGCTTTTCAGTATACAGCTGAAAATTGTCATTGAATGGTAGTGTGAGCAAATCTCTTTATAAGTTCAGAGTGAACTTTCGATCAACTTTTTGTGATACAACAAAAAGCTCCAGAACTGCTACTACATGGACCCTGTGTGTGCTGTAAGAGAAGTGTTGTGGTTTTGTCTTCCAGTCTTTACTCTGTTTGGCTCAGCATCTCCAAAAATGAAGCGACTAGCTCTCATTATCCCCTTTTTGCAGGAGTAGGCATTGAAGATGATTAGATTTGACACAAGTAATGACTTTACTTTCCTGTTTCAAGGCCGTTTCAGTCCATAAAACATTGGAAGTCAAGAACATACAAAAATATTGTACCAAAATAATCTTCCTCCTCCAGTTTATGAGCAACTTTTGGAAGTTGTAATGCAAATGTATGTCAGCTTTAATAGGGTTTTATTGCAGTATTGATGGTGAGTGCAAATCATTTCTAAATGATTGGAACCAAAGATTCATAATAAATTTATAGTAGGTATGCCAATGACTTTTTTTCTGCCTGATGGAGTCGAAAACACCCAAGTAGTGCTTGTCTCTGCCTTTAGTGCAAACTAAAGAGGGTCTGTCCAGCTGGACTGCTGTGATGGCTCTGGTGTACGGATTGTCTTTCTATACTGTAAGTCTTTTTTAAAGGAGAGAGGAACAGTCCTTCATGCTGAAAAGAACGTTCTGGATGGATTAGACCCTTTACTTTGCAGTGTGAGCTTTTCCCTGTGTTGTTTTATTGCCTAGATATTAAGAATATATCTTTTTAATAGTGAAAACAAGAGAATCTTGCCACTGATCTTTAACGGTACTCCAGAATATTCAGTATTTTTTCCCAAGTTTGTGTGTGTGTGTGTGTGTGTGTGTGTGTGTGTGTGTGTGTGTGTGTGTGTGTGTGTGTGTGTGTGTGTGCGCAGCAGCAGCAGCTGGCAGTCTCTCTCAGACTGACAGGCCTAAGCTCTCCCCTGCTGGGTTGAGGATGAAAGCAGATGCTCTCCTTCTTCTTCTTCTCCCGATCTGTTTTTCTCTCCTTCCTCCTCTCTGCCTTGTGTAACCAGAATCCTCAGCTTTCATATGAAGCCCGCAGGATAGTTTGCACCCCGGAGTCCTGCAGAAAGCAAAGACACACATACGAATATCGACAGGCGGACAGTTAGCTAGACAAATGGACATATAGAAAGACAATACAGATGAATAGAGATATGAAAATATGCACATCATTTATTTAAGTAAGTAAAACTCAAAGCCAAAGTCATCTGTAATACAGCACTCTGTGGCAAACTTTTTTAACTTGGCCTTTTTGAATTTTCCAAGGTCTAAACAAAAACATCCAAACAAAGAAAGATACACAAAATATTTTCAGCTTCCCAAATGCAACCCCGTCCTCCCTAACAAGCTTCAGCAACGCAAAGACAAAATCACAGAGCAAAATAAGAATAAGAAAAGGAGGCAGAATCTACCCTAATGTATTCAGTGACAAACCCTTTTAAAGATACGACACGTAAAAAAAATTATATTACAATATCTGTCCTATAAACCCTGTTGTTTCCTTCTGTCATAAAAAACTTTGAATACTTGTCTTGCCTCCACTTTTCAGCTGTTGCTTTGTGTTCATTTGTTTGAATAGTCAAGAAGAGGAATATGAGCCAATTACAGTTCTAAATGACAACAGATATGCATATTAACCAATTAACATGAAATTTAGGTTATGAAGTTTGAATCTTAAATACAGTTATATGTTTCTGATGGAAATTGATTCGTCTTTTCTGTGCGACAGAAAAAATTTACTGATTTTTCACAAAATCTGAACCAGTATTTATGGATTAACCCCCCCCCCCCCCCACACACACACACACACACACAATAAGCCAAACTTCTTCATTATATCAGTGTTACATGCTGTGTAGAAACACAGAGCTCAGAACTCAACCTGAATACATACAGTCTTAAATGAACAAGCTGACAGGCCGAACAAACATGACAGCTTTGGTATTTTAGTTTTCTATAGTTGATGATCAAAAAGTGGTCTCATACCCATTCCAAATGGTCTACAATGCAGTATTCAGTAAATAAAAGCTGAGGTTGCCAGTGATTGTGCAATATTTTTCTCAACATGAATGATTTTTTTCATTGACTTAACAATGCTGTATTTGTGTGGGTAATTTCAGTTGTCCTGATTTAAAACAGGAAACAAAGGCCACAGAATCTACATGTATTTCCTAGTGCAGCATCTGTGTTGTCCTGTGGTTTTAGTGCTGTGTTTGACAGGTCTTGGTCTGTGATGGGTTTGTGTGTGTGAGGTAAAATCACACACACACACACACACACACACACACACACACACACACACACACACACACACACACACACAGCAACAGAGAGTTATACCTCCCACCTGGAAAGGGGGAGCAGAACAGGAGGAGACGGGGCAGGAGAAGGGTGAAGGAGCAGGGGAAATGGATGGGCCGAGGGCTCCAGAGGGGGTAGGTGGAGGGAAGGCTCAGTACCCTGCTGGGCGTTTAACAGGTCGGGGCAGGAGGGAGGGTGTTAGCTGGGGGTGATAAGCAGAGGGAGTGGGAGGGGAGAGTTTGAAGCAGAAGGGAGTCCATGGACCTCCCAAAATATTTGTAAAGTAATAATTTGATATGTCCAAGCCCTGACTTTACAAAATATTTATAGACACTTGAAGTTTGCTCAAAATTTCCCCCCCAAATGTAACCTTTTATTCTTTTCAATGGAATACCTCATATAGACTCTCCTTGGTGAAACTATTAGGCATTATTGCTTGTCAAAACGCAAGGCAAGTTGAATCTTATTTATTTATTTTACTTTTATATTGTGCTATTTGCAAAATTTGCCTTTTGTTTCTGGAATCAAAAATTATTTCACACTTTGTCGACCTTCTTTATCAGTAAGAATTTGTTTTATTCGTGTGCCATGTATCATTACTTTTTTTGTGTGTGTTCTTCATTCTTCATTTAAGAAATGACACTCTCAAATATGCAATGTTAAACACAAGAAAGTTTATAGTTTAAGTTATTTCATATATGAGGCCCTTTAACAACTTTGTTGTTGGAGGCTGTTATACTGCTTAACCTGCCTTACCTAAATAAAATAGTTTAAAATTGACAAGATTTTTGATTTGAATCAGAAACTCACCGATCAACAAGATTATTGACCAGATGGTCGATGCCAAATTTTTGGTGCTACAGACATGTTTTAGTTTCTGCCAAGTATTGAGTCCATACCCAGCCTTAGTGATGCCATCAGAGCTTTATTAAATGGAATTGAATTGCACTGAACAGCAGTAGGTAGAGAGTCCACAGCTGGTCTGTGAAGCTGAGACACTCCCTGATTGGGAAGCACAAGTGTGAGAGGCACCCTAATGCAATAATCCCTCCCAGGCTTTTGTGTGTGTTTGTGTGTGTCTGTACTTGTGTGTGTTTGTCATACAAAAAAGGCTGAGTCTCATGTAGTGACATTTTAGGGAGTATCTGGGAGTGGAGAGAAGCTTTCAGTGGTCTAGCAGACAGAGCTGATGGAGTAGAGGGATGTTTAGAGGGCTTGGGGTGGGGGTCATCATGTTTTAATTGTCTGAGGAGTCTGGCCGACTCTTTGGGACTGGAATGTGTGTGACCTTCTCTCCCGCTCCTTCACACTCCCTCGCTCACTCTCCGTGTGTCTCTCGCTCTGTCAGACGGTCGAGCGGCTCGTGGGAAGATTCTCCGTCCAGACTGCAGAGTGTCGAAACCGAGCCAAATATCACAAGAGCTCAGTCACAGTCTCGGCTCTTTTTACTCTCTCACAGCCCCCTCCTCTCCCCACTCTCGATTACATTTTTGTCTCACTGACTGACCCCTTTGATACTTAGCTCTCTGTGGACACACTTTGCGTGGTTGTGTTTGTGTGCACATGCACATGTACTCACACTGCATGCATGTGCCATTACTTGTTCTATGAGAAGAAATAGGTCCTATTGTGCACATCTGAAAAGTATTTGTTTGCATGTGTTTGTGTTTGTGTGATATATTGTTTTTACGTAAGGTTTAATATATACCAGTGTTGTAGACTTTGAGACCAGTCCCAAGAACACTTTTTGAAGGTCTCGAAATCCACTGTATTTTTATTCAGTCTTCTCAGTCTCAGACACGGGGGACTTGGGATTTTGTTTCAAGAACGGTCAAGACCTCAACTGTGGGGATATCATTAAATTGCCTGTGCAAAAAAGGAGTGTTGAATCAAGATGGTTAAGTTGATTTCAGCTCCTTAGTGTTTGTATTTGTTTACTCAGAGAAAACAAAGAAAATCCCAACACACAAAATTCACCTCTGCAATGCCTTGTATTTTATCAAGATATTTTTCATGGTACACTTACACATACACACAAATATACAGTATAGCCATAAAGAAGTGAATGAAGAGGAATTCTCATTTGTTTTCTGTGGGTGGTTTTTTGGGAATGTTGGTCTTTCAGATCAATTTGAAGAGTGCCTATACTTTGCATGTTCCACATTTATCACACGTGTGTCCTGCAGTGTGGAACTCATGCTGGTCTTGTGTGTTGTACAGTCTTGGTCTTGTCTTGGTCTTGATACGCTCTTACCTTGGTCATGACTTGGACTTGGTTTAGATGGTTTTGATTCAGCAGTGACACAGACTGTTGTACTCCTGCTGCTTTATTTCTGTCTTGATAGTTTTTTTGTGTTTACCCTACAAAAGGTTGTCTGTGGTGTCACTTCAACCACTAAAACATTAACTATAAAAATCCCATTATGTAATTTTATTTTGATGAATAAAGTTAGGCAAGTGCAAAAAAAAGGACAAGAAAGGTTTAATAAGCATTATTTAATGGAACATTTTTACTGACAAGACAGCACTACCGTAGCCTTCAAATCAGTTATAACCTGGACAGAAATCTTGGCAGTCAACACAGCGTGTGGGGTCTGGCTCTCAGGTTCAGCTCTTTGTATGTACAGGTTATTTGTTAGGACTGTGTGTTGGTATGAATTGGTACGTATCCATCAGGTTGGCCAAAATACTTTCCAGTTCTGCCTTTACACCCACAGAAAATGTGCAGAGCTGACAAAATTCACTAGAAGCAAATGGTAAAACCTCAGAAATCCTCTTTGAAATACAATATGTTCATTTGTAAATAATCTCATTTATTGGTAGGCCAACAAAAGTAGTATTTTGGGCTGTATATGTACAACGATCAAAATTGAAATGAGTAAATTGCTAATGCATTGTTTAATCACCCCGGCTTCTGCAGAGATTGAACTCTTTTCACCATAAACTACATTGTGCAGTAGGTTTTGCTTTGTACACATTATTTTGTATGTATTTGTATATTTTTATATCAGCAGTTGTATTTTTATTTTTGTGACCTGATGACTAATGTCCTGTTTGTTGTTTTGTGGTGCTTCTGCATCCTGTGAAAGAACGTGTGTGAGTGAGCAAACTCTTCATAAAATAATCCACTTGTAAGTAGCAGCAGGGTCACAGGCTAAAAACTCTATAGTCTTCATAGTCTTATATTGTCTTCACTGCTCTTCGCTGAGATCTCCATACTTATGCAGAACTGCCTCATTTCACAACCTGATTGTGTTTTCTTTTGAGCTGAACACAACTGCAGGTACAGAGAGCAAGTGATTCACATCAAGGCAGCATTTTCCCGCCGGGCCCACTGAGAGCTGAGAGCTGCCTGTAGTCTATTGAGCGTGGCAGAGACAGCATCCCAACCAGTCCACTTCAAACAGGCCCTGATGGCTTTAATGGAATGGAAACATTTGTTGGGTCAGAGCACTGAAAGCCTGTCTTCCCTCATCGCACAACCAAATGGCTTCCTCATGTTGTCTGTTTTTTATTAGACTTATAGTAGATCCACGTTCACACAGGCTTATGATATTAAACCAGGCGTACGTCCCTGTGTGGCACACAAGTTTGCACACACTCACAAACATGCTGATGCACAAACACACATTTGCAATATTCCATGTGGGTCAATTGGAGGAAAAAGGTCAGGGTTATAAACAATACACTGTACTATATATTGGTGTGCATACATTCAGACACACATACATGCTGTAGAGATGACTTTATATAAAACAAGAGGCGTGTGTGCACTTGGGCAAATGTACGGCAAGGTTGGAGACCTGTTCGTAATTGGTGAGGAAATGCTGTGCCGAGGTGTCGGTCTGATGGATGAGGAGAGAACTGACTCGGCGTTCAGAGCCTCTCTCTCCACCACAGTGAAGCTTTCACTCTGCGCTGCTTGTATTGAACTCTATCCTTGTTAAAACAGCCACGATGGAGAGCCGTGTATTTGCTTTTAGAAGGTGGGACTTTCTAAGGGAGTGCCAGGGATCTCTTTTTTAATTAAGTGGCCCCAGCAATATGTGTGTGTGTGTGTGTGTGTGTAACCTGAGGGGAGGCCCTGTCTGTGACCTGTAGTGATAGCAGCGGTTTGTTTTCATTCTAAACTTGCCCCAGAGTCACTGGTTTTGCACCTTATTTGACCTCAGCTTGACCTGGCTGTCACCTCTTGCTGACCCTTCGCTCAATGCCAGGGCCAGGCTTTTTTTTTATTGACACCTCTGTTTGACTTTTTCTTTTTCTCCAGTCATGTCCTTTCTTTCCATTTTCTCCTCCCTCTCTCCTGGCTTTCCCTCTCTTTCTATGTCTCTCTCTTTCGCCCACCTCACAATCTCCTCGTCAGCTTCCCGTCACGCGCGTGCACACTGCTATTGTGCACATATGCATGCATGCACATGAGCGAGCACACACACTCACTCAATCAAAGTGAATGATTGCACATTTGTCTTGACAGTTGCTATAAAAAGAGCCGCCCACTAAACACTGCAGTCCTCTCATTATATCATTACCGACCCACAGCAGGCAGGCAGCTCTCTGACTTCTGTCTCCCTCTTTCTTTCACTGTTTTCAACTCTTTCCCCCCCTTGCTGTTTTTCATTTATCCGTCTGTTTAGAGAACAGGAAAGAACAGAAGAAAAGCATGAGAGGAAAAGAAAATGATGTGGGTGGCGCTGTGGAGTGAGAGGTGGGGCCATGCGCCACGGCGAAGGGGAATCCCTAGCTCTCCATTGTGGAGTGGAGGCTCCATGGCTCCAGGGGGCAGGCCAGCTGAAGTGTTTGTTTATGTCTGCGGGCCAGAGGGGAGATACGGTGGCCATGTTCAGCAGCTACATGAAAGGCCCTGAGCGCTCTAATGAGACGTAATTACCGTGCGTGTGTGTTTACGAGATTGCGAGGGAGCGAGGAGGAAAGAGAATGAATAAGCACGTTTCACCCTCCCTGTGTTTACTCGTCATCTTCACAAATCTTACGTTTTTCACGGCGCAATAGCTTGCCTCGTTGCTCTCCAAACCAGCGCAACCTCAAAGTATAGACCTCGCAGATTGGTGACTGTCACGGCCTGTCATGCTTGTTTTATTCCTTGAAATGTTGAGATGAAGACTGATGTGACATGCCGAGAGGTGGGTAACATAGTCTCTCATGTGCCGGCCACGTGGGAGGATTCAAAAATACATCAGATACAAATTTAGAAATCCAGAACAGAATAGATTCTGCTGTAAGAGAGGTGTGTGATTATCTGCTGAAGAGGCTGACAAAGATTCTCCAAGCTTTTCCCAGCATTTGACCTTTGACCAGTGCTCATTTACCCCAACACAACTTGGATGATTGAATGAGTGTTGAATAATTATGTGATAAAGCTGGTGTTGTATTATCCTTTTAATATTATAAATTAATCCAGGTAAAACACCAACCTGATGTAGTGTAAAACTCTGTGCCATACAATGCCAACACTTCAAGCATATAAAAACCATATGGTGGAATTATTTGACATGTATTTTCATTTAGACTTGTGGTAGTCAGTGCTATCGGTGCTACATGGTGTTTAGGCATACACTTTATGGTTTTCCATAATCATTATGGTTTTAATCAGTACTTAGTCAGACACTGTATGCTACAAATATAAACTCACCACTGCATTCTTCATGATTTGGTGAGTTGGACATCACTGACCACTCACAGAAAACAGTATTGGTTTATCCTTATCTACAAAGCCATTGAAGGTGAACTTGTAGCTTACCTTCAATGGCCAGACTGTGAAATCAGTCTTGTTGAGATGTAATTTTATTCATTCATTGTCATGTCCATACAAGAATTATACTATTTTCTGTCACTATAGTCTGTCCTAAGTTTGGCATTTACTAGCTACACTTCTCCAAGTGGTCCATTTTTAATGTTACCTGGGTTTTGACAGATCTGGGAAAAACTGCCTTTTCCCACTATGCACTTTGGGCATGGAATAATCAGCAAAAAGATCTAAAATTAGAAACATTAATATCCAATGATAGATTCAAGGACATCTTAAAGATGGTAATGGACGCATGTAGTTGTTTGTTTTATTGTGATTTTGTATATCATGTTGTATGTGTTGTATCTTAATATATTAATGATATTTTTGATCTCATTGGGACTTCCTGGTGAAATAAAGGTAAAATAAATGAGCAATTAAAATGTGCGCTCTGTACAGCAGTAGCAGAGTAGTAGTGCAGAGGAGTAGGAGTCAATTTTACTTGTACGGAGAGTTGACCAACAAGAACAAGAAGAGGCGGAGACTTTGAGGGTAAAAGCATAGTAGCCTATTTGGCAATGTTTTGAATTGAAATCTAATGCTAATGGGAACCTGGTAATGTAAATGAGGAAAAGCGAGTTGGTTACAGAGATAAGAAATCTGAGTTGAGCTGTTCTATTGCTCCCTGCAATATTTCAAACTGATCCGTGGTCAACAAATACTGAAAAAAAGAAGGCTGTTGATGAACATTAGCGTTAATGCTGATCTCATTGTCAAACACTTTGCATTTCCAGTGACATCCTTATAGTTAAATTTAACTCATGTTTTGCCTATTAAATGCTTTAATGGTGAGCTGCAGCAACAGGAAATGTTCAATTTGCATTAGCAGTAGCTTAATACAGCGCTCTACTGATATTCAACATCATTGACAAATATATATTTTTGAGATGTCTGGTGTAATTGGTAACACTGGTGTGTCAAGAGTTGATTAAGCAGTGGGAAAATTTAATCACATCCATTATTGCAAACCCTCGGTAATCATAGTTTGTACCCCTGAGCTTGTCAAGTTAGTGGTGTAAATGCTGATCTCTACCCCAAAGCATTCTCAGGGACATTTGTTAGACATGGAATATTTTTCAGAGATCGAAATGCAATTGCAGATTCAAAATAATGTACACATTAAAAATGTTTCACCTAATACAGATATATGGTTCCTCTTTGTTTTTAAAGCTTTGTTCATGGTTTTTAGCCACTAGAAGCGTCAGGTTAGATTTACAGTTGCCTGTTAATATATCTAGAAGGCACAGAGCAACATATCCGTCATTTGGAGTTTGGTTTGTTTTCACTTTATGAATGTAAGTTCAGTATTTATTCACCTTTTAGCTATGTTTTGGTCTCCACCAACTCTCAGATATCTGGCTCTTTAGCTGCTAAATTCATGAGTCAACTTCTATTTGCCATTTGACAACGGGCAGATTATATTCAATATTCAATGTGCTGCAAAACCAAAACAAGGAGCTACCAGAGGCTAAAAAGCATTGTAGGGTAGAAGGGACTATTTTCTGTCAGTTTGTTACTAGGATCTTTTAAATTCTATGCAATTATTTGAGTGGTTATTGCAATAAAAATATATTTATTAATATTGATAAATAGGGTTTAAAGTGGTAGAGTTCTAGTGCATAGATGTATAAGCTATATCAGGTTGGTGCTACACACACAATACTTGTTTGCAGGATAGACTAATTGATGGTTTTGGTCGTCCCCCAGATAGTTTTTGATGATGATAAAAAGCTGAAATGCTGCCAGTATTAACTTTTAAATCTGAGACGTGGGTTGATCACATGATTTAACATCTTAGCTAAGCTTGTATCCTTGAGGTCTGCTGTCTGTCATGTCATAAAGGCCTACGTGGGCAGACCATGATGAGCTCTTAAATGGCCTGGAACTGGAAATATGACTGTTTGTATTTACAGGCCATTTAGAGCTTTCCACTGGCATTCACACTCTCCAACCACAGAAAACACAAGCTGCTGCACAGCAAACACCAGCCTACGTGTACTGTATGCTGCAGTCACTGAGAGCGCTCTCTGTGTGCTTCAGAGTGTGTGTGAGCGCGTGGATGTTCACTACCCCCAAAATAGCATGCACCCTTAATTACTGCTGCAAACACAGGTGTGGAAAGCCAGGCCTCCCTCCACCCAAGTCCCAGACCCACCGTCCAGCACACAGCACCCTGTGTGTTCCTGTTTGGGAGCACAGGAAGTCCAGCGTGTGTATGTGTGTGTGTGTGTGTGTGTGTGTGTGTGTGTGTGTGTGTGTGTGTGTGTGTGTGTGTGTGTGTGTGTGTGTGTGTGCGTGCGTGTGTGTGCATGTGCGCACAAGTGTGTGTGTGTGGGTGTGTGTGCAAGTGTGTAAATTTATGAGGAAAGACAGTGTGCAGATGTGTGTTTGCATCTGTGTGTGTGTGTGTGTGTGTGTGTGTGTGTGTGTGTGTCTGAGTGAAACTGAATGAGTTTGTGCATTGTGTGTGTGTGTGTGTGTGTGTGTGTGTGTGTGTGTGTGTGTGTGTGGGTGTGTGTGAGAGAGAGAGAGAGAGTTTGTGTTTGTATATGACTGAGTCCAGACCACACCCTTTGAAGTCAGCAGTGCAGTGTATTGGGGTTTGGGCACGGACACTCAGCCCTTCCACTGGCTGGCTGGAAACCCTATACCCCACATCAATCAGACCTGCCACTCATACATTATTCATATCCCAGACACACACATACACACTTAAACACAAATTTTCTCATCCTTAGAATGTCGTTTTTGCTCCTTATATCTCCAGTTGGCAACAGAAGTAAAATCGGGTGGGTGGTGCCACTGATGGGGGTCTTCCTTCACTCAGCCTCAGTAGGTTAGAGACAAAGATGGGGTTGTGGAATACTGATGGGTTTTCTGTTTGTACATCACAGCCCCACTTTTTGGAAGCTGTTAAAGAGATTCTGAATTATTTAAAAAAAAAAATACTCCACACATTACTCACTTTTTTTACTTCATTGCTGTCCAAAGACATACTTGCCCAGGTAGAAAATGTTAAATTTTAGGTAAAATTCTTATACAGTGAGTTAAAGATCGCACTTATCCAACAGGCTGTTAAGAGTAAAGGAGATTTGTCATAAGAATTGTTTAAAAAATAATTTAAAAAAATAGGTTGACCTCATAGAATAACTCTTTAAGTCTTTTGACAAAAAAAAGACAACACAAAACGTAACAACTCAAAAGTAATCTTAGATGTAGGACGTTTCAAGTCACCCTGCTGTCAGCTTTGCTAAATTTATGCTCTTATGTCTCTTTTGCAAGTGTTGATGGCGCTCTTTGTGGTTGCCATTGTCTGGTGGTGGCATGAGGCTGCAAGACGCTCACTAGGATGAAGAAATCAACTCACCAGTCTGCAAACTGTCCTCCTGCCAATGTCTGCTAGTTAGCCAAGTTGAGGTTTTTAAATATAAACATCAGTGCATATCAAGGAAAAGATGGAGATGATGGGCATTAGCCAAACTAGCATCCTGCTAGCCATTGTACAGGCGTTGGATATGAAATGAGATGACCTCTGTGCCTGCATTAATTTACAATTGGATATCAGGAACTGTAGTATCTTCTGGGTCACCAAAACTTGACCAAATCCTGGATAGTGCAATTTAGTCAGGTATTTTTTCTATATACCAATCTCACAGAGCAGAGGACTCTGGCAAGAGAAGGAGAGGAGGCGTGTGCTTTATGGTAACTGATGTGACAGAGAGAATGTGAGGTGCTCTCTCATTCCTGTTCTGAATCACTGCTACACCCCTACAGAGGCAGCTGCAGAGTAGCTCTGCCCACATTCATGAAGAGCAACCATGCGGCTGTCTTGTTGGAGTCGGGATCTGTTGATAGACTATGGCACATCCCCATGTGACGTGAGAAATCGAGCCAATCACAGTCAGGAGAACGTTCCAGGACACCACTGTTGAAGTCACAGATGACAGCAGTGATTGACTGAGTTTGTGGCTTATTAATTTTGTAAAACAACAGACACAACTGTACCCAAAACTACAGTTAAATCATTCCACAACCAGGAACTATGACTTAAAAGAACCATCTGGAAACATGGACAAATATAAAGGGACAGCTTGTCATGTAAAAAGCGGCATAAAAAGACTAAATGACAGCTCAAGATGAAGGAGCTGATGGGATTGCATTTCACTGGAGCTGATTTCATGTGACAAATAAATGATTGATTTATTGAAAGATTAATTTTTCCAGAGCTATCAGCTGCATCTCACAGACTTTATCAGCTGATAGAGTTTGAGCAGTCGTTATGGAGATACCTTAGGTGCCATCACCTGACCTAATCATAGAGGTTTGGTCATGTAATAACAAGTGGTTGTATGTGGGGCTGGAGTCAAAATGCAACCCCATACATGATGAAAACTGAGTAAACTCTAACCTCTGATGAAGGCTGTGATTTGAATGAAATGAAAGATACTTTTTTCTCATACAGCTATTTTCAGAAAGAACTTTGTCCTATTGTTTGTAGTTGTTCAAGCTACCGCACAGTTTTCTTGAGCAACACAGGATTAGAATTTTCACTTTGGTTGTGATCACATTCATTTCATAAATGGTTTAGATGATCTGTCCAAAGTGTTTCCTTGTTTGCAACCCAACCGATTGTCTCACTGCTCTTGTTTTTTGCCCCGTTGGACTCAATAAGGATGAAAGATGCCCAAAATCATGAAAATAAGATCTAACATTTAGTAAACTAGAATTACCCTTTAATGCTGTGTCCAGTTGTAGGGCTTAAATAAAGTACATTTAATATTCAAATATTTTGAAAGCAAGTCGGATTCAGTTGCTATGCCCGTTTTTAGCCTCTGGAAAATGGATGGGCTCTGCATGAAAAGCTATCTATCATCTTCCACGTCTGTCAGTTTCCCTCCCTCCCTCCCTGTCTGTGTATACGTCCGTCTCTCAGCCTCAGCTTGTATTGTCCCACTCTCCACAAAGCCCAAAATGAGCAGTCTTCAGTCCACTGTTTTCTTCTGACGTCCTCATCGTGTGTCCTGACATTCTCAGACCACAGACCAGAGTCTCCCTCCTCCTCTGTTGTTCTCAGACGTCAGTCTGATGCTCTGGCAGATTGAAATCAGACCTCAGAGGGACGAGTTGTTATTGACCTCCTGCTGTGCTCTAAACAACGATCACTGCCAGCGGAAGACAGATGTGGACAGAGACAGAAAGAGACAGCGAAGCATTCGCTCTTCCAGACAAGCAGACAGGAGCTGTGAGAAAGAGCTCAGTTTGACATGAGAATTAGGTTTTGTAAACACATAGAGCAGTCAGTGTCAGGCTACTGACACCCTGGGGTGTTACATTCCCACATCTTCAGACACACAAAGTTTGAATTAACAGCACAAGGTTTATAATAGGATTTGAATATTTTGAGTGCAAACTGCAGACACATGACATCTGCTTGGCTGTACTGGACAAAGCTGTGCTTATTAAATTTTCAAAGCTTGTTTATATTCATATGAGGTCACTGTTGAATTATTGATTAGGGGAAAAGTGTGAGGTGGGCTTGTTCATCTATTTGTCACAGAGGAAGGGTGTTTCCTGCTTAAACAGCAGCATATGCCTGGTCGGCTGCTCCGTCTGTCTGCATCTTCTCTCTCTCACTCTCTCCACGTCTTTCTCGGTTTGAGCCTCAACGTGCTGAAGCCAAATGGAAAGTGACCTTTGGCAGGCAGCGCCATATTAAACACAGTGGGTCACTGTCGGAGAAACATGCAGGCAGGTTTTGCCAAAACGCATTGGCGAGTTATTCAGACTGCATTTGCACTATTTTACCAAGCGCTTGTACAAGCTTTGGCAAAGTCACTCGGAGGTACGCCCAGAGTCTAAGAGAGCCGGGGAATGCTGGGGAGTTTAAGAGCGACAAAAATATCAATTTTGACAAACGAGCCTAGGCGCCATTTTTTAAAATACACCCTGGACACAAAAACAAAGGGCATTGTTGATGGCGGGATTTGACTGGCTCTCACGGCTGCTACAGGAATGGGTTACGCTGTTACAGTAGCCATGGGGCCCCTTTTTGGGGTGGGGAATATTGTGTATGCTTGTGTGTATGCCTCCATATTGTGTGTGTGTGTGTGGGCTCAGGCAGGATATGAGGAAACCTCTGAGCAGCTCACTGGATATTTGTTCGCATTAACTTGGATCGTTTAGTTTAAACAGACACTGAGCTGGGTTCAGGTCCAGTTCGCGCTGTGTGTGCTCCTGCATGTGTGTGCACCTTGTTTACTGACATATTAGGACATTTTATCTCGCATCTCACCAAGACTGATTAAAGGAAAATGATTAATAAGCAGTAAGAGTATGTAATCTTGTATAATGAGCTTGTTGTGGAGACCACCAGTGGTTTCAGGCAGAACCAGATCCTGTTGAATCCCCCAACCCGCCCACTCCCCTCTTTCCTCTGGGCAGGGCATGGCTGAGGCTTACTGTAGCTAACACAAACTCACTCACAAGAAGCCAATAAGGCATCAATGTCCTTCCAAAGAACCACAGATGGTCCTGTGTTCAACTGTTAGTGTGTTCAGATGGGTCAGATATGAGAACAGCGGCTCCCAGGTTGTTGTATATTTACTCACGGAGGAGAGACTCCAAGACTCGTCCCTTGTTCATATTACTTGGCATTACTCCGAGTTATGAAGAGATTATGGCCGATTGAGCACAGATTATGAACAAAAACCTGACCTATTGTGTTTCATACAGCTCGCCGTGAACGGACTAGAACTTATTAACATGTTATCCGTGTCCTGCTCTTGTGTATTTTCACAACCACTGCTTACGAGATCATTTTTCAGAGCATGAGGGATTTTGGTGCTGTTTTTGTAGCTCTGACTATAGTTTGCCAAAAGCGTTGGTGGCAGCTTTTAGGTAGTGCAATGCCTTTACCATCAGTGAGTGGCTAAACACAGCCACTATGGCTGTTATTGTTTGGAAGATCTGGGCAGCTGGTTATCTGTAGATGTTGAAAAAGGGCCAGACATTGAGTTTCCTGACTTATACATTTTTCAGGTTATAGATTAAAGTACACAACTATGAACCACCATTTCAACTAAAACTGAAGGAGTCTCTCTATGTAAGTATGTATGTATGTATGTCTGTCCTTTAATTTATCTGATGGATTTCACTCTTAGTGGGTGAACCGCTGAGGACCTCAGGAAGTGCAGTGTTGAGTGCCAGCCCTTGAGATATATGTGACATATTTATTAGAAGTAGGGCTGTCCCTTGAAAGTAGCAGATTTGAATTGTCAGTCGGAGACCTCCTCAGTCGACTGAAATTGCCTCAAGTTGAGCAGTCTTTTTCTTTTTTTTCTGCTGGTCAGTATGCTGTGATTTGTACGTCTGGGGATGTTTTGGTCCCCAGATTTTGCTGCGGAGTGAGCATTCTGGACTTTCATGCTGCACAGTGGTACAGACCGCTGCAGAGGTGATGCAGTGGCAATGAGGAGGAGAGACATTCCACCATAAGGCTCTGATATAACATCTCCAATCCTCTGCTTGAAAGTGGCGAATTAACAGCTCGCAAATACTTAATTCGACACAGTCTCTGGCTTTTGTTTGATTTCTGGTGTTGGCAAAAAATGTTGTTGCACAATTCCGATCTGTCATTCGCGCTGATAGCTTATTTACTATATTGCATGAATGTTACTGTTACACAAAACTTCCTGCTCTGCCCCGTTCCAACTTAATATGAAGAAACAAAACAATCATCAAAAATTCATATTAAACAGGCAAATCTGATTAGACTGACATAATTCTGAGTGTGGTAGTAGTGCGTTACTACTACCAGAAGTCAGAGTCAGGACTTTCAGTAACTGTTACCACCTAACCACCGAACAGCATGCTAGGCACAGCTTGCTCTCCATCACGCGCTACAGTACATTTAACAACCGATGAATGCTTTGGTTCACAAAAATAGTTGAGCTTTGAGTTCACTGAGGACATAAAATGTAGTTTTTTGTTTTTTGCACCCAGATGAGACGTGTACTCTAGCATTGCTCAGGGACACTACAGTGTTATGGCAGAAGTACTGCTCAGGACCCAAGGAACCACAGAGTCAAGTATGAAGTTGTTTGGATGAGTGCTTCTTGAGAAAACTCCAAGTGGTCTGTGCATTTTAAACAGACACATTTTGAATGGGCGCTGCACTAGTTATTGTAACGACATGTCACTGCGCAAAGTTTTAATATGTATAAAAGATTCATTGCTAACTTGTTTATTATAGTCACCAAAATGATACTGAAACAGCAAATATATGTATTCTGTACAGTGGCATGCAGAAGTTTGGGCACTGCTTGGTCAAAATTTCATCTACTGTGATTAGTCAAGTAAGTAGAAGATGAGCTGATCTCCAAAAGGCATGAAGTAAAAGATTTTAGAATTTCAAAATAACAAAAAACAAAAGGGCCTGAAGCAAAAGTTTGGGCACCCTGCATGGTCAGTACTTAGTAGCGCCCCCCCTTGGCAAGTATCACAGCTTCTAAATGCTTTCTGTAACCAGCTAAGAGTCATTCAGTTCTTCTTTGGGGGATTTTCACCCATTCTTCATTGCAAAAGGCTGCTAGTTCTGCGAGATTCTTGGGCTGTCTTGCATGCACTGCTCTTTGAGGTCTATCCACAGCTTCTGTAAGATGTTTCGGTTTGGGGACTGTGAGGGCCATGGCAAAACCTTCAGCTTGTGCCTCTTTAGGTAGTCCATTGTGAATTTCGATGTGTGTTTAGGATAATTGTCCTGTTGTAGAAGCCATCCTCCTCTGTTTAGCCCTGTTCACCTGTTGTATCCCAGCAATTAGCTCACTATGCTCTGAGATAAATGTTGTGAATTAGCCCGTGATGCGACCTCGCCGCATTCGCTGCTGACCCCATCCATCTTCATTATGCTTCAATTATTGGCTAAAATTGTAATTGCCATGCCTCTCAGTCCTGCATGAGAAATCCTGGCATGTTGACCATGTCCTGGCTCAGGCCATAATTCACCAGTGCGGCCTCCTCACCCGACCGCTGCCAGCCCATCCTGAACCCACAGAGGGTAGAGTGGAAAGGTTAAAGGAGGCGGGCGGTGAAGGAGGGAAGGAGAGGTCATGGCTCCGGTGAGAAGCACTGCCACAGTCCACTCCCAGAATGCTAGGATGGAGTCGGTCTTTGCCGGCCACGCTGAGAATCATGGGAAAACATGATAGACAATTAATCACGGCCAATGAGGTGGAACCAGCCTGCTTGAGAGTGAACTGACAGCGGTTATTAATGTGTTGTGTGAGCAGGAAAGTGGACATTTGTGGTGAAATTATGTGTGATTCTCTCTGCATGCAGGCTGTTTGACCACTGACATCATATTGACCACAGTGTCTGCTGAGATTCTCTTCAGTCAGCTCCTTAGTTACAACACAGAAATACAAAACAAAATGATATCTAATAGAGTTTGAGCTGATTATTTTTGTCTGACATTAAACATCTCGTCTCACTATGTGACCTACAGTTACATCATCCTGATCCCACTGTATGTTATCATTCCTCTGCTCAGCTCCTTTTACAGTAGAGAGAGTAGGAGAAAAGCAACAATATTGTATCATTCAAGGGTCATGTAAGGATTTGAAGTCATTTAGTGAGCTGGGAGCATTTTGTTCAGAAATTTGTGAAGTGCTGTGGCTGTTCTGTTTTGTCGCCAAACATAGTTAATTATGTTGCATTGCAAGGGTAAAATTCTTATAAAGTTGAATGTTATAATGGATTAAAAGTATAAATCTGTGGTTGGGCCACAAAAATAAATACATGTATAAATAATGAAAAGAAATACAATAAGTTAAGTCTTACTCACTAGTAGTGGTACTGTATGTGGCCATACAGTAGGTTTCTGTTGTGGATTATTCCTCAATTGATTTTGTGTTGCACTTAAATAAAGTTGGAGAGCTCACAGTGAAGGTAAAGACATCCTGACTTTTAGTCCCTAGTATGAGTCATGGTCCAGAATCACTGGATCCTATCATTCCTATAATGCAAGTTTAGAGAGCCTTTTATTAGATCCTCCCTGCCTCCTAAATTCACACTGTTTCAAACCCTTGCCTCCACTTTGTAACACATGGCTGCATCATATGAGGAAAATATGCACAATACAGAAACGTTCTTAAACATGGTAGTGACAATATTTAGATATTTTTTTTTTAAAAGACATTAAAGTGTACCCAGTTCTTTTTTGCAGTTTTTTTGTATAAGTACTAAAATGAATCAAATTGCTTGATAAATTAAAAAAAAGAATATTATCAACATTTATGAAATTGCACTTTGAAACTGAACACAAAAGGCACCTTTTTTTTAAAGAAGGGTTAGGGTGCAATTTTGCAGTCTTTTGCGATGGGTTTATTGTGCAGGTTGAAATCACGAAAAATCAAACAAGTCAAAAAAACTTGATGTATTGTGCAGCCCTTCCCCTCCTCAAGCTGTAATTGAGCATCAGTTCTGTTGTATTGGGGTTGTGTTTCTCACAGATGTTCTCAGTGAAGTTTTTAAAACCTTGGCAAGCAAAACTGAAATTATCTACATGCTAGATAGCACTTGTGGGAAAATATGTAATTCTCTCGATCGGGTGAACTGCATCTTTTTAACCCCAGAGCACTTATTTTCGATAACATCAGAAAACAGAGAGAACTTGAGATGAGATTTGGGGTGAAGGGGTTTCTTTGACAAAATAAATTGACTTATAAATACTAATGCTCCCTCTCCCCCATCTCTTGTCTGCTGTCATTCCTGGTACAATAGTCTTTTATCGATGTACATGCTGGCTGAGTGAAGACAGGTGTATGTGTGTGTGTGTGTGTGTGTGTGTGTGTGTGTGTGTGTGTGTGTGTGTGTGTGTGTGTGTGTGAGGAGAGAGACAGAGAGAACCACTGTTTTCTGATTCTGTGCACAATAGAATTATTCTCCACTGTAAGTGTGTGTGTGTGTGTGTGTGTGTGTGTGTGTGCGCGTGCGTGCGTGCGTGCGTGCGTGTGTGTATGTGTGTTGGTGTTGAGTGGCATGTAGAAGCCTCCAGCAGAATCCGGAGTGCTGAAAGGAGACCAGTGAATTGTGACGGGTTTGCAGCTCATCTCTAACTGAGAGTCATGTGTCTGTCTGTCTGAGTATTAGCACCTCTCTGTCTACTCTGCTACACTCCACTTTGCCTCAGACACTGCTGATGACAAGTCGCCTGCAGCAAAGCATGTCGACGCACATTCAACAATTAACCAAGAGCACACAAACATCACTGGCTGTCTTTGTTTCACAGCTTCAAATGCTGGACACTGTACACGTTTGGGTCTCTCATGTTAATTATTTGTATTTATTTGATTTTATGCTCTTTTATCACAACTTTTTGCAGTTGTATCGAGATTCATAAAAGTGAAAACCAGCTAACTAGATACAACCAACCCATACATATTAATGCTCCACCACATGTATAGACTTAATTGATATTGACATTGGGGCTGCAGTGTTACACCCACAATCTTGTTCCTCAATTTTTGACTCAGTGTTCAAGCGTTACGCATCAGATCACTATGACGAGCAGTGAACAGCACATCTGTTCACCTAAGTCGTGGCTGTCAAATGCTTGAGGCTGATGCTTATCTGTCAGGTGTTGATGTACACATCTGTCCTACTTTGTGAAAGCTCCAACTTGATATCTCTGAAGTTGACTTCATGAACATGAAGAATATAATTTGAACATATAAAGGCTTATCTCTGAGGCAAACATCCCACCTGCACCTACATCTGTTGTTCTTAAGACAATTTGAAGGATACATTTCTGAAGAAACTTGCTTTGCTTGATGCATCTGAGTTATGAGTTGTTGCTTTTGCTTTGCAGAACAAGTGGTTGGTCTGACAGCTTGTATTTCCAAAGCCCCAATAGTCCCAAAAATGTCCCATTGGACCATTAACAAATGAGCATTGCTTTGAGGGGCCTTTTCTCCAAAGCACATGGCTAATTATAATGCAGAATAATGTCACTGGACGTTGGATTGGCTACTGCTCCTTGCTTTTGTTGGTTCAGTTAGTTAGGCTTAGGCATGAGGAGTGAGACTAGTTAGGGTAAGGGTAAGAATATCAGGGTAAGCCAATCAGAGGAAGAGTAAGGTGGGTCATGCCTTTGCCATTGTAGGAATGTCAGATGGCAGTATTTTGCATGATAAAAACCTTGTGCCTATGTTTAGGAGTGTGTGTTAGCCTATTTTCAGAGAAACAACCCTTTTGAGCAATGTGCATTTGTTTCCGACAAAAGGCCTTTCTATACAGTGGGACATTTTTCGCACTATTGGGGCTTAAGATGTCAGAACAATGGCATGGCACCACTTGTTGACCCCTTGGTTTGAATCAATAACTCTGAGATCATCATAGATTGCATGTCTGTAAGTTATGAGAGGTTCAAAGAGTCAATAATTTTTTTAAAGGTTCAAATGGTGAAAACTACAATATCTCACAAGAAAGACATGAAGAGTTTTTGCTTACTTTTTGCATGATTGTCACTTCTCAACCCAAAGTCCCCCCCTTGGAAAGCACTAGTCCCTCATATCTGACGTTCTCAGACTATTCAACTGTTGCTTCTTATATGCTGCCTTGACAACAGATTATATCCAAATGTGATGAGCAGCTGGAAGCTGTGTAGGCTACATAATGTATAGGTATTATATCATCAGTTTATTATCACTCAGTACCTATTTCTGATCTTCTTCCTCGTGGTTTTATCCACCAGGGTTATTGCAGTACATTTTTTTCCACATTTTAGAAAGCAGTGGAGACAGTAAACACCCTTAAGGAGATCCAGTATTTGTTGCACCAACTTACATTGTTATAGTATAAAAAGTCAGTACAGAGGCTTTCTTTTTGTATCCCCACTGAAGGACTATAGGCACTGACTTTATGGACAGTATGTTTTACAGTGAAGATAACATGCATAACAGGATCTTTGTGGTTCCCAGCCTCACGCATGACACACGTATGAAGTGTGTCCGGTGTGTTTGTTGCTCCCCTGTGGCTCCAGAGATCATGAATCATCCCTGTTTGATGGATTTTGGAGTGCGAGTGCCTGAGAATGTGTGTTAGCATGTGTGTGTAACACAAACCACCATCTGTCGTCTCTCTGTTACTCTCTCTGTGAGAGGGTTTAGGGTTATTTGGCGTACGACCCCTCCATTGCAGATCTTCTCTCTGTCTCTGGAGTCTTGCAGTCTGAGGTGAAGATGTGTGCATAAGTATCAGAGACCAACATGGCTGACGTCTGCCATTTGTTGTTGCATTTGCTGGCTTTATCCTCACCGTGAAATTCTGGCTCCTGAAGGAGCGTTAGAGTTGGATCGGGGTGCTGTGTCACAATAACTCTGAGGTCAGAGGTCACACTCACATTTCTAAAGGGACAGTAGTTTGTTTGGTCGACTCTCCTCACATGTCAGAGTGAAGGGGGGTTGAGTTTGAGTTGTCACCATCTTAAATGGGTGTTGGAGTGGTAGACAGTTAAACTATTAGTAATGTCAGAAATAAATAAAAAGTCTTAGCTCAGTCTACATCTTATATTTATTGAGATATGCAGAAACAGGTTGCTACTGTGTATGTCTCACAATTATTTTAGACTACCGTATGACAAACATTTATACTAGAATCAGTCATTATACAATTCAGCATGATGCATGATGCACTGTAGGGTTGACTGTTCAATTTGCTTGTAATGTTTACAAAAAACAGCTTTTCACACTGCTGATAGCCCCAGGCTAAGGGAGCTTTTAGTCTTGGGCTAAGAAAGCATTCACACCGGCACAGTCTTGATCGTTCCAAGCGTGCTAACCATGACTTTATGCTAGCCTGGCTTTGGAGCAGGGTTAGCCCCAAGCTTGCAGGGTTATCTCTTAAAAAATTGACTTAATCCAGGGCTAACAGTTGCCACTGTGAAATGGGGCTAAGTAAACAATGAAGTTTTAGTTAACATGAGTTACGTGTTCAAAGTGACATGTAATCAAGGGCCAGTAGAAGTGCAATGTAAATCGTATAGCCCTGGGCTAAGGTTAACCCTTGGTTAACAATTTGTGTGTGAGCGGGGGCCAAGTTAGCCCAGGGTCAACTCTTCACCCAGGGCTATCCTCAGCCATTCTTGTAAAGGTAAAGAGCAAATGTCTAAACTTGGTTGTAGTAACTTTGTCCAAAAGCATCAGTTGGCCACAACATCTTCAAAAAGGGCTTGTGACCACTAAAAGCTTACACTGAAAATGTATGACATTTAATATTCCTCTGGCATCTAAAGTCTGCAGAAGGAAAATTTGTGTAGGGTGTTCTAATCAGATTTAGCTTAGTTAATCAGATTCAGCTAATATTGCAGTCTAGTTTGTATCATTGTATATTGAAACACAGTAAATTGTTACACTCATGTCTTTCACTCGTTCAAATTTGTCATCCCATCCTCAGGATAGGCTCTAGCCTCTTTGTGACGTCAGACATGCAAGCAAAACAAAGATGATGTTCTTTATCTACTGCAGTCTTTTTATACATTTGGCTTCATTCGCTTTTTGGTAATTTGCATAATCACCTGATATTTAAGTTGAAACTTAGAGATACATAGGAAGGCTTTAAGAAAAGTCATCACTCATTACTCATTTATTTTATACTTTTGTTGCTGTTTCAGTGACTACATTGCTTGGGATTTCACCTAAATAACTACTGTTACAGGATGTTTCTGTGCGAAGTGTATAGACTGGCAGTCCTGGCACCAGGTGTCCACAACATGGTGCAGGAATTCTGGTCAGAATTAACAGGAGTCATTCATCCTCCAGCTATCAAACCTTATCCTCCCACTAACAGAAATCAACTGCCAGCATAAATTCCCATGGTCACTCTCCCGTATCAAATGGTTTGGCTGCTTCCATTAACTTTGCAGATGTAATACTGTGTGGCAACTCCTTGTAACAGGGCCAAACCAAAAGAAGAGTTTGGCATAGCTGCTGCACAACCTGGCCAAATGCATCCAGTCAGGCCAGGGAGAGAATGACACCGTTTGTAAAGTGATTTTTCACAGCTGGTCAGGGACAGGTGTGTGTGTTTGTCGATGTGTGCTTGAGTGATGTTACCAGCAGGATCCCTGGCCAGAGGTCGGGGTCATAAATCAGAGTAGGTAATCTCCATAGCGATAAAGTTGGCTCCAGGGTCGCGAGGCTGGTATCAACCTCGAAGAGTTATGTTTCTCTACCCTGGCCACTGACTAACCTGCCTTCATTCCCACACAGCAGGCCATGCAGGAACATGGACTCTAATGTGACATGTTATATGAGATGAGGGCAGAGAGGGAATTCCTCGCACAGGTGGGAGAGAAAAAAGATAGCCATCTTTTTGAATTCACTCCTTTCTAACAAGTTTGACGATCAATAGATGCAACGGTCCAGCAGAGATGAGGCATATGATTGGTAATATGTAATGTAACTACTCTTTTGAAGTATCCTCCGCGGCACATGCCAGGGGTCTGAAAAAGGAGGGTTAGTTCATGGCGGTGATGGCAGCCATCCACTGAACAGTGATTTGTGCTCGTGTCTGGTCAGATCGTGTTTGGAGGGATTCTCACAGCTCTTGTAAATCATCTCCAGCTCCCCTCCTTAAAATGGAACAACATACCATTCTCGCTTTTGTCAATTTGTTCTCTGACCTCCCTCTTTTTCTCACCCCCGCTCTTCTTTTTATTGTCTCTCCATTCTCTCAGTCTTACTCTATTTGGGTTTCCGTTTTTTCCCCTGTCTCATCTGTCAGTGCGCCCTCTTCGCTCAGCCTTCTCTCGGTGCCAAGGCCCCACACTCACTGACAGACTGAGAGAGCATGAAGGCGGCCCTGTCACAGAGCCCAGTGGCACACGGTGGCCCCAGCTCCCTCTTCAGTCAGCTGATAAATGACCTAATGAGCCTCCTTACACTCTCACTCTCACCCTCCTGAGGTCGATGCTTGCTTCTTCATCAAAGTGCTCAAGTGGTCCTGCATTAGAAACCTTTGGTGCAGGACCTAACTGCTTTATAGTCATGACTTTATTGTCAGATGTGATTGTTGGTGTACTGATGACAATAAACTACCTTGAATTCATTTTCAAAAATAGAGTGACAACAGGAGGGCTTGTACTTGAAAGGGTATTGCGATCCAGATTGCAAAATATACATCTGTCTACGTAGTGAAGGATATACGATAAACGATTCTGCACTTGTAAAGTGCTTTAGTAGTCTTCCAACCACTCAAACTGCTTCAACACTACATGTTATATTCCCCTATTCACACACACACATTCACACACTGGTGGCCAAGGCCACCATACATGATGCCACCTGCTACTCAGCTTAAACACACTCACGCACCAATAAACAGCCATTGGAAGCAATACGGGGTTCAGTGTCTTGCCCAAGGATACTTCAAGATGCTGAGTGGAGGAGCCAGGAATCAAACCACTGATCTTCCGATTAGGGGACAACCCCCTCTTCATCCTGAGCCACAGCTGCCACGTTCATTATTGTGAAGTACTTACCTAAATATTTTTTTATCTTGTATTCTTTTTTTTAGACTATGTCATGATTGGCATTATAAATATGTATTGGCAGGTGTAAGAGGCTACAATAAAGTATGCACGTGGCTGTGTTGGTGGATAGGTCAAGTCAAAGTTTATATTAGCCCAATATCACAGTGTATGTCTCAAAGGGTTCTACATAAAATAAAACAATATTGCAAAATAGCAAAATATATAAGAATGTAAAAGTTGAGATAAAATGCATATAAAACATTGTGACAAAATATTTTAAAATATTTTGAAAAACTATGAACTATGAAAAACTATGAAAAAAAACTTTCGGTAAAATACAGCACTACAAAATATGCACATAAAACCTGTGCATTTATACCCAGATACAGGTGAGGAAAAAAAACATTCATACAAGTGGTAACCAGTTAAAAAAGATGTACACGTACGAGAAGACAAGGGGGGGATGCCATCCCCCTTACTAGCAAAATGACCATATTGCATCCCCTTTGTTAACCTGCCATCCCTCTCCATCCTTCAGGTCTGGACCAAGACACTGCCCTATTTACACCAACATCTAACACCGATCAGTTATTGAGAATTATGTAATTTTGATGGAGTATTTGTGTTTTAACCAGGGCAGCACTGTTGCAATGGTTTAGCTAATTGTAAACTCAGACTAATTGCATGCGTGAAATCACCTTACGTGATGCCACTCAGCTAGTTAAATCTGTGTATTACAACTCAAGTGAGGGTCCGTCCACCTGGTTAAAATTTGATAAATACTGTCTGTGCCCATGATGTGTACAGTTTGAACAAAGTGCACATAATGTCTGGCGATCTAGGGAGCCTATGCAAAACCCTGACTCAGACGTATATCAGGATTTTGTTGTTATTACCCACTGCAAAGACCTAAGCTCAGTCTTCCTTTTCCTTTTTCTGTCTTTCCCCACCACCCTTATTATTTGCTTCTTTCCGCCCTCTCCTTGTCTTTTTTAGACCATATTTATGTGCATCCCCCTTCTCCACTCTCTGATGGATTTAGTGTTGCCATGCTCAATTTCACCGACCGGTTCATCCCCACAGCTCAGAGCCCTTCTTTATGGCCCTGCTTCACCGATGTGGTGCGCTGGTGAACTGGCTCCTCCTGAAACACAGGCCTAAGAGAAGAAAGGGCCTGCTGTGTGAGCAGGAAGCTCGGAGGAGGTGGAGCAGAGGGAAGGGGAGGGGAGAAGAGAGCGACCTGGGTGTTCCATGAGAGTGGACCTCTCGGCTGTTATGCTTTCTAATTCCCCTCAGCGCAGAGCAGCAGGGGGGAATAGAGAAGAGAAGGAGCATAAGGGGGCGGAGGATGATGAGGGTGAAGGAATCATGTTTTCACACTGAAGGGAAGCAGGCGGGTGGGCTGAGGGAGCGTCTCTCTGTATATCTGTGTACATCTATGGTTTTATATCTGCTCCAAGTCTGAAGGCCCAGAGATGGGGATGCCTAAAGTAAATAAGGAAACAAAATAATGCAAAGAACAGACCGTAAGGGATACTTCAGTTTATTACAACCTGGGTGTCATTAGTTTTTCCTACTGCTAATAAAAACATTGTACCCACCAGTAGGACCGGGCTATATATCAATATTATATTGATAATGTGACAGGAGTCTAGATATCGTCTCAGATTTTGGATATCATAATATCATAACTGTTGAATTTCCCTGGTTTTAAAGGCACAATCACAGTAAAGTGATGTCATTTTCTGAATCTTCCAGACTGTTCTCTTATTTGCCTTTATCCACTCTATTGTTTAATAAACATGTCATTGTGTACATAATCAGTCAATCCCTCAATAATCAACCCTGCAATACAATATGGATATTGAGGTATTTTGTAAAAAATATTGTGATTTGATTTTCTCCATATCGCCCAGCCCCACCCACATAGTTTGTTGCTGAGATCAGAGAACACAGTGACATTGCTAAAAACAAGTCAGACAGGTGAAGACACACAAATGGTCAGACTATCTGACAGCTTTGAAACAAATCCCCAGGCTACCCAAACTTATTTGACAGAGGAAAAGGAGGGAAATGATAAAATTATTTCCCAAACTGTCCACTGTTAACATACGTTCCGGATTACAGAATGACTTCCTGCTTTAACTTAAGTCTGCCACACTGGGGGTATGGTAGATTTTTAAAGTGCTTTTTTATCAAAACTCAGATAGTTACCTTACATGGGAGCAATTTGGAGTTTGGTGTCTTGTTCACATATAAAGTTCAAGGACTCTTTGACATGTGGACAGGAGTTGTTGGGGACTGAACTAACCCTGTGATTAGTGGATGATCTGCTTTACCTACGGAGCCGTAGCCAGATTATTACTGTCTGTATTATTTTGGGTGCACCACTGATCATTGCCTACCCTGCTGGACTTTGTTGTAGAAATGTCACTGTGTTCTCATTTCTCAGCATTTTTGAATATGATCCTTTAAGATTACTCTAACCTACAAAGACCAGACACCCCACACATTATGTTACCAACATACAACATTTTTTAGTAACGCAGTCACGTAGTCTATGATAAGAGTGTTGTTGTTATAAAATCCCCGAAATCCTGCTGGAACACAAACTCTCCTTTGTTACAATGCGACAAACATCCATCCATGAACATCCATGAAGAGCTGTTTGCCCATTGAACTGATTTGATTTGATTTCACTTTATTATCACAATCCACATGAATACACACAAATACAAAAATAAAAAACATTTAACCAAACAACAAAACCATACTATAAACGCTACATATCACATCAGACATTACAAAATGTGGATGCAGTTCAAACAGTTTAATCGCTCCCTATTACATTGCTCTAATCCATGCTCTAATTCGTGCGGAAAAGGTAAATAAACTGAGGAAAAATGCTTAATTTGAATTGGATGGTGAATGGGGGGACTTTTGGAAAAAAGAACTCTAAACTCTGCAGAATAGAGCTGGAAGTGATTAAACTTCCTAAGAGAGAGATGAACTTCAGCTGGATCTGCATTGAAACCTGATGAAGTGGATAATAAAATAATACCCTCTCACTCATGGCACACCGCACTACTTAAGGGTTTGTGTGCAGTTTTTGGACAGTTTTGATATGATTATTTATTCTGTTGAATACAAAACATGTTTAAAGTGCTCGTAATAAGAAATATGGGCAGTGACTGAATCAGAGGGCAAACAATGTGAATCATTGGATACTACACATTGTATGATTTTATTCGCCAGGGCCCACACTGGAACAGACAAATCATTTTTTCTTACTCTTATATAATAAATCACCAAGTGAATCTCTTAATGCAATTTATCATCAGCAATTACTCAAAGTGGAGTATGATTCGCACACATTATACATGTGGACACACACACACATAGCCTCCTGCTTATGTCTGGATCCAATATAGTGTCATTTAGCGCTGGATCTGGAACAGATTCACATGAAGGACTCAGGTCCTCTTCTACTCTCCCGCCTCCCAGCCTCATCTTGTCTTGCTGGGTGTGGCCTTAACCCCCCTCCACCCTGGCCTTTACCCCCTGACTCTACCTCCCTGATGGCCACTGCACTACTGAGCTGTAACCTCCACAACCGCTAAACACCCCATCATCTGGTTCTGCTTGCCCATCCCGCACCCTCCCCAAGGCCACAGGAAATAGCTGGAGAGTTTCCCTGGGGGTGGAATTAACAGGTGCACCAGTGTTTGTTTCAACTTTCCATTACCACTGGATAATGGTAATAATAAACATGGCAAGGCCAGGTGGGGTGCTGGCTCTGGCTCTCGTTTTGCTTTCTCAGGTTTTGCTGGTTCCTCATTTTTCAACTCATTTCATCCATTGCTGTTTCTCAGTGGAAACTCTTTCTAGTGTCTGAGCGAGGGATCTTAACTGACCAAACTGTACTTTTGGCTCTTCTTAGTTTTTAAAGAGTTTCCCTGAAAAATATGCTGTAGACTGAGAGGGAAAGTGAAATCAAACAGTCACTTGCACTTGCATTGTCTGATGTTTGGCTCGGTAGACCTTGTCAGAAGGTTTCATTTATTATTTCACCCTGCATCCAAACGTTGTCATACTTCCTGCTGCAAGAATACACTGATTCTTGTAACAAGAGAGAAAATTCGGAAGAAAATGAAAGTGAGCTGTGCCACATTTCCTTTAGGTGATTAAAAAAACAAAACAAACAAAAACAAAACAATAAATACAGCATATTATAATTTTTTAATTGTTAAAATAAACTCATAAAGCCCCACATTTTATTTCCCTCTTTATGCCCCTGCACTGGGGACAGCCATGGCTAGAGGCATTATGTTTTCCATTCGTCCAGCTGTCTTTCACATTCTCATAAACGCAATATGGCAAGGCTGCCTTGAAGATTGAGCCTTTTGGCTTATAGGTGATCTTTACTATAATGCAGATGTTGCCTGAGGTGCCACTGGATGGCAAACTATAGAGATGTAAGATGATAGCTCTGCTTCCATCCAAGAGCTGTCGGTGATCTCTCGCTCCTCTAATAGGCAGCCATTTTCCTCAGCTGCCATTATAGCAGGTAGATCTGCCATCTTGTTCTCATGTTACCTGGGATCCCCCTTAAGTGAGTCATCAGATTGGGTAATAGCGGGAGAAAGGCAGTCTAATGGCATACAGGGTCGTTTTGGAGGGTCGAAGGTGGGAGGTCAAATGTTGCCATAATCCCGGTCTCCAGGTTCAGCCCATAAATAAGAGCTCAGCAGCTGGGAGGGAGGGAGGGGGGTAATTGATTTGAAGGGAGGAGGCATATTTCACCTGAAGAGGAAGCAGAGTTGACAACCATCCAACGAGTTTATAACCATTGTTGGATTAGCACCTCTGGTGTGGGAGTTGGTGAGACGCAGTAATATGGCAGAATTTCAAATATTAGTGATGTTAGGAAGAATAAAATGATTCCCACAAGAGATGCTACTGGGGATTCTGTCTTTTTGTCTTAAACATGTAATATTTTGGATCCCTGCAGATGCACAAACCAGGTGCTGATTGTTTGCAGAAGGCAAGAGTAGACTTTATTGATAGCGCTGCATTGCGTTTTACATGGGCTAATATGTGTTTAGCAACAGGTGATATGAGACTTGTTGGGAGAACGTACAGATGAGGTTAACTGTAAAAAGAAAAGGAAGAACAGAAAACATGTGATGTGGATAAGGCCACAGAAACCAAAGTGTGTGTGTGTGTTTAATTCAGCCACATTTTACAACCAGCCAGCCCCTTTAGAAGTGACACATCTGTGATTAGACAGTTTATGTCTCATTGGCTTTTATTTCCTTACACTACATTCATCACACAACATGATTCAATCTCAGGATTTGCTTGCAGACAACAAACGACGCACTGATAAGGTCACATTCTTGCACTTGTTTTCATTGATAAACATGTTTTGATTGGCAGAACAATCTCACAGACAGACTGAGGCTTGCAGGATATCAGGAGAGAGCGAGTGAGTGACTGTTTCCTGTATAGACAGGAAGTGAGGGCTTTTATGAGGGCAGTGCATTGATTTCCCTAGCATGCCAGGTCTGGGAGAGCAGAGAAAAGAGCCGCTTCCTGTGGAGAAGAATGCCATGCCAGCTATCTGACTCTCAACAATCTCACAACTGTTAGTGTGAGAGGTTGTGAAAGTAACACTGGACTGTTGCCTTGTGAGCTGCTTTCTCAGTGACCTGTAGCCGGAGGTAGAAAAAAAAAAGGACATTTGTTCAGTTCAGAGTTAGAAGAAAGAGTGTGCTGTAACTACACACTACATACTTGAGTAAAGAGAGAAACAAATGTGAAAATATCTTAATGACTTGCTGCACTTTATTCCACCTTCAGCCTTCATCAGGTTGCTTTACATGGTAGGTAAGAGTGTATCTATGAAGTCTAAAAACATGGATGGACTCTTTATAAAGCGCACTGCACTTCCACCATAGAAATTTCAAAACACAACACACAACAAATGTAAGAAAAACAACAAAAAACAACCACTAAAATAGTAATTTAGCTGTTAAGTCTGTCCGACTAATCCTTTTAGTCAGAAATCTGCTTGCCCCAAGTCAATATTTACTCACCTCTACACAATTTTTTCATTTATAAGAGTTTATCTAATAACAACAAAGACTAACGTTAATTTGTCTTAAAAAAAAAAACAACCTAATTTAATCCTTGTATCCTCACTCTCAAACTTGCCATACATAGTCAGATATTTGCTTAAATCTTCTAACACCACCCAATTAAACTCCTGTCTCCAGGATAACTGAAACACTAGCTTGGGCTTCAGTTTATGAACTTCTTCTTGATCCACCACCATTTTCTTGCAGGTGCCCAGTTGGTTCAGAAATGAGAGAGATGGTTCATTCCTTAGCTACTTTCATCACCAGCTCCAGAAAACCAACGTTGCTCAATTCTTTATTACTGTACCACTTGCTTGATTGAGTTGCTAGATTAACTATAGCCTAATGAGACATTTTACCTGTCCCGGGCAGTCAGGTAGTCCTTGTTGTTGAGCCCTGCAGTTGTTGGCACGGATATGACCAAGGTATGCTCACAGTATTTTCTGTTTTCAGTCATTTCGGTTTCATGTTGTTGATTTCATGTGTACTGTGTGCACATGAAATGTGCAACACCGTGAATGCATTTTGAAAAGAGACTAAAAGTTTACAACTTTATCCCATTATGATTGATTATAATTGATAAAGAGTTAGCCATCTTTTGTGAGTAGTTTAGTGTGTGTATTGGTAAATTTAGACATTGCTTTTTGCCATTCTGTAAGACAGCCTGATGAAGGCTCTGTTCCAAAATATGTTGTACAAGTAAAGACAAGTCTCCTCCAGTTTGTCAGGTAGTTTAGCCAGGTTATTTTTTTACATTCAGTTAGATTGGTTACAGAGGGAGGGACGAAGAAAGTGAAGTAGCATTCCGCTACATTAGGACGTCCTGTACTGAATTTATTCCCTTGAGACCTCCTCCATCCTTCCTTTCCTTCTTTTCCCCTCCCTGCTCTCTTTACCTCATACTCCTCCCTCAACTCCCTCGCACTTGTATCATCCTCTGTTTCTTAACACCTCACGTCCTCCCCCTTCCTCCCTTCCATCCCACTCTCCCTCACCTTCTTATCTGCCCTACATCTTTCCCTCCCTCCATCTCTGTCTCTCCACCCATGGTTCAGGGCTCGAACCCGTGTCCTCCTCCTCGACAGCTCCTCTGTGTTAGCCGGTGGTCTCTTGCGAGGTCCCGAAAGGATTGATGGTATTCTCCTCCTGATCGTCCAACAGGCCGGAATAGATGGCTGACGCAATTCTCTCAATTACCTCAGGGAGGGAGGAAGGCCAAAATAAGACGAAAGGAGGGCCACCCCCACATGCACTCATATACAGTATATGTATGCATATGTGCAAATCAACAAAGAAGAACACTATCTGCATCATCTGTTGGGCTTTGTTCCAGGAGGGACGAAAAAAATTACTTAGGGAAAGTCACTCTGTATGTGGTGATTGGCTGTTTACATTCTCTGAGCTCTTCACAGCCCCCCCCCCCTTCTCCCCATCCCTTATGTCAGAGGTGAGGGGTTAGAGGTGAAAGGCGAGGTTGCGGGCTGTCTCTCCTGGAGGAGAGGAGCTGGTGTTGGAGGTCCCCTCGCCCAGCCCCTCCGTTTAGTCTGAGAGGAGAGCCTCCTCCTTCTCCTCCCCTCCTGCACATCTGGCTGCCCCCAGAACGCTCATTTGGAGGGAAAACAAGAATGTTTTTATTTCCCAGGAGAGAAGAAGAACTCCAGAGTGAAACCACAGAGTTAAAACACAGAGAGGCATCCTGGGCCCTCACACAGCCTGCTGCTATGCTGTGATGGCGAGAACTTTCTCTACTCTCTTATACTTTCTCAGTCTTGCTTTTCTATGCTCCTTGTGTCTGTTCTCTTTCTTAAAATGACCATGTGTCTGAACTTTTCTCCTTTTTATAGTCAAACCAACACACACCAAGATCACCCATCTCCTAAAACTTAAGCACAAATACACCTAATTTGCGTTAACAAACATTTTTTGTAGGAAACATATTGCCGCCTAGATAATGTTTTTTTTTTTTTTTAATCAACGTAATGCTAAAATGTGTATTTTGACCATATCTGCTATCATATATGCTCATTCTGTACGTATCCGTATAACATTCACTGGATCCTCATGATTACAACTCCTATGAACACCTGCGTTGCGCCGAGTAGGTGGAGTCTGCACACCATTTGACAGTTATTGTAGCCAGCAGATACACTAGATCTGCAGTTTAATTTTACAGCAAGAGTGGCGTTTACGTCACCACGACCACCTAGCCCATACAAACACAAACAAGACAAGGAAGACTGATAAAACAGAGACCTAATGAATGTCATTCAGGCTTATATAAAGTCATATTGTGAACATGGCTGTCCATGCTGGCAATTATTTGTCGTAAGCCGACATTGTTCTTTGTTTTGTCAGTTGACAATAACGTGGTTGCTGCCGCTGGCTGACAGATTACTCTCCCATTTCCCAGCCCTCTCCATTACATGTGAAGCAGTGCGCTGGCGCACAGAAATGAAGCTGACCCACTGTCAAGTATCCAGTTTTTTCTCTGATATCATCCATTGGGCTTGGTTGTAAATAAGGGCTGGGTAACAAACCTCAATACTATTTTGGTACCAGATGTGTTCATTACATAGTGTAATGAGAACTGTCAAAGACCGCTGCCATTGCTGATGTTCATACTTCTATGTATTTATCGTAATCTTTGATCAGGAAGTTTCTGAATTAAATCACAGTTTTGACAATCTTAGACTATTGTATTATAAGCTATGTGTGTGACAGCATTTAGTTATTGAGAACTTTGTATTCTTTTATAAAACTGAAACATTTTTATATTCCTCAAAGCTGTTTTGTATCAATAAGGAAACAGGTAGAATTTAGAAAAAAAACCCAATGATATCCAGCCCTTGTTTTTCTAGTTATTTAAAGCCAACTCAGTGCACTTGATCACATTTAGTAAAAGATTGTGGTCTTGGGTAAATATTGAAAAAGTCAGTGCAGACTTGACACGTTGCAGTAACTTATTTTTTTAACCAAAACCACAATCTTTTCCCAACCTAACAACACATGGGACCATGAAGAAAACCCTGGGTCAAAACCCTGCAATTGCTTTTTTTTACACCAGGCCATCCACCCTGATATGGTCTTCATGACTTCTGTACTGTGTGAGTATATCACTCTTCAGACAGAAAGATTGTAGACATCTTAAGTTATTCTGGTTTCCCATCAAAAAGTGATTTGCTTTGTTTCAGCTGCAGCCAAATGCAATCAAAAGCCAATTTCTTAAATTTACAAGCAGCTTGCCAACCTTTTCCCTCCCTCGGAAACACGTTCGTCTGTGGAACCTCTCTGACTGTCTTAACACATGTGCATACAACACACACATGCACTCATGCATACACAGCTGGGCTCTATTACAGCAATGTACAGTAGCCATCTCTCCACCCCTCGCCTCGAGCCCTCTCTGTGACTGTTATTGGAAATGTAGCGCTGCTACGGGAGCAAGCTCATGGCGGATTTATATGACACAGGTGCACGCTCTGGAAAGCACTCGTGTACGCATGCACACACACATACACACATCAGGAGGCACGCGAGTGGACCAGCCCGCAAAGACTAGATCTAATGTCAGCCACTTAATGTCTACACCACTCACAAGTCACAACACACTTCAGACTTCCACACACACACACTCACATATGTGTCTGAACTGCTTAGAGCTGTATCCAAACCAGGCTGAAAGTATCACCCAGCTCCTCTCGTTTCTGCCGCCTGGTTAACCTCATCTGATTCTGATTTTTGACTTTGCGTATTGAATATGACAAAAATGTCTTTAATTTTAACTTAATATATTTTCTTCTATGCCCTCGATGTCTAGATCGCTCCCTTTTGTTCTGGGAATATGCCAGGCATTTCCTCTGTGTGCTATCCCAGTTTTCCAATAAGAGGGAGGCCGGAGGTATGTGCTGGGCGGGCTGGGCTCGCTTTCTCTCTGGCGTTCCTCGACGGTCTAACGGAGGCAGGAATACCGGGGATACGGTTTCCCTCTGGAAAACAGACAAAGACATTCCAAGGAGGGACGGCTTGAGTGCCTACACAGCAATAATGTCTGCTGAAGTTTCTAGCCACGTAGACTACCTGTGGATCTCGCTGGGTTTAAGGTTTTGTTGTAGCGAATGGTCCAGTTAGGAACCCCATATTTCTTTACCACAGAAATTAATTTTGAAGTAATTTAATGCAGCGTTACCCAACTATCTTCCTAAAACTCAAAATGTCTGATGGAAGAACTGAGTTTGAATATATTTTGCTCCATGGGTATCACTGTTTAGACATAATTTGGATCTCAAGCTGAAAAATGTGAAACCCTTGACCTAAAGAGATTGCTGCTGTACACCCACATGTGGTAATGTAGTGTTAGACATATGTATCTCGTCAGCCCATCCATTCTGATGTTCATCCCACTATATTGAAAAGCAGAGGGCAGGGAGGCTCCCTGCGAGCCACATGGTACTGATTTAGCCTGTTAGTGTCAAGCACGTGTTTTAATGAACAAGCAGGTTGTGTTTTTACTTTTTGTGTGTCATGGGGGCGAGGTTATGTTGCTCGAGGTTGTTCCAGGGTCTACATCTGGATTTGAGGACAGTAATTGTGGGCAAGAATGTGTGTTTGTACACCTCAAATACAGCAGCAGCTGAGTATCACACATCTTACATTATTGGTGAGATGAGGCGTACAGCAGATATGAAAGCCACTGTAGACATCCCATCACAATGCATGTATTTTGAAATAATACTGCAGAATTATGCAGTTTGGAGCCTTGACAGGAGGAGCGACAGTGTAGTAGCACTACAGTAACAACTGTCATAAAAAATGTAACAAAAATGTTCCTTTTGGAGTAAAAATTCTCTTCTTAAAGTATTCCCATGTAGTTCTGTAAGATTAGATGTGAATTAAAGCTATGACCGGGCCCAAAAAAATCATGCCTGACTCTACAAGAGCCCACTTTGTGTCTGTCCAAGCCTGACCCAAGCCTGAACCAGTTCAGTGTGGTTATTTGTGATATGATCTTCAACATGCTTGTAAGCAAATAACATTTCTCCTAGTTAATAAGAGGTGGGAGTCAGGATGGGTTGATGGCAACGCATACATTGTTCATGACATTACACAGACTATAAGGACTGCATAAAAACAAACAAACAAAACACTGGGATATTGGACCAAAGCTGATATGATTAAAGCCAAGGGGAATTTTAAGAAAGTACAGCCAGGCCTGGCCTGAACCAGGCGTGTTGGTTCAGACATAGTTGGGTCTGGATAGAGAATCGAAGCTCTAACATGAATTCACTGGGGGCAATGTAAGTGACACAACTTCTTGAATCTGCTTCCTGAACATAAAGATAGGAGAGGAAAAGGAAAGAAACTGGAGCCGAATAACAGTAGGAACTACAGCTTATGCTGATTTGCCCCTAACAGCTTAGATACCAACTGTACGCTTATAGTTTCAGCGTGCAGTTGGTACTTTGGTTATCTGGGGCAAATCATTGCAAACTGCACACATAGTCCTGCAGTCAATTTTGCATAAGTAATGTGGGGTCAAAATGTACTTCATTTTCTATCTGAACGCACCTTAACAAGTCAGTTTTTGTATCTCTACAAGTTATGCCTTCAAAAGTACAATTATGTATCCTCTGTGACCTCTGCTCTGTGTGTTGCTATGAAACACCAAGGGGTGTGACAGTGTGCCGGTATTTGACAAGCAGGGAATGAGAACAGGTTGACAAAGAGGCTTTCAAGCACAGATGATCGTCTATTCCTGAATGAATATGTATTCTGAGGTTATTTTGGTATGTAAGGAATTGCCCTGGCACTGCAGTGTGCCATGTTTGAACAATGGAAGTGGTAACACCAAACTTGTTCATCTTGTTCTGGTTTTAAAACCAGAAATAACTTCCAATACATACACATACAATCCACACTTCCACTTCTTGTTGTCATACTTTTCTGATTTTCAGTGTGTTTTGAGTCCTCAGTCGAAATCCAACACTTTTGTTTATATTTTACTCAAGTAAGTATTTGAACAGCCAAAAAAAAAAAAAAAAAAAACTTGTGTGTGCTGATGAGAATAAGAAACACATACAATCTCACTCTGTCAAGATAGAAACTGAAGCAATTGTTACAGCTTTTGCTTCTGCATTTAAACAAACATTAGCTTCAGATGCCACTGCAGCACAGACTACAAGCTCCAGATATTTGGGGTGTGTCGTAACATGCCATTAAGATATATTGCATTTGAAGTCATCCCAAGTTTGAGTATTAATGCTAATACACTGTATGTTTACATTAGGTCAGAATGATCCTTTGCCAAGTGCAGGCGCACAGATCAACAGCAGAATCAACAACAGAGATATAATTCAATAATTTGTTGCTGACATTGTCAATCATGGCAGATAATTGTTTCAGCCGTAGGGTCTTTGTGTGGTTGCGTGTACTTGACGTAACCATCAGTGTTGATTCAGGCATGGAAAATTATTAATCGGAGCCTTTCAGCATGAACACATTTAGCTGTTAGTTGTCACCACACCTGTATGATGTCATTGCTGCAGGTGTTTCTCCGCTCCTTTTAGATTGTGTGTGTTTATCAGATGCTTATCTGTAGACGCCTGCTTTGCATCATTTTTTAAAATAGCTCTGAGTGTGTGCTTGAGAGGACAAAGAGAAAGACAAAGGAGCATACTGTCGATGCTTATCAGTGCGGCCTAATCACTACCATGTGCTTTTATGGCCACTTGGTGTATTCGTTGAAGCTGCTGGAATCCTAGCAATTAGCCTCCCTTAAATTTCACACATGGGCCCTCGTGTTCGTCACATAAACTGTCCCATGAAAGAAGACCCGGTCCAGTTCTGGACTCGCAGCCTGAGTCCTTAACAGCGCCTGGGGCTTTTACTGCCTCGGAGCTCGACCTGCTCACTCCGGTGGTCCATAAGCCTGGGAACCAGCCTCTCTGCTCAGACACACACACACACAAAAACACACACACGCACTGTAAAAAAAATTACTGGAGATCATATTTCCTTTGTTCAAAATGATCTCCTTTCATTTTTATTTTGGTAGAAGGCAGAGCTGCACATTGTGAGTTTTTGTTTAATTTGGCGTGGATTATTATTTTGCCTAATTGGCTTTTAACGAGCTTTTAACTCAAGTATGTAAAGAAGCCGGCCTGGTTCTGTACCACCCACCCACAAGGTCCACTCAAGGTTAACCCCAACCAGATCTGCGTCTTTGCTCCCCTGTTCTCCCTCAATCCCTCTCCCTCTTTAACTTTCTCAAATTAGCTTTAATGGCATGACGACAATTGAATACAGTCTTGCCAAAGCAGGGTGTACAAGGTCTATAATGTAACCATAAAGTGATGCAGTCCTTTTACTGTACAGTACGTTAGTACAATTTTCAAGTAGTGTTCTTTACTGAAGTGCTGTCATTTTATTCTACTTTATACTTCTTCTCTGCTACGTTTCAGAGGGAAAAATTTTACTTTTTACTTCTCTATATTTGTCTTACAGCTCAAGTTACTATTTACTTTGCAGATCTCATTTATATACAGAAAACATGTGATCATCAGATAAAATATGATGCCAGATTGAACTACAAAATATAGTTGTTAAAATTGGCTCCACTCTGACCAGTTACAACACTTAATAGCTGATTACATAATAATGCACTTATAGTAATACAAATTATAATGTACAGTATATGATAGTAATTTAACACTCTAAATAGCCATTTTGCATGGGGAATGCTTTTGATGCTTACAGTGGCTATAGTTCATATTTTATGATAATGTATCAAATGACAATTTGAAACAGTGTAGAAGGGGTAGCTCAATCTGTGTTATGTAACTGAACCTAAAGTAAATAAAAAATAGAAAAAATGTAATAAACTAAAATAACATTATGTACTTTAAAAACTAGCATAATGAAATATAAATACACTGGAAATGTATTTAGTATTAGCCTTTGTCAATTTGGTGTTGTGTTTTTATTGTAATACCTATTCTGAACTTATTTAACTTTAACCTTGCCCCTGACCAGTACTCCCCATATTATAATAATAATTTAAAAAAAAAAAACTAAAAATGATGTTGAAACTAGTAAAAACCAAACTAAGACTAAACATTTTTAAAATATTAATACTTAACCTAAATGAGTAAGCACACTTTAGAAACTGACTGAAACATAACTCAAAATTTGGAAAAGAAAAAAGAAAGCACATAAAAACTACAGAACATTACAAAACTAAAATAACTGTGGGAGCCTTGTATTGATGAACTTAGAGGGAATTGTCCCCTGAATCTGCACAACGATTTAACAAAATAAACAAAAAACTCAGTGCAAAAAATATGTTAACAAAGAATACTATAATGAAATAAAATCTTTGAGAGTTAGCAATTAAATAAAACAAATTATACAAGACATTCTTTCTTTTGTTGAGCTGTCAAAGGTCTCTAAATCACCTGTAATGTATTTTCTAATGTCTCCAAACCATCTCATATCATCAGTTAGCATTTGCATGAATTACTACCAAAGAAAGACTGGCTGGCAGCTCATATTTCTCTGCTGAACCCACAGTTAGCATGCAGTTTTTCACAGTAATGGTATCGTTTTATCAGTAGCAAGTAAAGTTACAAAATGTTATTTTGATTTATTTTTTTTTTTTTTTACAATATCGCAGTGCGTCATTTGCATTTAAATGGCAGATTGAACTCAAATTGTTCAAAAAACACCATGAACATCCCTTAATTCTATGATGATTAGCAGAAATGTTGACTGTTTTCAACAGGTAAGTGTGCCAGCAGCTTTGATTTCCCCAGATCAGTCTGGGTTTAGGAGAGATGACTTTACATGACAACATGATCCCAATTGTGAAGGTAATGGAGGCTGCAAGTGCCAGTTATGGGTTGTAATGGAAAAGTTGTAGTCAAGGGTGATTTACAGTAAAACAAAAACAAAAGAAATCTGAGGAATATAGAGTAAAGGTTGCCATTGGTGTTTTTACATCCCCTTGTTTATAATAAACTCAGCACGATGAGGGAGCCTTTTATCACAGTTTAATGATACATTAAGAGGAATTGTTGTTGTTGCATGAGTGCCGCACTCAAGCTGCTGCCTCCCTCTCAGTCTAAACTGTTATCTTATCAAAACAAAGGATTCTTTGAATATTTAGATGCAGGGAAACACCCTCAGGCAATTGTGTGTGTGATAGGAAGGAAAATATTTCCCACTAAGTCTCGGCGAGTGTGCCTGGGGGAAATTCAAAACACTCATGTCGTTTGTTCTGTACAGCACTCCCTGCCAACTGTCGCTAGTGTATATAAAGTGCTTTTGTTTCTTGTGAATTTTTTGTCATGTTTGGGTCCATAGCTAGATTGTGCTCGAGTGTTCCAGTTTGGAACTGCTTGTAGTTTTTGAGGTTTTTGTTCAATAACGTGTGGTGTAGAGACAAAACGAGTGTGTGTTCTATGTTTGGGAAAGAGAAAGTGAACGAGAATGACAGATTTTTTTTTTTTCATAGTACATACCTCAGATCACACTGGCTCTATTGTTCAGAGGCTGGTTACAGCAGAGATGAATTGTTTAACCCTGTCTCACTACACTGCTGGATCGACTTTATAGTTTGGTCTACAGTATTTCTTAGTGTGTGTGCATGTTTATGATGTGCTGTGTGTGTCTGTGTGTGTGCGCGCACGCAGGTGCATGTTTTCATTACTCAGAATGTTTATGCATGCTCATACAGCTGAAACGCTGGAAATTCATGGCTGTAGATGCCAAGGCCTTTGGCCAGCAGCAGCAGATGAAATATTAAGTGGTTCCACTGATTTATGCAGCATTACTGAGAGTTTGACAGAAGTTGTACTCGACCGTGAGGAGGAAACAATGAGGTTCCTGGATAAAGTTTGCTGGTATACACATACCCACATGCACTGAACACATGACCACCCACCTGTTTACTGGCCAGCAGCTTACCTTTCCTTTGACTGTGGTACACTGAATTTAAAATCAGATTTTTTGAAAGTTTGAGCCTGTTCTCTTATCTTGATCATGCCTCAGCAGGAGTCTCCTTTAGAGCAAAGATTACCAGCTGATTTATTCTCCGGCTACTCAATCATGCCTATGCATTAAAATGCCGACCCAGTGTCCCTATAAGTGATGTTCATGTTGAAAGATTATGCAGTGCATGGTGTATGTGCAGCGCCAACGTTTAGTGCCAGTGCAGGAAATAGTGTGCCTTTGTGTGACAAGGCAGTGAGCAAGGGTGTGGAGGTTGATAGTGGATGGGTCCGTCTGGATTTCCTGCAGATCGACATTCATGTCCAGTTGCAGACCAAAAATTTATTTGTCTGTTTTGTTTTGATTTGTTTCCTACCCTTCCATAGTCACAATGCACTGAAATTGTACAACAACAAAAAAGGCATAATATGTTATGTAATATGTTTCTGAAAACATTAGAGGTGAGAAATAGGCAACACGGTTACAGAGTCTTGGTTCATGTATGATCAGGGCAGCTTAATTTTACAGTTTGATCTCAGTTTTTTCAGCCTCTGTTCTAACAATTCAGGAAACAGTATGGCACCCACTTCCTGTTTTTAAATTCTAATACTACAGCTAAACAGTGCAGTAAAATATGTTTCTGAAGACATTTTAGGTGAGAAATAGGCAAAAGAGTAACAGAATCCTGGTTTATATTTGATCAGCACTATGTAGATTTACATTTTGATTTGAGTTTCTTTTGAGGTCCCTCTTGATCTGCTTCTATAATCTTTGTATTCTTTGTATCCAACAACCCGAGAGCCAGCGAAAATCTGCCAAATTTGAACTAAGAGATGAGCATGGTGATCTAGGCGCTGGTTAGATGGCAGGAAGATTACCATAGTTAATTTACACATACTACCCACATTGTTTTGATACAAAGCTGGTTGAAAATCGCACCAAAAGTTCAGGTTGTGTTTTTGTTTCTTTAGAAAATGTGGACAAACATTTAGCATTACAACAAAAAGTGCATTCAGCTCTCACAAACCAGAGAGTTTATTTGGATTATAACAGTGGTTAGAGCTATTTTAGGTTTATTCAGGCTTCCAGAACACTTTTACAGCATAACATGTTAATGTTACGTTATGCTTTGCTTAAAACGATAAAGAGAATAAAAGACAAGTTGGCAAGGTTGTTGGTAGATTTCAACATTGCACCTGGAAAAAAGATTGAACCACACGCTCACAATCCACAAAGACCTCTGTCCAACATTTTGGATCTACTGCCCTAAAACATAGAGTGGTCGCTCTCTTTTTTTCTGTTCAATTTGTTGCAAACAAACAGGTTTGTTGTTCAGTAATTCTCTCACCCTCAACTCCATCCCGCTTTCTCAGGAGGAAGTGGGCTGTCCTCTGAGATGAAGACTTCCTTTAGTGATTCCCACTGCAGCTCCACAGGAAGGGCTGAAGGAGAAGTGTAAGGGCAGAGTTAGTGCACCCTCAGGCACCATCACTGGGATGGATCCATTTAGTTTGGCAGGGGGGCAGGGCAGAGATGGTGGGAAGGGATTTGCGGAATGAGATAAGATTGAGTGAAGGAAACTGAGAGGGAGAACGTGTGAGAAATGGATGAGGTAAAGAGAAGGAGGAAAGGAAGAGATGGATGGGTATATTTTTGGCCTTGACAGCATCATAACAGTGACTCCTTTGTAGCATGTCAGCTATCAAAGCTGACCATGCAACTATCAGTGCATCATGCAGCTGCCAATTGTTAGTGAGTTGATCCTTTGGCACTCAAGTGCATCCCAAAGGTATCTGACAGGATTGATGTCAGGAGCTTATAAGGCCAACACCTTAAAGTATGCAGGTGTAACCTTGCATGTATTTTTTTCTGTGACCTTATACTCTATTTTTGTGTTGGCAAGATATCTTATTTTTCTGGTCACTGTATGGGCTGGAAGAAAATCTTGGGATCCACAAAAGAACACTTGTCTTCTACCATTCTTAGGTGTTTCACAAATTCAAAAAAAGTATTTTTGTTTGTTGTTAATACTGTGCCAATAGAACAAAAAAAAGGAGGACCAGAAATGTTGTCTATTGCTTTCAAAAAGAAGAAAAGGAAAGACATGTTTGGATGTGTTTTGAAACTGATAATGTAATAATTATCTCGGCAAGATGAAAGTGTTGAATTGCCTTAAATTAAATGGACATTTCCAAGATTTTTTCCACAGTCATTGGCATCCATCAAGTTTAGCACATTATAAGTTTTATATACATAATTCAGCATGGGTGTCACCAGTGAAAAATGATGACCAAAACAGTCTTTACAGTTGGCCTTTTACTGGCTTGTGGGTCTCTGTCAGCTGTAGTTATTACAAGTTACCTCCACACAGCTACTGTACCATTTTAACTTTCCGTGTGTATTTCATGGGGTAAAAGTGCAGACTTTGAGAACCTCTCTCGAGAACCTTTGACGCACGGATTGCCATATGTGAAGAATTTGCAAAGGTCAGCATGAACCACTGAAACTGGCCGAACTTCACCGCTGCTTTATTATCCTTGTACCCCTCTGGGTGTTTGACTGTGGAACGATGTGGAACAACAGCCACAAGACTGCGGAGTCCCTGCTGGAAATCTCTCTCTCTCTCTGTATCACTCTCTCTGTCTCTCTCATAGCCAGGGGTGAGGCATGCTCAACATGTTGGAGGCACTACATTCAATACACACGCATACACACTCCACTGTTTACACTACTCCTGTCTTATCTTACACATTGGACACATCACAGGAACATTTCAAAAACACACACCTCTGATGGGTCCAGAGATGGTTTGTGTGGGTGTGGGTGTGTGTGTGTGGGTGTGGGTGTTGGTGTGTGTGTGTGTGTGTGTGTGTGTGTGTGTGCGCGTGTGTGTGGAGCGACCATAGGCAGTGTTATGATGACACTGGCTGGTAATTGCTCATCCTTTTCAGTGTCATTTGGCCCTGAGTTTTGTGTTAATGTCCGGATGTCATCACCTCAGTATCAACAGGGACACCGCTCTCATCTGATCTGCTCTCTCTAATGACAACACGTGCAAGCTTTTGTGTGTGTGTGTGTGTGTGTGTGTGTGTGTGTGTGTGTGTGTGTGTGTGTGTGTGTGTGGATGAGAGAGATACCGTGAGATTCCTGAGGTAGCAGAGCTATATTTATTGAGCTCTGAGTTTGTGGTGGTGGTGCATTGGTTTTTCTGTGCTTGTGTGTGTTTTTCATTTCTTCATTAAGTCATGACGGCACACTTTTGTTGACAAGCAATATGATGCAGCATGATGGGAAAGTGATGTTGGTAAGCAGAGCAGATATTACATCAATCTGTATTTCATTACCAACTTGACAAATTTATGAAAATAAAAAAGCCTCTTAGACCAAAATGGGCATGTAGAATTTTTAACTATACTGTCAGCCAAACAAAATACTGCTCATCCACTTTAGGGTCATCTCGTTAAACCTCCTAATAAAAAATTGCATCTTAATGTTAGTGTGGTTCATTTCAAGGCTCCTCGATTTGAAATAGGCTTACAGTATGGCAAAAGATTCAGTGTAACACTGATGTTCTTTGTCAGTGTGGCATCAATGCTGATTTCTTTCAGCCACAGTTCTGGGCAGAAAAAGTGGAAACAGTACATTGGCACACTTTGTCCACCACTTGGTCTAAAGAGTGATCTAATTCTGTCAACTTTGAAAGCGTCTAATGACTGATATTTTTGTGACTCTAGGTTAAAACGTATAACTTTTTACTATAATGTCAATGTTACTGACCTTAAGAAATGCTTTTAGTATCACATCATTGATGGGAAAGAAAATATTATCTTACATCGGATTTAATCTTGTATTAAAGAAGTATGATACAATTTATTGATATAAAATTCAAATTTTAAAAGAAATGATCTAAAATAAAACATAAGGTGAAAGGACTGAATATTTAATACACAAGAAGAATTAGTGTTTGAATTGCAAGACCACACCTACGATTCTCAGTTTTGTCAGGTAAATGAATTTGACAATTTGAAATCCATTTCATGACTAAAATGTGCTTTAAAGGGAAAACTTTTTTTTTTTTTAATGTCAATTGCTATGAAAGTAAAATGGAAATCCTTGCCAAAATCAACACACTGTGTTTACTTTCAGTCATCATCTGTTTAAAACAGTAATGGTTGTAACCAAAGCACCTCAGGCATATGAGTGTGTGTCATATGTTTGTCATCCAATTTTCCGTCCTTTTATCCTTGTAGTCCTCAGTTTCCCTCTGATTTCTCTAGAAGACGTTGATGTTTTAATGATGTAATAGAGACCGGAGGATGAGGCTGGCAGCAGCAGCAGTGTACAGCAGGTGATCGCAGATAGCTGATTTGAAAATAAATTCCCACAGGAAACTTGTGTGTGTGCCTGTGTGTTTCAGGAAATGGTGAGTGTGTGTGTGTTTGTGTTTGTCGTGTTTCATGGCTCCCATTGCTCCTGCTGCAGTGGTCAGATAACGTTAATGAATCAATAGTCACTCAAAAGAAAGATAAAGAGGACGGAGGATGGAAGGGGATTTTATCAGTTTCTAAAATATTATGTTGTGCCCACCTCATGTGTTGTGAAAATGATGAATATGCAGTTTCCCAGCTGTCCCCAAAGACCCCGACCATCTCGCAACTCTCTCTCTCTCTCTCTCTCTCTCTCTCTCTCTCTCTCTCACCCAGTACTTTATCAGTGTTGTCTCAGCATATGAAGATAAAGCAAACCACTCGTCAGACAGCGTTGATGTTGGACAATTCTGTAAAACCAGAATATGTTTGACGGTTTTGAACTTTCTTTGCCATTTTGTTCTTTCATTCCTTCAATATACGGCAACTGCAGTATGAAAATGGCGTGATTAAGTTTAGGCCACTAAAACTACTTGGTTAGAGTTAGAAAAAGGTTATTGTCCCGGAGGACAGAAACACCATTTTAATTTTTGGTTAAAGATTAAAAATAAACTCTGGTTTTCTATATTAAGCTGTACGTTCCATGTGTTAATTCACAACTCCGATACCCTCACCAATAGTTTTTGTCTTGCTGCAAAAAAAAAAAAAAACACTGTACTTCCCTAATTGGCACTGACATTGACATTGAACATTTATTGGGTGCTGCAGAACTATACAATATAACTTTAAAGGCTCCGTTTTTGACATCTAGAGCATTAATATAGCAGCAAACCACTATTTGCTATGTAAAGATATAGTGGAGTAATGGCATCCTGAGTAGAGAATGAAGTCACACTCCCTTTGTGTGTGTTGTTGTCTGAGCTTCTCTGTTGTTGTCAGCACTGTTGCTGTTGTTAGCGCTCTTTGTGGAGTAAGCACTGTTAGCTGCTAGCTGCAAGTCTGTCCATTTCTACACTACCAAAAAATAACAATTATTCTCTACAATATGAAAGTGTGAAATTGAGTTCAATTGGGCTGGGTTAACGATGTGAGGAAAAAAACTTGTTGTTAGACCAAAAAAGAAGAAAAGATATTTAAAATTATGCCCAGGTGTGAAGAAAATTGCTGTTATCGTTTTCATCCAGAGTCCATTAATTGCAGTGTGAGACCTGCCCTAAAACTGTTGGTGTCAAGTGATTACTTCCCCAAAGCCCCTCCCAGCCTGCCTAATCCATCCAACATGGCCCTCGTTAGGGCGGCAGCCCATGAAGGGTCCGTGGCCCCTCCACCTCCATAAATACACTAACAGCTTTCTTAAATATGTGACAAAACACTGTTAAAGTTTACAGGCTGCATGTCTGTGTGCACCCTGCTTTCACCGGGGAAGGAGTTCCTCTTCCACCTGCACTGGATAATAAAGGGGGAGGAAAGAGGATATAGTTCCATTACACTGGGCTGCTTTAGTCGTTCACACACACATACAAACACACAGTCGTATCTCATACACACACCTGCTCTTGATTGTCCAATTTGTAAGCGATGCAGTGGCCGCAGGGGAGCAGAGAAACAGTAAACAGGCTGATAGCATCTCACATGAGATCACTGCGGCTGGAACTGTATTCTAAGCAGAGAGACTGAGCCCAGCATGCGCGTACACACACACACACACACACACACACACACACACACACACAGCTGTGAAGAGGAAAGCAGGCCTTGTTCTGTGCGACAGATGAGCAGCAGTAGAGGGTTTATGAGCATTTACAGTGTAAATGGAGTCTTCTTTTAACAGTGTCGCTCCTGGCTCCAGCTTTGAGGTCAGGGGTCATGTGTCACTGGGCCAAAGTTCAAACTTAACCCATCAAGGAAGTCTGGAAATTCAATTCACAAAGATAGCTGGGACTGACACCCATACAGTTCACTTGACGCCTCCTTACTGCCATCCCTGCTTCTGGTTTCTCACTTAAACTCCTCACTTTTCTTGTATTTTTACTTCCACTAAATCTCTGTCTCCTCTCTCTTTCCTTTCTTCCCTTTTGTTCTACAAACAAAACAAACAAGATTAGTCATTTGTTCATCTGGTCTGTCTGATTCCAGTTTCCCATGGCATTATCTGTTTTCAGATTTCGTGGAAAGACTAAAAATATTACAACTCCCACAGTTCAAAGTGCATCTATCTCCTACTATCAGACGTGCTGTTGCAGCCAATCACATTACACTATCACTGATAATGAAAAATACGTAAAATGAGCTTCCTGTGTTGTGTATTCTGTTATCTCCACTTCACACATAGAGGAGGGGGGAGCAAAGAATGACAAAGCACACCCCCTCTTCCGTCCGCCTCGCGTTAAGGTCACTGCTTGATGTTTAAATGTTGATAGTCTATCTGTGTATTTTTTACATTAGAATGTGTTGTGGTTAGCTGTGGGTGGCACAGTGGCAGTGGGATGAGTGGATGAGGACAGCAGAGGGGGAGCGTTCATTTTTTTTCTTGTTTGGACAGTGCCACTCTCTTAGGTCACATTCATATGGCTCTGCTCGTCCTCCAGGACCTTTGCCACCTTTTTGAAATGAAAAAAAAAAACAAAAAAAAAAAACAGGGGTGTCCCCGACTGAGAAATTACATAGTTTAATCTGATTGGTCAGGCCTATTGTCAACTGATTGTCAAATCTTTTTTCTTTTTTTTCCTCATTGATCTATGTTCTTATTTGCAACAGTGGCAATGAAACAATTTGTCCTCTTGACTTGGCACCTGGCATAAGAATTCATTTTTTAGTAATGAGACGCATTCCATCCTGTACTGTTTGTTGTGAGTGGGGGGGTGGATGTGTAGGTGCGGTGCTGTCCATAGTACTGAAATACAGCGAAGGAGATAGACAGACTGAACACATCACTTTTTTTTGTTTCTTAGCCTGCTTGCTTTTTATGGTTATAAATTAAACTGTCAGCCATCTCTTAGAGTGTGAAAGAGATGCAAACCACTTTTTCTGCCCTCATTCATGAGTTAAAAAAATATTTAGCACTCTGATAGTGCTACCGTCTTATGTAAGTGCTCTGATTAATACATTTATACCAAAGTAGCCTATATATCATGCTTTATTGGGAACAGCCATTTAAAACTCCCATATAGACCCAGTGGAATGATCCTTTGTTTCATAACCATTTATCCCTGCAACTACGACGTCATCTGAGATAAATTACTGAGATCACTGGCATTGTCCCGTTGATAGGTGATGTTTTCAAAGTACAGACCCAAAGAACAGTCCAGAACCCAAAGCTAGTAAACTTAGAATATCAAATAGAGAAAAACAGCAAATCTTCACACTTATGCAGTTGTAATTGGCATTGACAAAATTGTTGATTGACAAATTGATTTTGCAACCAGTTGTTTAACCACTAATATAATTTACAAGTTGATACCCTATTCCCCGTCCCATCCCATCAGAGTCCACCATTTCCATTTGGAAATTTGTTTCATATTGACTGCAATTCCTGCAGATTTTTCTGTCTCTAAGTACTGTGATATTCCATTCTGCAGGCAGTTGAGGTGCGTGGTGAGAGCTCTATAAGTAAATCTAAACAGTCAGTGGGTCCGTTAAGTTGAGAGGCAGCGTTCATGTTGCTCTCCTCCTCCTGCTGATGTTTGTTTTTCTTCCTGCTTGTTCAAAGAAGGAAAAATAAATAAAGTGCTTTTCTGGCCCAGCATCACTCGTCCCTCTGCTATTGATACCCTCTCTCTTGACAGCTGAGGACGTGTGTGTACATATGCATGTGTGATAGTGGGTTACAGTACATTAAAAAAAGTCCAGAAAATCTGAACTGACTATTTTAAACGTCTTTCATATCCTTTTTAGCCCCTGTACGCTGCCTATTCATAACCCTGCTATGGCAGATTAGCATGTAGCTACTATATTTAAATAATGTGTGTGTGCGTGTGTGTGTTCCTGTCCCCCCTTTCCCCCCAAAAATGGTAACACACCCACAGCAAATGAGAGGGCTCCTTTGAGAAATGTGTTTCTCATGTTCTCACGGTGTAAAAATGACGCTATCGCCGAGCTCCAAGAATCAGCAGCTCTGTCCACGTTACATGGAGCTGAGCCCAACCTGTGTGTGTGCTGGTGTGTTTGTGTGTGTGCATGCATGGGCGATTTAGTTTGCAGTGTGTGTTTTAACATTAAATAGTGAATGACAGTCTTTATGAGACCCCTTCCTTTCCTCTGGTGAAAACATGGAAAGATTGTTTACTGAGGACTCACTGTTCATAGAGCCAGAGGTCACAGCCAAGTTCAAGTGTGTGTGTGTGTGTGTATGTGTGTATTTGTGGACTTCCCCGTGCATGCAGCTATGTTTAGATGTAAAAACACACTGATATTATCAAAGGAATGGGTGCAGGCTTGATGTTATGAACATAGGTGGGCGAGGGAATTTTGTTTTTCCTTTATGAGAGTTTTTTGCTTCATCTGAATATATCTGTCCACATGTTTATATGATCTGTAAGATATTGTTGTGGTATATCACTAAAGCATAAGGCTGGACCTGTGATGTATACATTTTAGTATACATTTTTCTTGTGTTTTTATCAGCAGCAAAAGTGGTTTGATTGGTGAAGAAGAGTGTTGAAAGCCAAGTCTGAGAGGTGTTATCCTTTTCTGTCCACTGCACATGCTAATAAAGCTTTAGCATAGAGTATTTTACTGAAATTCAGTGACATGCATCATCCATGTAAAAATAAATTAACAAGTCAGTATTGATTTTTATTCCTTTATTTTATTTATTCCTGTTCTTCGGACCAAAACCACAAACACCGGTTTAAAGACAGTAGTAGTGTTAAATTTGCTACAGTTGAATGCTCACATGACAACAGATTTTCTGCTGTTGACAGAAGTCCTGGAGGGCATCCTTTCTGTTTGTCCTAATAATCCCCTAGACAAGCCTAACAAGTACACTTGTGTTATAAAAATTAAAAGTTCCTTCAAGCTGCAAAAAGATGAAATTTTCTTGCCTTTAGTGTAATGCTTGTTGTGTGATAACTTAAAGGCCTTGTTTCGCTACATATACCCCTTTCGACAGTGAAGGTACCAGCTCTCAGCCAGAAGAACTGTCTCAGTAACACTTGGCTGGTCAAGAACTACGAACTGCGTATGTCATAGGTTGGGGGCGGGATTTATCATGGCCAACCATAACTTTGTGATCGCCCTTTGTAAAACCTGGAGCTTTATTATGGACGTAAAGTCAAAGAAATAGTACTTGAAAGAGACCAACTTTCACCTTGCAGTGTGGTCCTTCACAGAAATGTAACATTAAGTTGAAGGAGGATCAAGAACAACACCTGCTCGCAAAGCCAGGAGCAACGCTTGTAAACTGATGATGTAGTCCGTCATTGTTGTTGTTGTGCTTGAAATTGGCGTTAACATTGCAAGGAAACCAGAGGCGTATACAGTGGTGTAATGACTTGGCTCTCTAACCTGTGGAAAGACTTCCAGTTCTTTGAGTGTTAGCTCACCAACTACTAACTGGCACCAGCCCAGAACAAGAACTAGGCTGGAGTTTGCTGGAACAGGGTGACAGTGGGCTAATAGCCTGATTGGACAGGTTGGAGTTGGGCAGCATTATGCTGGTATTTATGTTAGGTCATCAAAGTCTATCTGCTGACACAAGTGATACAGGTGTAAGCAGTCCCACTTTAACAGGTACAACTAAGGGAGATGTCAATAAAACACAAAGTGACAGTCCTGTGTGGAGGACTAATCCAGCAGATGAATGAAAACACCTGTTGGGTAGACAATATGTGTGTAGGAGCTTTACTATATCTGTAGCTTGTTTGCTTTAGTTTTTTCATCATTTAGGAGGTTTTTACTGTGAGCTAAGTTATCCACAGAGGTCCCCTTCTCTCTCGGACCAGGTGATTAAGTCAGGTAAAAACACTATGCAGAGCAGTTTCACGTTAGAAATTAGTGTTTCTACACTGGTCTTTGGTTTGTTTCTCTGATACCTTAACATCCAGATGTCCGATGACTAAAATCCTTCATACAGTTAAAACATATTGTTAAAAAAACGTCAATTTATCACAGCTTCTTCTAAACAACCACAACCCTGAGGCATGTGCAAAGTAGATGAGACATTAGCAAGACGCAACAGTGAACAAATGACATGGACCGTGTCCTTGAATAAAATAACAGATTTCTTTGGGTTTGAACATCGTTGGAAATGTTTGGGATAATGTCAATACAGAGTTTAACAAAATAAACAGCATTGGTCAAGTTGTTTGAAGGCATTTTGATGTGAAAAAGCTAAAATAAAACACTGTGCTACTATGTCCATACTATTCTCTGCTAAGTTGGGCTAACAGGGGCGATTTTGTCATTGAGTGAGTAAAAACCCTCAGAATGTTGGTGTGTTCCTTTAAGCTTTATTTCTCTTGGACACGGTCTTGATTTAAAATCCTTTGGGGACCCACCACAAGCAGCACTGTGTGAATAAAATGTTTTGGACTCACTATGATCGACTGCAACCTCCCTCCTCTGTCAGACTGTGTGACCTCTTCAGGGTAACGGGTCTGTTGTCTGCGAAAGAGCATCCTCTGAGGTTGACCACCGCAGTGAGGCTCAGCCAGCAAAACATGGTCAGAGTGAAACAGACAGAGCTGAGGTGCGGTCATCTCTGCGTCATCCCCGACCATGTTAACAGCAGCGTGTGCATGTGTCTCTGTGTGCGTATGTGCGTTTCAGGGTGAAGTCAGACTGTAAATATAGCCTCGTCTGTCTTCAACTCGACGTCCAGACAGTCTGTGTCTGACAAGGAAAAACGCTGCAGTCTCTGACTTTTTTGGTCAAAACACAACAGGAGAGAGGAGAGGGAAGGAGGAGGAGGAGTGTGTGTGTGGGTGAAGGGGAGGGGGTTTAATCATTTCAGCCATCTCTAAAAATAGGGGGCTCAGTAACAGAAAAAAAAGCTGTTCTGCTAAAAATCACAGCTCCATAGCAGCCATTTGGATGATGTGTGCTCCCTGAGGTGGAGCCTGGGAAAGTTAGCTGTGCGTACTAGCATGTCACTCTGTGTGTGTTGTGTGTGTGTAGCAGCAATATACAGTATGTGTGTGAATGTAGACCTAAATTGAATAATTGAGGTTCTTACTTGTATTTACGCAGAATACGGTTGGAAAGCAGTCTTATTTGGGCTGATATGGCCCAGTCTTCCCTGAGTTGGCCTGGCCTACTCTAGCCCAGTTTGTCCTGGTATAGTCTGGTTAGGTCTAGTTTGGTTCATGATTCTGCCAAATCCACCCCTGCCCTTTACTGACTCACAACAAGACCGTCAGGGATTGTGGGATGCAGGCGGACACAGAAATAAAAAAAGCCTAGTCCTTATATGAGAAAAGAGACTGTAGTAGAACACAACAGAGTAAAGTCACATAAAATATGTTGGAAAGGAAAACTCATTTGATGAAACTTTCTCTGCTCAGGAACTCCTGGAATGTTAGCCCACCGCTCTCCATTTCAGTGCTTTTAATGCACTTTCCCACTTGATATCTGTTCCCTCTGGCTGCTTGTTGAAGGGTGTAGGCCCGCATTGTGCTAAACTGAGATTCATTTGAATGTTATTTTTACCAGCTGGTTTATCTGCACTGGTTTATAATGGATGGCAGGACTTAGTCACTGAGCCTCAGACTGAATGTCTCTGCAGGCCCAATTTGAGAAACATGAGTTTTGTGTTGTCCCGTTGTTATGGGCGATTGTAAGTAGTGTCACAGGAAATTGTTTTATGCAACGTACTTTCATGAAATAGCCTGCATGTAGCCTTTGTGTGATCCTGTGTAAATAGCTTTGTTTATTGCTCGAGGATATACATATACTAAATACATGTTCAGCTGGAACAAGTTCTGACTTTGTGATGATTAATATTTTGTCTGTGAAATTTCATGGTCAATATATCATCAACATTTGGCCCCAAATATTTATTTCATATGGTGGCATAAAACCCATGGTATACTATATACAGTGTAACCACTGTATTATCATTGTCTCTGAAAAATCCTTGAAACTATGGAAATACACCGAACAAAATATTTCCCATTTCCTGTCTGTTTCCCATTTCTTGTCTGAAGTTGGTTGGATGTACTGCCAAATTCACAGAAAAAAAACATGGGAGACAGCTTATGGTAGTGAAATAAACATTCAGTTCATGGGCAACAGCTCTGGTGAACATTCCTGCAGACACAATGTCAGTGGCACGCTCCATCAAAAACTGCAACCTGTGGCATTGTGTTGTGTGATAAATCTTAGTGACCTTTTATTGTGATCATCTCAAGGCACACCTGTGTAGTAGTGCTGCTGTTTAATCAGCTTCTTGATATGCCACGCCTAATGATGGATAGATTATCTTTGAAAAGGAGAAGTGTTCACTAACACAGATTTGAACAAATTTGCAAACAAAATTTATGAGGTATAATTCTTTAGTGCAAAACCAAGTAAAGTTTTAGATCTTTAACCTGGCAGCAAAAACAAAAGTGCCACATTTAAATTTTTGTTCAGTGTACCTGCTCTGCTCTGTCAAAATATTTGTACTGATATGGATTGTGTGTCAGTCTCGTGTTGGTAGCACTGTGCAGTTGAGACGTGATATGCTGTCTGGAAGAGGAAGGGAGGACTCAAATCACCTGGTGTATGAGATGCCACTTAACATAATGTTAGAGTTACAAACAGCTTGTCAGAGCCCAGAGGGTGTGTGTATGTGTGTGTCTGTGTGCGTGTGCATGTGTGTGTGTGTGAGAGTGTGTGGTATGTGTATGAAAAGGTGTGTGTTATGCGTATTGCAGCAAGGACGCTCAAAGAACAAAGGGATCCTTTGAGAGCAGAGTTTCAGAGGAAGCTGTCAGACGTGTCCATTCTTCTCTAATCCGGTGTTTGGGATTATCCTGCACTGTTATGGAATGCTGTTTAACACACAGACAGTGCTGTCAGTCACTTACATGTTACTTCATACACTTTCTGTTCACTCAGGTGACAAACATACCCACTTGTTAAATGCCTGTGAATGTAAACTGTCTATGTGATACAGGCGGTGTCTGTCCGGCATCTTCTCTTGAACTGCAAACAGCCTGGTTGGTTAAATTACAGACATTCACAGACACAGACATATTTTACTTAAGTATGCAAGCACATATGACAGTGCCCTGGAAACACATAAATAACAACGCATAAATAAAGATTACATTTAAAAAATAAATAAACTCCTGTTTTTATATACCCATAGAGGTGCACTTAACACTTAAATCCCTTAAGGGACAATACCGCAGAGAGTCTTCTGGCCAAAAATCAGGGCTGATCAACATCATCGCCAAAAAATGTGGATGATGGCGAAAGACCAGAATTAAATTGACAGACAATACTGCTCTGTTGTTGCTTTCCAGAGAGCTGTTCATTGCAGCTCTTTAAACTGCATTTCCCAAGTGACACATTTTTTTAAAGCAACAGTGCCTGTAATTGTGTTTGCAAAGTTCAAATTTTTCGCCCCAGGAAAAGTTACTCTCCATGGTCATTTATCTAGTGTTTTAGTATAGCAAAACATAGTACAGGTGCTCTTATTTTACTGTTTTCAGACAACAGAATAACAAGACAAATCTGGGCTGGAGTCAGAAATGAACAACTCTCTATTACTGCGGCCGCACCTCACTGGTAAACTCTGGTATATTAATGTAATTTTTTTCTAAACCAGCAGTGAACAACACAAACATCTCTGCTTCTGTTGTCAGTGTAAATGTGTTCAGTTGCTCTCTGCCACCCCAGTAATGTAAGTGTGATATGTTAGGGCATACAGTATGTCATAATTTTGGGAATCTGCATTTTTAAATATGAAAACTGCTTGGCCGGAGCTGAGAGAGATATACGTATTTTCAAGTTTAGTCTCTTTAGTATGGACATGGTCTTACCCAATGACATTTTTCACGACGGCTTATACATTGTACTCTGGAAGTAGTACACAACAGTATACAAAAAGCAGTTGTATAACAAGTACAAAGTATTTGTCCATAGTTGTATAATGATAAGATTGGCATTCAAACATTGGCCAAGTTTAAAAACTAAAACTGGAGTCAAGATTGAGATCTGTATGAGACTGTAGAGGAAGGAACTCATGGTGTTTGTCCTTCTCTGAGATGTTGTGATGCAAATAAAGCTGTACATAATTAGAAATCTGATTAATTTGGAGTTAAATATAGTCATATGTAAACATGTACAGTAGTAGGAGGTTATCTGACCTCAGTGTGGTATCAGTTTTGGGGGCCTAGGTCATTCTGGAATCGTAATTTCAATACTATTTGCCTAATCTCAGTACAAGATGGCTGCAGATGATTGCCAGTGTATCCGGGAAGTAGTGGCCTTGATGGATGTGGGTCCGAAAAGACCAGCTGATAACACCAATTTATGACGTGCATGATGGAGACCATGTTTGAGCTCGAATGTGACGTCTCACTGTGTTGCATGAATGTCTCGTATCATAGCTGTGAGTGCAGGTCGTTAATCTAGTTATCAGTGGTATGAGGTGGGTCTGGCAGGCTGGAGCTGTGTCTGCTCCGATTCAAGGCTTCCCTCTGGCCCACGCCAAAATAAGAGCACTTTTCTTCTTATTTTTCAGACTTTAGCATTCTTGTCTGGCAGCTGTGCAACCATGTTGTGGAACAGAGCTGAGAACCTCTTAAGCTACTAATGGTCTGGAAAAGCCGGCTCTGGTCGAGATCTGTAGCGGGAAAGATGTGAACCTGCAGCTTTTACAGAACTGTCTGCGCTACCATCAGGGCTCATGTTAAATTCTGTGAGAGTACACTGTCCGTTGGCAAAGCCACAGTTATTCAGGCAGACTCATGTGGCTTTGGTGATTAGAATATTTATATATTTACAGTTTGTTTGAAATTTCCAATGTTTAATTTAAAGCTCTGTTTTTTGTGCAAGTGGGCATTTGTGGTCTCATGTGAAAGCGACTCTGTCATTCTGTCATAAGTTTGCATGTGTGGGGGAGGCTAAAAGTGTGTGTGTAGTTGCCCACATCACATGTGGATACCTGCATTCACGTGTGTGTGTGTGTGTGTGTGTGTGAGTGAGAAACCCTGGGGTTAATGGCATTAGCAGGCCATGATTGGGGCTGATGGCTTTCTGCGACCGTAATAGCAGCACTATTAAGTGTTTACTGTGAGCCATTCCACATGTCAGCTGTAGTCAAGCAGGCAGAGACAGAGGACCGAGGGGCCCTAACAGGCTGGGACGCCGGGAGGGAGGCGAGACACAGAGGGGGGAAAGGGGAGGATGGAGGGGTCAGCTGGCTGCAGAGGAGGGAGGTTCAGATAAGTCATCACTTAAGTTGTGGTTTGGAGTTTGGTTTGCACTTTTTTTTAGCCACTGAGCATTCACCTTGCTGAGCTGTCTTCAAACAAGACGCTTATTTATTCATTTATTTTTAGACGCTGTTTTGTAGTAGCATTTAGAATTACTTAATCTCCAGAGATAAATAATGTATTACATTCTTATACATTCAGGTATAAGCAATAAAGAGTTTATGCCTGAAACAGCATATTTGCAGCCTCAGTATCACAGTGGTGAGAGTGCACTGTGTGACCTATACAGAAGTATTCTGAGTCAGCAGGCTGCCTTTGGTTTGTACCAGGGATTTTCCCGCAGCCTAGTAGCTTTGGTTGTGCTCTATCTGTGCTCTATCTGACAGGGGCATATGGAAAGGATTAAATATAATACACTTTAAGAAAAAAAGAAGTGGCAGCCACCACAGCTGAGTACTGAAGCCATGAAAACTCAAACTGTATTAAAGTCACTGTTTCAGTTTTCACCAGAAATGTGCATCCTCAAATTTGCTGATCTGTGAAGAATTGCTGCTTTTTTCTCTTTGATGTAACTTGTGTGTGTGTGTGTGTGTGTGTGTGTGTGTGTGTGTGTGTGGGGGGGGGGGGGGGGGGGGGTGATTTCTGTCTGAAGTTTTATTTTTTGTTTTTAATATTATTTTTATTTTGTCATGGCTGTCTTTAAACCCTGTTGGAGGTGAGTGTCAACTCAGATCAAAAATGCAAAGTACTAAAGAAAAACTGAAAGATGTATATTACCTCCTAATTTAGTACTGAAGGATAAACTTAGCTCAGATTTTACAAGACAGAACTCATGAGCTAAATGACTCCATAAACATAGTCAAGGTGGGCAGTGTGGATAAAATCTTCTGGCATAGTATGTATAGTTTATCAGACGTGATTTTTTTTTTTTTTTTTTGGCTGATTATCTGACAGAGCAAGGTACTTTGTCACATTGGTGTAAAAATCTCTTAAGCCCAATATAAACAGTCTTATCAGAAACTTAAAATGACTTTGTTTACATATACACTAATATTCCAATATTATCCCAAATGTCACAGTATTCTGAATATGATACAGGTCATTTAAACAACATATTCTATTTGGATATTCAGAATTAGGCTAAATATAGCTTTTTTTCAATGAAGACATGTGAGATATGTTGGTATTATTTTGGTTTAGGAGCATTCTTTGGACATGTATACAGCGCATTCAAAATGTGCATTTTCATGAATACGTTGTACACAAACAAACTTGCCAACAGTTTGCAAGACTGGGGTAGAGATGCATTCTCAGGAGAAAAGCCTAAATTTCTGGTCGGAAGGAGAAACACGCCTGCTTTTAAACATTATCAAAGACATGGATATCAACAGGTTTTTTGAATATTTGCAAATATTGCAACACCAACCTTTTCAAGAAGGTGGTTCAAGGAATGAAAGAGGGAGGCTGTGTTCAAATATGCAAATAAGGCTGCCACCAATGGAAAACTTTGAAAAAATCTTATTTTGATGCAAAGAAGCCATATAATGAAATATTCATTGTCATTAGCCATGTAAACAGCTTACTAGAATATTGTCTTTCTTGGAATAAGGGTAAAAGATTAAATATTTTTTAAGTCAGTGTCACAAACATTTTATACATCCATGTTTTTCTACAGTCTCCGAACAAAACACATCATCAGGTTTCCCCTTGTGTGTGTGTGTCAAAATATAATTCAGGTAAAGGGGTTGTGGGTGGTTGCAGGGGTCAGTGTCTGTCTCTGAGCAGGGGTTGAGTGTGGAGTGTGTGATGGGGGTCATCCTGTGGCCATGTGAACAGGAAGGTGCGGGTTCAGTGTGAAGGGCCAAACCTCTGAGCTGTTTGTCAAATAGCTAATGAAGCAGAGCAGTCCTGAGAGGGACAGAAGGGGGGGCAGCAGAGGGGGACAGAAAAGAAAAAGGGGGCAAAAGGTAAAAGGAGAAAGAGAAAGAAGAGTGAGCTGATGTAAAGTTGTTTGAGAAGATGATGAGTAAAACGTGGGAATACCCAAAGTAAAGCCAGCACTCTCCCCCTCAGCAGTTATCCCTGAACGGGGTTAGAAGAATGCACCACAGTCTCCCATGATTTCACATTATTCCCACTACAACCAGCAGAAAAATACACATCATATTATTTATCACATTTCCTGGTTAAAAATCAGCAGAGGCCATATCACTCAGCTCCGGCAGTAAACATTTTCTCTGGCTGTGAGGGAAGCCGAGCTGCGTTCCCAACTCCCGTCATCACGGCCATCCAGTTTACTACAGGCCACACATTCATCAGTGTGGTCGGCAGGAAAAAGGAAAGAGCCTGCTTCATTACAAGTTCAAATAATCAGCCAGTCAAGATGATCAAAACAGAATCACAGTCTAGATGTCAGTGTTTGATATTCCACCTATTTCAGTGATAATTAATTCTGCTCACTTCGAGAAGGGGAAGGTTGAATTATTTTAAAATGGCAGAATGTGAATTTTCATCTGCTTAAATTCTCAGGCTAGATTTATAGTCTGTATTGTTTATGTGTTCTTAGATATAGTGTATACGTCAGGCTGCAACTAATTAGTTTTTGTCTTTTTTTTTTTTTTTTTTGAGAAAATGGCCTCAAAATTATTTTAAAAAATGCCATCACATTTCTTATAAATTTCCTTTTTTGTCTAACCAAAAGTCTAAAACCCCCAAATATTCCATTTGCAATGACATAAAAGCAGCAAATCTTTACATTTGAGAAGCTGAATTGTCAACTTAGTTTTTCATTTAGTTTGACAAGAATGTATTAAAGGATTAATCAGTTCTACAAATTGTGGCTGATTTGTTTTATGCTTCGTGCATTTTAATCTTCATCGGTAAATTGTGTATACATTTAAAAAAAAGAGAAAAAGAAAGTTTATTTGTCATAATTCTGTCAATGCATTAACAGCTAAGTGATTCATTGTTTCCAGACCAGTAACTTATAGTCCTACATGTGCCGAAATGCTGCTTTGTTTTATTATTTACAGGGGAAAAAAAGACTTTCCATGTACGTTTTTATGGTTCATTCTCCTTTAAGACTCCCTTGTGCAGTTTCAGACCTGTAGTAGCACTATGGAGCTGTTTTCTATGAATGGATCCTTGTTTTGTTGATCTCCTGCACACACCTGTGAGGATGCACATGGTTTTGTAAGCTAATCTAACTCTCTTGTCAACTTAACAAGCTCAAAATGTGGAAACAATTGGAAACACAGATTGTGATGGCACTCTGGTCGTGGAAAATTGAACATGCTTTGATTTGTTTGTTCGGCTGTCAGTCATACACCGAGGTGCTATTATTGGCTAATGTGGCAGTGTGAGAATCTGGTGTGTTCATCAGGGGCCGGAGGGTGAGAGGTCAGGCTCAGGGGAGCCATCAGTGTTGAGCGGTCAGTTGACCCTGAACGATCCTGAGATAGGATGGCCTCGCCTCCCCGAGGAGGAGCATTCCATCACCACTGGTGTGTTTCTGTGTGTGTATGAGTGTGTTTCAGAGCAAGGCATATGCTTATTTAATACCACGATCTGCACATACAGTACTTGAGTATATAAGTTTCACAACATATCATGATATCTGTCTTTCCTGATTGACACTTTGCTCCAGAGAGACATGTCATTGCTATGAAATTTGGTATCAATTTTGTATGCTCCCAAAAAACAATGCCTAATTAGTTCGGTGACACCCCCCATCCCCAAAACATTACAGTCTTTGTATGCTGCATGTCCAACAGGCGTACTACCTTGTTATGATATTCATGGTCCCCAGAAGATGACTTTTCAAAGATTCTCATGAAAAAGCATCTTTAAAGTGGATGTTTATGCCTAACAACATTTATCCTAATATTTTGGTGACACCCTGACATTTCCTCTAGCACCACGTTATTGCGGACATGTTTACTCATGCAAATGAAATATCTTAATATAATGGCCAGATTGTTATGCCAATCATTAATCACATTTATGCTCTAAAGTGCATAAGAGGATGCTTCCATTGTGTGCTTTTTTTGTTGGTTGTGATAAGGGCTGCACCTTTTAAATTGGAGATTCAATCATCAGTCAGAGATGCCTCAGTCAACTGAGATTGCATCAAGTAGAGCAGTTTGTTTTTTGTGTGCTGTGTAGTGTACTTCTGGGGACGTTTTGGTCCCCCAAATTTTACTGCAGAGTGAGTGCTCTTGACTTTACAGTACTCTTTGGCACAGACAGCTGTGGTCAAATCAGTTAAATCTGATTTGACTGACATAATTCTGCGTTGGGTACAGCTCTGGTTGTGATGAACATTACAGCTACTAGGGGCTAGTCTTTTTGTGTTTATGTCTACAAAAGACACACCTATGAATACTACTGCAGAGGGACCACAGAATCTGCTAAATGTAGGGAGACAGCCTACCTCGGCCACGTCCAACTTCATCACATAAAACATCTTGATGTGGCCGGATGGAACACATATACACGCATGAAAAATGACACACACACATACCATTCCATACAAATCCAAGTAGAGCACATAAACTGTGCTGATGTGCTCCTCAGAGAGTGAGACAGGCAAAGTGTTTAAGTTGAGAGACAGAGAGGAAACTAACTCCACACATATCCACCTTTCTGTTGTAGAGAACAGACAGCAGCTGTGTGTGGCTGGACCCATTTACAATAGGCCAGAACTAGTGGTTAACCGTGTGGCTAAAACTTCTTGCACAAGTAGTTTTCCATGCAACAGGAGAGGTAAAAGGTGTCACTTACCTCCATGAAGTGTTGGAGGTTTGATGTTCGCCCAAACATCTGTAAGCACTTGTTGAATTTATCGCTTCATCTGCTCAGCTCTCTTCAGCTGTTTCATCTTTATCCATTCCTCTTTATAATTTTTTAAACCGTGCCATGGCCAAAAAAATATCAGACATTTTTTGTGCTACAGTGAGTCTCCAATGTCAGGCACTGGGACTACAAGAAGATGTTTCTCTGTCACAACAAAAGCATTTGGACTGAGACATAGACAGGAAATGTCAAGTCTGCCTTGACTTTTTTATCTGCAGTTTTTTGATTATGAATCATAAACTCTTGTTTAAGATATTAAAAGGATGACACTGAGGAGTCACAGAATATGTTGACATCTATGACTGTTAATGACAATACGAATCTACTGAAAATTAACAGATTTTGATTTCAGAATACTTTGGTTTTAGTTTTTTGCTCAAATAGTTTACCAAGAATCTGTACAAAAATTAACTGAAATCAATAAGCAGAACCAATGAAATCTAACTCATACCCACCCTTACTGTAAATACATGCCCATGCATGTGAGCATTTGTCTGTCCATTCGTCTGTCTGTCTGTCTGTCTGTCTGTCTGTCTGTGTCCTCTTCGAAGCTCTTCTAATCAGGCCAGATGTGCCAGAGGTCTGCAGCTCTGACCTGCTGGCTCTGGTTCACCGTAAATATTATGGAACCACGCACAAACGCCCTCGCTGGCTGTTTAATATAGTGCTGGGTCCATTAAGGGACTCAGACTATCAGCTTTCACTGGGGTATATAGGCTAATGATAATACTGCCTGCACTGTGTAGTTAGAAATATAACTCAGAACCATAGACTGTATAAAAATAATGGATGTAGCCACTGTGGCGTCACCCACCAGGTTGTGGACTCGCGCTTTGAAGCCTCGAGTGTGGTATATTGGCTGTCACCATCTTGGTTTTTTGGAGCAAGAAGAGACTGTATTTGGACAAGCGGGTGGAGATGACTGAGCGCCCGAGGACACTATCTGCCTGCCTGACAGCCTGTCACTCATAGCAGCCACACCTTTAATTATTTGTAATTTTAAACCTTCATAAAATGTAAACGAGTAAGTAATACAAAAATGCATCCACCGTTCAGTTACAGTGAAGGGAGAAATTAGCATATAGACAAAACCGTTTTTTTACCAGGCTGTAAACAGGTTAATTTCTGCTGTTAAATTGGGTCTTTTAGTTGGGTACTGTTGGAGCCAGCCTCAAGCGGCCATTTGAGGAACTACAGTTTTTGACACTTTGACATCAGCTTATTATTCAGCCCCGGATTTTGTCACTTAGTTAGAACATGTTGCACTTTAATTTGTGGGGAAAAAAAATTATCTACTTAACTATGCTATTAATTTTGGTGTCACTGGACCATGTCAGTTGTGTGTGAATGTGTTTGCGTGCATAGGTGCATGTGCATTAATGGCCACGTGTGCGTTTGTGTGCCAGCAGCACAGTGGGCCTGTGGGAGTCCACTGTCCTCCTTTCCCACGGTATTTGTCCCATGAGCCCCTGCGGTGACGTCAGGGCAGAGGTACGGGCGAATGCCCCGCTCAGAGGTCCCAGGTTCATTTCCTGTCTGTCAGCACCAAGTTGGGCAGGGTCCAGCGTGGAGCCCTGAACTGTCTTTATGATCTCTCAGTGGTTTAACCTCTCTGTCCCTCTGTCTCTTTCAGGCTATGTGGCTGATGCTGCAACAGGAGGAGCCGGAGGACTTTGTCATAGCGACGGGGGAGGTGCACAGTGTCAGGGAGTTTGTGGAGAAGGCCTTCAAACATGTGGGGAAGACTATTGTGTGAGTGCACACAGACATACATACACCATACTATTTCAGACATTTATATAAATGTTTTGGCAATTTAACATGTCTGTATAATGAATACGCCCCCAAGTCACTTTTCCATAAATCACAGTATGTACCTATTAACATTTTTATAACACCTCCAGCACTTTTCCACTCTGGTTTGAATGCTGTCACACGAACAAAAAGGTCGCAGCATGCACTCAAAGAGATACTCAATGCACAGTTTGCATCCTCTTGAGAGTTCTGTAATACATTTGTGATTTGTTATCATTTCTCATTTAAAGGTTAGTAAAATGAACCTAATAAACCACAAAATAAATATGAAAGGACATGACATAATCTAAGGCAAGGCTATAAAAATCTTTTTTTTGGGGGGGGGGGGTATGTTTTTTTAGAATCAGGCAATGTTACAGATTCTGTGAGGCTGTATTTTGGAAACTTCTGTGTTCTGCCATGCCTTAGTCCCCTCCTCTGTCTCACCTCTAATTCACCTCGCTCTTGCGTCTTGGAAGACACTGACATGTTGGTGAAGGTGTATGTGACTGCTGTGTTGATTTCAGGAAAAAAGACAGGTGACATGTTTTGTCTGCACAAGACGTTAAAGAAACAAACTGTACAAGAAGTTATCAGGGAGACAGAGGAATGGTTAACTGAGCCTTCCAGCAGCTGTGGGAAAAGGTTTCCTTCCTGCTAAGATTTGTGTCTTTCCAGGTGGGAGGGTAAAGATGAGAAGGAAGTTGGCCGTTGCCAGGAGACAGGGGTGGTACACGTGAAGGTGGACCCTAAATACTTCCGTCCTACTGAAGTGGTAAGTCAGATTTCTCCCTTTGTTTGTTTGAGTATGTATTGATTGTTTGTCTTGGTTTAAATAATTTACTGGCTTGAAATTTAGGCATTAATATCTCCTTAATGGAACATCATTTTAACGTGCTCCAAAGACATATAGAAGAGTTATTTACATGGCATAACATTAATGGTACCAGAATTTAGCTGTCTTTGAAGGAACTTCAAGAGATAGTTAAGATGTTTTTTGAAGTGGGGCTATATGAGGTATTTCACCATAGTCTGTATATTACATACAGCAGATGTCAGTCAGCACGCTCCCAGTTTGGAAAAGTAGTCTGGAGTTCCACCAAGGAAGCAAAGCAATGTACTGCTGTGGATGGAGGCTTACAGAAAAATGTATTTTAGCCACTTAAAAAAAGGCCCACCTAAAAAAATCAGTATCAGTTTAAGTGGATTAAATATATATTGAGAATAATTTCACAGTTTACCTTGTCGTCAGAAAGCCCTTTGCTTTGGCTAACTTTGCTATTTCTATGCATAATTGCAACTGTGCTGTGCAATGTATTACGCCAAAGGTCAACTGTTCGGGTCAGAAAGTGCCGTTGTGCGATCAGACTACTATGAAACTTCACTTTTCCAAAGATTTCAAAGATGGTGCTTTGCTTTTTTTTCGGAGCTTTTCAGACAAAGACATGAAAATAGCTGTCGCTAGCTGCACCAGGTATAAACGTCAACACTTGACAACATGGTGTTTGAGCTAAACATTTCTCACAAGAAGATAATGTTAAACCACCGCCAAGTAAGCAAGAGAGACTGAAAGGCACTGCTCTACCCAACCATCAGGTAAAATTATGCTCAATAACTGAAAATAAATGAATCAACTCACCAAATAACCAGTGACGTGTTGGGCACTTGCATCCTCTTGTTCAGAGAGATGTTTTCAGTTAAGTAATGTTGATCAAGTCCAGGCAACAGTTGCTCCCTAGGTCCACAGACGTGGGTTTACAGTTCACACAGTTAGCTTGTGCTTTTTCCTGACCTCTAGTTTCCACAGAAGTTCCCTTCTCTTTTTTTGGCATGTTCAGTCTCCCTCTGCAAAAGTTCCTTTTCTGTGTACTCTGGCACTCAAAGGTGTCCTTTAGTCTTATGTGACCTCACAAAACACATTTTTTTGCCATAACTCAAGAAGTCTTATGCTAATTATGACAAATCATCACGTAAATGTCTAAAAGGATACAATTATGAAGTGATGACATTATATATTAAAAAGGTGAAAGGTCAGTATCACTGTGACATAATATTCGGTATAAAACACTTTTCTGGCCGTTATAACACATTTGGTTGGGTACTGAATTGGTAAGACTAATCTTGGGTGTCCACCTTGAAACTGTGCTGATTGTATAGATCTCATGTGCTGCCGGGGGAAGATGCGTGTGAAGCATCCATGTTTTCACAGACATGGATGTAAATTTTAAGGGAAACTTGACTGGTGCATGGAGGCGTACAAGGGGCGGTACTTCTAGTTTTATTTTCTTGTATTTGTCCTAGACAGCATAATACAGTGCACAACACAGTTGCACTTATGCATAGGAATACCAAAGTTCAACAGCTGAGAAAATGTAGTGCCAAAGGAAAGAGGCTGTCTGATGGCAAGGTAAAGCAGTGACAATATTTTCAATATCCACTGAGACTGATAGCTATTTCTTCACAAAAGCCCTTTTTTTAAGGCAGCTAAAATACATTTTGCTGCTGCCCCCCTGTCTGCAGCAGTACGTTGCTGAACTTCTGTGGTGGTACTCTTTCCTGCTATGCCAAACAGGGAGCATGCACGCTGTCGTCTACTGTGGGTAACACAGTGACTATGAACGACCTCTTATAACTCAACTTAAAAAAAATTGGAACTGTTTCTTTCAGTGTGTGTTTACATTAGCATTAACTGCATTAGCTTACACATTACCCATTGTCCAGTCAAGATTATTCTGTCAAATATGCTCCTTGATATTAACATAACAAGCACTGCTACAGTCTCTGACTACACCTACAGCAGGGTTGACAGCAGTTGTCCTGTTTTTTATTGTTGACATTGCCTTGACAGAACAATGTGATCTTTACACTTTGCACATTAATTTGTACATTTGACTTCTGAAATTTGTAGGAAACAAAATGGTTTTTCCTCATGACTTAGGCCCAAGCTAACTTGTCATCACATCACATAATAATAACTCCATACAACAGGAGGGCCATACTACCATACTTTGCAGTTTATCAGACAGGGCTGCGGACCGCATCAACACACTACACTCAATGCTGCAGAATGAAGTTGGCCTACTATAATAATAGGCACTTCATATAGTTCTCTATAATTCATGACATAGTGCAGCACATATTTCCTGTTCTATATACCTGACCTTAACATAAATGTAACATGTTTTGTCTGCATGTATCTGATTGCCGGTCATTGTGTCTGTGACCATACACTTATCAGCTGTAACGGGTCCAGTTGACAGCCTCAGGCTGCTTATTGTATGCTTTTAAACAGCTGGAAACAAGCCAGTCCGCCTTTTTAAGAGTAATGTAGGCTGCATCCTGCCAGTTGGTGCTGAATGGCTGCTCATATTCAGGCAGCAACCTTGAAAATTTTTCTTTAATAAGAAGGGCGTGTGCTGGATTGACTTACTCAGCTGGTGAGGCAATTCTACTGAATGAGAAGCTAAAAGTGTGAGTCTGTTTCATCAGCTTGTGCGTTGGCAAGTGTGCCTGTACTCATGTTTATAACAGCTGTGAGCATCAAAACATAAAGTGAACCATCATATTATCTCTCCATCACTCTAGGTGTGAAGTGTCTGATATTTGGGAGGTCTTTCTCTCATCGCTGTGGCCCAGGGGTATTGTGGCTGCTCCCTGGGGAGGGTGTAGGGTTACCCAGGGGTGTTGTGGCCGAGATTAGCTGTCAGGTTCTCAGTTTAAAGCCAGGAGCGCCCCTCTGCTGAGCTTTGGCCTGGCAAGATTAGAGCTAAGATCCAGTTGAGTGATAGCGGAGGATTAGCAAGGAGGCCCTGCTGACTGACTGCTGAGGTGATGGAAGCACCGGTCACACACCTGGGCCTGTATTCTTTGTGCATGTTGGCTCATTCATTCAAGATCTTAACCCTGAATCTGCACTGAAAACTACTCCAGACACTGGTCAAGTCAGCCAGTGGTGTCCTATCAGCAAAGGAACAGCTGGATGTAAGAGCTGTGTGATACATGAACAATTGGGCGATATTCCCTGTAGTCATTGACCACCTACCTCATCATGCAACTTCCATCAATAAAGCTATAACTAGTTGCAACATACGCTTACAGACTTACAGTGTATGAACTGGAGAGCTGTTCATTTATTTCCTGCTCATGGTGAATAAATTGTTTGTTGTTTGTTTATCGGTGCTGCTGTAGTTTTTTAACTATCTGCTAACAGCTAACTGTTGACTGCAAGCTTAAAGTTCACAGAAAAATAGATCCACACACTAGATCCAGACGAGCGAGGTGCTTAAAAAAAACATCAATGATTTCCCTGTATTTATTTTATTATAGCAATACTTTATTTAACTTAATTATAAGATTGCTATATTTAACTTTATTATAACAGTGCTTTATTTATCTCTATAATAACAGTAAATTTTATTCTAACAATACTTTATTTAACTTAATAGTAATAGTACTTCATTAAACTTAATTATAACCATACTCTATTTAACTTTATTAAAACAGTACTTTTAACTTTACTATAACAAGGCTTTATTCATCTTTATTACAATAGTACTTTTATAACAGTACTTTAATTTTATTACAACAATACTTTATTTGACTATGTTGTAACAGTACTCCATTTAACTTTATCGTAACAGTTGTTTATTTAGTAGTTTACTATTTTAGTAGTCGACAGTAGTTTAGAAGAGATTTCACAATATTGAGATTGATATCATGTGTCGCAATAAAGCCCACAAAATATTGCAGTGTTATTTGTAGGCCATATCGCCTGGCCATAATTGCATCATTTTTTTGACTCTAAGATTTTGCTCCTCCATGTGGTCAAATTAAATGTTGTGTGCTGCACACCTGATAGATAGGTGCATATAAAAAAAGAAATCATTTAAAGTTATGTTCCTGCACAGTCAGCTCTTAGTTTATCAAAGATACAACATTGTTGTCATGGACTGTTTGTCAAGCATCACTCTTCCATATGAGTGAAGCAAAGCGAAATTAAAAACACCTTTAATTGCAGAGACTCCAATACAACACTACCACAAACTACAACCTCAAAACATACTGTTCAACCCTCTAGCAACCAAAATAGTCTTTTGCTAATTCCATTGTGATATCAAAACTGTATTGTTTAATCTTTTAGTCTATGAAATGTCAAAAAAATGAGAAAATTAAAAAAAAAAAAATTAAAAAAAAGGCCAAGTTACAGCTGCCCAAAGGGATATCTTATTATTTTGTCCAACCATTTACTGTGATATGAAACATATAAGCAAAAAATCCTCACAATTTGGAACCTGGAACCAGCAAACATTTTCTTGATTAAACATTAAATCTTTGTCTGTGTTTGCATTTGTCTTTCTAAGTCAAAAAAGTTTCTGACTTTCCAGTTTTTCAGTGAATGAAGTAGAATAACCAGCAGTTTCTATTACTTGGAACATAGCTCAGAGGGAACCGAGGTTAAAGATAAGGAGAAGGAAAAGTTTCAGTCACAAAAGGCAGTTTCTCTGCTCTGTCTCACTGTCTTCTCATTTCTGCGTGAGGGGTTAAAAAGGCTGAAGAGTGTTTAACCTCTGACCCCTTCAGACAGGAAGTGACTGACACCGGGCTCACAGCTCAGCATTGTGGCTCTCCTGAAGTGGAAATACCTGTCATCAAGTAGTGTGTGTATGTGTGTTGGTGTGCATTAAGAATCCAGCTGACTAAGACTCTCTCTCTGTTGTGTTTGCTGTTGAAGTGCAAGAAAACTTGGACTAGTGTGGGGCCTGTGTGCAGATGTGTGTGTGTGTGGCTGTACATAAGAGGAGTGAGTCCTCAGGCTGTGTGCTAATATATATGTAATTCATCATTATCCCTGTCAGTGTGTGTGTCTGACATGAGCTCATTTATCTCCCAAGCCCCTTGGGACAGGGGCAAGCAACCAGGGCGGGGTGTGAGGGGGTTAAATGTGCAGGTGTGCTTCACATGTGGTGCAAGTGTGTGTTTCTTTGTGTATAAGCGTGCACTTGTTTGTGTTTATTTGGGGTATAATGCCCCGAGGCTGCAGAGGTGACGGCGAGTTTGTCTGTGGTCGTGGGAGCTGTTTTCTTGATGTGAAACCTGTTGGTTAAAAGGAAGAGTAAAGCTACCACCATTTTATGCAAATGTGAAAGCATGTGGTTTGAAGCTGTCGGGGTTGTTTTGAAAAAAGCTTCAGGTAAGTTTAAAACTGCTCCAACTGTCATGGCTGCTGTTTGTTTCCATTGTATTGGCTTTGCAGAGCTGCCAGTCACACTTGTCAGGTTGTGGGTTTCTGCCAGCACTGAGGTTTGGCTTAGGTGAGCAGACTCTGCCTGAGCCTTTGCAAAGGTGTGTCACTGCGTATTATGCTCTAATAGTTACGATTAGTTTTGGTTGCCAGGTGATACACAGTACCATGGCCGTGGATATTTCTGGTGTGTTCAGATGTTTTCGTCTGTCTGGTTCTCACGGTTGTGTTTAGACCTTGTTGAGAGATTTACAAGGCTGGAAATGATCACTGTCTGTGTGTGAATGAGGTTCATGAAGGGTACAGAAATCCTAAAATTCTTGTGTGAATTAGTACACAATAATAGACAAATTAGGTGGAGTAATCTTGTGCTTAGGGGTTTGTGCATGTGTTTTGCCATGGGAAGTTGAGAAAAGCATGTGTCAGAAAGAAGAAAAGTACTTTTCTAGGGTTGGGGTTAGGGTTAGGGTTAGTTAGGCTTTTGTAGTCTGTACTAGTACAGACTACAAAAGCCATTACAGGGGCACTGCAGCAATTTAATATTGCACCATGCATAGTACAGTACAAGTCAGGGAATTGGATTTTAAAAGAAGGATCAAAATTGTTATCAGCCAACATATTCTGATTCTTAGTCCCTCATATGGGTCCAACACAAACAATGCTGAATCCTACTCTTCCTAATTCAGAGGTTTCCAAATTCTGACACTGTGAGCACTTCTTTAGACGTAAGAAGAATCAACTCAATCCTAGTACTGTTGGTACTGTTACCATCTTTACTATATCTTTAACTTTATATACAGTATATCTGTGTGTTTCAATATCTGCCTCTTGTAATGTGAGACCTCTGTTGCCTTCAGGTTCACCTTAAAGTTCCTCTCCAGGCATTGAATAAACCCTAGAAACTCATCTCTGTTCATCAGAAAAAGAACATTATGGCATAAAATGGCTTTGATGCAACTCTACATCTTTGCCTCATTTATTATGCATGGCTCTATGAATACTCTGAATATATAAACTAGTTTCACCCCTCAGTTTCTCACTTATAGCTCAAGTGTACCTGCCCCTCTTGGACCATGCCCGCTTGGTAAACATTAATGCCCTTCGACCTTCATACCCCAAGTTCATCATTAAACTTTGCATGCAGTAAAATTTTTACTCTCCCAGGAAAAGCCATGATAAACCTGATGACATCAATATGACATAATCAGGGCTATTTCCTGGACTTGACAAAGCTCCACCAAAGCCACAGAGGATATTTACCATGGCCTGTAAACTGATCTTTTGTAATGTGTAAAATCAATCCAGGACCTTTAAATTAAAATATGTAAGGGAAAAATTCAACGTTATCATAAATATCTCCTTACTTTACTACTTATGAACCCTGCAAGTTCAGATTATTTCCACCAAGCTGTCATAAATACTCCATCACAAGTGGACTCTTCTTGTAAGCACAATAACCATGACCCCACAAATAGTCTTTAATGTGAACACTCTGACTCCTAATACAGAAATGTTGTTTCCTTTAAGTGTCATTCCAGTTTCCCTTTAATACTCCCAATCTCATAATGTATCCAGTATAGTAGTTTGATTTGGCCCAAGAGTTATAAAAGTACATGAACAATCAACTGAACATGCATTTTAGACGTACCTAAAAACTTGTGTCATATGATTGATAAGAGCTGTAGAAGTTTCTTTAATGTAGGTTCTTTCAAAATATTTGTTGCAAATCCCAGTTTGTCTCAGTTTGCTTTAGAAGCAATAATTGTTCATGTAGACCTAGTTTTGGACTACAGCGATAACATTTGTGCGCAAGTCAGCATGTGCACGTATTTGCATCAGTGCGTGTCCATGTGCATGCACACACTTGTGTGTGTCCGCGCTAATGCAGCCTGGCTGTCATTCTTCCAAGTTCATGTGTCGCTGCGGGGGATAAACTGCTGTGAGTTGAGTGACAGCGCTGTGGATTTTTGTCCAACCTCTCATGCATAGGAGGAGGAGAACTGGTGATGAATGGGAAGTTGTCTCTCAGTCTGTCTTTATCTTTCTCTCTAGCCCATCAGTGTTTCGTATGACTCTTCCACTGTCATTTTCCTAGCACACCTCCTCACCCTTTTGACCCTTTTGCACTTACGTCTGTGTCTCTGTCATAGTGATGTAACGCGCATTGATCGGCAGCACAGGAATGCCCTTCCAGGCGAGATTATCCTCCTGTAAGAAAAAGCAGTCAGACAGTTGCCCCCTTTATCACCTACCACTTACTCACTCTGCAGAAGATCTTTCCATCAGACAGCCAGGACTGATGATAGAAATAGACTCTGATTATTGTAGGACTACAACTAACAATATTCCTCTTTTTTTGATCGCTTTTACTGAAGTTTAATTAAAATGGCGTAGGAGTGGGGACAGGTTTTTTAGGAGTGAAGGAAAAATGAGTGAGGTCTCAAATATGAGTAAAACTACAAGAATTTGATTTCATACATGACAAGATTCTTTGATGACAACAGCGTGCTCTCAGCACCAGATGTTATCAGTTTTAGCATGATGCATAGCTCCTGAGTGTTCCACACTATCTTTATCAATAAAATCTAGAAGCCGTCTTTGTATATTGACAGATAGGAGAGATTTCCATCTATGAGCTATCAGTGTCTTGGCAGCTGTAAGGCAGGCTAGCCAGAGGCACCTCTGCTTGAGTTCCAAGATGGAGCTGTTTATTTTCATCTAATCTTTTTTCATTGACAATCTTTTTTGAATTGATCAGATAATATGAGAGTTTTAAAAAATATGTGAAAATAATAGGAAAGTGACATCTTAAATGATAAGCTTGATAAATGACACCAAAGATTAATTGACTGTCAAAATATTTTTTTAATTTTCTGTTAGTCAATTAATCAAGTAATTCAGCACAACATCACTGTTTGATCATGACACTGACATTATTGTGGCTCACAGTGGCATGAGTTGGAGGCTATTTATCTCTGCGGTGTGTTTTGATTGACAGAGAGGAATCACCGTCAAAAGTTCCCATGTACCAAAAACGACTAATGTAAATTAGGCTTTGTTGGAGTCACGTACACACATTCCCTGCAGTGCTGCCGTGTTTCGTCAATACGTGACTGATCATCTTTTTGTTTTAAACATACAAGTTTATTCTTGTGCGGCACAAACAAGTGTGAAAAGCAGGATTACTGCATACCACTGCTGCTGCACTGGCCCGTGTGACTCAGAGTGTCGAGTTTATGCTGCATACACATTAACAGACGCATTAAAATACATTCCAGGTTAAGGTTTATCTTTGTGTTCATGCAAAGAGAGGAAAGACACTGATCAAATAAATCCTGCTCTTATCTTTGCTCTGACCCCGAGCAACATCCTGATACTGCATCAGACCATGTTCTGGCTGGTTAGTGGTGCGGTTGTTTGTTATTTATTGGCAGTAAGAGTCCTCTGAACGCAAAATTTTACTTTTTTTCACTCTGCATAAGAGCAGTAACTCAACGTTAAATGCAAACTGCTAAAACTTAATGCAGAAATCAAAGAGTTCCTGCAGCATGGCGGAAACCGGCATGAAATGTTACGTAGAAAAATGCAAGTTGCATTTGCACCTGTGAGATTCTTACAGAGCAGTTGCCAGGCCTGTTTTTGTTTTATCCAGACTGCAGGTAAGAATCAAAAGCTCCCACATCACCCCCTAAAAATAGCCCTGTTGACACACCACACCTCAGCATCTGTCAACCGCCTGTCCTTGAATGGGTGTGCATATGCAAGAGTCTCAACTCTAAGTTTCCTTCTTGCTTTGGATGGCTGTCATTCCAGCAGTGAGATGTGCGTAACGAATTCACCAGAAACGCACTCTGCTGCATATTCTTATACGTCATCATTCCTGTCATCATTGGAAGAGGAGCTCAGACAAAGGCTCCAGTGACTCTGGAGAATAAAGACGACGGCTGTTGTGGTACCTTTTTTTTATGGCTGTTGGCAAGCAGAGTTAACCTACCTGTTGAGGTCATCAACATGACAAAGACATACCTGACTGATCTGGTTACTAAATAATGTTTTGCATCGTCAAGCTTTATTGAATTGAGGGTTATTCCACCCTTGAATACTCTGCCACAGTTAGATATGATCAGTGTGTCATGTTGAATGCAGTCCTTGTGGCTTTGTGATGAAGTGTTGTGACCTGCCTCTACTACTTCAGCTAGTGATCTCATGAGTCTCACAGAGTGTCCTGTGATTGCTCACATAGACAGGGCCTCAACTGAGCAAAGGTGGACATGAAAAAACCTACTAGCCAGCGGGAAAACTAATTAGCAAGCAGTGTGTTACCCAAACCCCAATTTAAGCCATCACAGAGTGCGTACAAGGCCCTGAGCCCTAACATGCACGTGTATAATCAGCCCAGTCACCAGAGGACAATGTTGGCATTGTATATTTCTGCAAACCATGAATATGTTACATTTGCTTGAGTCATACATATCATGCCAGTGTTTTTTAAGTGATGTAGTGTATGAGCTGACATTGTCACTGGGAGGTGGAAGGGGATGATGTATGGCGTTATACTCAGGTGAGAAGCCTGCCAAGCTGCAGACCACTACAGACCACAACCAACAAACAACAAAACTGATTTAGTGAATCATTGCTTTGTTTCTAGCAGCTTTTTAGACGCCAAACATGGGGGTTTGTAGCAACATGTCGCTGTTTTTTCTGCGGCATATCAGGCACAAGAAGCGTGTCTTTTTTATTGAGACATTGCCTGAACCGAGTCCTCATCAGTATATATTATATTAGACATGCTTTATAATTTACAGATGATAACCAGTGGCTATGACAGTATCCTTGTGTTACAGTGGATTTCTCCCTGCATGGTGTAAAATGATGATAAACTAGAAATAAAGCTCTTTCTGTCTGATTTTAAAAGACAGACACCAAACCTGATATGCAGGACTTATATTTTAGATGGATTGCACAGCTGAATTGTAGCTGCACTTTAAATATCTTTGTCCAAGTATTCAGAGGACCAAGAAAAACACAACGTATGGTACTTATATATTACTTTGTCAAAGTGTGTTTGAGCTCATTTTTCCTTGAACCATTTTCAACCTGAATTATTGTTGCAAACGTTTGTTGTACAGCCAGGCATTGTTCAAACCCACCAAACCTTGCTTTAACTCTTAGTCAAGGTCTTAAGGACTCGAGAGATATAAAACATTTCAGATGAAACTGTGGGAAAATGTGTATAAAATGACAAGTGTGTACAAAATCACATGACAGCTTGAAAATGTCCAAATGATGTTATGGTGCAGCCATGAAAACATGGTGGTTTCAATAATTCATTCAGTGTAAGCATCATATAGTTTCAATGAAGTGTTACAACAAGCTGAGACATAACATATATGAGATGTAGTTATACAGTGTGGAAAAGAGCTGTATTTTCTAACGTCAGGGCTGCTTAAGAAAGAAATTTAAGGAGGAAAATAGGAGTTCAAGAGTTTACAGCTTCATGATATATTTAGCAGGTCTGCTAGGTGGTACAAGGCTGAACAAACGGGCAGTGTTGTGGAACCCCCATCCTTTATCTCTAATCTCTCTTATCTCTTAGTTTTTTACTTTATGTAAAAAAAAAAAAAAGGAAAACTTAAAGAAATAAAAGAAAAAAAACAACAACAAGGCAGAGGAACAGCATGCATCTAAAACATTTGATTGATTTTATTACTACATCTCTATCTTAATACAAGCAAAGGTGAAGCAATTACAGGTTGACACAGTAGCTATGGGAAGGAAAGAATATAATTACATATTAATCTTAAATTGTAAAACACTACTCACAAACCAAGTCCAGTTGTAGAAGGTGAGGTGATTGGCTGTCCATTATAAAGTCCTTATAGTAATCAAAATGGAGAAAAAGCTTCCGACTTTTTGGGCATCCTTTCCTCAGAGGCATTTAAAGTTTTGGGCCTGAAGTATAACAGAAGTATCGGGGTGAAGAACAAAGACAAGAGCCATAGAAAGAAGTTCAAACCCTGCCTGCTTTGTCACCATTGCTTGTCACATTGTTGATTTCGGAAAATAAAATTCAGATGTGTCCGATGTAGTCCCCAAATCCAGATACCAATATCTGGTCTGAGGAGGACGGTGAATAGAGGGGTTTATAGCTGCTGTTTGACTGTGCAACAAGCATCTTGGTTGAAGCATCGTGACACCTTTAGAGTCAGTACGGTGTCTGTTGGAGCAGCAGACATGAGGTGCTTGGTTCTCAGGCCTTGTTGAAGAAACAGAGCTGGTGTTGGGTTTCATTTGACTCCGTGCAGGCGGTCCAGACCTCATAAATCCACTCCCAGGATCCTTGTAGTGCTGTCTCCACACACAAAATGAGTATTACAGTTTATTTGACTGAAAGGGGACGAAACAAGCTCTGTTTGAGTCGCTGTCAAGTGTCTTAGTTTTTCAGCAGATAGCGTTGAGCACTTCTTCAATCTACACCAGTTACTGCTTTTACGTTTTAACTTTCTATTACACCATAACACAAGTGGTAGACAACTCATGCACAGACACAGTGAGAGATGGTAAGACTTCAGCAACCACAGTGTCAGATCCCGCTGTGGAGCAAATTCTTTATCCTAACAATGAGAAAAACAGGTATGGCCCCACACACACAGTGTGTGCTGCTGACATAATGGCTCCTGGCAGGCAGTAACTCATACACTTCTGTCCCTGTGCCCCAGAGAAGATTTTAACAGTTGGCCTGTTTTGTTGCGTAATATCTGCTATTTAATGAAGCCTGAAATATGGAGGCTATTTCAGAGTTTCCCAGTATTAGGTTGGAATTCTCTTCAGGCATCCAGTTGAGAGGTTTTTCAAAGCACAAGAGGCTCTTGAACCCATCAGCTGTTTCATATTCTTCTTCTTCAAGGAAATTGCAGTTCTTTTACAATGTGGGTCTTATTTTCATTCTTGTGGCCATTATTCTTTTGTGTTTTCTAGCATTTTAACCACCAGTTTGATTATAAAGATGCAATGCCATGGTGACACTGCAATACTACACTACAATAAAGAACACTGAGACTGTCTACAGTACAACACACAGAATAAACTTCTACAGATCTATCTTGTCTCAAAATTACATACCTGTCAACCTCACTGTAATAAAAACTGGGACAAGAGTGATGGAAACTATGTAGAAAGGACTGTGAGGACTTGCTGCCCCTTTTTTCACCCTCGTTTCTGCTCACTTCTCCTTGTAACTCTGTAACATACGTAACTTCCAAACCATGCTACCACTCATGTACTGCTTCCTGTAGTGTTCTCTAAAGGCTGATTTATAGTTGTGTATGGGCTCTGAGCAGAGCCTACGCAAATGGCCAGTGCCATTGTGAGCATTTCTACTTGTGTGATGGTGTGTCTGTGTCACTCTGTGTCGCTCCAAAATGCAAGTTGGCAGTGGAGTTTCTGTGAGGTGCTGTAAAGTTTGATTGATTCGACTAACATACCTAAAACACACATAAAACATGAGTTAATAGCCACATTTAACCCAAGTGCAAAATTCGTCTCCATCGCAACTTTCAAGGTTCGCAGACAAAACGGGTGTCTTTTGTTAAACAAGTTTTCATCATAAATACAACATGCTAATGTTAAAAGCACCGGCCTATGACATTTTACATTACAAGAATTAGCCTAGCAACTTGCGGAGTTTTCCTCTACTCATATAAAGCCAGGAACAACATTTAAGAATGGTAACATTACAAAATCAGTCTCCGTTTTAAGACAAAGGGCTCACAGACAAAATATTTGTCTTACACCAGACATGTTTCCCTATATATAAAATAAGCATAATGATATTTGTTTAAGTCTATGACATTTTACACTGCACAAAATAGCCTAGCAGCTAACGGACTTTGTTCTACTCTTTACTCTACAGCATAGATCACACACAACACTTAGAATGCTTTTTTTGTGGGGGTTTTATTGTTTTCACTATTTATTTTTTATTATTTTCACAATAAAAGTAAATAAAAGTTTTGTTTCCATTAAGGGAAATGGTTTGAAAAAATAAATAGGCTGTCTTCATCACACGACATGTAGTTACATTTCTGGGGAGGGTACACGTCTATGCAGAGTCTATGGCATAGGTACAGCGTTGATTCATTGCAGAAGTATTAACCCCGCTTAATGGTATTGCCACTTTGCCTGACAAAATTGTGAAGAGCAACAAAGAAGAGGAACTCTACCTTTGAACTACGGGTCATTGAGCATCAGTACAAACTGCCTAATCAGATTCAACTTGGAAAATTTAAATTCAGGCATCAAAGTTAAAAAAAACAAAAAACAAAAGTTGAAGTCATTCAAGTCCATCCCTCTTGAACATCCATCACTCTGCAGAGGTTTTTCACGGTCCAACTTCGACCTTCTGTATCTGCCTTGGTAGTGAACACTCACAGTTTTACAATGTAGCAGACTGTTTCAGTATATGGTTTAGGTAATTGAGTTTAATGATGAACCAACACACTCAGCTCCACTGCGTATAGCTGGTTGCTGAATCCAAAAACAGAAACCCCGAAATCCATCATTTACACAGAGACGTTGTGGGCAAACACCCTCCCAGTTTCGCTAGTTTACAAGCTAAAGAAGCCCATTAGCCTGAAACATTCTTGCATTAATATATCAGTTCAATGGAGTTTATTACTACTGATGATTTTTGGGTAATTGACTTTAAATGAGGAACTGTTTAAAATAACTGATTACTCATGTGGCAATGCTGCTTGGAACCCTTCCGCTGTAGATCGCACTGTTTTTGTCGAGTGGACGTTTTGGGAATGTCTGCCTTCATTTTTTATTTCTAAGTTTAGTGATGCCCAATATGCATTCGCTGCTAAAGCTGTTTCTATCAATCACAATTAGTAAGTACAGTATCATCATAAGCAGAAGGAAAGATGGACCAAAATAACACCATGGTCATTAATAAAAATTGAATTTTCCTTTTAAGGGACTATCTGGCTTTTATTACAAGCCTGTCACAAAATTCATCAGAGTCAGTGACCTGCCAAGATAGTGACCTGCTAAATATGTAGAAGTGGACTCATAGATCTGATTTCAGTAAGGCGGTAGACTGAGGTATTCACCTTTATCATGCAGTTAAATATGGATTTGGACAATGTGGGCCTGTTTGGTCGGTACGGGCTCGGGAGGAATGAGCAGCTATTATTATCCTGCTTTATGTCTCTGGCAGTGCAGTGGTGTCAGTCAGAGGCCGGCGGTGGAAGCCAGGGCCCGGTTAGGACTGCTGGCTCTCTGAGGTGCTTCATCTCGGGGGCCGAGGCAGCGAGACCTCTAACTGAACCGCAGCCGTTTGGATTGAGAAGTGCTGAGGCAGCAAACTCAGTCCGTTTCACTGGGTGGAGTTCCTATACTGTACTATAGGTCTTGAAACAAGAAGAGGTGGCGGTCGGCTGTGAGCCAGTGTGTGACTTTATTATCATGCAAACATTGTCCCAAAGCTCAGATTCACACATCATTGTCGATTATGGTGTTTGATTCCACACTTGTTTCTCAGCCGCAGTAGTTAGCACCAGCATCTGTGATCAATTTGTGTGATTTATGTGTCAGAATTTAGTCTGTGTTTTAAAAGCAGCATGTGTCTGCATTTTACCATGTCATATTGGGTGTTGGCGAACAGACTGAGCTCCAGGATTCCTCAGATTCCTCTTAGTAGAAGCCAGTGATAAGGGGAAATGTGAGGTAAGGAGAGGCCTTAGTGTTCTGACAGCAGTTTGCAGCGTTGATGGATTGAGGTGAATGTTTGAACACCAGACAGACATAAAGGAGCAAATGGCTTTTATGAGCAGCAAGATTTATCCATTGAACAAGCTTTGTCGAGCTCTGCCGGCTGAATTTATGGCACTTGACACACGAAGCGCCTATCAGTGCCGAGTTTGGATGTTTGGCAGAGGTCCACGGTACTTTCACAGAAAGGAAGCATGAAATATTAGCATTATTTTAAAAGGTTTCCGTATATTAGGGAGAAATTGGGTGTCGTTTTCCAAGATGGTTCACAGGAAAGCCATTCACTTTCCCCTTACCTGGAATTCTGCTGCCTGGAAAGATTGCTGACAGCCAAGCTCTCTGCTGCTCTGGATGGAAAATGATAAAAACGATAAAAGGCGAGGTTGCAGAAGTGGTCGCACATTTTCACTCATAGTTAAAATTTGTCAGTGTCCATTACAGCTTGTCAGCCAGTTTCCATATATATTTAAATATGCTTTTACTGTAGCAAGACCTGGAAACTTTTCAAAATTATGTTTCACTAAAATAACTAGGCAACTAGACCAGATCTACCTAGTCTAGATTAGGAGACTTTTTAATGCTTGGGAATTAAGTCAAGTTTTTTTGCCCTTTGTCCTGTAATACTCATGTTTTTCTAATATTTTACAGCTGCACAGTGAACACTTCACCGAATTTCAAATCAATCCAGTTTTTGACAAATTTGGAATCTTACTCCACATCACAGCTGTCCTGTTATGTTTTGTATGAAAAAAAAACATTGGTGGAGATGGAGAGGAGTGTTAACCTGTTAATAAGTTTGGGCTGAATTTGGACATTTTCTCTTTGTTGCATGAATGATGTATTTGAGTTTTAAGTTCAGTTCTAAAACAGTAGCAGTGTTTTAGAAGTGTGGTGTATCTGGAAAAAGTGTGACTGAAATAAATGTGATTTGTCTGTTTTATTCATCCAAATTAGCAAGGTACATGACATGTACTATCTTTTTTGATATCACTTTTTTGATGCTGCTTGATGGTTCAGCTGCTCACCTGACTGTGAAGTAAGGCTGGAACTTGCTACACCGTCTGCATGTCAGTGAACATTCACAGGTGCTGTTTGCAGATGTTTGCATAGCTGTTTTCTTTTCTACATTTACAGATTTTTGGTGTACTATAAACACGTTGGTTTCAAACATGCATCAATCTGCTGAGACAATTACTGTATGTTTACTCATATTTAAGTTCATCTCCTGCATTAAATGTAGGTGTTTTTACAACAGTGTTTATCATTAAAGAAAAACAGCAGTCGAATGGGCCTGAAATAGTAGATACTGATCAATAACTTTATAGGTCTTGGACATGATTTGTTTGATCAGCTGAGGAAATTCTGAGCTTAGTGTACAAATGGAAATAAAATTGTTTAAAATCCGCTTTTAATTTAACTTATTTTTAGTTTTTTATATATTCAGCCACTGAGCCGTAAAGGTACTCATAAAAGGTACATAATAAAAGTGCAGGGTTTGAAGTGTCGTCATGGTAACAGCAGCTTCCATCTATTGTTTGGCAGCATGTTCGTCACGTCTCCACTTACATTTCCATAAGCCTGCTTATCTGATGATGGCTGGTAAAGTCTTTAACTTCCTCTCTGATCTTTCACATCAACTATCACTCTCTCCTCATAAAGCCATTCTCTCTTTCCTCCCTCTCTTTTTAGTTCAATTTAGTGACTCCTTGTAACATGTATTGATCAAAAAACATAATGCCAAAGCTTGTAGTACATAAACAGAGTATACAATGCATGCAGTGAGCATATAAGGAAAAAATATTAAAGAACTGACAATAAATATATTTCAAAAAGTGATGTAAATGGAAAAAAAAGAAACTTGCACAACCAAAGAAGCAAGTGGGCCATCAATCTCACCAAGTGTAGTTCGAAGTTAGCATCAAAACATGTGGGGATCTTATGTGTGTATGTGTGTGGAAGTATGTGAGAAAATGATTACCTGTCAGTTTCAGTGACATTAAGCTCTTGCTCCCTTGTTTGATTGAGAGTCAAACTGTAATTAAAAGTGATTATGTACTTGAGGAACCACGACATGATCAAAAGCAGATTTGTGTTGAGGGAGAGCACCCTTGCACACAGTTCACCCACATGCTCATGTTAGGTTTGGGTGCGGTTTTCTTTAGTATAGAAGCTATGATTTAAAGCACTGCTCTGCTGTCAGCCATGTGTATATCATACTAAGTGGCTTGTTGGACTTGTATTCTTTTTCTCCGAATAAGCCACATGTATAGAGTTGCAGAGTGGAAGGAGCCGCTGGTGACAGGAGTATTTTTTTGTTGAATCCCATTTTAATGTCTTTTTTTTAATGATATCCTCAACTTAGAGACACACGACTCTCTTCTTTAGTTTAGATTTATATTATATGGCCACCATTTTGAATTATTTCAGCTTGGTTTATGAGAAAAATGTTTTTACTAAGTTAAGCCAAAGACTTCAACATCCAATCAGAGGATTGAATCAGAGCTGTAGCAAAATCACAACACTTTGTTGTGGCAATTGTAAACAACACACAGAGCCATACATGATTCATTCATTAATTCATTATCCGTAACAACTTACTTATTCAGGGTGATGGCAGGATTGGAGCCTATCCCAACTGACAATGGGCGTGAGGCAGGTCGCCAGACTATCACAGGGCTGACACATACAGACAGACAACCATTCACATATTCTCATATTCACACCTGCTGGCAAGTAAAGCCTTGTTCACATTACACAACTGGCCGACCAGTCTTGAGTTGCAGAGCCTATCGTAATCTTTTGAGTGTTCATACCTGGCGACGTGTGTTTCTGTCATCGGGAGTCTCGCCAACTGCGTTACGACCTGTGTGTGCACACCACAAGATTTCTCTACCGAGCCCTCGCCGACAGAGCCCCAGATAACGTGGTGATGTCACCAAACTACATTTTGTCACGCGTGAACAAAGCAGGATATTATGAAGTTCCCCGGCGCTAAACTTTAACATGAATTTCCGTCAGCTTGGAGCTCTGTAGGTCGTTTGCGCCCTGCTCTGCAGGCTTTCGGGAAATGCTACAGATGACAGCGGAGGACTTTGATTTCTTGCTTGGGCTGGTAGAGCCGTACATCGCATCGCCATATCCCGCCTCTCATTGGCTGATGCTCTTCGTCAGTCGTGTCAGACTTCTCCAGTTTTCTAGCATGCCAGATATCCAGTCCCAGTCGCAGACAAGGGCACAACTTGCTCGTAGGCTTGTTCACACATGAGGACTCGTCGTGGCAGACTATCTGCTGACTCACCTCTGACCTAAGGACTTCTTAATGGCTCTCAAAATCCTCTGCGACGTCAAAATCGGGGTGAAAATCGTGTAATGTGAACTAGGCTTAAGAGTCACCAATTAAGCTGCTCTGCATGTGTTTTCGGACTGTGGGAGAACCCGGAGAAAACCCTTGCACACACTGCTCTGAGGCAACCGTGCTAACCACTGCACCACCATGCAGCACCACAGATGGACAATTTAGCCAAAAGCGACCTAGAGCCCAAAATTGTGCTGATTCAACCTGCTGAATATTTTAATCAGGTTTCCGCAGAACTAAGGTCGGGCAGATTTCGGGAAATTCAAGGATCACATTATCTTTGACCAAATACCTCCATGTTGATATAATGACAACAGTAGGGTTTACTGACTATTGGTGCTTTCAGAAAATATTTACACAATGAGATTTCTGATAAATAATTATCACATAACGAGTCAGTGGGTAAAGGCAAATAATAGAACAGCTAGAACATTGGTAAGTTCAGAAAATTACATCACTTTAATGTATTCCGGCCTTTAAAACCAGAGAAAGACAAGGGGAATATTCTGTTAGCGGCCTACTCATCTCACCTTTTTTCTTAACACAGTTGCTCATTATTTGTTCCGAGGATTTAACCAGGAATTTTGGACCTGTTCAAAGGGTTATACTAAATACAGGTTCCAGGAACTTTCAAGGGTTGTCAGCTGCTCTGTCAGTTGTGACTGATCACACAGAAATGTCGTTGTATCACAACAACTACAACAAACACTACCCAGGGCCTTTGGCAGATATGGTAATATAACATGCAACCAAATAATGCAAGGACAAAATTAGAAAGCTGTAGTAAGATTATAGAAAAATATAACATACTGTGGTGGAACAAACCAAGAAATGACAAAGTAGTCTGATGTGCTACACTCTGTTTTGGGCCACTGACTGGTTTGTGCCGCCCCTTGCAGTGTGCTGGTTTCTTTGACGGCATATAAATTAGTATCTTGTGTTTATCGGTAACAATATCCATACAGTTTTTCTTTTGTCTGTCTGTCCACATTCAACACATAAAAATTATGAGATCAATCTGGCTGTTGTCTTATTATTAAGTATTCTAAATGTCCCATTACTTTAAATATACAGAAAGGAACCCTTAAGTTCAGGTTATTAGAAGCCTTAGGGAACAGGTTAAGTTCTCTGTAGAGGAAAAGGGCGAATTGTGCAGAATATAAACAAGACTTTTACCCCTCAAACCCTGGACGCCCAAAATATATCCTCTTATTTTGTCTTATTACTGTAAAATGGTTGGTTGTCTTTGCAGGAGGTCATCACAAGCTCAGTGTTAGCTCCCAGTAACCTGATCCTCTGCAGCACTAGAACGCATGCTTTAACTGGGGTGTAACAGAGACACACCAACACAATGACACAAAGCAGTGTTTTAAACATGTTTTTAACCATGTCCAATTCTTTGTGTGAGTGGTCCCTTAGATCAGAGAACTGTCCGTCAAGGGGACACTAAAATAGGTATGTGGGTGAGAGAGGAGGGTTGAGGGTGTGGGAGAGAAGATGGAGGGTTTCCGATGGATACCACTCCCTCGCCACGCGTGAACTGATGTGAATTTAGGTGACGGGAGGCTTTAACCCCTGGGAAAGGATCTGTAAGGGGAAAAAGGGACGGAGAGGGCTGAAAAATGGGATTGACCCTTAACCCTCAGAGTCGGTAATGTGATCCTGGTATCTCTATTGTGGAGGGAGAGGGGTGGGAGGAGGTCACCAGGGGAAAGGGAAGGTAGCAGCCACACCGTGCTGCTGATTAGAACTTCCTGTGGTCAGCCACAGTGGTGCAGCCTGGAAACACATGAATGTACACACACACACACACACACACACACACACACACACACACACACACAGCACACACACAGATACATTTCAGACAAACAGTACATTGAAATATGTATAAAACAGGCAAATATCTTGCTTTTTGAAAACTATTTGACTCTATTTGTGTAATCAGGTCACCTCAAACAGCATCTGACCTTAAAACTGGTAAAAGACTTGATTAAAGCATTGAGGCTTTAGAAATGGATGAAAGAAAGAAAGAAAGAATAGAAATTTAAGCTCAGTTTAGGAGTTGCTGCTTAACAACTGACAAAGAGGAACTTCACCAGGATATGTTACATTTGTATGTTTCATATGTATTATATCAACGTTTCTAAAGTGATGTAGTGTATGAGCGGACTTTGAGAGATGGGGTGGTAGATGGCATGTGACGAGATGCAAGCCAAGACGTCTGCCCAGCTGCAGACTACTGTTCAAGACCAACAAACAACAAAACCAGTTGCATTAGCAAGTCATTGCTGTGTTTCCAGTGTCTATTAGCCACCGTACATTGGTGTTTTTTAGAGACACTTTGCTGTCTTTCCACCGGGGATACTGCCACAAAAAGCAATCATTATTTACCAAAGCATCACTGCATCTCCTGCTGAGATAGCGCCACAGAAAGTAGTTAATTTTAGAGATATTGCTGACATTGTGTTTCCTGTCGGGATTGTGCTACAAAAAGCAAGTATTTTAAGCCAAAACATGATCTTTTCCTATCCATAACCAAGTGGGTTTTTTGTCCAAACTTGTTCACTCATTAACCACAGCATTGTTGAGATGAAACGTAAAGTCATTTAATTACATAAAATAAGACTCAACTTGTTTTGTTAACTTTCTATAGGCTAATCAAGTGGCATTCTCTTAATTCTAGTGCAGCAACCTCATCTGCAGTCACATTCTTCTGGTGAGTTGTATTATCAAATCTGAGTACTGTTCTCAAACAGTGAGAGACATCAAATCAGGAAGATACATAATGGAAATCTCTGGACTTTGTTTTCTAACCTGCCACCATTTGTGTGGTTTTCACTCACACACAAGATTATGTTCTCACTTGACCTTTATTGTTTGAGCCCATTAAGATTTCAAGAAAATATGAAAATAAGATGGAGCTTATCTACAGAGAACACCGACTGAACGTCACTGATGTCAACAGCATGCAAAACAGCATGGGCATGCTGCGTCATCACTAACCTATGAGGATTTGAATATGTCAGGGGAGGACATGATTTATTTTTTTGGATGCATATCTCTCCTCTTTCCGTCTTCCCCTACTCTGAAAAAAAACCCCGCAATCTGATGTTGAGGAGAGGTGCAGTTTGTCCTGCATTGAAAATAGTGTGAAATAGTGAAAATGTTTTTTAAAAATCATGTCTCTTAATTCAAGAAATCATCTGAAATTCTGATGCAAAATCTCACACTATTGGCATATTTTATAAACTTATTTAAACAAAATAAGATGTTTAGGCTCAATACTAAACCAGACTGCAGCCAGTAGGTCTTTTCTCATGTTTGTAAAATCTTGTATAAAGATGTCTGTATGCTTGCATGCTAATTGACCTAGTTTTCTCACTCTTCAGGTAGCAAATAACTCAATCAGCTTTTACTAGTCTGAGTGGAGAGGTTGGGCTCTCAGGGGCAGAAACTTGGCTCTACAGTGATTTATTGTTTAATTGAGCTGACTCGTTAAAGTTAGCTGTAATTGATGCCATAAAAAGCCTGGCTGCCAGCCAAACTCTGGGTTGTGTAACACCACAGGTTTGGCATGCAAACTACTATACCTGAGAATAACAGACTGCACCAAGCAGAGCTGTTTTCTGACAGCTTCTTTGTGTTTGATGTTCGGTCTGACGGTGCTGAAACAAACTGAAAAAGTAGTGCTGGGCTTCGCAACCCAAGCATTTTGAGCAGGAGCTTTAGTCTGCTTGTCGGAGAAAAGAGAGATTGTGGATTGTGTGTGTGAGTGTGTGTGTCTGGCAGTTTGGTATTTCCTGAAGGAGTTTCCTCCTACCGTCAGAGCGGAACCACCCTGGGCCCCTCAGCAGTCCAACCCACAGACTGACCCGGTACTGCTCCCTGAAAGAAACAGAGAGACATGGCAGCAGTGTGGAGCCCCATTAGATATGAAGATGTATGAATATAAAGAGGCATTGATAAAGATGGTGACAAACAGTGAAGTAGGTTGTTATTAAGGCAGGAACGCGTGGTCTCGCCAAGCAAAGGCAGTGTCTCCAGTTCTGCTTCAGGCTGTAGGCAGCTATCCAAAGGTCTGAGAGTCTGGTTGTTTCTGTGTTGCCTGCATATGCATGCTTTGCAGTTATTTGTACTTCGATGTCAGTGTTTTGATGGATAGATGTATCTTCAGCACCTTATAGTAATTCGTTGACCGCGGTCTGCCTTGGAGATAGTGAGGGAACACGAAGGATTGTGGGCCAGGATTCCTGCGCTATCAGCCAGCCTTACTCGGCGCTGGGCCTGACGAGAGAAACCTGCCAGACGAGGTGGAAAGAGAAGGGGAAGAGAGGGAGAGAGTCTTGCTGACAGGGTGAGGGAGAGAAGGGTGAGCTATGTCAGCCTGTGTCTTTGCCCCCTAGTCCCAGATGGACTTGATTACCCAGAGTTCTCCACTGAGCAGCTTCAGGGAACATGGCCGTCAGACTGTCAGAGGGGAGAAGAGGGAAGGATCTGGGCAGGTTTTCAGACCTCAACCCCCGGGCTGAACTGGGACCAGCAATCGCCTACACTGCTATGACATTTTTATAAATGATGTTGTTTTGTGTTTTGAATGTTGGGCTGTATTGTGAGGATTATGAAAACAAAACAAAAAAAAAAGAATCTTCCCAAAGCAGTTTAGTTGCTAAATGTTATCTCTGGTTATGCAGCATTTTTGATAGTCAGTATTTGGACTACATTTCCCATAAAGCCTGCTGCTATCTACCCCAATAAGAAAGTTAACCCTAACCCAACCTAGAAATGCAGTAACTTGAGTTTTAAAAATTCTACACCGTAGAAGGAGTATTAAAAAAGCTCCATTTTGGTGACCTAAAACTCTGTTTTCATTTGGACAAGAGGCCTAAATGTAGAGGAAAATACACATTTTCAAAAATATCTGTGGACAGGTCCGAAATTTAGTGTTCTGCCATGCACAGAGTTTAGAAAAATACAGATCTGTGTTGAATAAATTAAATTATTATGGGCTATGCTTTTTACTAAAGCTTCAGTTCTGTCGAGGTAATATTACTTCAGCGATAACTAAACTGTCACCTGTCCTGTTGCACCTTTCATGTTTTAGAATCTCACAAAATAAATCCCCATGACTAAAAGACAAAGTAGGTTATGTGTTAGAAACGTTGTATGCCCAACCATCCACTTCAGCCTCCTCCATAATAGGTTAGAGGAGGTTAGAAATTGTCATGCTACCACCGAGAGATGATAGCCATTATTAGCACAGCCATGAGACCACCTGTCATTGAAACATAAATGTAAGGATTTTTTTAAGCATACACAATGATGATACAACTGACCAGTGCACTTGATTTTGTGCTGAGGACTCCCTTGAAAACTGAATATAATGCCTTTAATGAAGGCAGGTATTGGTAAAGCGTGTCTTTCTTAAACCAGAAACGACCACTTTATGCTGACTGAAGTTGTAGTGAAAGTCTCCATGCAAAAACAGCTGATGTAAAGTAAGGCAACAGTTAGTTATGATAACATGTTTATGTGCCAGTGTTGAATATATTACTATTTAAATAATCTTTTGGTTGCATTCTTAGGATGCAGGTTAATGTGATACTTGTCTGAGAAACCACCTCTTGCATACATGAAATGATGTCCGCATGAGATGATGTCATCCCTCTGGTGTCTCTTGTCTTCATTGTGATCAGCGACAGTAACGTAAGCGGAGCTAACAGTCGAGAGTTTGAGAATGACAGGAAAGGCAGGAAGGAAGGAAAGGAGGAAAGTAAAGAGGGATGGAGGTGTAGCACCAGCTCAGACTGAGTCGCTGAGATTTTCATGTGTGTCTCTGCGAGAGTGTGTGCAGTGTGTTTATAAATCACAGAGTCAGGCAGTGTGTGTCTTGCAGGGCCGGTGTTTCCTGCAGTGTAATCTGAGTCTCTGGTGGAATGTGTGAACCACATCCGACTCCACTCCACTCGAGCCCCCGACTCACTCAATATCCCACTGTAAACAACCCGCCTCTGCCAAAGTTTCTGCAACAGGACAGGTAGAGTCACTACAACCCCCTCAAAGAATAACAGAACACAGGAAATGCTTCAAAATAAAAGCACATCTAAACGAGTTGTCAGCAAAAGTCAGTCCTGGGAGCTGATATGGAACTGTGACTTTCATTCACTGTGTTGTCTGCAATGAGCCTCCATCTCTATGACTTTTTGTGTGTGTGTGTGTGTGTGTGTGTGTGTGTGTGTGTGTGTGTGTGTGTGTGTGTGTGTGTGTGTGTGAAGTTTAGACTAAGAGGTTAATTGTAGTGTGACCTCTCTAATGTCTTTCCCTGGCTTGTTATCTTGATTGGGTAATTAATTCTGGGGCTGCTCTCTTCAGTCCCCCCACTATTCACACACTCATATGTCTCTCTTTCACACACACGCACTCACACACTCTTTCGAACCCTCCTGAACTCAGGAGCCCCCACATTCCTGTAACCCTAAGGCTGCTCCGTCGCATTACTTTTCCTCTCTCTCTCTCCCACTCTTGCTCAATTTATTTCTCTTTCTCACTCAATCATTCTCAAAACTCGCTCGTCCGTCATATTGTGCTCCTCCTGCCTCCTGCCTCCCTCTTCACTGCTTCGCTCTACTCGAGTGGTGGAAGAAGTATTTACATCTTTCACTTGCGCAAAAGTAGCAGTAAAAATACTCCATTCCAAGTAAAAGTTCTGCATTCAGAATATATATAGAAAATCTATAGCTTATCAAATCAGATCAAATCAATTTATTTATATAGCGCATTTAAAAACAACTGCATTTGACCAAAGTGCTGTTCAAATTAATGGCACACAAATATATAAAATTTGAGTAGACAAAAAAGTCTTATCACAACTTGGGTTTTACTTTTGTAGCTCCACAACATGGCACAAGCAGTCAGACAGCCAGACAGATTGTAAACAAGACAACAGTCTGCTTAGATAATCTTAACCCCTGTATTTGACAGTAAAACAGAAAGTAAATGTTCCAGCAATTACTGCTAATAATACCTTATGGCACAATAAAACTGTGTGTGTGCAGTTGCAGTTACGGTGGTACAACCGGTAAATCAGTCTACAACTGTAATTTATGTTTACAACAAACAATTTACATAACAGTCTTCCTTTGAATTTGTCCTCTCTCCCAAAAAAATTTGTCTAATCTGCTTGTCTGCAATTTGTCGGATTTAATTGCTCGTCTTTCTTGCCCCATCTGACCTTTTTTTTCCTTTTCGATGTTGCTGTGTTCTGAGCTATTACAAACAGAGGAACCGATGGTCACATCAACAAAAGTCAAAGGTTGTAACAGTGTTTCTGTAATGTACTACAGAAAGTTTTTACAGTATTAAAAGTTCCATTACTGTTATGCAGAATGTCCCCTGTCAAAGTATTGTGTTAGTGTTTTAAGTATTGAGGAGTCACAAGGTAGGCAGTACTGAGTGGAGAGCAGATTTCAACATGAACATTAGATTTATGGTAGCAACGTGCTAATCTTTGTAGTCACATTGGGTTGAAAGTCATCATTCATGCACCCAACATTGCTTGCGGCCTAACCACAGGTAAAGTGTAGAAACTGTTCTACATTGTGCACCACAATGTTTTCACTTACACCAAAAACAAAGCATGAACACACAAAATGAAACTTGTATCCACAGGTTTAATGCCAGTGGTGCATGCTAGGAGGCTTTTCCACGCCCCACCCCCACACAAGATGATGCAATTATTATACTGGATTAATATTACTACAGATGCATTATCATATGAGGAATCTTATGATGTTGTAGTTGGTGGTGAAACTAATTCATATACTGTACTGTTTTATTATGATGCAGTTCATAATGTTTTTTAAGTATCATCACATTTCATATAGAAAAACTTAATCAGCCAAGTAATTAGAAATTACAACTGTAGTGGAGTTAAAGGGACAGCTCACCCCTAAATCAAAACATATATTTTTTTCCTCTTACCTGTAGCTTACCGAGCTAGATGGTACTCAACTTGTTGTGCTCAAAGCGCCAAAAAGGAACAGAAAGAGAAACTCAACAGCAGTGTCTCTTTCCAAAAATCATGACCTTGTTTTTCAAGATAATCTACAGGCCTTGTTTTGAGCAGTTTCATGCAGGAACTATTTTCTTTGTACCAACTGTATCACTGCACTCATCCATGAGTGCATCTACTCATGGATGAGAACATTAATGGCGTCCTCCTTGGCTGAGCTGTAATGTTAGCTAGCTCAGTGGTGCTAGGTGAGCTAGCAGTAGGTGCATGCTTCCTGCTGCTCGGTGATACAGTTGATGAGTTGTAGTTTGGTAGAAAGAAAGTAGTTCCCACATGACACTGCTCATAACAAGGTCTGTGGATTATCTTGAGGTCATGGTTTCTGGAAAGAGACATTGCTGTTGAGGTTTTTTTTGTTTTTTTTTTAATATATTTTTTATATTCACACCTGGCAACTCTCAAATAAAACAATCTAGATTGATAAACAGCACTACAGGTAAGAAGAAAAATATGTGTTTTTGATTTTGGGGTGAACTGGATCTTTGAAAGTACAATCTTTATTTGCAAAATGAGGTATAAAATAGCATAAAATGGAAATACTCAAGTAAAGCACAAGTACCTCAAAACTGATCTTAAGCACAGTACTTGAATGTGTTTAGTTTCTTTCCCCTCTTTAAGACTCTGCTGTCTGTGGGATGGAGCGACCACTTCCTCTGAGCAATAGACAGCTGGCTGTTTTTCTCCCGGCTTTATCGCTCTATCACCAGCCAACAGACATAGAAAGAGAGAGTTGGTGTGAGAGAGGGAGAGTGGGTGAAGGAGTCTCTCCTACACACTCACACTCTCTCAGGTTCTGGCTCTCCCTGTTTGGGCACGATGAGAACAGCAGATTCTTGGAGCTGATAAGATGAGGAATGCTGCTTAGAGAGGAAACGCCGTTCTGGAGGAGATGTAGCCTATAGAAGATCGTTCCCTCCCTCCTCCCAATATGTCATTCAACTCTCCCAACACCAACCCCGAGCTTTTCCTCTGCCTCTGTCTTTCTCCACACTGGTGTGGAGGGTTAGAGATGACAGGGGAAAGAGGGGAAGGGAGCAGGGATTGAAATCCATTGACCCAGAACCGATTGACATGCCCATTCTAGCCTCCGTCTTTCCCCTTCTCGCCCTCACTTTACCTTCTTTTTACTTAATTTCTGTTCAGTAATGAGATGCAAAAGAATATTTGGAATGCCACTGCAAAAAAAAACAAACAAAAAAAACAAACAGTAAACAGTTTTCACTGGAACCACTTTCTAATTAAATAAATCACCCATAGGAAAATTGCTTGAGAGAAGTGTGCCGATTATCCAAAATATCCAGAGAACTGTATCTGGAAAAAGATGTTACTGTTGAGTTTTATGATTTTTCACCACATTGTGCTGGGGTGTAAAAAAATAAGACAGAGATCTCAAAACTTCCAAAACTTTCCTTTGGCTAAATACCGCTAGAGGAAAAAGAGAAATAATGCTTTTTCTTAATTTGGCTGAACGAGTTAAAACTTTTTTCTTCTAAAACATGCAAAAACAATCTGTGGTGAGATAATTTCACCCTGTTTTTAATATGAATCAGCATGTATTCAGTGATTTTCTAGGATTCTTAAAGGCTGGTTTTGATGCTAAAAGCCTTGTTAAGATGTTGCAACCATTTCGAGGTGATAACTTGTTTGTTTGAACTATGGAAATTAAATTACCACCAATATTTGAGGTAATGCAACCACTGACCTTTTTTAAATATCATCAACAAAAATAAATGATAGAAAAGATTTGCTAAGAGATTTGCTCATTTTGGTGCTTAACATATCCAGGTATTTTATCAACTTAAATAAATCCAGAATGGAAACGATCATTAGCACTCAAACCCACAATATATTTATTTCTGAAAACTACTGAATGTTTCAGTGACTTTGATCACATTTTTTACCACACTGCTTGGTCCAAACTGTGTTAGTGTTTGTATGTGCATTTACAAAACAAGACATGAAAAAGCATTCCTCTTAACCCTGAACGAACCGGAGTCGATGCAGACAGTGAGCGATGGCTGTGAGAGTCAGAGGAGGGAGGTGGTTGTGCGTTAGCATGTTCAGAGAGCAGCTGAGGTAAAAAGAACGAGAGACTAATAAATAGCGTGTTGGGAGCTGAGAGTTGCAGACAGCAGATTTTGTGTGGAACCACCTCGCCTCACCCCGACACCGCGAGCGCTCAGCCAGAGCCTGAATGAGACCACATATATCACATTTACTGTGTATGTGCATGTGTGTGCTACCTTGTGTGTTAGTGCGGTATGTCCTACAACCACAACTCTTCTCTGTATCTCTCTCCCTCACTCACATCTAACATCTATGTCACCTTTACCAAAACAGCTCCTCAAATGGGGGTTGGTATGTAACCTACATGTAGGATGTATGTATTGGTGTGTGTGTTAGTGTGTTATCGGGGCTGAGGGGTGACTGAATGTAGATTGTTCATGTGATAGAGGCCAGAGCTAAAGGGCAGGAGGGCGTGCAGTTTCCTGTGCAAGGAGTGAGTACACCAACGTTTCTGGTGCAAAATAGACAATCTTACAATACGCTATTAACTCAAATGATGACAGCATTGTCTTTATTATTACCGTTGTTAAATCATGATATTTCCCTAACCTTAGCCATAGTGCTTTTGTCGCCTTAACCTAACCACAGAGAGGAGTCTGAATGTGAACTCACCCCATCCACCTCCCTGTGAATTGAGCATGGTACATAAATGTAGTGTTTCATTAACTTAAAGAAACAAAATTCACGCAGTGATTACATGAATTTATGAAAACAATTTAGTAAAATACAAACCCGATTTCGAGGAGACAAGACAGGACGGGTTGGACACTGCTGTCTTAATACACTGTTGGATAATATCGGTCCACTTTTTTTTAAACAAATACAGAGCCACATTTGTGGATTGTAGATCAAGTTGAAATGTCCAAATCTAGACTAACTGCATAGAGGAAAATTAACTTTGTCAACTTGGCATGTTTTTGTAGTTTATTGTAGTTTGTGTTCAGCATTCCTGTTGATTATAATAACATTTTATCCATCAGCCACAAGCTTTAAAAGGTTTCACTGCAACCTCAGCAATCAAACAGTATTTCAGACAGGTCCAGTTTATTCAGTTGATCCAAACCAGTAATCCTCAGTCAGGCCAGGGGACCCTAGGGTCTGTGTTACAAAATACACAAAATTTAATTTTAAAATTTAAAATATGTTTGCTGTGTCTTTAAAATTGCGGCCCCCGAAGTGAAGTTGTGCAAGAACACAAGTACAATATACTATTATGTCCCTTACTCCCACATGAAGACCACAGTCAGGAGAGACTCATAGTTGTATCATAGATAAGAATGAACATGTACGCAGTTATGCAATATATTGAGTAACCATAAAGAACGTGTTGGTGTCAGTCTGCAAAACAATAAGTTAAAAAAAATATAAGGGACATTAAACACAATTGTCATTTCAAAATGAGTGGTTTGCCTGTTTTGCAATGCCCCCTGCACCCTCTTATTAAACAGTATCTAGCATTGTTAGCATTGCTGCTGGTGAGAACAGTGTTATTTTAATTTACTGGAGTGATTGCTGAAACTACAAATACCGAAGATAGATTGTTTCTCCAAAAAAACAGAGTACAAGAAGCTGTCCAACAACCATCATCTACCTAAACACCGCGGCTGGGTGTCAAAGCCCAGACAGTCCCCTCAGTGCTTTACAGAGATTACACAACAATTAAGATAAGACTGGATGACATTTTCCTCTCTGTCTCTCCCTCCCCGACTCTCTCGTTCTCTCTCTTTTTGTAGTACGATTGTAAAGAATGTTGTTTAAAGAAGGGAAATTATGTTCGCCTTTGATGTCTCCTGAAATATGAAACACCCAGAGGCTGATAGAAAAACACACACACACACACACACTGACTGTTTTGCACAAAGCGCTACTTCACCCAAACTTTATTATACAAATGCGCAAACAGACTAAACAGATTATTTCACTTTTCACTGGAAATGACTTAACTGCACAGTTTCAGTTTGACCTCAGTGGAAGTGAACAGTCACCTGAGCCCTCACTCTCTTTTACCCCCCTCCTCTCTCTATATCTCCCTCCCTCCCTCCATCTCTCACTCTCTCAGTCTGCAGCTTTCTGCTGACTCCAGGAATTATGATCTGTTTCCCGTCCGCAGGAATAATAGAATACAGGAGGAGGGGGGGTCGGCAACAGCTTCGTGGAACAGTAGTGAGGAGTCCAGCTCTACTGTGGTTACACTGTGTGTATGTGTGTGTGTGTGTGTGTGTGTCTGCAAATGCGTTTATATCCAGATGTGCGAATGTGCGATATTTTCCTCTTCATTTCCATAAACTTCACACATTAAGAGATTATCCTTTGACGTGGACACACACACAGAAACCTGAAATTCAGAGCTTGATTAACGGCCATAAATCGACGCCCTCCTCTCGTTATCTTGACAGTAAACGCCTCACGTACACAACCACGCGGCGGGCTGCGGATCTCCCTCGAAAGGGCTGCCAGAGACTTCTGGGCACTTAACACTATCGGCAGTTAGATCCAGCCGCTCTCGAGTGTGTTTGGAGTGTGTGTGGAGTGTGTCCTCAGCCACGTAAATATTTATCACACGGCTCCCCCAGGAATTTTAATGAGCACTGATGGAGAGCAATCAACACAGCAGAGCCCGGAGGAGAGAGGAGGCGAGGAGATGAAGTGTAGTGACAGTTTGTGATGTGATGTTTTGGCTTTTAAATATCACAAGTGGCTTTTACTGCTTTCCTGTGGAGATTCACACTTCCCTGCTTTTCTGATAATTGTTTCCTGTTGTTTTTCTGTGTGCGTGTGGTGTCCTGCATTGGTCCGTCTGTACATCAAGATGTTTACTCTTTTAGGATTTGAAGCTGCCATACGTGTGTGTGTGTGCGTGTGTGTGCGTGTGTGTGCGTGTGTGCGTATGTGTGTGCGTATGTGTGTGTGTGTGTGTGTGTGTGTGTGTGTGTGTGTGTGTGTGTGTGTGTGTGTGTGTGTGGTGTTGTGTAGTGTGGTGTAGTGTACATACTCATCAGGGTGACAGGGCCACCCTTTAGAGGTCACTCAACACATTGTGTGCAGGCCAAGCTGCATGGGGAGTCAGGGAAGGAAACCTGAGCTATAACTCACACAGCTCTCTCTCTCCCACTCTCTCTCCCTCACACACACACAAGCATACACACACACACACTCTGGACCTGACCTGTACCCTCTGGCTGGGAGTGGCTAATAACTGTCTTGGATTCCTAGAGACACAACATCTCACAATTCATTTCAATGTATATCAGTGATGCTTTATTAGCTTGATGTAAAAATAAACATAAAATCAGTGATTGGTGTTGCCAAAGTATTTTACACAGGGACACAGACAGTTAACCTTTTATACTCCAATTATCACAACTCAAAATCAGACCTGTACAACTTCATTTAAATTCTGGTGAGATGCCAAATATATCAGGCTAAATATAGAAAGTTTCCCTTTGAGGAAACATTGCAGCCGAATAAAAGAATGAAGTCTTGGGTTTACAGATTTTACTTGGCATAAACATATAGTGTGAATGAAGCGCTAACTGTTTTTTAAATGACTTTCCCCACCTTCAGTTAACTGAAAGAGGAATATAGAAAAAAGTGTATTTTAAGGTTTTAAAAATGTAAGAACATATACACCTTGGATCATCACGTCATATAATAGCTCAGCTCAATTTAGTTCAATGAACTTCATTACTGTAATGTACTTTTATATTGCCAAAGCAGTCCACAAATAGAAATAGAAATGCAATTTGATGCATTAACGGAAATTTCAGAGAAAATCAATCAAAAAAAATTCTCACAACGCGATTATGTATAATCTGTTTGTCTGTTTATTTCACTTGTCTCTACAAGTGCAACATAAATATTTGAGAAAAGTCAGGTGAAACAATCAGCATAATTGTGTGCGTCTTCATCTTTTCTGTCATGTTAAAGGAGAAGCCCAGTATTTTGCACTCTGAGCCCCATTCCTGGGTTGTTTATGATGAAATAGAGAAATAGAGTTTCAAAGCCATGAAACTCACCAAGTGGTCAGTGGTGTTCGTTGATGTTCCAACATAAAAATCGTAGCAAACTGTGGCTTCCATCTGTGTTTTCGCTATTCATCTCGATTGTGGAACTATTTTTCCAGCTGCCTCACACCCATGTGTAAACTTCCACTTGATCGTTCGTTTGACCCTCGTTCCTTATACACTCCAGCCCATTTGATGGCGATAATGCTCCTTTATGTGAGTGTCGCCAACACGCAGGAAACCATTGCAATGTAATGGGACACAGAAAAGAAGCAGAAGAAGAAGGCTGGCATTGTGTTCAAAGGCATCGTACTGCAAAGACTGTTTACAAGCGAGTAATAATGGGCAAGTTTTGTGCGGTCAGCGACTGCAGGAGAATTCCTCCGAAGAGGAGGAGCGCACACAGCACTGTCGAGCCGGCACTTTCGCTGAGCTAAAAGACTACAATGAATACAACCTTGTCGTAAACAGCCCCCTTTCCGTTTCCGGTGGCGGATTACTACCAACAGACAATGAGGCTTCCTATAGGAAATCAATGCATGGACAAAATGTCAAATAAATCATCACAGAAACCACAGTTTGCTACGATTTTTATGTCTGAACATCAACGAACACCACTGACCACTCGGTGAGTTTCATGGCTTTGAAAACGAACGTTTAAGGTGGTTTTAGGACAGATTTACACATGGCCATAGACAGCATTGTTAAGCCAGGCAGGGGAAAGCCAAATTCTCTCAAATTCTCAGAGAAGGAGCAATCATCAAGATTTTGGTCTTAACCACTCTATTTCATCATAAACAACCCAGGAATGGGGCTCAAAGTGCAAAATACTGGACTTCTCCTTTAATGGCATTGTTTTAATGTAAGGTTTATAAGTCTGTTTGGTGGTATACACAACAAATTCAGTCATATTCAAATTAGCTTTATTGGCATGACCATTAAGCAGTACTGTCAAATGGTACTGTGCAAAGTTTGCAGGGTACTCTAAGTATAAAATTCAGAATTTTTAAGTAAAAAGACAACCTGTTGTATGCACATTACCACATAAGCCTTGTATTTCCTCCCTCCAGCTGAAACTGGGGGCCTTTTGTGCTTTAAAGGAAGTGCTAAGTTGAAGCGGTGCTGGTGGAGGTGCATTAGAAACTGACCAGTGACAGATTTGTGACTCAGTCTGAACAACTATGAAAGATCAGTCTCACTCCTTTTTTTGCTGGGTGTGTGTTCCCACCTGCACTCACTTATACCAGCTCACACACCTGGTGAAACAGGCTGCCTTCATGTTGTAAGACAAGCAGCAGTTTCAGGGATCTGGAGGGAGAACTGATTTTTTCTCTTTGTCCCTTCTTTGTCCTTCTCTGTCGCTGTCGTAATAGCATTTCATCCTGGGTATAAAAAGCTCAAGATCAGGGTTGCGTTCCTTCTTTAAAACCCCAGCAAGGTCAGAGGTCAGAACATCTGGGTCTGGTCGGAACATCTGGGTCTGTTGGGGACATGGAGACCGTGGGCTCCAGACTCTCACAGCATTCTCGGACGCTTTATCTGATTTTCTTTGAAGTCTCTGTATGTGCAGCCTCATGTCCACTACTGTACAAATACCAGAGACGCTACTGGACTTCCAAAACCACATCATAGTCTCCCAGCATGCACCCCTCAGAGAGAGAGAGAGAGAGAGAAGAGAGTTGTTTTCTTGAGAACGTTTGATGTGTCTCCCGTCAGTGGGTGGGTTTTCAGTAGGAAGAAAACTAAATAAAATTAGGGAAATTCAGCATTTTCTCTACCTTTACAGCTTGTGTGTGTGTGTGTTCACACGCTGCTACATGTTTGTGTGTGTGCCCTTATGTGTTCTGGGGTCAGCCCCGGTGTGCCGTGTGATTTATTGAAAGGCCTTGCAGTGATACCAGAATTCCTTTGCGTTAAATGCCTTCTCTGAGTGCCTTTTACTGCCTGTGTGCTTTATGGACCATGATCACACTCTATTCATCTCTCACTTTTACATTTCAAAAGATTAGTTTCTTACGACGTCTCGTCTTTATTAGAGTGGAGAGTGTCAGAAAAAGTGCAAGACGGGAGAGATGGGCGGTGATGGGCCATGTAGCTGGTGAGCAGATATTGAAGTTAGGATGTTTTATAAGAGCTGAGGAGAAACTGACACTCGTCATTTCAGAACGTGAGATTGTATCATCAGTGCTATGGCATTAACAGTCCTATTAAGAGCTAAGGTCATGCCCCCTCTCCTGGCTAGCTTCTGACCAAATAAAATAATCAATCATCTGGTGCTACATACTGCCATGTTGACATTGTTTGTCAAAGCCTTCCAAAACCATTAAAGAATTGCAGTTACAGAGATGATTTGCAATATTTGGTTATGTTTAGGTAGTAAATGTTTTATTTAGTTAGGGAAATATTGTGGTTGGGTTATAAAAACCAAACTACATGTTTAAGTTGAAGGAAACATCATGATAAGTTAGAGGATACCAAGAATCTCTGCTGGTGAGAAATTAAGTGTGAACAGTGGTCTTCCTCTCAAGTATGATTTCCAGTAGTATAACATGTCATGCTACTTCTGCCTTTACCCAGAAGTTGTTTAGCATGGCAAAAAGAATTCATTTTCAGGTTAGTGTGAACATAAGTTTTTTTTTTTTGCATTTCAACAGACGATCAGTGCTGTCATATTACATGTGAGAATAGTCTCAAAACAATTACTTATTTATCTTGGATACAATGGCAAGGTGTCCACTGAAGAGGTAGATATTCATTTATCGTCAAATGTGGACTTAAATTTCAAGAACATGTTTAAACTTTCCAGTATCACCAATAGAAGTAAATCAGAAGAAAACCCAGAGACATTCAGATAGTAGAACAGAGGCCACAAAATACATGAAATGGACAATAACAATACAGTAACAATGTATTACATGGTGGTGGGCACGAAATTTGTTAAAATTACGTGGTGGCAACATGAAAATAATGCCAGTTCAAAGTCTATTACTAACGGTCGCAGTTTCAAACATGTTGTTAACGTGGTTAACCTTGTGAAAGGGTCACAGCTCGATGTAGGGAAAGATAAACACTTTGTTTGGTTTAGAGAGAAAAAAACTTGTTTGAGTTTAGAAAAAGATTGTGGTTTTGGTAAAATAACTATCTACAGGATGTAAGTGAAGTAAACTTTCGTACTTTGCATACTTATGTCAAGTTCGTAATCTCACGTAACTACCTTGACTTTAGTTTCACGCAGGACACAAGATCCTCAGTGACTTTGCATTGGCATTGTATTTGTGTTGCCAGCATGTAATTTTAACACATATTGTACCCGCTTCCAGGTAATGTGTCTCTGTGAGACTCAGCTGCATGAGCACGACTACAGCTCTCTTTTGTCTCAGTTAGATAATGAGCCACTGGAGCATTACCACCACATAATTGGCCATAAAAAAAATGGCTCATTAAAAAAAAAATGAAATGTACACAGTTTTGTACAGGACAACAGTAGGAGAGAATCCCATCGAGATCATCGTTATAAGAACATTCAATCAGAACTTAAGGTTATTTTGCCGCGCAGCTTATGGTGAGGTGAAGTAAGAAGGTAAGCTTTGTCTTTAATTTAAAAACTTGAGTCAAACTGAGTTTTGGATGTGTTCAGGTACTATGGTGCAGTCAGTTGTTATAGCTTTATAAATTTAGTAGTGCCAAATTTCATGGCTCTGGCATCTCTTGCATAGCGTCAACCACTGAGGCTAATGGATACTGTGTAGAACATAAACAGGGAAGTGACACATAAAGTTAAGTAATCTGAGTACAGCTAGAAGGGTGGAATTAACTTGTGACGTCTGGAATTTAAGGTCAGTGGATCCATATGTAACTATAACGGCACATTATCTCACAGAGGACTGGCGACTGCTGTCTCACATTCTCCAAGGTAGAACAGTACACGAACTTCATGCCAGAAAAAACATTGCAGACCCTCTGCAAAATAGGGGACTGTCGTTGTAACAGACATCGCTTCCAACTTTGGTGTTGTCATTCACTTAGCAGGATACCTGCATGTGAAGTGTTTTGCTCACACGCTTAAGCTGGCCTCACAGAGGGCGTTAAATCTGCCAGCAGTTCACTTTGTCAGGTGTATGCAGCATTTCTGACAGGTTTTATGATGGTGTTACATTTTGTTGCAATAAAAATGATTAACAGACTGAAAACTTTATCTTATGAGGTAAAATTGATGTTGACAAAGTTTTCCTTTGGGGAAATAATTAGCAGTTGGGAACAAAGGCAATAAATCATGATATATCGCAGTACATTGTATCGCAATACTCGGAATATCACAATATCGCGATATAATAATAATATTGTATTGTGACCAAAGAATCCTGATAATATCGTATCGTCCTCTGGCAATTCCCACCCCAACTCACACTACTGTGTGGTGAAGGTGATGATGGCGATGGGTTCATAGTGGTGATAATGTTGAACACTAACAGCTGTGATGTTTCGGTATTCCCGCTACTCTGCCTGCTTTAAATCCATCAAACATCATAAGAAATAAATCTCTGCTTTCAACATTCCCAACTTTGGTTCACGTATAAAAGCCATTTGCATATGTGTGTCTTAATTCCCCACTCATAATACTCATCAGTCCTCCGAGACTGTGATGCTCACTTACAGGCTTGTAACATGGTGTCAGATGGTGAGTAAGTGTAGTCCATATTGTCATTTAATCTCTAAAATGTGTCTAATGCTTGCAGGGTGAGGGACACATTTTGTCTCAGCTAATCTTCAGCTTTCTTCTACCAGTTGTTGTTATTATTACTGCTGCATATTTTCAGACATGGGCAGAGCTCTGCTTTAAACAGGATGTACCAAAACGTTGGGTTTGGTTCCAAATCGGATCCATATGAAGATTATATTGTGCCTCCATCTGTTAGTAGTTCGTGTTGAATTATTTGCTACATGCTCTGTTTGGGGTGAGTTCACTTGGCCGCAGAACGCTCTTGTTAGCAGTTTGGAAGCAGCTTTTATTCCACTGAGTCGCGCTCTGCAGACGGATCTGAGAGGGTGAGATTGTCTGTCACCTGCAGAAATCCTGGTTGAGAAAGACCAGGCGCTGGATTAACTTCCTGGATGCTGAACTGTGTGGTTGTCTGCTAAGACGGCAGACTTAGCAGACAGGAGTCTGATTTCAACAGATGTTCTCCTGCCAACCTCAGATGGAGATTTCAGAGGCCAGGCATGACGATGATGATGACGAAGTTGATAATAATACATGGCACAACACTTTCTGTTACCACTGGGTATCATCACCTCCCCCAAGGAGGTTATGTTTTCAGCTCAGTTTGTTTGTCATCAGGATTACAAAAAAATTACTGCCCGGATTTTCCTGAAACTTGGTGGAAGGGTGTAGCGTGGGCCAAGGATGAACCCGTTAATGGTGCTGTGTGTAACTCTGGAGAAAGATAGTTGATTGTTGAGTCTCACCTGAGGTTATCAAATACCAACGCTTTGAGTTGGTAGTCTGACTGAACTACCTACCCATATCATCAGTATTTGACAACTTTAGAATGAGACTCAACAGTTTCAAAGCAGATCCGAATCACAAGGCAGATAAACAAATTATTTTTCCCTTTCATTAACATAGGCAGAGGTCTGCGTTCTCCAAGCGCTCTTCTATTCAAAGTACTTTGATGTTAGTTTGATATTAATTTTTTTTATTTCACAAAATCCTCTTTTCATTTTACAAAGTGTGCCAGAGTTCTGTGTTTAGCAGCAATACAAGAACTTTAAGAAAAATAAAACTGAAAAAATTATCTTTTCAAGAGTAAAAAAGATGGTGAGCTAAGAGAGAAGTCAGTTGGATTTTTACTAGTGGCAAAGTCACAAAAACATGTAATTGGTCTACAGTTAAAAATCAATCATCTTCCCTGCTATAAACATTGCTACATGAGTTATCAGTAATCATTTTCTGTGTCTGTTTTGGCACATGCTTATAATAAAACGATCACTCTTACATCTTGAGGAGTTGATAAGCCCTCGGCCAATGAGCATATTTTTTCATTACACATTTTTGTGGCCACAAGGGTCCTTATGATGTAAGTATCATCTGCCAATCTCCACAAAAGTCCATATGGACTGTCAGCATGCAGCCCAGTTTGTAGTCGGGTCATGTAATCTTGTACAAAACAGGGTGGTGTCATATGGTTAGAATAGTGATTTCTCCATCTCCTGGCACAAGATGTATCAAGACAATGCTCTTCACAAATTCACTAGTTAAAGTTGTGCAAAGGTGGACTTTTACCTGTGAGTCACCCAGACCCAGTCAGAGCTCAGCTAGTAACAGAGACCACATTCTGAATTTGTCTATTGTTCTTGCTCCAGTTAAAGTGAATGAGAGATCGATGGCACCTTGACTCACAGCTGGTAGTTACAGGTCACTGCATATATTCAGTGCATTGGTTGTTGTTGCCAAAGCAAGACGGGTCAGGTAAGGGTCTTATCTGAGCCTCAGTAAGCTGGGGTCTTCTTCCGTGGCATTCTCTCAGTTGTCGCAATGTCCTTTCCGTTCTGTCAACGGAGCACAACATCACATTTCAGTTCACTGGATTTACATATGCACGCAGACTGAAACTAAACAAAAGGCTACTTCAGGTTTTTTTTTCCCACTGCTGTGCAGTACACCAACTTTCTTGCATTTGTTTTCCTTCCCTTTTACTTGTCGTCAGCCTCTGACAGGCTAATATCAGAGAAGACCCACCCTCTTGGCATGTAGCAACCAATCAACAAAGGACATAGAAATCTTAAAAAATCTTTAACCAGGTTGAATGATGTATGAAAAATGTATTAATCTCTAACACTTGACTTCAGACCAGCTTCAGTGTTCGTGACGAGACCAGTTGATGTTTCTTTTATGCCAGCTATGAAATGTTCTCCATTACAAACCCTAATCAATATAATTATGAAGCAAGTGGATTATTTAATATAATTGTGGAGTAAGTCACCCTATAATAATTACATTCAGCCCCATGATAAATTATGTCTCATTGCTGTAGGTAATTAGTCTGAAAATGTTTCCAGTTATGGCTTCAGAGCCAAAAATGGATGTGAGTAATGTACAGAGCTGCTCACATGAGAAAGAGCTGTTTGTGCTGCCGTTACAGACGGAGGAGAAAATGGGCTGTAGCTTTCATCTGCTGGCCTGTATGTGTACCACGTGAAGTTAAAAATAAAAAAGACCCACAATTGAACTGTGTTTTCAAACTGAGCGGTGTCACAGACTGAATCGGCCTGTACTTGTTCACTATGTGTGTGTTCAGTGTTCTTGCCTTTGTGTGTAATCAGAAGAGTGTGATTAAGCGCAGTGGAGCCTCTGAGATGTGGGTCCCTGCTCTCTAAAAGGCTGAACTATGCCAGTGCTGCTGGGAGCGTTCCTCTGTAATAAGATCACCCAGAAAAGACATTTTCAAGAGGTTCAGTGTCAGATAAAAACACTGCTCTCTTTTTACACTATATGGCTGCCTGAGTACTTCTGGCCTCTGCTGTTTGTCATGGTTTGGGCTAAACATCCTAGTTCCAATTAATGAAAATTTATTGCCACGCCATCAGATATTTTAGACAATAATGAGCTTCCACTTTGTGGCAAGATTTGGGAAGACCCTTTCCTGTTTTAACATGACAATGCCCCAGTGCACAAACAACCCATTCGCCAGAATAATTGTTGGCATTGTGCTTTTCAGCAAACCACAGATACGCTTCATATGTAACAGATATGCTTTACATTTGCTTTACATTGCTTTACATTTCAATTTTCAATTTTATGTTGTGACTAGGGTTGCAGCAGTGTATCAGTTTCACTGTACTGTACTGTGAAACTTGATGGTTATCATACCATACATTTGCATATCGGTGGTATATATAATTTTTTTTTTTTTAAAAAAAGGCAACCAGACAGAGAATCTGACCTTTATTTTATTTATTTTCTAAATTGAGACTTTTTACACATACCTCCATTTAAAAAAAATGGTTTCAAGTTTTAATCATAATGAGGATTTGTCCCACTAAAACAAGAATCACTTTAATTCCTTGTAACTAATATTAGTAATAACAATAGTCATGTAATACTGTATACAGTTATACTGTGAAACCCTGATATTTTCTATTATGTTATTATGCCATAAAAATGTCCTACTGTTGAAATCCTTGGTGTGACAACATTGTGGTTAATGTGTAGGTACGTTTAGGCACAAAAACAATATGGTTCTGGTTCGGAAAGATCATGTTTTGGCTTAAAATACCCAGATTTGTCGCCACAGTCTCAGCTGGAAACGCCACGTTGATATGTAAGAAACGTACAAATGTAACATATCCGAGGTTTTCAGAAAAGTACAGTGCCAAAAAATGTTTGTGCCAACTGGGCTTGCACAAAGCAAGGTCCATTAAGAAATTGTTTTCCCAGTTTGGTGTGGAAGAACTTAACTGGCTTGCACAGAGTCCTAGGTTTTGACCATTTTTCAACATGTTTCATGCTGTCTTTGCTCTCAACAATCTGTGCTGGCATCAGAAACAAGTTGACCAATCGCACTTCTTCCAGTTTCCATGTGGTATCCACGTCGTCACCATTTTTCAGAAGGGGTGCGTCAGCGACAGCAGCTTCATGCATAAGCTTTGCAGCCACACTGCAACTCCTTAACGCACAAGTATAAAATAACTTCAATGCTGTTGTGGCCGAATTGAAGCAAATCCTGCACCCAGGTTCCAAAACCTTGTGGAAAGCCTTCCCAGAAGTGTTTAGGCTATTATAGCAGCAATTAATGTCAATGGTTTTGGAGTGAGATGCTCAGCAATCATGTGTGAGTGAAATGCTTGGGTGTCCACATATTTTTGGCCATGAAGTGTATGTCATTTTAAACTCCACACAGACTGAAAACAACAAAGAAAGAAATGGGAAGACCAGCGCATACTTCTTGAGAAAACACCGTGACTGTGTTAAACATAAAAAAACTAAAAAGAAAGAAAAATAGAAGTCTGTTGTTCTTTCAACAAAGGATTTTCTCTGAGTAGACATTAATTTTGGGATTAGCTGCAGGATTAAGGAACATACAGTGTCAGTTAATTGAAAAAAGGAGATTCTTCAGTATCAGGTTTCACCACAACGTTTTATTAGACCCCTTGAGGCCAACATGTGTGTTTTTGATACAAACTTAATACGCATGATGCCTGAGAGATGAAAAAATCCTCCCAAAAATTGAGATGGAAATAGAAGTGGGAGAAGGAGAGAGCCAGAGAGAGAAAGAAAGGAACCTTACAAACAGAACGTACGTGTTTTTTTCTGTCTCTTTGGTGGTCTTAAGCAGGGTCTCGCTGGATCTTGAACCCGGTGCAAAACACAACAGGGGGGGAAAATGAGTAAGGGGTTGAGGAGAGGGGGGGTGAGTGGGGGGTCCTGGGCTGGGGGGTTACACCACCAGAGTCCCACAATTCATCATCCTCTGGCACCGACGGGGGCTGTCTGGACAGATCGGTGGTGGGGAGCCGAGAGGGGGGATTGATGGCCAGCGAGACTCTGTGACCTCCCTTTTTCCCCGAGAGAGGAGATACTTTGTGTGTGTGTGTGTGTGTGTGTGTGTGTGTGTGTGTGTGTGTGTGTGTGTGTGTGTGTGTGTGTGTGTGTGTGTGTGTGTGTGTGTGTTAGAGAGAGAGAGTAATCATCACCCTCCATCCCTCGCATCCTGTTGAAGACATCAAGTTTGGACATTGAGTTGAATCCAGCATGTCTTCATATGAGGGTGACCCTTCAGCTGGCTGCAGGACTCTCCTCCTTGCAGACATGACAGATAATTTGTTTTTCTTTCTTCCCTCTCTCTTTTTCCCTCCGCCTCCCCCTCTCCCTCCCCTCCTCCCTCTCTCTTCTCTTTCTCTCTTTTTAACAGGACTACCTGCAAGGCGACAGCACCAAAGCATATCAGAGGTTGGGTTGGAAGCCAAAGGTCACTTTTGAGGTGCGTGTCTCACACCTGGAACAATATGACTGGATGATGTGGTTTAAATCAATATGACGAGGACATTTTGTCACTCGCTTATCAACATGGAATAATCGATAAAATGTAATTTAGTCACAGAAAGCCAATGTCCAAAGATAAAATACAAGAGAACATTTTTGAAGGCCTGTAAGGATTCAAAGCTGAGCTAGAAAAGAGGGGACTTGGCTGAAGCAAGTGTCTGAGTCTGTCTTTATATGTATCTACACATGTAGAAGGTGGGTGGGGTTAGCAGGGTATGTGGGTGGGATAGTGACATGAAGGATGTGGTATTTCTTTCTATAGTGAGTAAGTGTAGCCTAGACTTTGTCACCAAACTACGGAGGCCCATGCAATCCACACAAGAAGCAACATAAAACCAACAAGTTATCAACATGTCAGAGTACAGACCTGTTTTTATGTCTTATAGAGAGTAATCATGTCTTATGTCAGCTGGATATGAAGCCACTGTATTTTATATGGGAAGGATTATAAAATCACATCCTTACTGGAAACGTTTTTCAGCCAAACTTCATGGTGGAAGACATGGAATTTAATAAAAATAATATTGGAATAATATTGGAATATTTTCCCAATATATCTCTAGATATAATAAAGGTAAACCACATATAACAAAATCAAACTGATGCTGTTAACAGTGTTCGACTGCTCTGTATTACATCAGACAAAAGTCTCCACACCGGTAAAGCAAAGATTCAAATAACTTTGTTTTTTAATTATATTTACCATTTGTAAGCACTTAAAAAAAACATATTATACTGTAGTAACTAAAGGGCTTTATATTGTTAGAAATTTTTGATGCTGTTAATGCTGAGTTTTGATACTGATACCAGAAGTATGTATTAAAAGAAAATAAAAACATAGTTTCCTATAAAGCAAACAAAGAAGCCAAAGTTCTTAAATGTTAAATATTTATAATAAACACAAGCAGCCAAACACGGAGTTTGTGTAAATAGAATAAGGTATAAAACTGGCAGCATTTTGAGTGAAATCACTAACTGATAAAGAATAAGCAAACAAGCAAACAAGACTCCAGATCGCATCTGACACTGAATGACAGTTAACCCCACAGTTTTTAATATTCTGTGCAATAGACACATTTTGGTCGGTGCAAAAAAATCCAGTCTAGATAAGAAATTTCAGGTCAAAGTCAAAAAATAATAATATTGAATTATTACTGATACAGTTGGTGTCCTCAGTAATGGCAGACCTAAATAATAAATAAATAAAGACAAAGCATTTTGATCACAATCAGTCTCTTAACTGTGTTTTTAGTGAGAGATTTGTTTTATTAAAGTTGAATAGTCAGCCTTTTCAGAGCTCATTTCTCCACCTTTATGAAACTAAGTGTTAACGTGATGATGGTGTCCCTCTGCAGGAGCTGGTGAAGGAGATGGTGGATTCGGACATCAAGCTCATGAAGGAAAACCCAAACGCCTGAGTCCATTCCAGTTTGTCCCCCAAGGACAGGAACATTTTGACACTCCTATGTTCTACCGACAGTGGAAGGGAACATGTCGTATTTTTACCTTGATGACTTTTCCAAATGAAGTAACTGTGTCCTTTCTAATTTGTCATCAGGTTTAACTTAACCTATTATTGCCTTTGTTTTTGTGTCTATTTCCAGCATCATGCCATTTTGATTTTGTTTTGTTATCACATAGCAGAGATGCCTTATATATTTCCACACTGATCATGTCATAATTTATATTGATGGCAATTTTGAGGGTTTATTTATGTCTTTGTTTCTGTTGATTGTTACTGAATTGATTTCTGTCAGAGGGAGAAATGGCAGATTATATAAATAGAATGAAAACAATGAAGAATTTATCTTTTACTGGAAAATAGGAATCGAAGGGTTTATTAATGATCTGAGTAACAGATTAAACAAATGATTTGGTACAATAAAGAATGATCTTTTTACATATTGTCTTCGTGTTTTTCAATGCTACACAAACTGTGATAAATTATTTTACTTTATTATTTTATTAAATTATAAATATTAAGATGGAGGTTTTCATGAGATATGTGGTTGTGTTTTTAGCAATTAGCAATTAGGCAGCAATTAAGCAACAAATCTCTGTCCAGGATTCAAATGCAGGTATGTCTGATCGTAAGGATGTGTGTGTGTGTGTGTGTGTGTGTGTGTGTGTGTGTGTGTGTGTTGCCCAGGTTGTGCAGAGGTCGGCTGGCTCTGCTCATGTCTGCATTGACATTCCAGGCATGGTATTTGCGGGCACACTGCGCTCTTTTTTTCGACAGGAAGCGTGTGTTTTCTCCCCACTCTTGAGTCCCACTGTCCCTCTCTCAAACACCTCTTGTCTGTCCACGCCGGCTGCTAATTGCGAGGGCGCAGTGAGCGTCTGGACCCAGACCTGCTCTGGTCCTGATGATAGGCGTTAGTTATTTACGCTGAAACACTAAAAACACTTCTCATCTTACAGAAGTTATTTAAACCCACCGAGATGTCTTCTTCCTCTGAAAAGATTATTTTGCCTCCACTGTCTGCAGTTAGTTTACACTCAACTCAAGAGTGAAGTCCTTGAGCTGCTGTGAGAGAATAATTCAAACACTTTGTGTCAGTCAGTGCAGTTTGCATGGCAGCACGTGAATCTTGATCATCTTTAAATATTGTCTCCCTTAAAAATAAGTCCTTGACTGTAATTAAAAATGCTATTTTTTAGGAGTTTCTTTTATCCGTATGTCAAGTTCTCAAGTATTAATATGATGCGCGTATAGGCTTTATAATAAATAATTATGTTTATCCTAATAACGTCTCTTTAGTCTATCATCCGTGAAACGTCATGTGGCCTACAGCAGTGGATGTATTTTACAGGATTTTGGGGGATTTACAGTCGGTGGAAGACGTATACAGATCCTTCAATTAGCCTTAAAAGGAGAAATGCCACAATGTAAAAACAAATTAATGTCCTGCATTCAAAATTCTACATCAGTAAAAGTAGGTTACTGTCAGCAAAATATCAAAAGTAAAAGTTGTCATGATGCAGCAGAATGGCTCCTGTTAATTTATGTCTTTATATCACTGAACTATTGTTACTGACGCTTTAAATTTTAAGCAGTATTTAAATGTTGCAGTTAATTTTAACTACATTGTTTATTGTTGGGTCGTTTAATCTACAGCAGTGCATCATATTTATGAGCTTTTCTTATATTTTATAGCTAAAATCTAAAATCCTAATCTGTAAAGATACAAAAGCTGTCAGATAAACAAGTAAAAAAAAGTCTGAGGGAGCAGAAAATATAATACTGAAGTAAAGTACACGTATCTCAAAATTGTACTTAAGTATAGTACTTGAGTAAATGTACTTAGTTACTCTGGACCACTGGTGTTATCTTGGGGTAGAGCGGTTTGACATTGAACTTGTACGGAGGCCGGAGGGTCTCAGTGAGCGGTGTGAGCAGAGCAGGGTGGGATCGCCTCTGTGTGTTTCAGGGACAACACCTACAGGACATTTAGAGTTTTCTCTGTGATCGTCCTGGACAGCGCTGCGTCTGTGCGCACTCCGGATTGGAAACAGATGTTGCTCTGAGGTTGTTTGGGCCCCTGAAACCGCGCTGAGAGCAGAAAACACACACACACACTGAGCCCGGAGCCTCGCGCAGGTGCACCGCGCTCCGCTCAACAACAATTAGGCGAGCCTTGTGATCAGGTTTACTGTTGGCACTCAAAGAAAGTAAAGCTGATCTGGATTTGGAGCGCTGATGTAAAGAAATAAAACCCGTCTTGCAGCTAAACAAACATTTTAAGGGGATGAAACGGTCAATTTAAGCTCATGATGCCGTAAGTCCCTGTAAGATAAGAATATCACTGCCTTTTTCTGTCAGATCTAATGCACGGTGAGTGACCTCAGGGAAACATAAGCTCTCAAATTAAACCTGGAGGACGGAGAAGAAAAGCTGCGCCTTTTGTCCAAAGCAGCAATTAAAAACCTGAAGTTAATGTTGCATTAACTGCTTGTGAGCACATTTTGACAGACCTGTTTACTGCAATAAATCCTTTGCTGACATAAAAACTAATTCTGAGGAAACTAAATTCGATATCCATATGTCGTTTGTATTGTGTAATAATGTATTATTAATAACCTAAATCATCATCATCATTGGTGCATGGCAGCACCTGGTGTTTTCATTATTTCATATAATAGGCCTCAAATATACTGAGCATAATTTATTATATCAATTTTCCCTTTTCAGAGGACACTGGATGCTATTTGTTAGAAAACGAGCATAATTGGGAAACAAACGAAATATCAGCAATCTAACTTACAGCATTTCTGATAACACAGATCTCCCAAATAAACATAAAGATACATAAAAAGCTGCATGGCCTCACTAAAAAGAAATGTATGAACCTGTGAGGGGAATGAATGATCTTGGTTGCACATCTTTGTAAGAGATAAAAATAAAGTCTGGAAGTTTTGATGTTGAATTAAAATCAAACCATCATCGTGGAGTCAATCAGAGAGCATATTTATCATTTTATTTCACCTCACTCGCGCTAAATGGCGGCCATCATTCCTCTGAGGGCTTTAACTGGTCTGATGTGTGAACTGTATCAAGGGTTTAGCTCAGCGAAAGTTCGTGGATGTTTTCAGGACACAAAAATATGAGGCAGAAAACACACCAAAGCCAAATCTCTGGTGCCAGAATGCTGTTGGATTAAACACAGAATGAATGACCCGAGCTCAGTCATCGCCTCTGCTCCTCCGAGACACAACAGACAGAGCTGAACACACACACACACACACACACACACACACACACACACACACACACACACACACACACACACACACGCACATCTCAGACTGAAGTAGTGAAGAGTATGAGTCTTACAGTAAGGCCTCCACGTTAGTTTTAAGCAGCAACAAACTATCCGCATTTCAAATTAAACCCCTTCAACCTGTAATCCAAAATTCAGTTTATTCTGGAAGTGTCCTTCTTGTAAGGCTTTCATATAAAATACATATTTTTACTTATTAAATTATGTATAAGTAAGAACACGACATTACACGTAAGATTACGTTTAATATTTTTTTGATTTCCTCTGATCTGGACAGGAAAAAAAACGTTCAGGCCGATTATTTATCAGTAATCGTCATATGAATTATTAATATTTGCGTTTTGTCTCCATATAACATAAATATAACAAAAAAATAATTGCTGTTATACATCAGATGAAAAAATACATTAAATTCAGCGGTGCCTCGGTGAAAAAAGAAGCGTCTTAAAAATCTGTCTGCGCAAGAAAATAGTTCCTCCTCAGTGAATCCGCTGATACGTTTCCTGTAAATACTTTGGTATCTGCCAGATATTTAATACACCAGATCTGTGCTATCAGGTTGCTTTAAGACTCGCTATAGCACGTCAATCGGATTTTAATAAGACACCCGTCTTAATGCTCATTATAGTGTGAACACTGCGGTGAATTGGCCGAATATGACATCTGCAAACACCTTCACAACTGTGATCCCTTGAGGCGATGTGTACTTGAAACCGATGTCTATTAACAGAACATTAAAATACCTCAAACACAACATGGCACAATAACCTAATAAATCCTTAATTAGGCCTTTTGAATGCGCCTTTGGTGCGCTTTTTACGCGTATTGGCAGCGCCTCCAGTCTATAGAGTCCTCCTCTCCTCCTCTGGGAGTCTTTTCATTTGTGGACTGCAGGCCTATAAACTGCCACAACAATACAGCAGTGCACCGGCCTGAGCTCTGCAGTCCCAGTGAAGCTGGTCTAGATAAGACAGTGACAGGCTTTGCTGCAGGCTTCTCACCGTCCTTTCCTAAAGTGCATTGTTGACATCCTCTCCATTGACCTCCATCACCTCCTCCTGTCTTGTCCTTACAATGAAAAATGATTCTCAGCCGTGACTGCGTTTTCCTTCCTGACCCTCGAGTGCCGCATCAATCACAAAGACGTTTGTTTAGAAGCCATAATCTAGTTTTGTTATTATTGTTATTATTATTATTGTTAGGCAGCTTTCTGTGCGGAATAGGTCATGATTTTAAATGTCATTGTGAACCTCGCACTAAACCCCTGTGTGGAAGGTGCAGCAGTGGAGCCAGCAGGGCATTGTTTACGTTAGCTTTATGGGCTTGACTCATCTGACTGGTGGCCCTGGGGAGCGTTTGCGCGCTGGAATTTTTTTGTTTCACTGACTCATTAAAACCTCATCCACACAGGCCTGAAATTGACAGTCACGTTTAAGCTTTCACCGCCTGCTCGGCCTTGCAAGGACTCACACCTGCGCACGCACATACACACACACACACACACACACACACACACACACACACACACACACACACACACACACACACACACACACACACACTGCTCTGGTTCCAGGGTGTTTTACTGTCTGCCAAAGAGTGAAAATGTCTCGTCAGCGCCTGCAGGCTGCAGGATCAGAGCAAAGGTGAAGAGGCTGAGATGCTCCAAGAGCTCAAATAAACACAAAACCAAAATCCGGTTATTCTTAGTCAACATTCAAACCGTCCAACCTGGAAACAACACTGACTTCTAATATGTACTTATTATTATTATTATCATCATTATTTTTAATATTATTATTATTATTATTTTAAGGTTGTCAGAATGGATTCAATTTTAATTTCTTATGAATATTTACGCCACCTTTACCTTTATTATCGCATGGGCCAAACCATTGAGAAGTTCAGTGTATTAAATGATTCGTAATGCCAACTTTTTCTTATTATTCTCTTTCTAAAATATTGTAAAAATATTGTTGAAGTACAATAATCTTAATAATAATAATCTCTAGAAAATTAGTAGATATGCACGCTGCCAGGTGGATCTGCCTGCACACATAAACATTTTTAAAAGGAAAGAAAGAAAAAGAAAGATTTGATCTCCAGAAGAATCTGTGTGTTTTGGGGGGGTCGCCGTACGTCATGAAGGAAGCACTGAAATAAACATCTGACAGCAGCAATGTTTCAGTCAGTGAAAACAGGCCAGCGCTGCTGGGATTCTGGAGCCTGCAGGACACAAGATGCAGAGCAGGCTGCACCGTCTCCCTCCACCTCAGATCATCATATCAATGTGACCGTCCCATCATGCATCAGCAGGACCTTCAGGGTCTGCTCGTGCTGCAAAACGTACCTCTGAAGACACCTAAAAATAAATACAGCTGCAGCTTCTTTTTTTCGTGTTCTTTTTGCATCCCAAACCTCCCATGATTCACAGGCAGCAGTCAGACGGAAGCCTGCTCGGTTCCTAATGACTGATTTGTTTTGCTGACAAGGCCTTTAGTGAGTTCAAACCGCACTGCTGAACTGCTGCCACACGTGTATTTATTTACCGCCTGCATTTACATATGAATGTTGAAAATATACAACCTGCAGGTCAGCCTGGAGCGTTCACACTGAAAGTCGGAATGAACAGTAATGTGTTTCACCTCTCACGGTTTGATATTTCGGGTAAGCTCGGCTGTGCGGTTAAATTTGGCCTTTGCAGCGCGAGGCTGGGCCGCAGACCCCCTGATAACTTTTAATAAAATATTCTTTCTTAAACCAGACTGGTCACATAAACATTAATTAATGTTTCATTAGTTTTTTCATTCATAAATGTGAAAATAAAAATTATGTGGATTCACTGAGAGACTCATATGCACGTAGGCCAAACCGCTACTGAAACTACACACTCAGTATATATTTTCTAAAAACCTGTTTCTCAGTGGGCACCAGTCTTTTGGCAAGTTAAAAATAATTTAAAATATTTCACACCCCAAACACATTTTAACTTCTACCTGGTTATGAATCTCTTAATTTAAAAATTCTCCCTTACCACTGCTAATAAATCACTCAACTTAAGATCAAATAGACGGCACTTTATTAAACAAACAAAATGTAATGCCTTCAAAATAGTTTTTAACAAATAAGACAAAATGAATAAAATAAGTCAGTATAGACTACAAAGTCCCCCCTCTATTTCTATACAAGAACTGGGACAAATAAAGGCAGCAATAAGAAACTGGAAAAAAACTTTAAGTGTTTGGTCCTCAATATCCAACCACTCCTTTTTCCTACAAAATAAATTACTATATTAGGCTATAATTTACAGTCTATGGTCATAAAAGCTGGTATTTGAGCCATCTTTATAAACAATTCTCAAAGTGAGAGGGAAGGAAACTTACGTGTTTTTTGGTGTTACACACGCCTCGACAGACAAGTCTCTTATGTCCATTCGGAGTGAGAATAAAAGACCAAAAGTACAAAAAATATAGAAAACATATATTAGAGTTATTAATTTAAAAGACACACTTTGTTTTTCAGAACTTGCTGCAGTCATAAACAAAAGCTCCTGAGGTGCGGTAGATGGACTGGCCGGATGGGAAAGCCATCTGACAGCTATTATTCCCGTTGACCGGGGAGCCGTTCAGCCCGATCCGCTGGGACTCAAACATCTCCCGCACAGAGTGGAAGTTCTGCTGCTGCGCCGGGTATCCCGGGCTCAAGTGGCTCAGGTCCCCGTACCAGGACGCGAGCCGTCCCTGGTGCGCGTGGTGGCCGTCCTGACCCGCCTGGCTCAAGTTGCCGTGTCCTAGCGGGGACGCGGTGGTCGTGGTGATGCAATAGTCGGGCAGAGCCTCCTCCACCGTGGTGGACGGCGCCAGGTGTCCCCCGGATGATCTGTCCCCCGCGTACAGGCTCATGGCTTGCATGTTGCAGTGATAGGTCGCGTTGGAGTTGGAGGAGATTACGTTCTGGTTGCAGGTCGCTGAGCTGTACGCGGATGGCTGGTTGGGGGAATAGTTGAGCGACAGTGAAGGTGTGATACCTGTCCGAGAGGAGGCGATGAGTGGCGGCGAGAGCTCGGCCTGCGGAGACCCCCGCAGGGTGGTCATGATGTTATCCACGCTGAAGCCCGGGGCCTGGCCGTGGTGTTGGTGGTGCTCGGGTCCATCTATGCCGAGTGACCGGTTGGAGGGCACGCTGTGCGGGCTGCCTGTGGACATGCTGCTGCTGCTGTCGGGGCTCTCGATCTTGGGTACTGCGCTCAGGGCCGGGGACGCGGCCTGCGGCGGCGTTGACGTCCCGTTTTCCGTCTTGATATCCTGGATCCGCACCGGCTGAGAGCCCTGAACCGACGGGTCCTGCTCCCTGCCAGGGGTGCGGGCAGAGGGGTCCTTGCCCTGTCTCTCTCGCTCATCCTTGTCCTTCAGCACGTCCTTCTTTTTGAACCTCCTCCGGCGCCGTAGGAAGCTGCCGTTCTCAAACATGTTGTAAGAGTCCGGGTCAAGAGTCCAGTAGCTGCCCTTACCGGGCTTCTTATCGTCCCGGGGCACTTTGACAAAGCACTCGTTGAGAGACAGGTTGTGCCTGATGCTGTTCTGCCAGCCCTGCTTGTTGTCCCGGTAGAAGGGGAACCTCTCCATGATAAACTGATAAATCCCGTTCAGGGTGATCTTCTTCTCCGGTGAATTCTGGATGGCCATGGTGATGAGAGCGATGTAGCTGTAGGGAGGTTTCACCATGTCTTTTGGCTGGTGCTGGGGGGTGTACGGTCCGTACGCCCGGGCCATGCTGGCCGGGTACTGGTCGTGGGCCGCATGGGAGTACATGCTCATTGGCGCAGGCATCCCGGTGTATCCACCGCCGGCCCGGTAGTAGCTCTGGTCGCTGCTGATGTACGGTACAACTCCCAAAGAGTTGGGGCTGGAGACGGAGTAGCGCGCCTGCATCCTGCGCAATGCGTAAAACCTCCCCAAACTGCGTCCCCCCAGAAACTCTCACAACTTCGGCGTGTGCTCCGATTCTCTGACTGTTTTCTTCTCTTTCTGTATCGCTTAGAAGTCCTTTTTTTAAGCCAGAGCTCGCCGCGGTGAGCCGGAGAGAGCGCACACTGCCGCCGTGAACATTTGGGAAACTGAGAAGGCGCAGCAAGGAAACTTTTTTTTACCCTTCACATTTTTTCCTCCCTTTTGGCTCGGGCTGCTCCTCCCCGAATGTGTGCTCCATCATCCAATTGGAGGACGAAATGAACCTGTGGAAAAGCTGCATGGCGACAAAAGTTACTACACCCCCCCCCCTCCTCGTCCTCCTCCCCCTCTGCCGCCCCTCTCTCCTTCTCTCTCCTCAGCACAGACATGGAGTTATTAAAATGCTGTTAAGGGTGTGCCTAAAATGCTGAAAAATTCACATAATGACTCAAATTGCGAGACGTTTATTATTTTGTATTAATCTATCATATTATGAGCCGTAATATAACTTATTATTAGTCTACTATGAAAACGAGAACGTGAGTTTATTTTGGGGTTACAAGCTTTAAAACGTCTGACCAAACTGGCGTACCCTCCTCATCATCTCCAAAATATAAAAACTCTGTTTAAAAGTGAAATGATCCAAAACAGAGCTCCCAAAATTACCAAAAAGATCATCCACAAGTATTTCTCGTTACATCTCTGTCATGTCAGCCACAGGCCCGGGAATTAGAGGCCTTTCCCAAAATGATCACATTAATGTTATTAAAATATTTTTGGATGCCTAAACCTCTAATTAGACCAAAGGTATTACCGATTAGGAATTCAAAATGAGCTTATACTAATCAGGCTGCAGTGTGTGAGAAACTGTCATCAGCTGCAGTTGAGCCTCTGAACAAACACACGGACATCAAAGAGTGTGGATTCCTCCCCCTGCTCCCCGACAGCGGTGGTTGTGGTGTGTGGAAACTAATTCAAGGTTAAATGAAGATCATTTGGTCGAGGTGGGTGAGAAAGGGTCCCCCCGGGTGCGAGAGGCTGCTGAGACGCGGGTGGGATTTTTAAGATGTGGACCTCCAAATGTCATTCTCAGTGATCGGGTGTTAACAGAGCCATCAGGACTCACCACACGGCATCAGGAAAGTCATGTTTCGTTGTGTTGATTGCAAAGCTTAAAAAACAACACGAGCGTGTTTCCAGCCTGATGGAAATAATCGTTTAAAAACATCACATAGATGGAGACGATTAAAGACAGGATGTAGCTAAGCCATCCTCTATAGGCTGACAGAGAATATGAATTAATATTCTATAATTTAATTGAAGTCTGCTTGTTATCAACTGAGAAAAAATCGTATGAAATTACCAAAACAAATTAACCAGTATTTAGTGTTTGTCTTATAATCTCTTTTTCTGTAGTTGTGTTGGTGACTTGTTATCAAGAGGACATTTATCTGACTCTGCTCTGCACATTTTATTATTCAGTATGTTTTATGCATTATGATTTAAATATACATTATTGTGTCTGTCAGACAAAATGCCTCTTTTAAAGGCAATGTATAAAATTGTTTTTAAAAGTATGTGCATGTGGCATCAAGTGGGTTTATTTGAAACATTTCTATAAATTCTGTTTTAGCTGCAGACTCGTTTATCTGGTGTCATATCAACTAAGTAATATAGTTTATTAAAAGAATGCATACTGCAAATAATGTTTAATTTTCTGAGCTCTGCAGCTCCAACACAGGTTTTTTTTATAATCTTTATAAAATTCTAAATTTATTTGAGTTTATGAATTCAACAAAATATAAGTAAGTTTAAGCAATTCATTTGAGTGTTCTTTAAATTCTATAAATGTATTCAAAACGAAAATATTTTTTAAATTCTCCTTATTGTCACAATTAATTCTTATAAAGCTGTGAAGTTAACATAAAGCCTGTGTGTTGCGTTCAGACTCTGCCTTTTAACTTACCATCCTATTTGAAAATCAACAAACAAACAAACAAACACGCAATTCACTGGTATTAAGCTACACATTAGAGCCCATGGAATAATAAAAAATAGCACAGGCCTAATACAACAGAACAGGTACAAGTCAGCTTCTTTATCTTATCTTTATCCTGGGAATCTCCCCATGTGAGTGAGAGATTAACTCCTTCAGAATTTATAGATTTTTTTAATAAAAGTTTCAAGAGAGGAGAAAATAAAATCCAGGACACTCTGATAAAACAGTGATAAATGTGAGGAGAGTTCATTTCTCACTTGTGTGTTTTCACTCAGCTCTTTGTTCTGTGATTTGCATGTGTTGTCAGGAGTCGTGAGGAGGCAAATGCAGGGCAGACTGTCACCTGTGAGGTCTCTGTATCGGCTACGACTGACCAGAGACCCCTGCTGACACACCGAGTGAAGGTCGCCTGTGTCTCCACAGCATCTGTCGGTGTGTGAGGAGGGAAACCTGACTTGCAGGGAACTGAACCAGTAACCCACAGGTGGATGCATGATGAAATTATAGCTGTGGTCTACTGGCTGATTTAAGGTTGTACAAATGATTAAATTAATTGTAGGTTAATAAGTCAGTGGATTTGTTTCAGAGCTTTTGGGAGAGGACAGGATAAGGCCGTTCATATCTGCAGCACGGGTCCCTCCATCTGTCACTGCTGAGCTTCCAATGAAAACCAACCACATCCTGAGATAATAGTTGGTCCACATACCAAAAGTACACCAAATATATAAACGTCCTCATGTGTGAATATTACATAACTACAGTAATGCGTGTTTTCTATAAACAAATGGTTTTCACTCTGCTTTTTACTGAGGAGGTTTTAACACAGATTCCCGCTGAGAGAAAGCTGAAGGTTGTAGTGTAGTGATTCTTCTCTTTATGTGCGACACACTCCTGCCCCCCAGCGGCCAGTCTCTACACGTGCAGGATGGATTCACGTTGTTATCAGTAGGTGGTGAGTTTTTACCAACGCTGACAGAAGTACTCAGATAGTTCACTTAAATAAAAGTAGAAATACCACAATGTAGAAATAATTAGTTACAAGTAAAAATCCAGCATTTAAGATGTTACTTAATAAAAGTATAAAGGTATTAGCATCAACTTAAAGTACCAAAAGTAAAAGTACTCATCATACAGTATGGCCCATTTCAGAATGATAAATATGATATAATGGGATTATAATTACTGATGCATTGATGTGTACATCACTTTAATGTTGCAGCTGCTAAAGATGGAGGTAGTTTCAACATTGTATACTGCTGGGTAGCTTGTGACTTTGCCCCCGGGGATCAATTTTAATTTATCTTTTAAATAATAGAACAGAATTTATGTTTTTATGACATTTCATATCACCTTTAATCTGAATCTGCTCAGTAACTTAAGTTAAAAAAATAAATATTGTGCAGTAAAAGTATAATATTTGCCCATAGATCTTAATGCAAAAGAAGTATAAAGTAGCAGACAATACCCTCTAACACATTGTCAATCAATCAGTGGTATCAATCTTTGTCAAACAATATTTTCATGGAGCTTTCCATAGCAAGGTTGAATCGAGTGGGGCACAAAAGTCTTGAGGCCTGGAAGGAAGTATTAGTTCTAGTGAGAAATGAATCATAATAACTTTTTGTTTTGTTTTTTTCTTTTATTCCATGCAAAACAGTATCTAATTGTTGGTCAATTATAGTCAATTGACAGCTAAGATCGTTGCGGATATCAGGGGTGGGAGGTATTGGGGATGTAGGCATGTAGAGGTTGTGTGAGAGTGTATGTGTGGTTGGGCTGAGTGGACTGGTGTGTGGATGTGTGTGTGTAGCTCTGCATCAATGATCTACAGTAAATGAACCACATGAGTCAAGACTCAATACTTGATTTATGTGATATATGTATGTGAAAGTTTGTATGGGGGGTGGATGTGGTTATGCGTAAATACATGCTATTTCGAATATTGTATATTTTTATTTATACTCACAATGTTTTTGGTCGTTCGACTTTTATGTTTTTTCTTCTATGTTTTTTTTTTTTTTTTTTTTTTTTTTTGTTATTGTTTGTATATCTGTTTTTGTATTAGGTCCAATGCTGCATCCCATGCACTGGGTGTTATAAAAGCAAACCAAATAAAAAATTTGATCAAAAAAAAAAAAAAAAAGTAGCAGACAATGGGAATATTCCAAAAAAGAAGAAGTACCTAAAAATCATATTTATGGACTTAGTTACTTTCCAAAACTGTTTTTTTTTTTAAACACTTTTGCCATCAAGCAGTCAGGTTGGAGCTTCACAAAGGCACAGAAACATTTGTCTACTTTCATTAGTGGTTGTGTATCTTCACTGCTGACAGGACATCTGGTTTTTAAATATGTCACATAGCTTGACAATAACAATTTCCTCATGTATATTATTACAGGCTTATCATAAATATTGGACAATAAAATGCTGTTATTTTCTATTATGAGCAGAGAATTCAAGAAAGTAGTGATGATGTGGCAGAGCATTTTAACTTCTAAAGTTTCTCATGTTTTTGGGCATCCAGGTGCAACACATTTAATGAGCTTCAACACCTAAAGACTGATGATGACTGTTGATAATCAGGTAAGATGAAGACAGCAAATACAGGATTTATGCAATACAGGCTTATAAACAATTGAGAGCTCCCCCAAGAAATGCAGTCTTTTATTTTGATGGGTTGGGGTTAATGAATTATGGTAGATACAAGTGGGCGTTTGTATCAGAAGGATAATGATGGTTCTAGTTTACAGCTCTGAAACTGATTACAGATACCCGGATTTAAAAGCACACATCACTTAATTATTGTTAAATAGATATCAGTTTCTTATTTGTTTAGAACAAAGGCAGGTTTAATGACTTCTTATAAATACATAAATGAACTGTTATTGTAAGCAATGTAACATCTGCTTTATCTCTGGTTTCCATTTTGAGGCATCATCATCATCATCATCATCATCATCATCATCATCACTGGGTGCTTGTGCTGCCACCAGTGTCAGGAGCCTGTAATTCATTTTATCACACACAACTGGCATTAAGCATTAATATAGCGCCCTCTGCTGCCTCAGTGATTCACATGCACCAACAGCAGCACCATCAGGGAAGTAAGAGAAGGAAACCTTGATTTTAGGAGCAAATTTGACTTCATTGAGCTCCACGGTTCTATAGGGAGTTGCCGTAGAGTATTTAATTTAGCATTATTATTGATGACCTTACATCAGTTTGTGGTCTTTTCTTCTAAAGTCTCACTCCTGAGGGATCCAGTATGAAACTGTTTTGCAGGCACTTCACTGTGTCATCCACAGTGTTTATATTAAGTGCCTAATTAAACACAGACAGATTTCCAAAATATCTCAGGACCTCAAGTCATGCGCCCAAGGAGCACATTGGAATTGGTTTTCAAATAAATAGCTGCCAATCATCCATGTGCAAAACATTAATCTTGTGTTTGGTGCTCCGGCTGTGACTGGTTTGAAGAGGGTAAAGCTGTTCTCAAGGCCACAACGAGCCTCACACTGTGGCAGTTTTCCCTCTTTTACCCCAAAACTTGACATTTAGACAGTCAAACGAACAGAGCTTCCCTGAAAATCCAAATAAGGCAATGAGAAATAACTGAGGAAAAATTTTCCTTAAGATTGAGCTGTTTCTGATTTAGCTGCCCTGATGAGCGGTGTTATTTTCTCACATGATGACTGTCTTATCCATCTTTATTTGCATGCCATTTAAAATGAAATCAAGATTAGCGGGGAAACTGAACAGAAGACACATTTAGATCCATTCGCATTAGTTTATGTTCAGTAAATTAACTGAAAAGTGGCTCCTTCATACTTTATTTGTCTAAATAACAACAGACAAAAAGCCTGAATAAGATGTGAGGTTCCATATTCAGTCAAAACTTAATAATCTGTACAGTGTTACTTACCATACTGGGAATATTTGACCTGAGTGTGACACTGGCCGACTAAACCATTAAAAAATAAACTAAAAATATTAGTGTCAGCAAGTCTTGCAGGATATTGTTACATGGAAGTATTTCCCATTTTGAAAATGAATAAATAAATAAATAATTGGACATCATAGTCTTATTCCAGTGGTGTAGGGTAGTTATGATGGGCCCCAGTGCACGCTATTATGCTGGGCTGTTATGCACTCAAATTATCCCTCTAGTTATGAAGCATGACTGCTTGCTCAGCTTGCAGATGTGCTCAGCTTGTCAGCAATGATCAGGTTTGTGCCTTAATTAGCTACCATATGTATTGTCTTGTCACATGATCAAATAGAGACTTGACACTGGAAAATATCAGCATACGTTTTACCCAGCAATCATCACTGCATATCTGTACATGATAAAAATGATAAAGAAACCAAGAAGTTTCAGTTTTTTTTTCAAGTGGCAACCACTGGGACTGAAAAATAAAGTCAAAGCAGGAGTGCCCAAAACTGCAGTTCCTCTAATGGCCCTTGAGGCTGAGTCCAAAAGTGAGTCATCCTCATAGACCCCGATGTTCAAATGCCCACCTTTACAGCAGAAACAAACATGTTTACAGCCTGGTACAAAAAACAGCTTTGGTCTTTGTCCATTCTGTAGGGTGGGTGAATCTGTATATAACTCACCTGGTTAAATGTTATTAAGACTTAAAGTTACACATACTTCAGAACCGTGGCCGTCTTGAGTGACAGGCTGTCTTCAAGGTGTCACCACAATCTGTAAGACTTGCTCCTCTACAGCTCCACCCTCTCGTCCAAACATTGTCACCTCTGGCTCCAAAAATCCAAGATGGTGATGGCCAAAATGCTGACCTCGAGGCTTCAAAATGTGAATCCACAAACAAATGGGCGCGTCATTTTTATACTGTCTATGACTTTTCATAATTTATTTGTAGTTTTTGTAGTTCATGTAAAATAAGCATACACTTTTGTTATAGACTGATGCTGACTTTTTTAACCAAAGAATTGTAAACCATGACAGGGATGGGTTTGCATGTGTCTTTGGTTACCAAGAGGGAAAATACTTGTCCATATTTCTACTGAAATAAGCTCAGATCACCTGAACTGTGTGTCACAGTATGGTTTGACAGTATAATGCTGATTGATTGGTTAGATGATTAATGCAATTTATTGCACCACAGTAAGGTCAGGTGAACTGTGATGCGCTGCATGTCCTGCATCCTTCTGAATAACACCAAGTTTTTAATAACTTACATAAACACTGTGTGCAATAGTCCACCTTCCACCTTCTCTTCCCCTCTGTCTCTCTTTCTCTCACACACACATGATGAAGGGACTAATTGCTGCTTATCAGAGCCATGCATCACTATGAGTGGCGTTAGATCCTAACAGGAAAAAATCTGGTTAATAGGCTGCTTTTATTTTTTTTTACTATGATCAAGACAAAACTAACGAGTAAGGAGCTAATTTAAATTTCAGTGATGGTAATTGTGTTATTTATTTGAAAAAGTAATCTGTTACATGTCTAGTTACTGCAAAAAGTGGTGGAATTACAGTAACACTGCTGGCAAGGGCAGGTTCTCCACCCAACACATACTTGGAGATGTGGCTCTGTCTGCGACCTCCAAACACCTACTAAATGAGTCCTTGTGCAACTGCACTGCCTGCCCTGCACACCCCTGTGGCATTCACAGTTAGTAAATGTTTAATCACCCTGATATCAGCTTTATGTCTGTGGCTTTATTCATGATGCTACTAGAAATGTAGTGCATTAGTTAACAAGCTCTACTGCAGTTTATTAATCAGGATTGTACAAGCTACTAAAACTAAGCATAAGTCCCAAAACCTGCTGCTAAACTCTGCCCCCTAGAGGATTATCTGCAACCACCATCACCGTTCTCTTCAGGGTTGGTCTCCCTTTGCTTTGCCCCTGTGTTCCTTTCTTTTGACCTCTTCTGTAAAGCAGCCTCATCTTTTAGAGGAGTACAGTCAGCTTATTAAAAAACTTGTATTTAGTAAGTGTTGGCTCTGGAGTGAAAACGCTCTTTGTAGCAAAGCTCTGCCATTCACATAGTAACGCCTGAGTGATCTGTTGGCCACTGAGCAACTCCACTGAAGCAGCTGGAGATAAACACCTGGCTTAAAAGTATGTCAGTGGCTGGTAATAATAAACACCACTATTTATGTCCCCCTCACTAGATTTTCTTCCTGCCTGTTTAGGTGAGCTTTGACTAACAAGCCCTGAGGTGAAACCATCCTTTTCTAATTCCGCATGCAGCTACTGTAACAGACTATCAGTCTCACTGCCCACTTCATCTGTACCTCATTTCACCCAATCTGCAGAGACACTGTTTTTGAACTCTAGCTCCAGGATGCTTGAGGATTTCCAGCGTGGGCAGCTTTCCAGAAAGAAGGCTAGCTGAATCGTTTCAATAACTCTGCAGATTAAAACCTGGAATGGTCATTTCTTACACCAGTTTGCAGATATGCAGAGCTTCCAAATTTTATGGAGCATGTTTTCCAGATCACTCAGTAAACCTGCTTCTTGGAAAAAGCCACAGCTGCAGTGAGATCACAGGATTTCAAGCTTAATATCTGTGAACTGGAAAAGGAGACGCTACAGCACAAGATACAGCTGTAGAAAGAGCAACTCCCAAAAAGCTCACAGTATTCAGACTTATCCATGAGGAACATACAACAAGGAGACTTTTTAAAAGTTAATTAAGCATCTCTGAAGGCCCTGGAGAAGAGTCAGCAGATGGAGGACAGCGCTAAGAGACAATCAGGATCATCTCTGCCACGATGCAGGCTCGGCAGCAGTTTCAGAGCCACCAACAGCATCAGGACAAGACTTGTGTTAGTACTAAAGGAGAAGGCGTTAAAGTGGATGTGATGTTGTCATGTCCAAAACTTAGCAATCTGGAGATCTGTGCTGAGACAGATGCTGAAGAAAAGATCAGGGAGCCTCATATCCTGCTTGGAAAGACTCTCTAAACCCCTGATGGAAGCTTAAGAACCATTTCCAGCCAATCGACACAACTGTTTTCACTGACATGTTCAGGTTATGCCTGACTGATGTCTACATCTGTGGATTCTTGTCATTCTACTACACAGGATTGCACAACAAAATGCAAGTTGTAGTCCCTTTATGCAAACCAAAAAGCTGAGCTTTCTTTACCATGGTGGTGGTGTGTGATGACCATGTCAGGTTCTCTGTAATGTGTACCCCCTCTTCCAGTCATATAACACCTGTCCTGCAGCAGCTCCATTAAAATCCTTCTTCTTACCTTCAAGGCCATCAACAACCTCGCCCCTCAGTATTTTGCTGAGCTCCTTCACATTAACATACCCACCCGTACTCTCAGGTCCTCCTCTTCCATCCAACTCACCCTCCCGCCTGCTCGCCCATCCACCATGGGGTCGAGAGCCTTCAGCCGCTCGGCCCCCCGCCTCTGGAACTCACTGCCACAGGACATACAACTATCAGACTCCATCACCACCTTCAAATCCCGCCTTAAAACTCACCTGTTCAAACTAGCATATTCTCTATAATCTTGGGACTGGAATGACCTCACTGTTGCACTTTACTGTTTTATGTATTGCACTTTGTTATGTTTTTGATTGAGTGTCATGTTTTTATTAATTGTTTTTATTGTCCTTTTGTACGGTGACCTTGAGTGTCCTGAAAGGCGCCTATAAATAAAATGTATTATTATTATTATTATTATTAATGTTGATTCCTACGAACCTCAACTTTTTTGGCCTTTCTCAAGCAGGGTGGTTCTTGGGATAGTTTACCTAGGGTAACATAACTGGGATTGATTTCTAATAATAATAATAATATAGTACAGACATAACTATTAATCCTGTTACTGAAGGAGCAACAAGGAGACAGAAACAGTTCAATTTATTTTTATTCTCATTTTAAGTCCATTTAGATGCTTAGCATATTGAATACAGTTTTTCCCACACATCCAGCATCAAGATACGTTTTATTCAGTGATCCAACAGGCTAGGTCACATTATTAATCCGGCACAATTTGGAAAAAGCAGTGGACCATGACCATGTCTGTATGGACATGGTGGGTGGGTGGGATTTGCCCAGCTTGTGATGTGGCTGTCCATATTAAAGGGACACTGTGACATTTTGAAAAGTACATTTGTTTGACTTCACTTTCATGTGTGTGTCCAGTATGCTAGAGAAGGAGGTCTGGGTCTCATTTAGCCTGGTTGAGTTAAATGCCTGAAGGATGTAAAAGCAGTTAGCCTCTGTCAAAAGATAAAAGAAAATGTCAGATTTTTTTTTAAACAGAAAGATAATAACAGTGGGCGGCATGGTGGTGTAGTGGTTAGCACTGTCGCCTCACAGCAAGAGGATTTCTGGTTCAAACCCAGGAGGGAGCCCTTCTGTGTGGAGTTTGCATGTTTTCTGTGTCAGGGTGGGTTTTCTCCCACAATCAATAGGTTAATTGGTGACTCTAAATTGTCCGTAGGTGTGAATGTGAGTGTGGATGGTTGTCTGTCTCTATGTGTCAGCCCTGCAATAGTGTGGCCCCTGACCTTCCCTCTGGCCTGTGAGGCCAAAACTGTCCTTTGTACATCAAAATATATTTGACATGGAAACTTTGTATTCTTCAACCCAAACCCTATTTCCTCATGTTTTTGTGTCTAGGTGTCAAATGGGAGCAATAATTTTTGAAACTGGTCCAGTCTTGAGCGAGAGTGCCACAGCTGCACCAGTAAAACAGGCTGCAATATGATCTTGCTTGTTTTTGCCACTGACTGGCTCAAATTGTCATTTCAAGTGTCTGACTGAGAAATAAAACATTTTTTTCTTTACCTTTTTGCTTAATCTGGTCTGTTTGTTATTGTGTCTAACCAAGTCTCGCTCAAGGAGAAGTCTTGTTCTGAAGTCTTGTGAGTTGAGTTATTGCAGGAAGGCAATAACAAACAGACTGAATCAAGCAAAGGTAAAATAAAAAAAAAATTAACTCCTTTACAACAAGCACTTTTAGTGGATTTAAACAGATGGACTGCTGTTGCCCCAAATATTACACTGCAGCCTGTTTTGCAGCTGCTGGCTGCAGCGCTCTTGCTCAATACTGGACCAGTTTCTAAAACATTGGTGATCTGAACACGAGTGGACAGCTGAAACACACTGCCATTCACACCTGTGTCTACGTACATGCGTCTCAAGCTGTCCACTTGTGTTCACATTTTGTTACTGCCTATGCATCACTTATGCTAGAAGGTCAAAGGGTGCCATACACAGTAATTACATCCACACTCTCGCTAGCTGCTTGCTATCATGCTCTGTAGTCACATTAGTGGTTGTTTTGGCATGGCTGGAGGTGTTTAACATGTCTTCTTCCACAGAGCAAAACAATAAATGGTCACACAGCGCTTCGTCCAACTCATTATTAAATGGGCAAGTTATAGCGAGTTAGAGTGCTGTCACCAAAACAGCCACCATGTCCTGCACTGTTGACTTATTTTCCTGTTACGTGCTTGTGGAAGACACATCAGGACACATTAGTGTTTACACTACAAACGATACGTGGTCAAAGGCGTCCCTAACCACCTCGGCTAGAAGTTTGAGTGATGGGATCACAATAGGACTTGGTGGGCGTTTACACCTATATTTAGTGCTGTCCACTTGTGATTGGATTACCCAAGGTGCATGTTAATACCAGGTGTAAACAAACTCTTTGACACAAAACCATGTGAAAATGGGGTCCAGGGTGAAAAGTACCGATGTTTCCCTTTAAGGTTCTTTAGAAAGCGAGAGGTTACAACTGCATCTGTGTATGAATAGCAAGTCTAGCAAACAGATCTCAGATAGGCCTACATTATTACTCAGCTCAGACTGGGTCATTGAACATGGCTGATTTTGCAACAGAACTGTTATCTTATGTTTGCAAAGTAGTTAGGGGATATACGCCACTGAAGCACCGTATCAGCTCAAACGATGAAGACTTTAAGGCGCGTCCTGAACTATTACCTGTCCTGTCCACCTGCTCTGAGGGGCCCTTTGTTCCTGAATAAATTAGTTTTTAACCAATTACCACAAGCAAGGGGCAGCAGGGACCCACTGCTAGTTTTACATTTTGGTCTCATAGTGGGTTAATCTGATCATGGCTTTAAATAATGTGTTTACCTAAGAGAAGTATACTGTATGTGTAAATCACCAGCTCAACTCTTCCTGTTGAAACAGTGCTGAGGTACTCCTCATGCAAATCTGGATCAATGGTACAATGTAATATACACATATGTATTAAATGAAGTAGGGTACATCAGGTGTGGTTCATCATAGCCTGGGATGGATGTCACATTTTTAATATTACTGTAAGAGAGTTGTTTTTAGTCATTAATGTTTGCTCTCTCAGAGTGCTGTTAATGTAAAATAGGCTAATGCATCTGAGTCTGCGCTCTGTGTGTCCCTCATATCATCATACTGTAGAAATGATCGCTGTGCGATGTTCTCAGCCACTAGGTGGCAGTGTACGCCACCATATTGAAAGTTCAGCACTCCTCAGAAATCTTGTCATGGAAAATCCAGCAGCTGCAGGGCCACTTTGTGTGACTTTTCATCATGGAGGGGTTGCATCGAGGAAATTAGACAGGACTTTGTTGTCTAGTCAAAGACGTTTTTCTTTTTGATATGTGACTGCTGATGCTGTTCTTTCCTCTCTCCGTTACCAATCCCATATGACATTTGTTGTACCCCCAAAGTGTTCAAAACACCAGAGGGAGGCCACTTCAGTAAGACCAACAGGATTCAGTCAGTCCCTCACCCGCTGTGTTTTTTATGATTCTGGATCTGAAGCTTGGTTATAAGCAGAAGACATGAAGTATGATGATCCTGCGTATAATTTGCTGCTAGATCTTATTCTCCGAATTTATCCACATGTGAACTGGTGTTGCACGTGTGGCCTTTTGGTCAGTTCAAATGTGAAAAGGAACTTATGAAAGCACGAATTTCACATGTGGTTTATATTTGTAATACATTGAATTTTTAAAAACTGTCTGAATTTTGTCCAGACGTCTCACACAATACTTTTATGCTGCATGAGGGAAGATATTTAGTAAGCAGTGAGCCCCAGAGAGAAGTTTTGAAACCTATAGTGCACTTTAACATGACAAATAAACACTGAGGTAACAGATATTAAACATCCCAGCGAAAACATTGTCTCAGGACGCTGCATTCAAGACACAAATAGTGACTCCAGAGAGCATTTTAGGAACCTGTGTTTATGTCAGTGGCCTAATATGGTGCTGCCACTGCCAAATCTCTATCTGCATATGTTAGTCATGAGGGATGCTGCATTTGAGTCATGACCAAAAGCCATGTAGACAAAAAAGTAGCAGCACAAGTGCAGCCGCCCAAGTCTGCTGTGTGTTTGTGTGACGAGGCAGCTCTCTCTGCAAGTCTGATCTGTTTACCGCACTCTAAAAATACCAAGCTGTTGCATTTCCATAGACGCGGGCCCTGTCGTTTCATTTGTTTATATGGCGTCTTCAAATGTTGGCAAACCCTGGATGTCCACATGGAAAGGAGCAGCCTCAGGATGCAAAAGGACTTTCAGCTGTTAGACAGGCTGGAGGTGGCTGTAAAACATGCAGAACGTGGAAAGATTCAAACTAAGAATAATCAGATTTTCTAAGAAGTGGCTTTTTCCTTTTATATTGTAATCTAACTTTCAAAGGACGTTTATCTTTTGAGCCTCATATCAACAGTCTGCAAGCTTTAATGATCAGCCTGTGTGGCTCCTGGCTTTGTACACTGCTTTAAAGTAATCCTGTTTCATAATGCCCCTTACTTACCAACAGTGGTGGAAAAGTAACTAAGTACATTTACTCAGGCACTGCACTTTACTACAATTTTGAGGTACTTTACTTATGTATTTCTACTTTATGCAACTTTAGCTAAACTCCACCACATTTCAGGGTCTGTTTTACCTCATTACATTGATCTGACAATTGCAGTTACTTTGAGGTTATGATTATGATTATGAAAAATAAATGACAGATTGATAACATATGATTTTAACTACCCAACAGGATATACCTCATCTCCACTTTGACTTTATGCAAATTCAATTTACATGTAAATAAATAAGCAATGATGATTGGTAAGCACAATTAGCTTATAATACTAATGTAGGCTACTTTTACTAAAGACCGATTGAAATGTAGGATCTTTATTTTTAATGGATTGACAGCAGAGACATTTTTAATAGTGGCATCGCTACGTTTACTCAAGTAGAGCATCTGAATACTTCTTCCACCACTATAATGCCCCCATTATAGTCACATCAGCATACCCAAACAGAAACTGTTAAAATAACAGAGAATTCACTTTTAAATCACTCTGAAAATGAACCTTATTTATTAACTGATAAACTGTTTATTTAACTGAAACAAAGATTTAAAGCAGCCTTCCCTGAGGTATATTTTGCACATGAGGCTGTCATACTGCATGTGTGCCTTTATTATTGAATGTCATTGATTTTAGACATTGATACTAATCCAAAACCTCATTATCAGTGGCAGAAGAAGTAATTGGATCCTTCACTTGTGTCACAATATAAAAATTCTCCACAATAAGTAAAAGTCCTGCATTCAGTCCCCTATATATAAGTACAGAAGTAGTAACAGCAAAATATACTTAAAGTATTAAAAGTAAAAGTGCTCATTCTGCAGCAGATTGACCCCTGTGTACTGTATTATTTTATTAAAATCTAATAAGAACCTTCATCTTGTAGCTGTTTGCAAGAGATACATATTTAACTACTCTGCTGTTGAGTAGTTTAAACTATAATCATGCTTAAAATATTATAAACTGATGCTGGTTTTGAATCTTATTCTGCAAATTAACTCCAGCTGTCAAATAAACGCGTACAAGTATAAAGCAGCAGAAAATGGAAATACTCTATCAAAGTCCAAGTATCTTAACATTTCGTAAATGCACTTTCCCACTGCTGGCCATAACTGGAAATGTGTAAACGGCCAGCGAGCAATATTCAATATGTAATTATGTGTTTCTGCTATATGCAAACTCAATATCACCTCCCTTTAATGCAACGTAAACAACTTTTCTACATGGCTGTGCATGGAAAGACAGAAGTCTGCATGAGTGTAGCCTAAAATATAAATCAGCTTTATTGAAACCTTTTACAGGACAAAAAGTTGGCAAAGGGTTATACAATAAGTGCAAGGTTTGTTGCAGTTCATGTTAGCCTAAAGCGTCGTGTGTGTAGTTACTCTAATAGGATAGAACATAGTTACATAGAATATAATTTGTTTGCACGTGTTACAAGAGCAAACACATTAAAAGTTCTGAAGCTTCTTTTGAAGAAGAAAACGCTTGTCGGGGTTCATATTGGCAGAGTGGTTTTTAAAGGCCTCTGGGGTTTCTTCATTCATTTCCTTCAATGCATAGATTTCTCAAGTCCAACCAAGAGAGCTACTTTGGCTGCATGTAGGAGGCAAACATGTGAGAGCGGACGCCACGATACATCCTCGTATGAATCCTCCAAAAATAAAAAAAAAAGGAAAATAAAAAAGGAAATAAAAAAATTGAAAAAGTCCGCTTGTTTATTCTCTTGTGACGGAGCTGCAGTTTGACTGTGACCCGTCATTGCCTCTCTTGTTTGAAGTCCACAGTGACTGTGGGGGGCTCACATCACGCAGGGTTTGATGTCCTGACAGACGCTCTGGGGATGGTGGTGGTGGTGGTGGTGATAGTAGGATCCGCCAGCCGAGGGGTGGAAGGACGAGATGCCGTTAAAGTTTAACACAAAATCTTTCCTGTCGCACACCGAGGAATGGCTCTGATAGCGTGGAATCCCCACTGCACAGGAGACATTAAATACATGTAAATAAACAGGTGAGGACATTAATATTCATTATGCTTCGTGAATAGCCTGATAGTTTTATTTGAGAATCCTAAACAGACGTTTGCAATAAATTATTCAATTAATATTTTATTTGACCAGAAATTAATGTTTTACATGTCAAATATATTCCAACGAAATTATAAAGTGGCTTAAGATGCTTCAAAATGTGTATTCACTGTCATTTAAAATGAACAACACTGACTGCTGAGGACGGATAAGGCCTTGTTTTCCAAAAACATTTTGTTTATGGAAAAATATAACGTTCCTCCCAACTGTCTGACATCTTTATGGGTTAATCTGACGTTATATAAATTGGTTATTTCTTTACACAAGAGCTGAAATAAATTATTCTTTTGAATAATATTTTTTGGGGGAAATTTACCTTCTATACACTTCCACTAGGAAACAGCGCAATAATTTCCAATAAACTGTATTTTAAATGGCCTTGCACCCTCCTTTAGTTATTTTTAAAAATCAAAAGTTTCTTTTATTTTGATTTTGAACTAATAGCAGTAAAGGATGTGAGTACATTTTCCCTGGAGAGCCCCAGACCTGCAAGAATATTTAAATGAAACTCAGTGACGGTCATTTTGTGTCTGTAAGTGAGCCTCTATTTCCACAAGGAGAAAAATAAATGGGGAGGCTGTGGCTTCGTCAAGGTCATAAGGACTCCAGATGTGACTGTGTTTTTCAGGGGAAGACAGCAGGCTTTATCCTCCGGGCCACAGCTCGCTGCCCTGCGCCCGTTTTCACAGACAACACACAAGCCTCTCTGAATGACAGTACAGTAACCGACCCTGCACCGTGCAGCCGGTCCAACGCGTTTATCCTCCGTACAGGCTCAATTAAGACGCTGCGTAAAGTTTAACAAGGCCTTCCGTCTCTTGTGGATACGCAGTGGTTGGAATCCTCCGCCGGTGTGGTCCGACCTGCGCAGTCTTTGTTTAGTTAACCTCTGGGACCCTTTCGGGCTCCAGCATGGGTTACTCGCCTCGGTGAAATCCCCAGACTTTAGTAAAGCCTCAGTGTGTTATGTTAAAGTAAATGACCGTGAATTGGGGAGGTGCATTAAGAACGCGATCACAAAATAGCTGTTTTTCTTAATCTGCTTATTAGGTAAAATATCCCGTGGACACTTGTACAGATGTGACTTAAATCCTGCAGACTGTGCATTCAAGAGACACATATTACACATTAGCAGCTCTTTAAATCTGAATTATGTTTATTTATTGGCCTCAAAAATAATTTTGAAAACTAATGTTAATTTAACTTAACCAAGCCTGGGCCAGTGCATGCTGACTGTGGGTTTTATTGTTCAATTGACATTCAGTGTGACTTTATTATCCAATAAAATGAGTTAAACAATTGTTAAATTATTTTGTCACCCACAATTACTGGGCTTATTAAAGGCACAGACAAATAATGTAGGGGAAGTACAATTAAACCATAGTTAAAATGAATAGTACTAAATGATATTTTTTATTTTTTTACTCGCTTTGCACCGATATGTAAACGCCCCTTTGGCATTATTTTGGCTTTCAAATAAACACGACAACACTGTTTTAATTATTAGTTATATTTATAAATATAGAATTTCATGATTGAGTTTTTGAAATGTGGATTTTGTCACAGGCCTCTGCTGCACATAGAGACAAAATGTTACACATTGTAGCCTGCCTTGAAGATGACATGCTGTGAGGGTTATTTATTATCATGTGTTTTTAGTGATTTATTTTCAGGGATGAGTTTCATCATTCCCACTATGAGCCATCGGTGAGTTTGTGGTACCTGATATGTCGGTGCTGTGGCTGTCCCTGCCGTTCTGGTGGAGATAGCTCTGCTCCAGGGAGTAAGGCGACATGCCGGAGTGTAAACCAGAGGATGCGGGGCTGCTGGAGGTTAGAGGCTGCTGCTTGATGTAGGGGGACCCGCCGGAGGACGCCCAGTGTGCGGATGTACTGGCGTACGGGGAGTGGCCGTCCAGCGCACTGGCCATGGCTGGAGAGGACGGTACGGGGCTGCTGCTGCTGTCCGGTCCGTACTCCCCGTTAGACGGCACAGGACAGCTCGCCATGTATGTAGAGCCGGGGCTCGGGGACATGTGGGGTACGTGGTGGCCGCCGCTCAGCCCGTCGTACCCCCCGGCCATTGAATTGCTCATCATGTCCAAGTTGTAGCTGTTGCTGTGACAGGCGAGAGTGGCGGATGGAGCTTGAAAGTCAAAACTCTGCGGGAGAATGGAGGTGCCGAAGCCTATCCCGTTCATCATCCGATACATGGGCTTGAGAGCTTGACATTTTCTTCTGAAGCCTCTGGGTCTGCGACGAAACGAGCCTTCCTCGAACATGAACTCACTGCCCGGATCGATGGTCCAGTAGTGGCCTTTCCCCGGCCTGCCCAGCCCTTTGGGCAGCTTAATGAAGCATTCGTTCAGCGACAGATTATGCCGGACCGAGTTCTTCCAGCCCTGATATGAGCCCCTGAAGAATGGGAAGCGAGCCTGCAGAAACTGGTAGATCTCACTGAGTGTCAGTCGTTTGGTGGGAGAGCTCTGTATTGCCATAACGATGAGAGCAATGTAGGAGTACGGGGGCTTTTCTGGTCGCCGTAAACCAGAGCTCGTCTTCTTTCCTTTAATGGCGGTGGAAGAACTTTCTGTGGCGGCTTGTGGGCTCAGCATGGCGGGGTGCAAGGCGCCGGACGCCGGGCTGGATCTCAGAGGAGGCGGAGGGTCCAGCTGCTGCTGAGGGGTCTCGGTCGTCATGTCAGCTCTGACGTACGACTGGCGTAGAGTGGAGAGAGGGAGGGAGAAAAGAAGAACCGAGAGATGTTTCAAAAAAGAAATATATCGGGATCCGGCGGTCAGTGTCCTTGCAAGTGAGCGTTACACCGCCAGTGGTCCTCAGAATCCCAGCGCAAAATGGAGTGAAATCAGTCTCCAGTTACGCACGACTCTCCCGTTACGCACGGTGCTCCCTTGACGCATGCAGAACGCACGGCGAGTACGCACTGACAGAGAGAGGAAGAGGAAGAGAGAGTGGGGGGAGCTGCTTATCCACTGGAGACGGAGTGTCCAGGGCTTAAGCTCGACACAGGGGCTCCACTGGGTGTCACAGCGGCGCTAAGTGGCGCTGTGTGGCGCGCCGGGTGGTCATCGACCGCCTTAATAATCCCTCAAGTGGAGGAAACACGAAAGCCCTTCGACTTATTGCGCGCAACAGTCCAGCCAAACAAATCTCGGCCACCTATCATTTCATAAATCTTTCTTCCCCCTGCGAGAGCCCCCCACCCCCACCCCTTCTCCTCATCCGAACTCTGCGCCTGCAAATCTCCCTGAAATCAGTGACGAATCGAGCCACCCCCCTCCACCCTCTTGCCAAATCTGGCCCAAGTCCACTTACCGTTCTCAACAGCGTTAAAGCCCCTCATTCTCTCCTCGTCCTTTCTTCCCCTCCCACCCCCTCTCTCCAAGTTCGAACTACACGCAATTAAGCCATCTATCAAACTTCCCCCAGACATCCCAATCAACAGCGCCACACGCCAGACGCACAAGTTAAAAAACGAGCTTTTCCCCCCCTCTGGTCCTGCATGTATGAAGTTGTGATTTCAGACCGATGTGCCACAGATCATACATTTTCCTGACACGCATAAACCACCACAATATGTGCAAAAGCTCCAGCTTGCAATTGAAACCATGATGAGCCAAAACATTCACTTGGGCCTACATGATATCATCTGCGGCAGATACCCAAAACGCATCGCTGCGAAGCAATAAAAAACGCACCATCTTGTATTATTTGTATTATTTTGCTCATAATTTCCTCCCAAACTGGTCCAGAGGATAACAAAAACAAACTGTCGCGGTGCCGGGCTGGGGCGAGGAGTGTGAGAGATGGAGAGGTGGTGGTCTTTACCGTGCGTGTATAAGCGGGGGGTTGCTCTGAGTAAATGACTTTGACATGAGTGGAAGCAGGCTTTTTCCATCAAGCCCGGCCCTGGATACCACACACAGCGCGCCAGTGTCAGCTTACCGCCCCGGGCCAGAGCCGGTCCCATGGGCCCCACGTTCATTAGAGAGAGAAAAGCGAAATTAGGCGAGCGGGCGTCGACAGTTTCCTCCCCTATGGAGACATCACACACAGATTTGTCCAACATGATGGAGTTATATATCCCATAAAGGTAATATCAACATCCGTGCTGCGACGGAGCGGAGATCATTGAAGGGGGGAAAAAGCATCAAGTTTTGTGGCTGTCGATAAACCGAGAGCTTTTGGTGGTGTTGTGCACGTTGTTCACGTTTTTTTTTATTATGCTTTTGAATTTGTACTCATGCACTGACAATATTTAAATTTAATTTTAGGTACATATTGATTGCTTCCTTTATTTCCCACAGGCCTACCAAGATGATGGTGATGTTAGTAGGAGACAAATAAAAAATGCAAACACCATCAGTGGAAATTCTACAGGAAAAAAAACATATTTCCATATTTTTACATTTTATTTCACTCACTCCAATCTGTGTCTGCGCACGTGTTTGCCGGCACGAGCTTTTTAAGTTTAGATATAGCCTGGAGGATTTTCCCAAACAATAACCAGCAACAATAACCTTTGCACTTTGCACAACAAAGGATGTGCGGATAAAATCATTTTCCACCATGACACACAGGGCAGTTTGGAGGAGCTTAACGGCCCCAGAAATTTCCTGCGACATCAAAACTTATGACCCCCGCCGAGATCAGGATGCCTCGGCTTGCAGAGGGAATCTTTGTTCTGGGAGCGCTTTGAAGACGGCGCTCCGGCTGCTTTTACGCACCGAGATTATATGAGCTCCCAATTTAGCCTTTTGGAAAATATCAAGTGATCAGCGGCCACCACGAAAGCTATTCAGAGGTGTTTTTGATAGAGGAGTTTGCCTTTGGAATACAGTCACGGCTGGAGGCCCATATGAGCCTATTGCCGACACAATGAGGCCTTTTGTTTGTTTTCATGTTTAGGCTGAAATATATTGTTTATCCCCCGTGAAATATTAGGTAGATATGATTTTCAGAGAATGTTTGCCGGGCTTGTCTGACCTCAGGTAACCCTAATTCAGGCCATTTTAAAATAAAATGCTCGAGGCCTACAATTTAAATGAAGTATATTACATAAACAAAATCACAAGTATCCTCTATTTCTCATTAAAAATAAATATCAACAATTCTGAATATATAAATATACTATAAATAAGTTTTTCCCCAAGAATACATACAATGTTTATACATAATAATAATGTTTTTGTCTTTATAGGCCTATAATAAATATAATCCATTATATAAAACAGTAAAAAAAAACACTGAGTTCAGCTCCTTTTAACGATAATCTAATATTCTTTCGGCTGCTCGGGGTTTCTGCTGGCCGCTCCGCCTGTTTCCTGTGGCGGTGCCGGGAGCTTTGGAGCTGCCTCTCCGGGACTCTGGGAGGTCAGGCGCGGTTCAGTTTGCCGGAGTGACAGACTGTTTGGACTTCCTAACATTGTGCCTGCCATAAAGTTTGGTTTCATAACACTGTGGGCCTTATTCATAGGCAGTGAGCCCTGGAACAGGCCCGAGTTTCTGCTTAGGCAGCGTGATGATGTGGACCGGATCGAGCAGGCACGGCTGAAATGTAAATGCAGAGAAAAGTTGTTTACAAATATGAAGGATGCGCGTCATGACAACATGGATGTTCTCAGTGCTGGGATGGTGAGAGGATTAGAGCCACGTGACAGCCCCGCAGACAGGTGTGCTATTCCGGGGTTTCACCTGCAGGTTGCAGCATTGTCCCTGAAAACAAGAGCAGGTCTCACCTGTCACCTGTCAGACTGCCCGGTGCGCTCAGAAAACAGACTTCACCTTCTGCTTTAAAGCCTCAACATGCATGTACATAACGACCAGAAGGGGGGCATATAAGAGCACAGGCCTGATTACTGTGTATTCATAAAAGGGTGTTATCACCACATAGTTAAATGTTTAGATGACTGCAGTGACAAAATTACAGGATGCTTAGTGTTAAAATGTACAGATTCGTTCTGACTCATCCACCTGCAGCAGAAGAGCTCATGTCCAAAACTCCAACTTCCGGTTCAAAAACGTCTATGAATTCTGTCATTTAGTATATTTCATGGTGGATTTTTTATTTTGAATAATAGTAAAGACGTTACCCTGGCTTTCCATTAAATTAGAGCTTGTGTAGTTCGGTGGCATCAGTCTGTTTGAGAGCCAGTTAGACCTATATGGCATCTTATTTTTGTGGTATTATTTTCCTTGTTTTGTGTCTGCATTATAGTAAAAAATAATCTTATTATTTAGCAGGCATATAGTTGAAGAAAATTCTCAGACCGTAAGTTTTCTATTCGATGTTATACGAAACAGTGGACACCAGAAATACATGAGGCCATTAAGAAAATGCAGGAATACCATTTTAACGTGAGGGAAACTGCTTTCTTCATCTTTATATTGATTTTGGACAAATATTATCATTTTCTTCATAACAATAGCTTTGAGATTTTACACCAACAATGTCTCGTCACCAGACCAACAGCTGATGAGTCGGGGGTCTGTTTCAGGACCGCGGAGAGCAACTGCAGCCTCCTCCGGACCCGTTAAACAGCCTGCAGGACTGTGTGCGCGTATTGTTGGAGATAGTATTGTGTGTGCGTAAATCTGAACTTGTGGCCGACATAAATAATCATAGATATCTGTGCTCTGATGACTGCTTCTTTTTCATGCAAGGAGCGCACTGCGGACACATCGCATCTTTATCTTGTTCAGGCTCTCGTTTATTATTATTGTAATAAACGGTCTTGTACTGATCACTGATCTTAATATTTGTCAGTAAACAATTTGTGTCATATTTTATATTATATATTTATGATTTGATAAAACGTATGACAGTGAAAGTAATACATGTAATAAATAGGTTAAAAATGAACTGTGCCTATAAAATAAGAAGCAAAAAATAATGTTTATAACAATAACAATAATTGTAGTAAAATATCCTTCATTTCTTGTGAGCTCTTTTGGGTGGTTAACTATAAATAACTTATCTTTTGTCGGGAACCTTTTTGGGCCTGAGGCAAAGCGCTTTATTTGAAATATTATATTATATAAGAATTATTTTTTCTTTATTGTCTGACAAATGTTTCACCACTGCTAAGGTATTTTTGGTGTCTTATGAGTCAACGTGAGCTGGACACATGTATGTGCATGGCACACTTATAACATACCAATGTATCAATTATATTTTATGTTAAGTCTTTATTCTTTGATCTGCAATTTTATTTGTTTACAGTGGATGTTGCCTTGATTTTAATAGATATCAACTTTCCTTTTGCCATTTTAATAAATAGCTGCTGGCCAATATTCATATATTTTCATTGGTGTAAAGGGAGCCCTAAGGCAGTATGCTGGAAATTAGTTCAATTCTGTAATTTTGACTTTGATGATTTTGATTTAGGAGTTTATTTTCAACAGATTTTGAGACAAACAATCCTTTCCTTTTTAGCCTTTACAGTCAAATCTAGCGCAGACCTCTCTCCTGTTGAGCAGGTGTATGGCCCATTCCCTCCCACCCCCGCTGCTCTGTACACCTGCTTCTGATCTCGCAAACACCCACTCCCTTTCATGTCTGTAATGAACAACTCATTGAACATCAGGATCCCATTGTGTCACGTTTTTTTATTCATAAAAATACCAGGCATGCATGAATCAATCTTAGGAAAACATCGGGCATTTCCATGCGTTTCTAGTGCAGCCACGTGATTCTCATCGCAGCTCAGTCAATATTTTATATATACATATATATGTACAACAATATTTTATACAGCAGGTCATACAAAACATGAAAATATAAATAGATTAATAGTTTTATGTTTCAACATCGTGCTTGGTTGCCGTCATACAGTGGAAATGACCAATGAACCATGGATACATGACAGCCAAACACTCTCTCTAAACATCTCCATCACACACACACACACACTCACACACACGCTGCGCACACACAGAGGAATGTCCTGCGATGACAGCAACTCTTTGCAAAGTCACCACACAGTTAGATCTATATTGACGACACGTCATGTTTGTTTTTTTTCACTGCAGAATGACTTACAGTAGTCATGATGTGACAGACAGAGTCCCAAACAGTTAAACAGCTAAAGCACTGAAAGCTAAGAGCGCCCACAAAAGTGCACATCATGGGTCAAAACATACAAGTCTGACAGCAGTCCTGGTGCCTTATGAGAGCAAAGAGTCTATATGGAAACCTCGCGCCTTGGTGGGCATCTTGAGCGCGTGGAGAGTGGCCTCAGGTGCGGTCATGCCCGGTGCTGTCTGCTGGAGGTATGTGAGTGCATCCCTGCTGGGCTCTGTGCTGCTGCTGTACGCCCCGTCTGACAGGTACGCGTGCTGTGCCGGGTAGCTGAGAGTGTAAGGCAGTATGTGGGCCCCTGGGGGCCAGTAGAGCCGGGGGGCGTGGGTCTCTGCATCAACGTCCTCTCTCCGTTTAAAGGGGGTGCTGAGGATGCTGTCGATGGCGAAGGAGCTGGAGAATTTGACCCCCACCCTCTCCTCTGGAGCGGGGAGGCGGGTGTCCTCGCTGAGGATGTCCGGGCTCTCCCGCTCCTTGGTGGACCTCTTGGCGATGCGCTTCCTCCTGCGGCGGAACACCCCGTCAGCGAAGGTGTACTCGCTGTGCGGGTTGAGCATCCAGTAGTTGTCCTTGCCCCAGGGCCTGGAGGGGTCCCGCAGCACTTTGAGGAAGCAGTCGTTGAGTGACAGGTTGTGGCGCACGGAGTTCCTCCAGCCGGTGTAGCTGCCGCGGAAAAACGGGAACTTCTTCATCAGGTAGTCGTTGATCTCAGCCAGAGTGAGGCGGCCGCTGCTGGACTCCCGGATGGCCATGGCGATGAGGGCGATGTAGGAGTAAGGGGGTTTGGGTCTGCGGGTGTAGGGCTTCCCCTTGCTGCCGTCGCCGCTCTGCGCGACAGGTGCTGGGCTGTTGGCCACGCAGTCCCCGTCCGACCCCAGCTCGTCCCCGGATAGAGGAGACGGGACTCCCCCCTCTGCGTCCATGCACAACTCCAGTGGCTTCTGCGCGAAGTGGTGCGCAGAGAAAACTTCAAGTTTCATTTCTCCCAAACAGATGGATGATCTTCTCCCTGAAGTGTCTCCTCCGTTACAGCCTTGTGTGAGCTGAGCAGCGGAGCAGGTGTAAGAGTCCTGACAGCTGAAATGTCTCTGTGTGTTTGTGTGTTGTAGAGGCTCGTCTGAAGCGCTGGAGGCACCCTGAGCCTCAGTCTGGAGCAGCAGAATACAGATCTGTCTCCGGAGACACGCTTGTCTTGCTATAATATAATGCCTCGGCAAGGGACGGCCCACAGGCGGGGTTTCCAGCCCGAATCCATTGAAGCGAGAGTGATTTAGTGTATGTGTGTTTACAATTGGACGCTACTGTGCCACACCAGGGAAGACAAAAAAAATGAGGGAGTGAAGAGAGAGGGGACAGGTATGAAAATGATCTATCTATCTATCTATCTATCTATCTAAAAGCCTTTTACCACACGCACTGTGAGACGCAGTAGCATCTACTGTACATATCAACTGTTTGCAACACAGTTTCCCAACAATACACATTTCCTGAATAAGAACTTGTGCCTTATATCTATTCAATAAACTTTTTCCAGCTAAATTATGAACAAACCATAACAATTGTATAATGTCACTTTTTTCAAGATTCAGTGACAGTGCATTAAAATGACTTCAAATGCATTTTTTGTAGTGTTTGATTTCATTTATTCAGTGCTCTTGGTCCGGCTGAATATTTCTTCTCTTTATGAAAAACAGCTGCGATATAGTCAGTTAGATTTTAGGTTGTCCGGTGGAGGAAAAGGCACAGTTTTGCGCACAACAGCAAAGCCTTTGGGGAGTGCTAGAAAGATGTAAACTAATCAGAGAGAGACACTAGATTGGCAGAAAACAGGAGAGCAGAATAAATGGAGATATAAGGCTGTTCACTTCAACCTGTTACTCCCTCCACCGGCGCTCCGGTGGAACGGGGAAGTAACGCGGACGCACAAGTGAAATACAAGAGATGTGTTTGGATGAGTTACACTTAACGCGCAATGACTGATGTGTAAGATCTCAGGTTAGATAAGAGGGTTGAGGGAATTAAAAAAAAAGATTGCCTGGGAGGTCATGTAAAGTTCAGAGGACCATCGCACCTGCATGCAAAGAAACTCCAGAACAACAGAAGCCTGAAAACAGACAAATCACTCTGCGTCAAAACCGGTGATGCAAATAAGCAGAGAGAGGGAGGCAGTGTCTGTCTCTCAAAACATTTGTGAATATCTCACTGCTAAATGTAAATGTTGATCATAATGACCCTAACAACAGCAGTATTGTTTAATTAGTTTTCTGGGCTTAATGTTAGATTAACCTATATTTTGGATTCAGTTGTTTCTAAACTGATGTTTTGTTTGTTTAAAAAACGTCCTCATAATGCTTTTTTTTTTAATATGTGGAAACAGGGGCATTGACTCTTGTACAAATAAGCACACCAGGGTCACACCATAGCATCTTAGTTTAGGTCAGTCCTAATCTTATACTGTTTAATAAAACCCAGGGCCGGAAGAAGATATTCTGTGGTCCTCAGTATTGCTGGGGAGGCTGGTGGTTATTTTCCTGTTGATTGAGGCTGTAGATCAGCTGATATTTAGGCTTCTGCTTATCCCCTCTGGCTTGTTGTGCAGTAAGTAACCAAGATGCTAAAAATCACCAGTAAAAGAGAGCTCTTCCAACTACACAGCGTTACCTGTTTATCAGGTACCACTGCCCATAACTGCCCTGAAATAAATTATATGAATGAATTATATTTCCAAATGTTTCACATTGTAACATTACTCATTACAAGTCATGTCAAAAGCTTAAAAAATGAGAACTAATGAAGTAAATCTGCTAAGTGTAAGTGTTTAGACCATTACCAGCCACGACAACATCACGATAGTTGGTACTGTTTTAATCTCGTGAGTCTGTGTATGTGTTATCATGACACAATGTGGTCCTGGTGACACCAATTGTAGTGGGAACTACAACAGAAGCCATTTTGAGTATTTTTGCCAGGTGTTTATATTGTCTTTCTGTCTGTGGACAGACTTTGTCAATATGAGTGTTACAACTGTGCAAGAAGTCACAAAACTTTACAGGTGTGTAGCTGAGATCAAAATGAAAGCTGAGTTCAAAGATGGGTGTGGTTCGAGTAAGAATGCCAGAAACTGGGAAGGGGACATTGGCCCCCGACTTTATGCCCCTGGCTGACGTTCACTTTAAAATCACAGATTGCTGTATGTCGGCTGAAAGGATCCCATGGCAAGATGGGTTCTAGTTTGCATTGTTAGCACCTCCTGGCAGAAGTTTTAGACACACAAACAGCAGTGTTTGGTATTGCATGACTGCAGTTCATGAAATCCAAACAGACATTTCATCAAACTTTACTGCCTTTTCTAAAACACTTTAAAGAAAAACTTCCGCTATCAGGATTATTTGGGGGCAAAATGATACTGCCACCTAGAAAAGTCTACAAGTTGTGGCTTTCAAGTGTTAAGCATTGAAACTGACTGAGGCTTCCTGCTACTGGTTGGCACACTTTTTAGTCTTGCAAAGGTTTTAACAGTCTCCAAACGAACATAACCTGGTACATTTAAAATAAAATACGTTTGTTTAATCAATTTTGATAAACAGAAATGCACAGATGACATCACTCTCTGGTAGGACACCCCCTACTGGTAACTTTTCATTTTGCCAGCCAAAAGAGCAGCATATATCAAGCTACAGAGTTTAAGAGTATATGAAGGAGAATTCAGCACCGTCAGTCTTTTTAAACTGTGTGCATCATTGCAACACAGGTTTGGCACCCTAACAGTTTTGACCCTGACCAATTAATATATGACCCATAAATCAGTGCCACGTCACATTCGTCTGCAGATGTTTCATCAAGCTATAATTGATAAGCTGTTATTTGTAGGGAGTGTAGATTCCCTAACAGGTTTTAAGTAAACTGACGTCCCTGACACCTGTAAATCAAATGTCTGTTTGTCCCACTAACTCTTCTCCTGTCAACAGCTTTCAGCCAGTTGACGGTGCAGAGAGAGGCTGGAGAGTTAACAAGAGTTATGAGCTTGGCCTCGGGCCAGTAATAATCATTAAACTGTCTTCTCAGGGACTCCTCCTGTCTTAGCTGCTTGGACTTCGCTGGGACCTGAACAACTTACTATAACTCTGTGCACATTCATGTGTTTGCACCAATGCAGAAAAGATTTATAGACCCTGTAATGAATTTTAGGAATTATGTGAAACACAAACCACATGAAAGACCCCTGTAGGAATAGAGAATTTCACCATGATGCCACAGGATATAAGATAAGGTCACTGTAAACTACCAGTCTGTTCCTCACAGCACTGAGATATGAATCTATGTTTGGCATCCTGAGCGGTTTCTGTGTCTACATGTTTAAATTTTATCACCTAATTATCACCTTGGGTGTACATGACAGACATGATTAAAGATCTCATACTATGCAGAGCTGTTTGATGCGTGTGTACATGTGTGAAAGCAACAGCATCCAGAGGTTAAGACAATTATTTACATGTACATGTACTTGAGGTCTGTGTCTGATTTTTCTGTCCTGTTATGAAAGCCCTAATGACAGCTCCAAAGTTGATCTGTTGGTCATCGCAGTTCATCTTAGATACTGGAGTAGAAATGGAACAGATATGTATACTTGACTGGAATGAGTTTCGTTATCTAAAAACAAGCAAGTTACCATGAAATGCTGAGAATCTGCAGCAACTCGTCAGTGGGTTCATTAAGTATTGCGTCCCTCTGTTAGCATGCTAATGCATGTACACATGTCCAATCTAAGGCAAAACAATGTGGAATTTTGACATCAAAGTTCATTCTTGATCCTTAAACCAGTGATTTGACAAAACTTAAGGTTCACTTACTGTTTTTTTTTTAAACCACATGGTCTTCATCAGAAGATGGACTTTGCTCAGTTGTCATGGAGATTTATCTGTTGACATCAGCTGTTTACAGTAGTTGTTAAAAGTGCCATGAGGAGATCATACTGGCATACTGCACAAAGCTTGTAGTTTGACCCAACTGAGTTGGAATTTTTTTGTCAAAAATGTGAAATTTTATATGGCAACATGAAAACAGTTTGAATGCATCTATAAAGTAGATATTTTTCTTATAACGGGTTTCTTTAGGGTGTCGATGATTACAGGAACCCAGGTCTGGTCAGGGATCTGGTGAGCATTTCTGAAATGCTGTAGATATTAATGTTTCAGTGTGGACTTCTGTCAGGGGGCCCAAATATGCTTGCATTTATTTCACCTCACAACAAAACAAATCCACTTCTTAGCCCTAATTTTTTACAAGTCCTCCTATCAGTGCATTCCAAAACAAGCCATTAGTTTTTTGTTGATCTAGTACAGGGCCATAGCCAGAAACAAGGAAATAGGGAGATAATGAATCTAAGCTGGTGAACCACTTTGGGTCTTGGACATGTTTTGCCTTCCAAACTCAAGGTACATAGGTGCATGATCTGAAGTAGTGTCAGTTGCGATGGGAAAAAGGATGTCAGAGAAACCAAAGGTCGTCAGACATCCTCTAATCAAATTTAGATTTTGGGAACTGTTTCCGTCTCTCACCGGGACACTGCTGCAGCAGCTGGAGAGTTGAAACCAAAATGTTTTTGTTGAAACTCAGGAGGCCAACCACTGTGAGCCTAAAACCAGAGCTGAGGAACACAGCGGCATGTGCGCTATCATTATCACCGCCACTGTACAACACTCTGACGAGGCACAAAGAGAATTTTACACCGCCAGGCTGGTGGTAGGTGTGCCTGTGTGTATTTTTCTTCTTTGCAGAGGTGTGATGAGGCTGTATTTGATTTCAGGTGCTCTGCCAAGACGGCTACACACACCTGCGCTGAAGTGATTCGGTGTGAAAGGCAGCACACCTGTTTTCAGTTTTAATCTTCTGCATGGCAATTTGAAATCAGAAGTGGAAAGACAATTTCCCCACAGGGATCAATAAAGTATCATGTTATCATTCCTCTCCGGATATCTGGGCTTATATCAGAACATAGCGGCATTTGAGAAGGTCAGGATCATCTTTTACCTTTAGGTTCTGATAGAAAATGATATATGTAATGCAGGAAAATTGCTTTAATTGCAAGGTCATTGAGGTCAGAAGAGTTAAATGTGCTCTACAGTAACACCAGAGAAACACATCACACTTATATAACCTTTTGACGTTGTCTCTCCTAAAATTGGCACCTTGTTGTTTTAGCTCACCTCTTGAGACTTAAAGTGTCTCCTTAAAGCAAGACAAGAAATCTCTTTTAAGTGCTGACATGAGTGGAATTCCAGTCATGTAAATTCATCGGGTGAATCCTTTGCAGCTCCAAAAATAGCCCCACCTCTGTGGCGGTCTGTGCTCACACGCTAACCCTTGTCTGCATGTCTGTGGATGACTTCTTACCTGTATCTCATCTTTGTTTTCTTTCTTCTCTGTGAGTGAAGGGTGTCCAGCCCCCATGTCTTTGTATAAACAAAGTACTGGCTGTGGGTGTGCATGGCAGAGAGGAACGGCAACAAGAAGCGCTGCGTAGCTGAGATTCCCAAGATTCCCTGCAGCAGATTTAGACTCTGACACAGGCCGCTGATAGTCGACATGCTTCATTTGGGCGCACAGGTAGGTACGGCAATGTGTCTACTTCACAGCCAACCCTAAAAATCAGACATTCCACATCAATTCCACTCATTCCTGCACTCAGCACAGTAGGCACCGGTACAGGGGTTTGTGTATGGGGGTGTATGTTTGTCTGCAGCTGTGCGTCTGCTCAGGTGTGGGTGTGAAAGTGTGTGAGGTTGCGCATGTGCTTCGGGTAAATAGAAGAGTAAGACGCATACATTCCATCTAGTTTATTCTTCGAACAGTGATTACTGTAATTACCCAACAATGCGGCCCTCTAAACGTTTGCTGCCTGCTTTGTTGCGCTTGTGTAGAATCATACCTTTGTGTTTTGGAAGATAAATGGTGGGGGGGCGACCAGTCCATGTAATCAGAGGCACACCTGAATACTTAACAGTGACAAACAAAGTTCTCACGAGGCTTTTTTGATACATAAAGCAAGAACTTTCCTTATTAAATGCACATATAAGCAACTACGTTTAGCCGGTACTTGATATACACACACAGGCGTTAATACAGTACATACAGTGCCTCACAGAGTTTTCATAAGCCTGGTTTGATGAGCATAAATCTCTGCTGCTTCTGTGTCAGCGATTAATAAATGAAATCTGATCAAATGAAGCAGCATATCCTGCAGTCAGTTGGCAACCACATGTTGCTATTTTGGGTTCTCCTGCATTCTTACCTGAGGTGCTCACACCCTGCCAGACCAAGAGAGAGAAAAAAAATAGATACATAAAAATAAACGGAGCCAACAAGGGTATAATTAAAGTAATTAAGGAAAGAGGTGAAGTACAGGTGAAGTGCAGGTGAAAGGCAGCCTGGCACTGCCAGGATCTAAATCACATGTGAAGGTAGTGATGTCATTCTGGGTCCCCCTTGTATCTTATTGCATTGATACATGCAATACATTTTTACACTTTTAACCAGTAACATGCAAAGAGTTGTTTTTTTAGTACTTCAACCAGAACATGTCTGCACTAACTGGAAACTCCCATGCTTGCCTTTTGCTCTAACGTCAAACCAGAGGGGTAAAGTGTGGTCCATTAAGGGCTCCTTTATGCTCAATGTTAGATATGGAGACGGACAGAGCCTTCTGTCCATACTCTTCATATCGCCCATATTTGTTCAAGTTTTCCAAAAAGCTTATGGATACAGAGAAAATGGAGCAGTATCACCAGAGAATGTGGAGACAGTGTAGCGTAGTTCAGGTGAAATACGCCCACAGGAGATAACTAAGAAACTGAAATAATGGCAGAACAGAACAAATCGTTAATATAGTGAAAAGAATTCTCCGTCCACATCAGGATGTATTTAATGGCCATACAGACCACCACTGTCTATAACACTGCCTCTGTTTAAAGGTACACTATTATGTCTTCCTCCACTGTCTTTTGACTCTGCCCTCAAGTGCCATCTATTGGTTGTATCTATGCCATCATCAAGGATGCACAGAAGTATGAGAAGTATGAGGGCAGTGGTGTTTACAATGTTTGAAATGGACATTTCTATTTTTGTACATAAAGGGAGTATAGATGATCCTCAACAAGTGAAAAGTGTTGTTTTCAAATACATCTCAAGTCCCCAAGTGCAGCACTAGTTGGTGCAAGTTCCCCTATGCTCACCCAAATGGTCCTGATGTAAACCCAAAAGCCCCTCTGATCAGTCAAAGTGAACAACAAAGCAATTGCACTCAGGGCACCCAAATGACCAGCATTAGTCCTGTGCCCACATGCCCATTTAGTCTGTTCATGTACCCCTTTGCTCCACAAGTGACACTCTATACCAAAGTGCCTTCTGTTAAGACAATGTTCCCCTCAGGTCGGCCCAAAGTACTCTGTCTGGTGGGCTCATTTGCCACTGTGGTACATGACCTTAAAAATGAATCCTAACCCGAGTGGAAGAGGTGCCTTTGACAAGATTTTCTAAAAACCTGAGATCAGATGGTGGTCTGTAATCTATAGAAACCCATAACACCATCAAGGGAAAGCAGACTTGAGTAGACCTCTAAATCCTGCCCGTAAAACGTTACTGTTAGTGCGTGTCTGTCAATGAACCTCTGCCATGCGGGCAACACAGGCTCAATACCTACCCTATCTGCCGCTATCGTCCAATTCAGCTCTTCACACGCTAGAGTCCCCTCGCATGCTGAGCTGGGAGGCGTGGAGGGAGTGTAGGGGTGGGAGGGCGAGGGGGTGGATAAAGAAGAAAAAGGAGCAATGATTGATCTTTGCCATAGACACCTTGCTTTATCGCTGCAGCTGATAGGACCTACCTCCATTCAGCAGTGCTGTAGGCTGTTTTTGTGTAAGCATAAACACTGAGCCAAATCAGTACCTGCGCTGCACTGTTTACCTGGCAGCCGTTCAGCCCTTTTCTGTCTAAACTTGAAATAGGATCCAAACACTCTACTCACGCATAGTGGTTTGCACGAGATGCTTCGCCTGCCTCTCAACCTACCGCGGGGCTCCGTAGCGCTATTTTTGCACCATCTGAACCTTAACCGCCCCTCTTATTTCTTTTGATTGAGAGGTGGAACATCTAGCTCGGGGGCTTTAACTGCAAACATAGCACTGATTTTGAGCAGTTACCAAGGAGTCATACCACAGACAATCCCAACAAACACCTTGCTGATTGACAGCATTAGTCTGTGGGTTATATTTAGATCCCCTTTTTCTCACCAGTATTTATTATCACAATTAACCATTTTAAAAAGGACTGTATCCTGGACCTTTTTTTAATAGCTTGTTTAATATATAACTTTTTCGAGGCAATTTAGCACATCGCAGAGTACTTGCATGAAGTTGCACTTTTTAAATTTTCGCCATGAGGGCGAATAATTTACATTTTCATATAAAT